>OV815969.1:7512500-8762500 GCA_929112965.1 Mythimna albipuncta | reverse complement strand
ATTAGACACATCTGTTGATTGGGCTGCCAACGTATCAAAAGCGAGGCGAATTGAAGCTGCCTTAGCATATTATCTTTTTTTAAGATTTTTTTTATTTATGATTTTAACAAATGTTTCATAGTTTTAGGTACTTAGATACATAACGATTTATATAACTATGTACCTATAAGGCTTAGGTGTATTGGCATAATATTTATATTATGTATATAAAAATAGAAAATAGATAGATCTGATTCAATAACGCCCAACCCAAACCCTTGGACATAGAAATTGGACCTAAATGGGATTTCTTTTTCACACTCTTAAGGAATCAATTTTAGTTTATATGGAAGTCCATCATTTTTTAAGAAAAGTAGATCATTATTATCTGAAACTTAACGCGATCTAAGCCGTGGGCAATAGCTAACTAGCTATTAATTATTATCAAATACTCAAAAACAAAAACGAATGTTTTTCACTATTACAATAATAGTTTTTGAATCTATTAAAAATTCATCTTTATCAGATATTTTCCATAATGAAATAAATAGAGGTAATAATTAATGTTTATTTTTATAAATTAAAGCTGGTATTGCTTGCTTGATTGCCCAAGAAGTTTAGTTCTATAAAATTTTATAGTATCGCATATCTTTACGAGTGTATAGCGTACCTTCTTCAACTCATTATCGCCGCCTGCAATAACAGATGTTTCTCTGTTATTAATACTGTACGAATTAACTATTTGTTAACACACCATTTTGTTTTATTATACAACTTTATACTTTGAAGTACACAGAAGTTTGTAGTGGTGAACTGTTTCTGAAAACTTTGGCACTAGTGCAACTGTTTAAGTTATGTACTTACTTAGTATAAATTGATACATTATTAGGTAAAGCGTGGTTACTTACAGTTCACGGGAAAGCTTCGACCCCTTAATTTAAAAATATGGGTTTCAATGACCCTCTCAATGATGACATTTTCAATTTGACTATGCTTTTTAATTGTAATTTTAGCTCATTGTAACTATATCTTAAAAATTTAAATCTTGGAAAATCAATACGGTATCTTTTTTAGAAAAATATCATCCTACTTTAGGTGGAGTGAAAGAGAGTTTCGAACTTTTACTGACTAAAACTCACCTGTGTCCTTTTAGATGCCTTTTGGGTTCCATGGCAACGAATTGCCCTTGGCTATTGGCCATAGTGGGACCCGTTACTTAAAACAATACGGCTGCAATTGAACCTTTACCTATCAAGCTAAAATAAGACATCAAAGCCCAAACTTGTCCGTACGTAAAATACCACACTACTGCAGCATCTATTTTTGAAGCCACCCTCAACTTAACACCGTACAAATTCCGTCATTTTATAAATACACGGTCGTCGATAGCGATATACCGTTACCTCTAGACAGGCACGAGATATATCTCGTGCTTGACCCGAACCCAGGGCACGAAGAACAAAGCTCCTAATTCTATTGAAACACCATTATCTAATAAGTTTGTGCACCATCGATCATTTACAACCGTCCCCTCTTCACTTCCATATCATTAATCAGTATCTATAAATGTGAGGCCGACACTTGTGTATCGAATTCTGGGTTTTTTGGGGCTGATTCCTAATAGTTTGATGGTCTGTGTGTGTGTTGATATGTGGTAGAAATTGGGTGTATTACTTTAAATGCAATTGCTAGTAGGGTTCTTTGAATTGTGTTGGTATGAGTACTGAACTGAACATCTGGATGGATATTTTTTGTATAACTTTGATGCTATTGTGGCTAAAAAAATTTGGCAGGAATATTAGAATTCAGTAATCTACAACAGAACAATTTTATATGCAAGATAATGATCGAGTAGGTGCGTAGAATTTAGTCCACAGAATTATTTAGATCGAATTAAATTTAACCATGGGTCTGAAGGTAAAACAATGTCAAATGATAGAGTACGTAGTAATTATTTTAAGTATTGTTGCCTCGTTCTTTATACGTTTGGCATTAATTAATATGGCGATTCAATTCAATTTAGTAAATTAATAAATTTACCCATTAGTATAATTTCATAGTACTTCAAAAAGATATTAAAAAAGAAAAGAATTGCCATATTAAATCTGCTCTATTGACACGCAACGTTTCAATCCTAACAAGGTTAATAAGTAACGATTAAATATATCGATTCGCGTCAATTTAAATGATCATTTAACAGCCTAATCGAATAACAATTTGCTCATCACTAAGCGAACGAGCAATGACTAAATCGACATGCTAACTAATGCTGTGCATTTCTGAAAGCATTAACTGTAAGTGTCTGAACATAAAACTGATAGGTATGCGATATATCCGAGCGGCCATCAATCCGGGAGTGATTCGAATAACATCTCGATATTTAGTATCGATAAAAAAGAGCATCGAGTGCGGTGCCTTTGTTCTTGTCTAAGCTCGCGGTGATTCTTTAGTGTTGTGAGCTGTTGGTTTGATGTAAAAGATATTGCCAATTGTTTGGCGTTATTCGTCTTTAGGATTTTTTATTAGGACTATTTCTGGGTAATAACCGACAGATCTCGTGTAATTAACGGGACCCACTAGGGACATTGTCTGCCAGGGGTACAGGAAAGGACCAATTGAAGGAAAATGAGTGGGTAAAACCCAGAGTCAGAAACAGTCTGAAATATGCTCTCCCCCTAGAGAGGGAGAAAATAAAAAATATAGTGCTGAACTATACTTTTTATATTAAAAACCCATTTTATTTAATGACATTAAATGAGTTCAATTACAAATTAAGAATTAACATTTAACACATCAACTACCCTCATTAAAAAAACATTCAAACAGTAGTCGTATAAATCTTCTAAGCAAAACAAAAGTACAATGTCCAAATCATAGGCAGGAAGTAAGATTAAAATCGGGCGTCACACAGCGTCATGACTTGAATAATTCCGTCCAATAATAGGGTGGGGCCCTATGGCATGCGGGCATTTGACTCATGTACTACGGCACGGCATCGGTATCGCGTTTTGTTACTACTGCATGCCGCATACCGATCGCGTGTACAACGGGCCTTATGTAAACGGACGACTTTTCTGACACTTCTGAATTTGAAATTGGAATGATTGAAAATTTAAGTTTTTTTTTTAGGTTCGAAGCCGTTTGCTCTTATTGTAAATGAGAAGTGACACAAAAATTGTTCATTATTTATTTATTATTTTATACACACAAAAGTAAGAAAAAAATGATGTAGTTGGACCTGTACTTTCAGAGATTACATACACAAACCAAAAGACAAACTTTACCTCTTTATAATATTAGTGTAGACTACTTTTCAATTGATGGATGGTTAGAGTAAAGTATTCAAAAAAATTGATGAATACTCCACAAATTTAAAATACAAAAACTTTTCTACAGGACGTAAATTTTAAAGAGTTTTCACTTCACTAACAGAGGCATCGATTATCCAATCAATCGTCTCCCCAAATCCCATTAGCGCCACTATTTTTATCTATCACGACATTTTTGTCTGAAACGTGCTCGCGGCCGTATTCCGTGTGTCGACATCCATTTGTCACCATCGATCGCATTCACCATCACTCTACCTCCAGACACGCCGATTGCCTTCACTATGTGTAATACGTAATTGTTTTATTTGTTCGAGCAAAAGTTTGATAAATCGCCAATTGAGAACTATTAAAAGATCGCTGAGGAACTTTAATAGCCCATTAACGTTGGACGAATTGTAAACATCGAGAAATTATTATGTGGGATCGGATTAAGAGATTTTGTGGTTTCAGAATAGACCTTTGGATTAGAAATTTGTGAAGAGGATTTTTGTTCTTCAATAATTATTATTTTTGGGGAAGTTTGTAACAATTACTTGGTCTCAATATTGTCAACATTAAGTTCTCAAATTCAAGATTTTGGGTTGCAGAATTTTTCGAAAGAGTTACCTTTAAGGTTAGTTGGCCTTAAACGCAACGAGCAACTGATGGAAAATAAGTGTGTTTAGTCAGTAAAAGTCTACTTCACGAGCGAGATGTTTAAAAACTGATTCATATATTGGACTAACTATGAACTCTACCTACATGTGAATAATAATTATGGGGTTAGGGAATATCATGCAATATTTTATTGGCTAAATCAAATACTTTATTGCTCTGGTAAACAATAATTATGAAAAAAAAAAAACAATATCTTTATCAATAACAAAGTCATAAAGCTTCAATGCCGCTATAATGAAAGAAAAGTCTGACATAGTATTTGACGTTAAAGTCCATGACACCCGTCCTGCCTCTATAGAAAACGGCGTCTTGGCTAGAGAGACAGACATATGTATTTGTTCAAAAATTTTATATCTGATCGTTTGCTCACCTACCGATTTTGATTTAGTTTTCAAAATTATTCGTGGTAATCTATTTTACATTTTTAATGGTAGACTGTTTAATATCCTCTATTGCAAAAATATTATTGCATTAATTACAAAATAAAACATAGTCTGCCGGTTCATTATTAAATCATCGCTTTTGCTCTGATCAGAGCGCAAATTATTCCATCGTAGAATGTTTCGCGAGACCAGTTAAAATCGTACAATTATAAAGTAATATCTTGATTGCAGTCTTCGTCACGAATCTTATATCCTTTTCTTTCATATAAAATAAAATAGAGAAGGAAACAGCACGTACGATGGATCGTACGTGATTGAGGAAAGTGGGCGTGTTTGGTACATTTATTGAGTGGAAATTATAGATTGATAACTACGATCATTTACAACGCCATTACTTCACTGACTCCCGATGGATATAAATTGAAAATACTTAATTAAACGATCAATTAATATGTTTTTTTTTATAATTCTGCAGTCTAACTAACCTGTGTCTATCTGGGGTTCATAATTTTTTAAACTGTTTCTTGCTGCTTTGCAAACGAAAACAAATGTTTTGATGTGTTGTAATTTTCAACACGAAATAATAAAAAAGGGAGGAGGAAACCGAATTGATAGAGGATATTTGGTTTATTTTGCGTTTGGAATAAATATTTCAACAACAAAAAAAAAACACAATTTATCAAACTAATTTAATGGTAGGTATGTAAACTCTTTAATTTAATTCAACTTTTATTGCAAATCCATGTGTTATACAAGGTCATAAAATAATGTAATAAGTTTAAATATAGACTCCGTCGAGCACAGCTACTTTTTTATAAGTAATATTACAAATCAATAGAATAATGTTCAAAAAAGTTAAGTAAATTGGATATACTAAAAACTTTTATATTGCGTCTGTACTTCTAGTGTAAGAACTTTGAAAGTATGCGAAATATAAAAAAAATATTAACTACTTACATCGACGTATTAGATAGACCTGTATACAGATACAGAGCCAGGCTAGAGTTTTTCATATATGAGAAAATATTTTAGTCTAACTTAAAATGTAGATTCTTCAAAGCAAAAACTTTGCAAAATACTCAAGAATAACTCCAAGCTAACTTCAACCGACTTTCTATAATCACAGTACTTAGTTTACGTAATAAGTCTTTCAAAAACACGTAGCGTGGGCGGTAAAAACTCCCTTTGTTGCCGCTCGAGCGAGCTGATTTCTTAAATAATGTCGGTTTGTGTAGGTAGAGGGCTGGCGAACCACATAGCAGGCAGGCATAGGCAAGCCCCGGTGCAATCAGTCTTATTCCACGCGGACGCGCCACGATTAGTCAACGCCTGGTGCAGAGACAACCGTTCCCTTTCCCCCCGACCTCCTCTCGGGACGCGAATATCGATTGTTAGTAATCGATTTTGGTTTGGGCGTGTATCGATTGTTTTGATGGTTTAATTGAATATTTTCGATGATTTGGTACTATATTATTGTTACAATTTTGAATTTGGCAATTGAAGATTAAAACTGGACAAGAAAGGCGTACAATCGAGTCTTGTATGGAATATGGTAGAAATTCTTTTACGAAATTAATCTTAATCATTTGAAATTCAATGAATTTTCGACGATATAATTTTACAAAGAACTACGTCGCTTGTAGGATACATGAGTACAAGAAGGAACCGACCACATCATACTTCCGTCTTTCAAAACTCCAGGATGTACAGACAGATAAGTACACGCTATTAAGGACCAACCACCGCGCAGCTTAGGTCACGTCAACCATCGCTATACAACCTAAACGTTCTGAGCATAAGAAAGGGGTAAACAACATCATCGGAGTCGTGCCCTAATCAAGGAATGCCCGGCCTTTGGCTCTTCCAGCAAATTACTGTAGTTGAGCGTACCTCTTCGTTATTATGTGAGGTAAGAACTTTCAAAATGTATGGGCGGTTATTCTGTTGAAATGACGTGTTATTGTGTTTAGTTGCGAATATTAGTACTTGATCGCGCATGACCAAAATTTTTTCGTTAATATGCCGCTGTTTTTGGTGAAATTCAAATTGTAGACCCGAAAAAGTTCTTTAAAAATTTTTTATAGAATATTCCTTTATGAAAATTCGATAGTCGTGGAAAGAAAGTTGACAGTTTAAAAATAAAGATTACTATAAAGAAGTACTGTTCTTTAATGAAAAATAAAATGTAGACTTGTCACTTTTTCTTCTTGTTTCTTCTTCTTCTTCTATTTTAAGTTCTCTTCGCTGTCGAAACTCGTATTTACCTAAGTGCGAAACGGTTACCCAGAGACTATAATATAGGGTGCCAATTGAGGACCAAACACAGATTTAAAATTTGTACCATTTAGTGTTGCCATCATAAAAATATTTACACAAAGGTCAGCTACAATTGGTAGGATTGTTCACGTATTTTAATACAAAACTAACCTTATGTGTTGTAGCTCGTATTTAAAGTAAAAAACCAGATATATTACCTATCCATATCTCGATCGCATTTCCCGTAAACAACTTAACACGCCACATTATCTATCCACGAGCCTTCCTCTATCAGAATTCATTACCTATATTTTATTCACGTGGCTGTCTGTTATCGCGACTTTTCTCACTGCGGCATTATAATGAAGAGTTTAAATTTAGGAGTAATGGTTGACCAATAAGATAAAAGCGAGAGGGCTGCGCTTACAAACGTAATTACTCACTTCACTGAGACTGTAACACAGAAGACTTAAGGAACACTATTGTCTGTTTCAGTTGGGATTTTATCTTGGTTTTTTGGTAATGACGGACGCTTGGACGGCCGCATACAAAGCAGCCGGCTACCAGAATAAAGTTATCTCGCGATACATCCCCGTATTAATGGGCAACTCGTTACTTGGGTATTGAGACGTTTCGGATCACTAAACCTGATGATTTTAAGGCAACGAACTTTTAAAAAATCAACATGGCCGTTCACTTTATTTAACAGGTTGGTCGTTTAAAGTGTGCTAAAAGTATGGTCCGGGCAAATCGAGATTATTTCTTCTGGTCCTGTAATAAAAATACGGGTGCAGTGAATTGGCTTAAGGACTTTTCTTGATTTTGCCACAGGATATGGACTGTCGATTCGGAGATTAATATTGTTTAAAGAGGCAAATATTTTAAGTTATATCTTGAATTTTCTTAAGAAAGTAATATAGTAAAACATATCAGGAAAAGAAACAAGTCCTTATCCAAAGGTAACATAACAAGGAATACTTGTATTCTTCCGTAGCGTTTAGTTAAGTCACCATGATGGTCGCCCACAACAGTCGAGCACGCAATCACCGCGATCTCTATCGCGCACCCATGACCACGGCCAATGTCTGCGGTCCCAGACTATAATTTGCCAGTTTTCGCCGCCTAGCTGCCTGTAATTTTATAACAACGTCGAACAACTTGAAGACTTCATTTTGATATTTTAAACTTTACCTTTTTTGCTGCGGATAGGCCCGTAATCACCGGCTTTCGGTTATGTAACAACGGAGAAAGTCCGCCATAATACCACAGAGACGAAGATCATTTTATCATACAAATGAGTGAGCAGTATACTCTCTTATTGAAATGTAAAGTGACCGTTGTTTTGTCCAAGAATAACACATTAGGAATATAAGTTAATGAGTCAATGTGACTCGTTGTTTACACACGTATAGTCTCGCTTCATAGAAAACTAATCTGGTAACCAAATGTTCATTCAAATGCTAAGGACTTCTGGCCGTATTGCGCAGTGTCATTGGAAAAAATCACTATGGGCGAGCGTTAAAATGTGCAAAGCACAAGACGACGTATTTAAATGAGGCATGTGCCATAAACATCAAAGAAACGTCACATAAATCATAAAAGGTTTTGGAGACAAAGGCTCCTGGCGTCTCCAGTAGTCCCTTAATAGGATTTCATGAAATCAGGTCAGGATAACATGTGCTTCCAGTTCATTGTTCCGCATTGTGCAGAACCCGGAAGATTGGGTTCTGCGGGAATCCATTGTCGGCTATCGGCATGCAAATTTTTTGTTCCATTTTCGAAAGTGTCTTCGCTTTTGATTTTTGCATTGTACTGTTTTTGTTATTCTGTTTTGAATATCACAAACCTTCAAAATGTTGTCTGCCTATCTTTGTTGAGTAACATTAAAAAAATCTTGACTACTTATAGCAAAATGTAGACCTAAATATTCGGGTTGCATGTCTGATATCTATTTATATTGTAGTGCCTAGACTCATAGTACAGGCAATTTTAGGCACTTATATGATAATATCACGTGTTTCGCAGGTTCACTGAAGTCGCATTACCATTTCTATAACGTACGTACACGCAAGGAGCGAGAATCGAATTCGTGGGAAGTCTAAGGCGTCGGACAAAACAAATCACCGTGTCATTCCATCCATTTACTTGCAAATTTCGTGCAAAAGTATCGAAAAAACCCCAAGATAAAGGTACAAAAGTGTTCTATTCTAGTCGCCAAATGAATAATTACCTTTCACGTCTCTCCTTTCAATCTGCGCTCGGCGATCGATCAGCGTCGTGGAACTCTTTCAGTGGCATCACCCTTGCCGCGCCTCAGGTAAGGCGCAATTAATCTGAAACATCCCAAATCAGTATTACATTAAAAACTAAATAAAAAGCCCGCAGCCTGCCGTTTTTTCGCTGCCGCGTTTTCTTTTCCATTCAGATTTTTTTGACAGCACGAAAAATGAGACTCATTTATTTGACTCGTACACAATGTAGGACTGTTTGAGTACGAGTATTTGCTATAAATACGCATTTTTCTCTACATCTCCTTCCTCCGTGGGGTGAGCATTAGCCTCGGATGCGAAGGGAGTCTCACGTGTTCCCTTTTGTTCGATTTCGAGATTTTAGGGGAGTGCTGATGCTTGTGTTCTCATGGAATCCATCAAAATAATCGCACACTCATGTATAATGGATTCGTGGTGTCAACAAAGTTTCACATGATTAACTGCTGTCGTATTGGAAATATGTGATATATTGGTTGCTTATGCGTATCAAGGACAAAAATAATACTTTATAAGAAGCCTTCAAAACAAAAGTTGATAACAAATACGAAAATATTCAGAGGTTTTTTATGTGTTTGGCTACTGTAAAATTAATGTAAATGTAAGCTGAAATTGACGTATATACTTTTATAATAATGTACGCGACAACTGTACAGTCGTGACCTGCCCCTCAATTATTCAAACATCAAGAGACAACTAATCAGGAAGCAGTGTTTAATTTCAACTGTCTTTAATTGAAACGGCGTCGAAGCCCGGACCGTGCTATACAAGTACACGCGATCTTCAAATCGTTCCCATTAGCACATACATAAAAGGGAATTGTTTCTTTATACTTTTTAAATGCTTGTCTTTTGTTTTACTGAACACCGTGCACTAGCAATGTCATATTTTCGACGTTCTTACATTTGTTAAATGCTAATAGTTTTTCTAAGCTCAATTTTAAGGTTCTCGTGCGTTCAATGACGTCGTCATCCGAAACATTGGCTCATTGTGTGATAAATTAGTGAACATAAATAGTGTTTTGTCTTTAGCCATTCAGCTGTAATTAGGTAGCACAATTAGCTCTGTTGAATCGTTAATGAGGCTGGCTGACTTGTGGACAATAAGCGGTAAATCAATTATACAATGCGTTCACTGATTTTTACGCTTTTGACAGTTGTTCGTTATGAATATGTAGCGTTTGGGAGGCTAATGAGTTTTGAGACGGTGCCCATATTGAACAGGTATTTCAACTATTTTATCATTTTAAGCATGCTTCCCATTTCCATGGTAATTCTCTTGTTTATCAACATTTTTGGTTATGTGCTTGAATTATTTTGTTGCATCTAAATTAGTTATGTTTTAAAATATAATCTTTAAGTTTGTTTTTGTAATGATTCATCGTCAATATCATCATCATTTCAATTGAATGACGTCCACTGCTGGTTATAGGCCACCCCCAAGTGTCACCACAACGAGCAGTCCTGTGCGTCTCGTATTCATTGCATTCCTATGACCTTCAAGAGGTATCACACTACCTTGTGGGAAGCTAGACAAAGCTACGTCTTCCAGTACGTGGTCGCCACTCCAGAACCTTATCGACATTTATATGAATAAGCTCATCAAAACTTAGTGGTATAAATAAATATAAAAACTGTTGCATTAACATTTTTGATCAAGTTTGAATGCTGTATGTAATTTTAATATAAAATTGTTCGCCAAGCCTATAATAAAATCTTCACCAAAACTACGCCAAAAAGAAAATCTTTTAGGAATTTCAATTTAACAATTTTCTTATCGTAAGCTCAAGTTATCAATCACAAACAAAATAAGTTTGAACAAACCACTCGGCGATTTGTCCAAATGGTAAATTAATTTTGCCGATGATTAATATAATGACTTACAATAAAACGTAATTGCTGTTTCGAAGTTTTTACATCTTCCTCTTGTCTAAATTAATTTGTTTCAACAGAACGGTGGCAGAATTTAACATTATTTAACAGCCTGTAAAAATACCGACTAATTTTTTTTTTCTTTGAATTTAAATTCAACCTTCTTTTAATGATATTTTGAGCTTGTTTTTTTTTGCAACTTTCTATACCTAGATGTTTAAATTTTGGTTGCGAAACTAACCAGCTTAAATAAGCATAGACCTCTAATGTTCCCACTGCTGGGACGCAGGCCTCCTCTCTAGGTGAAGGAATGGGCTATAATCCTCTCTAGGAGAGGGAATACAAATTGGTATATACCATATTCCATCGAATTTTTGATTCTAGGACATGCCGGTTTCCTCACAATATTTTCTTTGACCATTTTGAAAGCAGCGGTTACCCCTACCGACCCTAGGACTTACAACTCTTGAGTCGGGGTAGTTACCACTGGACCACCACGGTTCCGAAACTGAATATTAATATTGAAACGATTTTTTTTTAACAGTTTTGGTACATTAAAGGACCGCTTAAAATTTTGGACAGTTGCGAAGTCCCCCTTACACGATAAATCCGAATCCGTAAACCCCGAAATTCATTCAATTCCAGGCATAAACTAGAAGACACCTCCTATTGAAACCTGAACCAAAACAATCAGGTGACAGCATGAGATATGACATTTCGTAAAACAATGAGCGGGATCTCGCTATAATAATAGGATGAAATATCTGTGGTAACAATTTATATTCTAACGCTGGATTCAACTTGACAATTTATTAATCAAACCGATTACCTCCCCTGCAAAACCGGGGCCTATTGTGAAAATATTGTCGCCCAAACAATCCTATGAATAATTAAGGATTTAAATTTTAACACAACAAAGGCATAAAACAATACACACCCTTCAAAGTGGACAAAGGCATTTCTGTGAGTGGCATTTTAGATGCCCCTCGTAAAAATTTTAATGTGTGGGGTGGTCAGTTGATTGTTCGGCACTAACTAGACATTAGCATATACTTAGTCACCACATTCTTTACCACATAACTGTGTTTTAGTACCAACTAAAAAACTTAAATAATTTATCTGAAACTAAAATTTTAATATTGAATGGTAGTTTTATGCAGAAACTTTTGCCTGCGGCTCCGTTTGCGTGACTTTCAAAATTGACGAAATTGAAATTGTATTTAGAATAGGGTGGACATGTTTTATGTAACGTGCCATTTTGGTCAAAAGTCACCTTTGAGTACATTAAATTTATTTTGCTTAATATAATCTGTGCGAATTTTATAAACAGCAATCTACGAACATTTATTATTTATCTTCAACAAATGATGTTCATTATTTATCTGTACACATAATATTAGGTATTCATATAGCCTAATTAATAACAAAAATGTTAGATTAATCCAGAAATCAATTAAGGCCACCATCGGTTCGGTATACGTCTCCGACACATGTCGGTCCCCACTTCCCTCAGCTTTTTCCATAACGACCTGTGAGCCCCTCCCTTCTTTAGAGAGAAAAGCATAATCCATCACTGTACGTCACCCCTATTTTGGTGCTTGCTGTTTCAGTCGCACTCTTTATCGAAGAGTATGTCTCTCCTTGTCTCGCCCGCTAGGGGTAGTTTCTCTCAGTCGCCGCTTGACGGGTGATCATTTTTCTTGTGGCGCGTTCAATCATCGCGTCACTATCGCCTTCCCTTTCGTCCGAGGGCATGTTTTATGTCCCTCTCGCTCGCACGGGCCCTTCCTGTCTTTCTGTGTGTCCCTTATTTTCTGTTAGCGGTGCGTGTTCCACTACGTGCCCGTCGACCAAATATGGCGTCTTTTGTGTTTGATTTTGACGTTTTAATTTTTGTTAATAAAGCAGTCGGTTTTTTAATTACTTTTCTAATGTTTTTCATTTTTGTTGTCATATTTTTAGATGGAAGGGTTGGGTAAGCAAATAAAAAATTATTACAAATATTTTCTTTTACTTTCTGATCTACTGATAAATAGTAGGTATGTTGTATTTAATACCGTTCAGCCATAAATTAAAAATATGAACCTGCATCAATGATACATAAATGTATACTATTATCGCAGTTGAAATAACACTTGTTTAATTAATTTCGCCATTAATTTATATCGCATAGTAGCTTAATGCTAAGATTCAGATTACAGAGTATTAATCCAGCAGTCATAGGTACTCCGTGTAGAAACGTATGCAAATGCACAGAATGTGTTTAATGGATGTAGAATATGTAAGGAATAGGGATGCTTTTATTTGTTTTTTGTCTGCTGGTATGAGTTGTATCATTATTACTTTAAACACTCATAATATAAGTTAATTCGTAAAAGTTTTTACATTTTGTAAATATGAGTACCGTGGAGCAGTTTATGGTTTTAAGTCACTATCGGTCTTGTTTGACATAAATGAGTATGCTCACTCAAATGTCTCCATGATGGCGGCACGTATATTGGATCATGCGGTTCCCTTCAAAATGGATGAGCCAAGAGGTGCTGATACACGCGTCATGTCCGTGAATGGGCGCTGTCAGTTGAAACTGGTCATCTCTTTGCTGCCAGTGGCTAATTAAAAAATATCATCAGTCAGTCTTATTATCTATATTTAGTGTTTTTTACTTTATATACATTTTGAACCGACTTCAAAAAGGAGGAGGTTCTATGTTCGACTGAAAGTATGTTTTTTTTTTATGTATGTTCACCGATATCTCTGTCAATTGTGGACCGATTTTGAAAATTCTTTTTTTGATTGAAAGGTTATGCTTCCAAATTGGTCCCATAGAAATATTGTTATGATCTAATCATGAACTTCCAAGATATGGAACAGAACTCCTCATAGAATCACAGCAGAACTGTGGTTACAAGTAAAGTAGCTTTGTTTATACGTGTAGTCGATGACTGACTGTCAGAAAAGGGGGGGGGGGGGATGTATTCAACTGATATGACGATGAAGCCAGAAGGAAAAAAAAATTAATTTAATTTAACCGTGTTTAGGATTATTAGAATCGTTATGAAACGCACTGTGGCTATAAGTTATTTAAGTTTGTCTGAGGGTACTTTATAGTATTGGTACCATAACTAAAAAGTGTAAAATAAAAAACTTTTTACAAAAAAATATATAACCGACTTCAATGTTGAAAAACACTGAAAAGTATAAAATAAATTTAATTTCGGAAGTCGGTGTTAAATAACGAAGAGTCAATAAGTAAAAGTGGTGGCAAAAAACATGTCAGTAACTGAGATATTTGTCATACTTAACATTATCGAATAACCCTGGCCATGGATTTGCTTGAATATTCTGCTCCATAGAGATCTACGTTTTGGAATGTGCAATTTGCATAATTTTCTTGACGAATTTTTTGACATTTCAAAAGTGCCTGTAAATGTTTTTTTTTTAAGTAAAATACTTTTAATTTTTTAATTGCATTCAATAATTTAAATGAATAAGTTTTAAGATTGATGGATTCAAGCTGCTCGTTTGTAAATTGTTCGTGTGCTCACATACTACCAACGTTTTAAAAAAATGGCAAAGGATCAAAACCATTATTTAATCTGATATTTATTAGTAGATATATTATTATTAGATATCTGATATTTATTAGTAGATGTTAGTACCTACGTATTTTATAGATTTATTTTTACTAGCTTCTGCCAGCTGCTTCGGCTGCATGAAAGTAGGCTTATCTATACAAACTTTGGACACCCGTTTTATTCCTTTAGGAAGAGTAATTTGAAGAATTCTCCTTTAGTTCTAGCCTATGTCAAAAAAATAATAATATCTTTTTATCATATCATTATCACCATAAAATGTTACAACTTATGTGGATAAAAAAAGTTCATGAGCTTAACTCAAAACAAAATTTCACGCTCATAGTCGAAGTAATTTTGGCTGTGCGTTGATATGACAGTCAGTTTCTCCTTCTGTTTCTGATATTTCTAGAAAAATAAATCTCCTTTCGTACAGTCCGATGATAAAATGTGCCACTAGAAAAGTCTGACCAGTATTTTGTATACTTTTTGTTATTTCAATTTTTCTTTATTTGTTTATCTTTATTTTGTTTTTTTCCCTCTCCTAGAGAGGAGGCTTGAGCCCCAATTGCATTTTTTAGATAGTAAGTTTGAATACAAAATGCACCTAACTGCATAGCAGTTAGTCGGCAGCACTACACAATCAATAGATTCAAGACAAATAATTGCGTTCAAGTTTTGCTATATAACACTATTTGAACGCAATTATTTTATCGTGATTCGGCTATAAAACCGTGGCAAATCCTCTTACCAAAACTGAGAAAGTGTCTTCACAATTTACATATACTATGCAATGTGCATGACGCTCGGCTGTCCGCTCTCGGGACCGCCCGGGAGCTTCGTAGATTGACTTGTCAGAATATTTGAATTTTAATCCCGGCCAAACGTTAGATAAACACCACTTTATTTATTCATGAGCCTACGACTGCACTGGCTACGTTTGTTCTCAAGTGAATCTGGAATTTAGGGATGAATCGGGATCTTTAAACAGTTTTACAATTAAGAATTTATTAAAAACCAACGCTTTTTAATATTACCTTTGGTATCGAAAATGATATTAATAAAACGGGTTTTAGTTCAATTAAGTAGGGAAAAAAATTAAAATATAGATCAGCCGCGTCTTAAATCACACAAAAACATATTTTTCCAATACTAGTTCTTACCTACGATGACGCCCGCGAACTTAAAACATAGCCTATGTCACTCAAGAATAATGTAGCTTTCTATTTGTGAAAAAGTTTAAGAAAATTTAGCAATCGGATCAGTACTTCTTGAGATTACCTCCTACAAAGATAAAAACAATAAAGTGTAGATATATAGCAAAATCAGAAAAAAATACGATTGTTCGAATTCAACCTTAATACAAGTTCAAAACAATTTTATTTTTTTCCTAATAATATTAATGTACGTACAGTAAATTAACCAAAATAAAATAATTCTTAAGCTAAATGCCTTATTAATATTACATTACCGAAACAGTAACATTTTTTTTTACACCAATGCAATATTTTATCCACAGGTCCCCCACATTTCGACGCACGCTTCATGTGAGACGAACTGCAGTTTATTAACTTATTGCTGCGGACTTCTGTTGTTGCTACCCTCACAATTTACTATATTGGTAAGTTCTATTTTTATTCTGTTTATTTTACATGTACTTTATTTAATATAATTTATTTTACATTGCTTTGAAAAAATATAAAAAAAAGATTCGTTTGAAGATTATATAGTGTAACTAAGAACTCAATTATTATTTACAGCTTCTTACATATTTATTCATATTTTGTTTTAAAATAAAAGGTAACACGAGCGTGCTGATTGCAAAATTCGCCTCTAGCCTCGGGTAAGGCGCGATGCGTGCAAGTCTTCGGCGCGGGACAGTTGATGTGTTCCTTTTAGCACCACAACCCAGAGGTACGAACTTTTTGTTTTTTTTTTATTTGGTTTTTGATCAGTATTGCGTAATTACTTAGATTTGGCTACAAATGTATACTGTTTAAACAGTAATGGCTCAGTGGTTACGGCTATGACTTACAAGTAACGTGCATTCAAAGTTAAGGAACTATATAAAAGAGAAAAACATCAAAGGGAGACGGCATATCCAAAAACTAAAAATTGAAAGACATGAACATCTAAAAATCTGTATTTAGCACTTAGCTCATATGGTGGATTACAGCCTTCTCCTTTTCAAAGAGAAGGCCCGTGTAACAGAGGGAACCATGTAGCTTATATCACATATCAGTACCCCTAGCCAAGTTGCTAATCTGCAATAGTTAACGCTTGTAGAAAGCTTCAAATGTATGGGAATGACGTCGTCTTAACGCTCAGTCACGTGATCAGAACAAAAGAATTAGCGGCAAGGTCAACTCGAAGCGTTCGGCGCAAGGGAAACGGTTGTAACTTGGCTAGGGGGGCTGCTTATACAAGTTATTCTATGCTACACTATTACAGCGTTGCATTGATTGTGAAAAAAGTTTGTAGTTTGTTTGGAATTTATTAGGCTATGGGTTTGAAAAATAATAATAATAAGGTTTTACTTTATAGTAGGAATACCTACTGAAAAGTATCGTTTATTGGTCCACACAATATTTTAGTTTATATTTTTTTTGGGGTTCATAATCATCAAAGAACTTCTCTCACTCACTTTCGGTGGAGGAAGATGGAATTCCAAAGATTTATTAACTAAAACCCAATAAATTGTCCTTTTTGTAAAGAGTTACCAGGGCTCTGGACCCTGTAACTTATGAAAAATCCCGTAGCTCTAGCAGGCATCGAGCCTTGGGAGCCTGTTTCACGCTTATAAAACGTTTATTATATATAAACGTTTTATAAGCGTTTCATGATACCCATAAGGTGAAAACTCAGTAACTCATCATAAAGTGTAACGGAAACTATGTATATCTTCTTACGCTCCTAATAAAATTTATTAGCATTTAAAACTCTAATAAAATATATCGTTATTAAATTTTATATGGCTCTGTACAGACATTTTAATTACAAGACTCCAATAAGTCACCATCATAATTTCTATTAGTATTTTAACGTTATAATTATTCCTATCAGAATTTATTTATGGGTCCAAGTGGAACATATCACATGCCTTTAAAGCCAAGAAACCTTTAGGCAGTAAACGATTTGATGGCTTTTTAATAAGTTGCCTTACGCGGCCGGTATGAAATTAAATTGAATGACCGTATCGGATAGGTTGATGTGACCAATCAGGGAGGTGGAGCTAAAGTGTTAATTATAAGAATTTTATGGAACATTAATTAAACGGTTTGCAGAAGAAGATGGCTTTTCTTGAAATTTCCTTTTTGAGTAATTTTTGTCGATATTGATTTGAATTAAAAATTAAATTATACGACGAACTTGTTTTGGCTATAATATAGTGCCTTTTCAGGAATAACATTGTAAACGACGTTTCGCAGGGATGGTATTTTTTTCATAATTAAAAAGTATTTATGAAAATAATATTAATACCAACTATCCTATTAGACCAGTAGTTATATGAAAATAGGTTAATATTTTTTTAGAATGAATGAAATTTATCATAAAAAAAAAATATAAAAGAGAAAATCTCCTACGTTGCCTACGATGTTTTTTCCTGAAAAGGGTCGATATTTTTATTTTTAAATATGTAGGATCTTATCGTCACCATCAACCTATAATAGTCCATTGTAGACTTCTCCGGTGCCAGTGGCTTAATTCAATTTCTATTTTTTGCACGTTCTTCTCCATAGAAATCTACGCTTTGGAATGTGCAATTTGGCTTTACTTTTTTTTTGACTGACCGACATTTTGACAATTCAAAAGTGCCTGTAATTAGTCTATTTGAAATAAACATTTCTGATTTCTCCTATTGCAACTAGTCTTCGGTCACTCTTATCAATTCTCTTTTGGAGGTTGATATCTAAAAAAATAAACTTATCTACACCCTTCTTAAATTGAAGTTCACCCGATTTTTTATCTTTTAAAAAAGAAATAAAGCAAAGGCTGTAACTAACTTCGTAGTATATAGGAACCTATTTATTACTTTATGTAAATACAACTCGGAGTGTCTCGCTGTACGGTTTTGAAAATGGAATACATTTTTATCACTTGTTTTCTTCTTTTCTTCAGATAGCCAGTTGTTTTTCTTATTGTAATTAGATACGGAGAGAGCCACAAAGGTAGGCCGCTAATCCAATTTTTTGTTTTTGTTTTGACGTGTACAGGGGAAAGATAGTGCCATCCATTAGGGGCTACAAGGCTGAGTAAAGAGCCGACACCAGTTGTCTCAGAGTATCCTACGTAATACATATAAATATTCAATAGGGGTTTGAATATGTTAATACAACGTCTCCTCATTGGGTTGTAGATTGCGTCGTCGTTTTTATCTCATACGACATTTAACTCCGGTAATTCAATTTACTTTATTTGCATAATGTCGCCTGCTTTCTAAAGTAGGTGAGTATGGAAATCTCACTGAATGGGAACACAATTCGTTTGTCCTTTGAAGTGTATTAATAGATTATTCATGCTGATTTTCCGTTTGATAAAGTTGCGTTTTAATTGGGTGCATGTGTATTTATTTGTACGTACCAAATAGAATTGATTACAAAAAGTTTGTAGTGATATTTTACGCTTGTTTCAACCCACGCTATCTTTGTTAACATGAGCCGAATCAAAAAGGTTTCATCACACTATTACGTATAGGCGAATGGAGATATCTAGAATTAATCGGGCTCTGAAGGCATACAAAGCCGTGAAATATTGCTCGCTCGTTGTTCACAATGGCTACGTCTTCATCACGACCCTATTGTTTTTTTTCTTTGGGCACCACACACGGGATTGTTTTCTGTTACAGCTTTGGAGTTGGGAAACGTGTTCTGCTGTCTCAGTGGCCATTTGTCAGGGACTAGGCACATCGACGGCTTAGCTTGTGGAGATAAAAATATCCCTGTACTTAAATATAAGATTCTTACATACTTGTTAATAATATTTATGGACGGTGACCCGCCGATATTGGCCTGAGGTGTAGGGTGTACTTACATACAAACCATTATTTATTTGATGACAGGTCTGTGTTTGTAACTATTCGATACACGTACTTAGATACAAATATACATATTTTTTTATAAAATAGTAAGCACAAATTTGAAAACAAATATCACAAAAAAAGGTCTAATAAACCTAATTTAAGTTGCCACACCAAAATAAAATGTTACACAAAAACTAAATTAATCAAAACCAATCATTCTGTCACGCTTCTACATAAATATATTATTAATACTAATCTAACATATGGGAAGGAAGTAAGTTTTTACCACGTAATACCTATGCAGATACATACACAAAGCCACAATAGAACTGCGCTCTTCATTCCCCGTTATCAATCTACCATGATGCCATCTGTGACGACGCCATTACTCAATTTCCTTTGCCGCCAAAAAAGAGCGCGTAAAAAGAATTCAAAGAAAGAATTCAAACAACCGTTTAGAACAGGGAATAGAGACGCGACGCCTCACTGTCGGTTTGATGTTACTCTATGATTTATGGCTGAATAAATAGGTATTGGAATATGATTTTGAACGGGTCTAGGGTTTGTTTGCGTGGGTATTCCGTAGTGGGCTACTGGCTGAAAAGAGTTTTATCATATCAGAATAATGTGGCAATACTTTTATCTACTCTATATTATTATACAATATATAGCAATGAGGTTCTACAGCTTATATTAGGTTAGGAATAAATCAAACCACTAAAATATTTGAAAATAATTTAAATATTTTAGTGGTTTGATTTATTCAATTCATTCTGGAGCCACTAAAGTAAGAGCGTCAGTTAGTTGTCGATATTAATTATTATCTTTTACTATCCTGTATCTAAATTAATACCGGTGTTGAAAACCTACCAAACAACTTACTATGAACCAATCGCAATCATTAAACAAACGCCTTGTCGGAAATAGATAGATTCTTATCAGATTTGCATATAAATTTTCGGTTTCTATTCGGAATGTGGTGGTGCACCCACAGAGAACCGAATTTGGACTCTTGCACTGTGTGTTGGTACCACTGAATGATAATTTAAATTCATTCTCTCTGCCGCCCGCGCCATCATTTGGACAAATGCTGCGTCATTTGTCTAAGGGACTGCACTGAGGTACGGGACGGGAAAACCACCTCACAACATCAAGGAAAATCAACCTTGTTAACCCAACTTTAATGTTAGTTTTCCAACAACTCCAACCGATCAGATTCCAAAATCTTCTGCTGATGTAAAGCTACGCAAAATTGATATTTACGCGCAAAAATATAGAGTTCATTCGGGTCCGTGCCACCGAAATCTCATTTTGTAAGCTTCCGAAAACATTTTCACAATGAAAAATGAAACTTATAAAGAATGTTCGTCGGTTGATTTTTGATCGGCAAACTTTACTTTCAATGGGTATTGAATTAAAACTTACCGTATTTGTGCTACGTTACTAATTAATTTAATTATTTATCTCATTGTGCGCATGCTTATTCAATACACATAATTTTAATGAATAGGTGCTTCTATAGGAAGCTTCTGTATCATTATAATCGATTACCTACTACAATTTTTTCTATTTTCTTCTACAGTACATTCTGAATTAGGTTTTTTTTTTTTTAAATTGAGTTCCAATTTCAAAAATATCAGTTCGACTACCTTTCGACTTGGAAAAGCAATTTCCTCTTTGATCTCAACTCAGGTGTGTTACGCTCAAAAGCTATCTATCTCGCGTAGTATTGCGGAAAAGTAGGTTAGTAAGACAAAGGTGTCTTAGGTGGTATATTGACTTTAGCCAGCCTTGTCTTGTCACTGTGTCGTTTCTTGCAAGACCTGGTTTGCCCACATTTTTATTAGTAGGGTACTCTTTCTCTACCGTATTGATCAATTTGATTGAAAGAGTTGCCAAGGCCTTAGAACACAATGGGCAGCTGAAAAAATGCGAGTAAAAACTCTTCCTCGCTCCATCCAGAGAGGAAGAAGTTATTTGATGATTTCCCAACACAAAATAAATAAAAATTGCTTTTTAGAATTACCACGGCCTTGGAACGTACAAGGTAATACAAAGAATACTGGTTTTAGTCAGAAAATAAAAAACTCTTTGTCACTCCATCCAGAGTGGAAGAAATTATTTGATAATTACCTATTAAGAACGAAAGAATAAAAAAAAGAATTCGCTTTCTTTGCCCAGCTTTATCCTATTTTGTTTGTGTTTTTATCAGACGTATCTCTGCCTAGTAGCACAGCACTAAGATTAATAATTGTAAAAACGAGGAGACCAATAGACTAAGAGGCACAACAAATTAAACACAAGTAGAGATGAAGAAAAACATAGCCAAAAAAATAGAATATTTATGAGAAATCTAAATATTTTATTTTATTTAGCTTTTTCTTTTTAAAGAATAATCGTTGAATTTCTTAGCTGTTCTTATCCATAGCCTATAAACTGTTAGTCTGCAGCTATCTCTCTTTACATCCAGCCACTACCATCCTGTGAACTTGTGAAGATCATCGCTCCATTTCCACTCGCCTATCGTCAACGTCGAACATGGTTTAAAAGCTTGTTGCTTCATCTAACGCAATCAAGGTAATGCGAAAAAGACAGATAACTTAAAACTCACACAAAAATAAAACTTGAAAACTCTGTTGGCATTCGGTAATTCCATGATTTACTCAAATATTTCATAAAACTTGTTCCAGGAAATATGTATGTTTTTCCTAAAAATTATCGTCGTTCAGAATGTTGAATAAACTATGCTTCTATGGGTTTATATTTTTAATATATGAGTACATTATGAAGGGCCAAAGTTCGCGTAAAGTAGCAGATTCAGCGGTCTTTACTAAATTAGTTTTAAAAATCTTAATTAGTTTTTTAAATGTGTACATTTTACATTTGTTTTGACTTCTATAGAACACTAAATAATATCCACAAGATAGCTGTGTATCCAAAATATCTATAGAAAGATGTGTAATAACATCATTGTCACGTTAGAGCGGTTGTATGAAAATGTACCTCGAGTTGGGCGCTCTAAGTAGGCTTACGTTTTCTGACTCCCAGTCTTCATTCAAGAACATATATATCTCAACTATCATCTGCCATTGACCTATTTTTAAATAATTTATTTAGCTCAACTCGACATTTCTATCGTAGTTTGCCACGACATCTAGATAAATAATTATAATCGTATTTGTTTCATCTTAGGCTTTGAAGTTAGTCGTGGCTCACGATTAGCTCAATCGTGATCACTCGGTAACATCCTGATTCAGATCTACAATAATAAAAATGTATATAGGCCATACTAATTTAAACGTTGGTCTCACAGTATGGAAATTTCTAGACTTTAAGTGGCTCAAAGTTTAAAGCCATAGAACAATAGTTGTTGTTTAAGATGTTAGTAACACAGTCCTGAGAGATTGACAATGTTTTACAAATAACCTTATATAATACTTTATTTGGTACAAATATCACGATGTATTAATTAGTGACTCTACAACCCAAAAAGATTAAATTATAGATAGGTACTAAAATTAAAATTATATTAAGTTATATTATCTTCTTCTTCTTCCTGCCCTTATCCCATATTACTTGGGGTCGGTGCAACACGTTTTTTTCTTCCATTCTTTCCTGTCACCCGTCAAACTATCACTAACTGCCTTTTCTTTCATATCATTCCTCACAAAATTCATCTATCGTTTCTTCGGCCTTCCTCTCCCTCTCCATCCATCTACAGATATACTCAGAACTCTTTTTGTAATATGCGCTTCATCCCTCCTCTTCACATATTAAGTTATTTATATCAAATTATATTACAGTATTCGTTTATAGATCCAAAATTTCATATGCAAAACATTCCTGGTATATACTTAAATACGCTTCAGACAAATCAGAATCAGTCCCTTATAAGGCCACTTTCTCACAATTTGAGATGTACGAACATCAATCAAAATCCCTGACGGTTCCGTAGTTTACAGTAAAATAATTCCTATTACTTTGAGTTGTATCCGCTGCGAGAAGGAAATGAAAGGCATCAATTTCCTCGGAAACCTTAATGTAGTACATACAGGCAATCATGTAAAAAACATATATATATAACATAAGTACATTACTGAGGCTCATTTATATCGGGGTAGGCAGTCAGTGTAAAATAATCGGATCCCGTAAATGTTAAATTAATGATACTCCATTTGTAGGAGTGAAATAAATTTGATGAAATTAAAAGGAAAAAAAATCAGTATGAATAATTGGCGTTCGCTTGTTGTATGTCCGCCTTCTGTTATTAAATTCCACGTAGGTTTTATGTGAAATGTGGAAAGAATTGTTCCGTACAAGTTGGTCGTATATTAGCAATGTATTCTATGGTTTTTTATTAATTTGTTACTTGTAGCTATTATTTATGCGATTCTTCGATATTTCATACGATGAATAACGCTTGCGAAAAATGTGGTCATATAAAATTTTGAAAATTCCTTCAAAACTACATTGTCATTTTTTCCAACAAAATTAAAATTTTCAAAAGTTTTTTGCATCCTGCAGCTCAGTATCGATCGGATAGTGTATTATGATAACAAAAAATATATTTTTTGGGTTTACCTTGTTTCGAAGTTAGAGTATTATGATGATGGTTTTATTAAGTATAGTAGTGTAAATACATACATGTCATTACCGCAATTTTAGTTACCATATTATACGATACTGAGTTCAGTTAATTGGCAGTTGCAAATTATTTCGCTGGCTTCTCTGGGGCATTCACCTTAATAAGACGACATGATTGCAAAAATGACAAATGTAAAATAAACCAGAAGATCGACAACGAGCTAATTCCGCGAATATTTGATTTTTATCTCGGCCTTTTTTTCTACCAACCCTATAGTCCCGAAAGCAATCTAGTTGGGCGCAGGATTACTCGTTTCTTTTTTTTTATTTTATCTAATTGTGCCCGCGGTATGCCCCAGAGATGGGGCGATGTGTCGCGGAGTATCTACTCCGCTGCCCTGCGCGGAAACCAATTTCAAAAGACCCAGAAACTGTACAGAGTCGGATGGATTTGTGATTTTTTATGAAGATAAACTTTTAAGAATAAAAAGTTTGTGTATTGGCTATAGGCATAGGAATCATTGCTTTATCTGCTTGTGGAGGAAATTTAGAGCAATGTTTGCTTTGGGAAGTTTTTGTTATCTGGTATAAAGAAAGTATAATCATAGCCATTTCGTACAGAAAAACTACAGCCTCCTTAGGCTCTAACCAAAGTTACATTCTATGACGGATTACAACTTTCTCTACGATCTCCTGTCAAAGAATTGTTTACAAATTCAATGTTTGTTTAGTAAACTCGAGTCTATTTGCTTCGAAAATATTTGAGATATCGATCACAAACCAAACCTTCGACCCTTTACAAGTACGTAAAATCCATATTAACAAACAGATGTATATCAGAAATCGTAGGGTAAATATTGTTTGGAAAGGATAGCGTACTCCGGCCCTGTCGAGAGTGGCGCCCCCTTCAACCCGCGAGTGACACTGACGGATCGTGGGACATTAGTCATAGTCGAGACCTCCCGCCCTCCCTCCTCGCGCCCCCCATTTCCCCGCACATACCCTGTTTATTTACTTTTTGTAACGCTATTGATGTTTAATTATAGAGCACCCTAATGTATCTCGCCTAATTTTGACGCGTAATGTTTTGCTTGTAATATTTCATTGCATCACGAATATATTTTGTTAGTGCTATGTCGTTTGTTAAGTGCTATTTGAAGCGATTTTCTGTCTGCACTCGATATTTCTTCGGCAAATATATGAGCGTTTGACCAAGATACTGAGTAAATATTTGGTTGTTGTCTGGTTGGAACATAATCTCAATCAAATCAAAACAAAAAAGCATTTGTGCTCATCACATAAAATTACGTTAAGTACTTACTTATACCTACATATGTTCTGAAATCTACTAATAAAATTTGTATTTGCAATACTGATCCCAATAAAAAAATATTATTGCATTGTCACAAAATCTAATGTTAACTTACTAGTTCTATCATAAGAAAAATTCGAATCAAGATTGAAATTTAAAATTCGAATTTCGAACTCTAAAAAGCTGTTGTTAAATGCACAAGCATCGCCACCCAATCTCAACTAACTCTCAAACATCGAAGTATGTATTGGCGAGAAGCTAGACGCAAATAAAACGGTAAAACCAGCTTTCAGTCGAAGTGGTAAAACAAGAGAAATACTGCATAGTCCAAGGCGGAATGATAGTTTGTCTTGCAACTATGATAGTTGTTCATTAATACTTTAACAGCTGTGTCATTTCGCGCTATCAACCGTTCGTTCTGTTCTGTTGCTAGAGGATTATTCATTTGAATTGAAATAGGATTTATGTGAGTAGAGCGTACATCATTATACTTCATTTTGATTAGCGTGTCCTAATTCTTTTTTACGAATGCCTTATATCGTAGATATTTTTGAATTTTATTTTAAGCTTATAAATGGAGATTCGTCTCTTGCCTTTTTTTCAGTGGGAAATCATCAAGTGACTCCTGTGTGGAGTAAGGAGGAGTGTTAGAATTTTTCTGGCTAAAACCCACCACCAGTGTTTTTTTAGATTCTATTTGCAATCAAGAGTCACGGTAACTCTTTCGAATAATTCCCCTCTATTAACCGTCCAGTAAGCCAAACCCGAGTCATTGACGTCGCGTAGTGTAATACGTGAACATCAAAGAAATATTAGCAAAACCGTAGGAGCCCAGTAGGACTAATACCCACTAGTACGGGAATCTATGGTATTGGAATATTAAGGGCAATTGAAAGACACAGGAGGGTTAAGTCAGTATAATTCATTTCATGATTACCCTCCTCAAAAAATGTGGCAAGGAAGTGTTTTGGCACCTTTCTCCGGACTCCCCAGGTTATTTTAGACTATAATTTTTACTTAATTAATATTTAACTACAAAACAAAACTGTTTAAAAAATGTACCATAGCGAAGCTTTTCTTGACGAATTAAAGTAAATAGGTACGACGATAAAATTCAATAAACCCCCTCTCCAACTCCCTAAAACAAACACCAATCTTCCAGTAGCAACATAATCATTAACAAATCGAATTTTCCATCAATCTTAGCGCGTCATCGCTAACGATATCTTTACCTGAAGGAAGGTGGCGCCCCCTGCCTTATCACACAGCGACATGATGAATGACTTACGCCTATCTGTTAATTAAGATTTTCGCGGCTCTCACGTGTAGACGGATGTCGGTAATTTAACTTAGATGTTGGTGGATGTTGATGACGAAAAATATTGAATTTAGATAGTGATTGTTGATGTGATGGCTTAGGTAGAGGTATGTTGCTGGTTTAACTTGTATTTTCTCAATATATGGTGTATGATGGGTACACATTAGCTCAGGGAATACTTTTGTTAGGGAAATACAACGTAGATATGGTAAAAAAATTAAACTATACAGTAACTGCATAGTTTTGTACATTGTGGGATAAGGGCAGGAAGAAGGAGAAGAGTTTTATAGTATATTTGTATAGCAACGATTTTCACAAAGCCTACATTCTGGTTTGGATGTGGTTTTCGTTGGTGAAATGCTTATATTTCCTGGAAGGTTTAACGTCTTCGAATATGAACGTGGAACTCACCAAAAGCTAACTGACTGCTACAATCATATATATCTGTGTATTATACTTTGACTATTGACTTCAAGCCGTACGTTCTAAGAAAACATTCATAACAATTTACGTAAAAAAAATATATTTGAAATGACCATACCTACTTCTGATAAATTGGAAATAGTAAGTTCTACTTACATTTTCTTTCTACCTTAACTAAAATATTATACCTTACACCTAACACAAACATTCACCATCTTAAAAACTCAGCTGCAAGTGCAAAGTGTATCAAGCAAGACATACTCGAGATAGTTCGCTGATCGCCGATAGAGGGCGGGCCGTACACCCATTTGTCAGCGAGAGGCTCATTAGGGTCGAATCTGGTTGAATCTCCAGGGATTAAGGGTCTCAATACGAGTTGGGCCGTCACTAGTGTACATTCATGGATTTGAAAGGAGAAATCTTAGGTTAGCTTCTCCGGAGTTTATGGTAGTCTGATAAGTTGGTGTGATATTTTGATTGATGTATGCATAGGATGAATTTTGAGACCCAAATACAGTGTTTTAGAAAAAAACTATCATTTGTAGAAACATATAAAATTACAAATATATTTCTATATACGCTCACTACTTACGCACTATTTTTTTTTTGCATCATCCAAAGGTTGACTGGTAGAAAATGCGTAAGGAATTAAGTTTGCCTGTATGCTTTTGTGTGTTCATTTTTAAGAAGTAATTTTCCCATGTCTTCAGTTTGTGATTTTGTAATTTAACGCGTATAGGTATAAACATTTGTTATTTTTTATGCACCTACAAACGTGAGTTTTTTTCTAAGACACCCTGGTACCTTACAGACTAACATAGGTTTATAATTATGTATAAAGTTTTTGCCCAGTGATTGAGCGATTGGCTTCTGCGCGGTGTATCGCGGGTTTTTTTCCCATACGAAACAAATATTTGTACGCCCCTCAACAGTTCAGTTTAGGTCATAAAATGGATTGCAATAAGAGCTCGTTGTAGCCTCGCTCGCGTAAAAATCGAAAAATATCCGAAGGGAACATACTCCCGGAATAAATGGTATCTTATATGCTATTTCAAGATATGATCAACCCGTGTGCTAAATTTCATCCAAATCCGTTTTTCCATTTGAGAGTGAAGAAGTAACAAACATACACGCACACTCACAATTTTTCGCCTTTATAACATTAGTCTGATGTTTAATGTAGTTTATTTTAACACTATTGTAAATCTAATGAGAAAGGAGAAAAACTGTTTGGCAGTTAAGCAGAATTAAAAAAATAAATCTTTGGTAGTTACAAGCATATATTTACCTCTATGCTTCTGTAATTGCCATAAATCTGCCTCCATTACTGCAGTAGCACTCAAATGAGGATTAGGTAACTATTAAACTTACCTTGTTATTATATCATTATTTGTTTTTATTACTGCCCCTTTTAGCAATCACACAGATCTGTCATATAAGTACACTAGGTATCATTACACTAATCGACTTTTCAAGCAAAAACTCGTATCCCAGAAAACTTTGGTTAACTCAGCTATTATTTACTATGTACGATGTAAATCTGTGTACGACGATTATAAAAACATTACACGATAGATATAAACTTATCGCGACCGCCAATCAGAAACGAGAAGTCGAAATAAATCGATGTTACATCCAATCATTACTCTACGTCAGGATCGACTCAATTAAAATATCGTTAATGTACTACAACAAAACAAAAAGCAACCCTATTCTGTGAACCTTAGAGTATATTTTTCAATCGACAATATTTTTACCTTGCAATGGTCATTATGGTAAATGTAGTATACTATAAAACCACGAAATCGGCGTGTCGGAATCGGACTAAAGGTAAAATAAACAGTTAGTAAAGCTGCGCTGGACACGAGGTAGTTTTAAATAATATAACAGCGGCCATTATAAAAATATCAACCTGAGAGTATCATTGGGCGATGTTTATTTTCAAATAGAGTGGAACATAAAGAAAATGATGAAACTATTATTATTTTTGTAGTTTTTAAAAGCGGTCTATGATAGACATCGTTGTCAGCGATAAGACCATCATTGTGTCCATAAAATGAAGACTACCTAGTGTAACTATTTTAAGTACAATACAGTATTGTAGGAATTAAAGTAGGTGTAGTGCGAGGAAGGTACAAAAAAAGTTCGAAGTGCACAAGAAAGTTTATTGTACACAGAATCACAGCACACAGGAGTTCCACTAGATAGAAAGAGTGGTAGAAATAAGAAGATGACAGAACACACAGAAAGAACATAAAAGTACAAGAGATTTTAGCACGGTGTTGTGTGGTGTTGTCTCACCTAGATAACGTTTATATATATTTATAAGAACAAAATTGACAATTTGACAATTGAGAATGACATGACATCATGTCATTTGTTCATGAACATAATGTCTTTATATGTACAAGCAATATTTTTATAGCAAATCTGTAAAATTTAGTATATTCATTTATCTAAATCTGTAAAATTAACATTTATAGGGAAGGAAATTAAGAATGATTCAATCTTCAGTCGTAGAGGCACGTGATCATCTAGTGCCTGCGGGATTTTATGAAAGAGTCGTGAGCACAAAAGGCTACTAAGGAACATGGGTTGGTTTTAGTCAGTACAACTCTGACACTCTGAATACAAATTTTATTTGATGGTATCCCAACTCAAAAAAAAAAAAAATAGCCAAGACCTGAAACATTCAACGTTCAGTTCAGACTGTGAATCAAGAATAGAATATTGTACATCAAAATAGTAACTTTTTACACCAACTTAAATCTAGGGGTATACTGGCGGTCGTATCGCTAACACTGATATCTACCAGACAACCTTGTAAAGGATTAAACGAACTCAAAATAAAAAAGAGGGTAGTCTGCGGTGATAAAGAAGTATGATTTTACTGATCAACTGCATTACAGATTACAATTTTGCGACAGGTACTTCAATTAACCACACGTTTCATATGTTCAATTCAATTAATATTGTCAGCTTACCTACCATAACGTTGTATACAACTAAAATGACCACTATTTAAATGTTCAAAATCCATATCTATCAAATTAGTTTCCAGTACTCTATCAAATTATAATTCTAGTACATTACTGAACTAAAATGATTGCGTAGATTATCTATTTTTCATAATCAACGTAAAGTCGGCTGTAATTTATCAGAGTGTTCACTAAAACAAATACAGAGTTAAGTACTATAATCTGTTTTTCGTGTACCTTATCTAGGCTGATCTTGTAGCATAGTACCTAGGTAATTTACTTTAGTTTGGAATTTGTTAATGCAGGTACGAGTATTTTGAGCCTATGCTGTAGTAGATTTTTTTTTTAAGCTGGGTTCATCTTGCGATTTTTTGCACTCTAGCGTGGACCAAGAGGGCTTGTTAGACTTTCACTAATTAAATCCACACCTATCTTCCTATAGCCTTACCTTTTGCGTTCCAAAACCATGAGTATAATCCTTTTCAGATCCAATCCCATGGCCTTAGCAGGCATCGGTAAGAAAATAGGGACAAATCTGGTGACTGCAGGCCAGTGGTCTCTTTTCACTTCTTCCACATTATTCCAATCTACTGCCATATTGGACCAATCCTTTAAGTATGAGTCTATCCCTAAACAGTACGTATTACCGCAATATACCTAATTGAAGAAATAATAGAGGTAATCATAATTCTGTTTCCTACTCCTGACTCTGCCTGGCCCTACTTAGACATAAGTAATTGTTTTTATGGATGCTAGGGAATTAAGAAAAAGTTCAGGAAACAGCAGGAGTCCTAGACTTTTACTGACAAAACCTCACTCGCGTTAGTTTGCGTTCCGGGGCTGGAGAACAATTTTTAGTCAACCTTCTTTATTAAGTGATAGTATTTCATTAGCTATATGTAATTGACTATTGGTTGCTTCAACATTATGAGATATTTCCACCAAAATTACTCAAATATTCACAGACACTCCAGCATCATCACTCATCTCTTCTCAAAATACCCTAAAACATTTCGACAATCTACATGAGTACTTTTTAAAAGAAAATATTTACAGTCTCCAGCGGTGTTATCCTCTTGTACGAACGATAAATTACTTGTAATTTCGTATTCGGGTGATACCTGAGCTCAGTGAAAAAACACGAGACATAGACGTCTTGGTGCGTCGCAAATTACGGTCATCATCTTCTCATCAGGAGCGTGGGTACGCGTTGATGTATCGCTGTTCGGCTGGAGGGTACCGGAGCGTACCCGTGTAGGAGCATGAAGGTGCAGAAAGGATTTTGGAATAGAATTATGGTTAATTTAGATTTGGTAATGGTTGAATTTTTGTAGACTCTTTGTCTTGCGTAAAGTAAACCTTGATACAGTCTGGAGTCTCAGTATACTACTTTTAAGTACTGTTCTTATTATGAGTCTACCTCTCCAATCATTCACTGTTTTATTCGACCTAAGGGTTCTCTCTTGCTGCTACTTCCAGCTACTCTACGAAGATCACACTGAGTGCTGTCAGTCATGCTAAGAGTTAATTCAGACGGACAAACTTTATACTGACTATAGTTCATTACCTGTATGAAAGTCTGTTATTTATTGTGATTTTCAAAACCATCAAGTATATTTCCAGTCAATTCCTCATACACCTTATTTCACGTAAATTTGGTAATCCTCGCCACATCTAGACTCATTTCGAACTCTGTGATGTAAATATGAGCACTTCAACGTCAGAGAGAGTTGGCTTGAAGAGTAAATGGGCGTTCAGCGTTAGGTTTTAAACTCCACTAAAGTTTGTGCCTCACAAGAAACAAATTACGAGGAAACAAAATCACTGCGGTAATATCCCGTTATGTAACACTATGTTGCATGTATTGCCACCTGCGAAAATTGTTTTTGAAAACGTGAGATAAATAAATCTGTAAATGATCAACATGATTTCCCAAAGAAGAGTCTTCGCTATGTATCTCTAGCAAAATCTTTTTCTTAGCGTCGAACTTCTGCAGATTTTTTATTTGGCAATTCCAGAAGGAAATTATAATTTAAAAATTATGATATTATTATTTTTTTTAGTTTCGAATCAAGCATTTCGTTTATTTCGAGCTTCTCAAACGCTGATTCTTAAAAAGCTTGTTAAGTAAACTTGACGATTGAATGAGATTTTTCATCTTGAATATTTTTATATCCAGCAAAATTTTAAGTGTTGTTTTTTTATATTATTTTTTTACATTTTTTTTTACATTGTTTATTCATATGTATGTATCTAAGTAAGTATTTACTATTGTATATTTGTGTCTGTACTGTTTTGTCTATTTATTAAGTTGCACCTGCCATGTTATGTTTCTGCACCACCCTAAAGTCGACTGGCAGATAATGCCTAAGGCATTAAGTCCGCTTTTGTAAAGTTTTTTTGTGCATAAAGCTTTAAATAAATAAATAAAAGTACCAACGCCAAAATACAAACACAAACTTTTGTACAAACCATTGATTATCTACTCAAAAAGTCGAGTAGGTTAATTGTACCGAATTACGATAAAACTATCGAGGACAGAAATAAAACAGTTGACACTGCGTACCCTCGTAAAACCATATCGAAACCAGCTTCCAAATGCCATCATACTTAGCCCATTTATCCAAAACAGAAAGGCAGACAGGCATTACAATATAATATTTCAACTGAAGGTATTAGAAAGGCAGTAGGTAGTGAGCTGACGGTAACTAATCGTTCAGCACGCGTGGCCAATCGGAATGACTGTGGAACAATTGCTGGCAACTCTTTATGGTAGCCATGGGTGCTCGAATTGATAGGTGAAAACGATTCTGTAGAATTAAAAACTCATTTGAATCATCTTTGACAACTTTCCTATAGTTTGCCATACCTAAAGTCACACTATAGACTTTAAAATTGGTCTTAAATTCTGCGTATGCGTCGTATCCTACTTTGATATACCTACTAACTACCAGCAGCTTCACCCGTGCGAAAGTAGGTTTCTCTGTAGAGACTTTGGACCCTTGGGTGGTGATTTTTAGAAAATCTTTTCTTAGTGCTTGCTTACATTATGAAAAGAGACCTTATGCAAAATTTCACACTACTAGGCCCCGTAGTTTTGGTTTTGCGTTGATATGTCAGTTAGTCGGTTTCTTACGAGTACCTATATAGGTATATATCAGTAATTGAAATATGAGTAATTCATATTTCATGAAATACATAAAATTTTTGCTAAAACTAGTGCTTGACTGCGATCCCACCTGATGGTAAGTAGCGATGCTATCTTTGATGGTGAGGTGCACTAGTTTATTAAGAGCCTATTCACTCTGGTATTGAAGACACCCAAATTATAATCGGACGGGAAGACCGCAGCAGGCAGACTTAATTTATTATTGAGTCCGACAAATTTTTGAATACTTGGGCACTTTTTGCTCTGGATTAAAATATGATCGAAATATTTTTCCACAATATGTTACCAGTGTTATTAATTAAATGTTTCCAAAAAGAGACAGAGGAAGTAATTAAGATGAATTAAGCGTGTAAAATGAACTTCATTAAGAAAAACCTTCACAGCAAATTCAAAGCCGTCCGACCCTGGGAAAGGGCATAAATTTTCCTATTTTTTCAACGTCCACCCACACCTAATAGTTTTACGCATCAAGCGGTAGTCGTGTAAAAACGTAAATTACCAAAACGGATCGCCGGTAAAAAAGTGGGCTGGCCGTCAGATCATTAGTACGAGCCAATGGTCGTTACCTAAAAGTCATTAGCGTCAACTTTTACCGTAATTTGAGGTTGTATACCAACCTACATAAGTGTAGTATGTGATGGGTATTTTCATTATAATAATTTATGTAAAAGAACCAATTTTGTGTTATTAGTTACGACTTTCGATGATGACTTGATGGGGTGAACTTGATTGCGAAATTGTATCGAACTTGTTTTGTGACTTTCGATGAGCTTTTGCATATTTTGACTTATTTTGCTCTTCGCATAATAATGTAATGACTTAATTTGTCGCAGCAGCCCTATTTTATGTGAAATATGCTAGCCATATCTTGGCGATGATTAGGATCACCCAGTGACTCAATTTCCATACCCGATGTAAGTACCTATATCCGTAAAAATATCTATGTTTGTATGAAAGTGAGCTTGACTTGAAGACAGTTTTAAGCCTGCCAAACCTTGCTGCAGGGTTGTAAAAGTAGACCTTAAAGGATGACAAAATAATAAATAGCACTATTTAAGCTTTCAATTATGAAAGTAGATTTAGTACGGTTTTCTGGAATGAATATTTCAACCTCTCTGGCACAAATGTACCAAATTCGGCTAACTTAAACAGTTAGCTACTATGAGGTGTACCGTATTTGGCCGCCTAGTGCCTGAGATGTTAAGTTGAAAACTACTGAAAAACTACTTGAAAGCCTTTTGACATATTTTCAGGCTAAAGTAGAATTTGAGAGATACTCAACTTGAATTGCTTAAGAAGTGGCGGTATAGATATAAGGTCCTAATGGTTACAATCCTAATAATATTATTAAAGGCCAAAAAACGTTTGTTTGGGTGTGTATGTTTGATACTTCTGCACACTAAACGGCTTACCATATTTAAATGAAATTTTACTTATAGATAGATCATGGACTCTACCCGTGTGTCTCGGAATAGCACACAGTATTTTTACTCTGGAAATATATGATTTCATGGAATAATATTTTACTTTCAAGCGAACGAAGAAAATCTTCATGAAAAAAATTTCTTTAACCGATATTAACATCGAAGCATTGCATCAACATCAATAAATTTCCATAACAACCGAACCATGAAAAATAAAAACCTAGACTTTCCGCCATTGCTTTACGATTACGAATCAATCAAACAAAAAGCCGGCTCCGTTTCCATCAATTTGTCGCCCAACTTTTACAATAGCATAAGTTTTTGCGCGAGCTAGTGCAGTCGATTGTTCTAATTGCGCGGTTCCATTACGATAATGTCTTATAATCACAGGGCTATTTGTAAACGCCGCGTCGGGCTGCAATGAGGTGTGGAAACGGACCGTTTTGCGGTGCGCGCTTTCAGTGGAGCTGCTGTGGTCCAAGTTAGAGGCGGAAGGAAAATGGTAACGAGTGGTAAAAGAAAAAAAAAAGAAAACAAAGAAAATACGTTTATTTGGCACATTGGTACACACAATGAGATAATAATTATTATACTTAGTATAGAAACTTAAATATATCTACATGGTATGTCTCACGGCTGCGCCAAATGGGTCCAGTTCAGCACAGGAACTGCAGGTTCTAGTACAGGAAGAATACACACAAATGCTTACACTGGCTAGAGAGGTCCATTCGAATCTGTGTAGTTCTTTCCTCAAAAGAACTCAGTCACTAATCTACATAGTTTTCATTTGATTCGACCATTGAATTTTAAGTCTATAGACTTTAAAAGAGACTTTGGGCCTTGACTGTGTTTCGGTGTTTCTTCTGAAGATAAGCTAGGAAACACCGGGATAATTTAGTTTAAATTGGCGCGTAAAAGTGTTTTTTTTTTTCTTCTAAATCTATTAGTAAATTAAACATCATTTACTATTTAACGATTGTTCCTTTTATGCCAGGAATCATGAGCGATTACTTAGACAACATTTTTATTTTTGAACTAGCTGCTGCCAGCGTTTACACCCACGCTATAGTAGTAATGTCCCAAGGGAATATACATAATACTCTGTCAAGAAAGTATCGGGAAAAGATTAATAATTTGAATTTTTGTTATTCATCAAAATTTAGACACAATTTTTATTGTTATTCATCAAAATTTATTTTATCACCTTCAAAGTATGCCCCTTCAGAAACGATATACCTACGCCAACGAATAATCCAATCATCAAAACATTTTTTAAACGCTGTTTCCGAAATTGAGTTCAGTTCTCGCCGCGAATTCTCCCTTATGTCTTCTACAGATTGAAAATGGGTGCCACGAAGTGGTAATTTGAGTTTAGGAAAAAGATAGAAGTCGATTGGAGCCATATCTGGCGAATATGGTGGCTGCTCGATGGTATTTGTTGAGCGTTTGGTCAAAAATTCGTTCACAATGACGGCCTTGTGCGAAGGCGTATCGTGGTGCAAAATCCAAGAATTTTCTTTCCACAGCTCTGGCCTTTTTCGTCGAAGTTGCTCTCTTAAATGCCAGAAAACGGCAAATAATATTTTTCATTTACCGTTTCACCTTCCGGTAAGAATTCCGAGTGCACAATACAGTGATCCTTCCAGGTCCACCTTGTCTGCCTTGCAACGCTGCGCTTTCCGGTACCTATGCCAACAGCCTAATCCAACAGTGAACGTCTTTCGGCTGATATGATGATGAAACTTTATTTTGTCCATTCAATGACGTTTGAAGAAGTTAAATTTTTGTACTATATTATTAATTTGAACATTTTCATGTATTTCACAAAACGATTTTTATTAAAACCAGACCGGGCTACTACGGAGCTGTTCCTAACTCGTAAACCCATTAGATAAGTAGTCACACGTAATCACCGTTTCATCACTTATTTCATATACAAATCTATGAATAAATGATATGATAGTTTACGTGAGTTTCAATTGCTTACGGGTTTCAACTAATGACATGTAAGTGTCTTACGTCTCGGAAGAATATATACACTGAAAAATAAAATATTTTTCTCAAAAAATATTACATTACTAGATTCAAAGACAATAATTATAATTATAAAGCCACATAGGTAACTTAACGTAGTCACTTACAATGGACCTCATAGAAAGACTTAAAGCCACCCAAAGGGCGATGGAAAGGCCTATGCTCGGAGTTTCCTTGCGTGATCACACTCATCAGAAATAAAAATATCCATAGAAGAACCAAAGGTTACCGACATAGTTCGAAGAATCGCCAAACCTAAGTGGCAATGGTCAGGGCATATTGCACGCAGAACAGATGGTCGATGGGGATGAAAGGTTCTGGAGTGGCGACCACGTACCGGATGATGGAGCGTTGGAATACCTCCAACAAGGTGGACCGATGACCTGGTTAGGGTCACGGGAATCCGATGGATGCGTGACGCACAGGACCGGTCGTTGTGGCAACGCTTGGGGGAGGCCAATTTCCAACAGTGGACGCCTTTCGGCTGATATGATGATGATTATGACAGGTAACTTATTTCTCGGAAGGAAAGTATACACTGAAATATACAACACTTTTTTCAATGACGTTTGAAGAAGTTCAATGTTTGTACCAAATTATACATTATTTGAATATTTTCATGAATTTCACAAAATCGACTTTTACTACGAACGGGTATTAAACTAGTCCGGGCTACTACTGAGCTGTTCCTAACTCGTAAACCCATCAGATAAGTAGTCATACGTAATCACCGTTTCATCACTTATTTCATATACAAATCTATGAATAAATAATGATAGTTTACGTGAGTTCCAATTGCTTACGGGTTTCAACTAATGACATGTGTCTTATGTCTCGGCAGAAAAATAATTTGTTGTCATAAAATATCACATTATTTGAAATAAAGGCAATATTTATATCTATACTGAGTTAGGTAATGCAGACTTGACAGACAGACAGCTTTGCATTACCTTACTTTTGCGTCTCCTATAACTTTCAGCGGCTTTTTTACAGTGATTCAATGATTTAACGTCAAAAAACGCGCACGTGTAAGTCATGCGTAACTCGACTCATTGAGTCGACCTGACTTGAGTCGGATTTGCATAATTTCTGGATTACTGTAGTTTTAGTAAACGCAGAGGATTCGAGTACTTTTTAATTTGACATAACTAGTGCTTGACTGCGATCCCACCTGATGGTAAGTAGTGATGCAATCGTTGATGGTGAGGCGCACTAGTTTATATTAGGAGCCTTTTCACTCTAAATTATAATCGGACGGGAAGACTACAGCAAGCAAGTTATTCCAGTCCCTCGATGTACGCGATGTAAACTACGAGGCAAATGGCCCGGACTGTAGAGGTTTCAACAACGTAAAGGTGTATACTCGCCGTTCGTCGCATTGTCCAATAGTAGAAAGACTTGATTTCACCATTTTATGGTGAAATCAAGTTATCATTTCGGCCGGGCGCAACGTTAAGACAGCGAGTAGAAGTTTCAACAACGTAAGGGTGGATAATTTTCGTTCGTCTGGTTTGTCCGATGGTAGAGAGACTTGATTCCACCATCTCATTGTAGAACCAAGTCATCATTTTGGCCAGGCGCGTTAAGATAGCGAGTAGAGGTTTCAACAACGTAATAATTTTCGTTCGTCTGGTTTGTCCGATGGTAGAGAGACTTGATTCCACCATCTCATTGTAGAACCAAGTCATCATTTTGGCCAGGCGCGTTAAGATAGCGAGTAGAGGTTTCAACAACGTAAGGGTGGATACTCTCCGTTTGTTGGGTTGTCCGATGGTAGAGAGACCTGATTCCACCATCTTATGCTGGAACCAAGCCATCATTTCGGCCAGGCGCAACGTTGAGACAGCGAGTACATAGAGGTTTCAACAACGTAAGGGTGGATACTCGCCGTTCGTCAGGTGGACTAATGGTAGAAAGACTTGATTCAACTATCTTGTGGTGGAACCAAATCATCATTTCGGCTGGGTGTCACGTTATAACAGCGAGTATTTGCGCAAAAAGACATTACCCGACGCTAATCTCCTTCAGCTTGTCCCACACAGGTTCTCTGCATTACTGTAACATTGTCGGTCGCTGATGGCCAGTAGCCGTGCGGTTTAGAAATCGATTCAGCTATTCATTAATTTAATACATTTCCTGTTAGTGAGCCTTGTAATTGATATCTAGTTTAATAACGCACAATAATACTTAATGTACCACAAATTTTGAAATGCTTTTTATTAGTAAAAGCACTTCCTGAGTGACAATGGATAATAACTTCTAGCAACAATAAAACAGAACTGTTGAATGATTTTTGAATTATTTTAATAAATTAGGTACATAAAACATTTTTTTAATATTTTTTTATATAAGAATAATGTATAAACAATTAGTCTATGTAAATGAGATGATGATTTGTTGTCAGAATTCAATATATTAATTTACTAAGTAAAATCAGTTGTCAAATTCACTCACTGCTAGAAAAAAAAGACGGTTGGCACTCGGGCACTGCCGCGTTAAAGCTATTGCATAGCATTTTTATCAACTTATGCAATTAAAATTATTTATTTCTTTTATTTATGCGGCATTTTTTTTTCCTTTGTTTTTTTTTTCTTCGATTTTAATTGAAGTTACACTTTCACGCATTGAATTAAATTTTGATTGATTGTTCACTCATTTGTTTTCTTATCGGTCACCACGCTCAAAAAACAAATGAGTGGGGAGTATTTTTAGGTTATTTTCGTTACGGAATTTCTGGATTCGGTCTCCACGCTCAAGGCCCGCGATAGAAGCTATGCAATAGCTTAAAAAACTCGTTCTGTGTTTTGGCTGTGATTTTACTCTCTTCACAAAGGAAAAATATTGCCTAACATAAGTAAAAATTATACCTCAAATGACAATGGATAAAAAAGTTTCCAGCGACATCAAACTATGACTGTTGATGCTTTAACGTTTTCTTTTAAACAGTAGTTTTTTTTTCTGTAAATTCTAATTTATAAAAATCAGGAACAAAACTTAAAAATAAGGCAACTGTCAATATGGCTTATACCGGGCAGCCCAGAGACAACTGAGTAACACGATATACTTTGACAATACTGGTGATGAGAGTTGCGGGTTTCCGACTACACGTAACAACCGTCAAAGATTTACAAATGACTGTCAGAACTGGGCAAGTCAACACTTCAATATACGCTGATATTATAGGTGTAAAAGTAACTCTGTCCGTCTGTTACAATTTCATGGTTAGACTACTGAACCAATTTTGATGAAATTCAGAACGGAGGGAGCAGTGGTGACCCCGACTTACGAATTGTAGGTTGCAAGTTCAAACCCGACAGACAAATTACTTCGTGAAATTTATTTTAACACCACTACTCTCAAAACGGTGAAGAAAAACATCGTGAGGCATACCATACGATGTTTTCCTTCACTGTTTTGACTAGACTGACCGTTTTGGCATGTTCACTTTTGACCTGACATTCACCAATCCACCTTAGGTCTGCGTGGTGGATTATGGCTCACTCCCTCTCCAAAAAAGGAGGTAGAGTCCCAGCAGTGCGTCTCAGTAGATATGTTGTGTTATGCAAGTACGGAGTAAGCTTGAACCCCAAGAGATAAGCTTTTAGCTGGTTTTGACTTCGACTTCGTGACCTCAATAACCGACATCAACGAGAACGATACCGCGGGCAAAAGCTAGTCTTTACTTAAACACTAATCTACAAAGTGTTAAAGTTTTTTTTTTTGTTTATAACAGGTAATCTCTGAAAGTACTGGTCCGATTGTTAATTTTTTTTTACCGATAGTTCTATCGGTGAATTTTTTTTAATAAAAGCTGCTTTACTCCTGAGTGGCATAGGCTATATTTAACATACGCGGACGAAGCTGCGGGCAAAAGCCAGTACATATTAAAAATAGCTAAACATAGAAAGTTTTTTTTTATTGTAGGAGGTAATCTCTCTACTGGACTGATTTTTTTTTTTATTATGGATAGGCTCGCGTTTGACAACTATCTCACCTGATGGAAAGCAATGATGTGGCCGACGATGGAGCATGCTTGCCTAGACGCAACCTATTTACTGCGATTAACCGATGGCAATTTTTTTTACCGATAGAAAGCTGCTTTTCCCGAGTGACACAGATTATATTTTGTGTATGCGGGCGAAGCCGCAAGCAAAAATCTAGTTTATAATATAAACATCAAATATGAAAATACAAAGTTAAACGTTGAGCTAGAAGTGTGAACTGAATAGGTGTCGGGTGTTGGCAGTGAGACGATCACTCGTCACATATAATAATTAGTCAGTGAGATAAACGGGTCATGAGCAGGGCTGTCGCGAAATTAGAACGGAGGAGTTAAAGTGAGTTGTCTTACGGACGAAGAGATGACAAAAATCTTTTTCATCGTAGTAAAGTTTCTTTAGTACAGCTGATTGATTATTTTTTTCTTTAAATATGATTTTCCAAAAGCAAAAAAGACATCCTGCATAGTTTTGTGTCTTGTTCTCACCGGCAACCGCAGCAGAGCCGAGTGCTGCAGTGACAAATTTTCACATGTATCAAATAACGTTTTTCAAGACACTTAGGAAAAAAACAAATACCCAGGGGACGATCCCGCGTACTTTTCTGCACTAGTGTGAAATATAGTAAATTGCGTACCTAAAAGCAGTAGGGGTAAGACTGGGTTTTCAAGTAAATGTATTAAAAAAGAAATATTTGATGGATTCCTGCCATCTAAAAATAAAAAACTAAGCTTCAAATCAAGGCCAAACTAGTATTACTGTGCACAAATTTTCACAAAAATACAACGGGTGGTCTTTACCGGAAACCGCATCATTCAAAGTAAAACCGATCCCTCAAGATTATCAATAAAATAAACATAACCAAAGATCTGCATGCCAAAAATGAAACAATACACCATTACTCATTGGAACATCTTGATGTTAAATGCAAATTCTTGACGCGTTAATCTTGCACCTTTTATGTTAATTGAGGACATGTAGAGGGGGCTTAGAAGTCCCCTCGAGAACCAGTCTAGGATTGTGATTAAACTTCGAATAGAGACAACAAAGACAGTAAAGCAACTATTGTGAATGGACGTGTCAGTGAAAAATTATGATCGATGTTAAGGAAATGTGCATGCGATGCGTTTAAAGCCAATGTACCGTTTTGTAAATAAATATACAATAATGCGATAATAATTCTTACTGGTAGGTATGAAGATATTTTATAGTACATTTTGATACAAGTGGAGAAAGTTTGTCATTGCGGCGAGTCTTGGCAAGGATTTTATAAAGCCGAGGGCTGCACTGACAAATTTTCGCTTGTATCAAACGACATTTTTCAATACACTAACGAAGACAGAAATAAACGAGGTTGACGCGCGACTCGTGGTGGTTGACGTGCGACTCCTGGTGGTTGACATGCGAATCGTATTGGTCGACGCGGGCCTAGCCTGATAGATTAATGTAATCGAATTGTAGAGACTAGTAGGTACGTGCACTTTTCCGCACTAGTGCGAAAACCAGTCAATTGCGTGCCTAAAAGCGTTAGAATAAGAGTGAGTTTTCGAGACTCCTAGCCAGAAGGCATAAATGCCATCTTCTCGACAAAACCTTGTTTTGCATAATTTTAATTATTAAACACAACATATATGTATCAAATTCCTGGAGTAGATACCAAGAACAACCCTAGTCCGGCTTGGCAAGTGACGTCACTAACGAGTCGACAGTGCTCGAACGTTAGCAAAAGGCGGACTGACCCGAAATTCCACTTAGCAATGCACAGAGTAAAACTTGGAATATATGTACTTAGCAGAGCTGCTATGTGGACTATTTACGCTTGTAGGTGGATATATCAATACTGCTGCGGTCTTCCTGTCCAATTATAATTTATTGTCTTCAAAGCTAGAGTGAATAGGCTCTTAATAAATTAGTGCGCCTCATCATCAACGATTGCATCACTGCTTGCCATCAGGTGGGATCGCAAAAAAAGCGAAGATATATGATCTGTAGTGTTAGGATTTTTTTAATCTCATTGAGAAGAGCAGCGACTTTAATAAAACTGTGTCTAATAGTCGAAAGATTTGTTTTATTCGATAGTTTGAGATCATTGTGCTGATTACACAATGATCTCCAACTATCGAATAAAACAAATCAATTACAATGTTCCCGCAGGTGGGACTCGGGTCTCTTTTTTAGAAAGTCAAATGGGCCCTCATCCACCACACAGGCTTTGCGGATTGGTGGATATCACACGTTTTAAAATTTTTGTTCATGTCAGGACATGCAGGTTTCCTCACGATGTTTTCCTTCACCGTTTTGACGGCAGTATTGATGAAAGAACTTATACAAAGTAATGGACCTGCCTGCCGTACCTTTAAACCTGAGTCACTTTTAGTCAAGGCCGTTAGCAATGGGCCTCCACCGCTTCAGATCACTGTAATTGCGATTATTTATAAACCATCTTAATATAATGTACTAACAATTTTATTGCGTACCAGAAGACACAGCGTTGGAAGGCCTCACGCAAGGGTTGCGGGAATCCGATGGATGCGAGACGCACCGGACCGTTCATTGTGGCGACACTAGGGGGAGGCCTATGTCCAACAGTGAACTTATTTCGGCTGAAATGATGATGATGATGATGATGATGATGATGATGAACAATTGTTTTGTCCGTTCTGAGTTCGAGACTTTTGAAAACGGTTATTACAAGAAAATGTAATAAGTCATCAATGTAGTTTGACACTTTTCTATTTATGTCAAAAACACTAAAACATAACAATATGTCGCTTGAAAAATTCACGAGAGCAAAAACTCCTTTCGCTTACAATATAAACAAGAAAAAGATGAATATTACGATAAATTATCATGAATTTCAGTTCTGCTATAATATAGGTACATAGCTAACGATTTGAAAGTGCAAACCCGTTATCCAAATGCGAGACGACCCGAAAATCCACTTAGCCGTCGAGGAAAACTTGGTAAAGGGTTGTAGGGGTTCCACGTAAGAGCTTAAAAACAAGGGGTGTTTATTAAATTATTTCGTTATGCATAGGGATTTGATTAGAGCCGCTGATAATCATTTGGGATTGGGATTAATGAGCGAATGGTGTGAGGTTTTTCTTAATTTATTACGAAATAGTATAGTTTCTTGAGACGGTCAAATGTTTGGATTTCTGAGAAATTAGAATGTGCTTGAAGCAGTATAGCTAAAGCTTAACCGAAAATTAAAGAATATATATAAAGAGAATATATATGAATTTTCAGTATGCATAGAATCAATAAATCTTCTTCTGGACAATCAATCAAATAAGCTATCTATAGGTATTGTACTGTGTCACATACGCCTCTCTTAAGGTGCGTCACAACAACCAATCTTTGCCTTCTGCATCCAGTTTGGCCTCTTTTTTTACGTGCGAAAACATCAAATAATACCTTCCGCTCTGGGTGAAGTCGGAAGGAATATCAGGCTTTTACTGACTAAAATTAACCTGCGTTCCGTCAGCTGCCTTTTGCATTCCAAGACCACGATTTGGAAGTTTTTTCATTAGATATGTACCATCTAGCTATGCTGCGAGGATGTAAAAGCTAAGCTGCGTAACTATGTGTCCATTTCCACTGAAGTTAAGTTATGTAACGTGTAGCGTTGCGAGTAAGATGTACTATGAAGCAGTGCGAGGTAGATGTGCTGTGCTTTCGATGGCAAATGTGGCTACTGAAGGTAGTATGTTTTGTGCATATGGCAACATGCGACTATCTATAGCACACATCTATCAATAAAAAACAGCTTAGTTTTGAACTCTTTGTCATCAGTGCTATGCTATATGGACCAATGAACATGATTGAATTCATAGCAACGTAGCATAGTACATCTCTTGAGGAAAAGTACCAAAAAACAACGAAAACTCCGACAGCCCACCTAGTCCGTTTTTGCTACCATGTTCTCTTTGTCCATTTCAAGACACGAACATAAAAAGACTTTTCTAATCACTCAATATTAAAAATAATGGGCATGGTGACAGTGACCAAAGACAAGGCCTTTGGTCACTGTCACCATGCTAATATACTAGCTATATGCCCATTCTATCATCGAACTACCACATGTACGGCGATGCGCCACTAGTACCGGGACAATCCACCCATACGCACAAAATGTTTTAAGAACACATTAAATGTGCGTATAGCTAAAAATTGGAATTCTCCGCCGAAGTCTACATTTCCTGATAGCCGTGAGAAGTCTTTGAGACAAGAGTGAATAAATAACTTCCTGGCAAGTGTGTTCATCGTTTATCATCAGATGTAAAGTATCCTATCAATTAATAAAAAAAATAAAAACTGACATAAGAGTCTCAGAGTTCCACCAAGTATTGAGGGCCATGTTTTACACTTCGCTCTATACACAATTTCATCCCAGCATATTTGAAGCAAGCCTGACATTCCACCACGACCACTACATCTAAGCGGACTCCACGATGTCTAATTAGACAGAACAAGAACACGTTCCAACCGTTGTTCCTTGTGTAATGACTTGTTATTAAAACTTTATATTTGTGTCAGGTGCCTTAACAGAGTGCTAAGTTGCCTGCGAACTGTTAAATGACACTTGTTTTGAATTACAGAAGACTTTATCAAGAATTTTGTGGCACTAGGGATGTTGGTTAATTTCCCTTTTAGTTAAAGAAGTTCATCTTGCATTTCTGTCTAGTTGACTCTTGAGAGTAGAAGATGAATTTGCTGATACGCGGCTTTGTTATGAAGAGTTTTCGCACTTTTGTGTATTTTATTAGTTTCTGTTTTCTAGACTTTACTTAGTAATTGGAATTTGAATTTAAAACAAAAGTATGTGGATGATAATAAAATTATTTCCCATATCATCATCATCGTTTCAGCCAAATGTCGTCCTCTGGTAAACATTGCCTGAAACTCACTCTGATGTCGCCACACATCTATCTGTCTTCTTGGTTTAAATGCAATTTAATTATTTGCTAGTATTATTTCCAAACTCTCAAAACAGTTTGAGACCTAAGCTTCCTCACCAAACCTCAGTTTCCACTCATAACGACACCAGCACACGACCATCAATAAAACATCGATAAACAAATCCCAGATGTCAAACGACTAGAAGCGACATCAAAATGCTAATAGCAAACTACGAGCGCACTCGAAATGTCGAATAAACTACATTATGCTGGGATGTTCAGCTGTTCAGTTTTACAGCTCAACCCGCGTAACAATCCTCGGAGGAGCAGCGGCGCAAAACTTTTAATTGGCGTGCCATTACGACGGGCGGAGGCACTAAGCGATTTGTGGTGTACCGGCCCTCTCTCTCTCAGGGTTTTAATTTCTCTCGCACCTCTTGTGGGGGCTTGTTGATTACGTATTCTGGATTTGGATTACTAGTGCCTTAGATGTGGTGGATGTAATTGTAAATGTGAAGATACAGGTATCAGGAAATCAAACGAGTGATTAATTTAATCATGTTTCTATAAAAAAAAAAAAAAAACGAAAGTTCTAGCAGCTTAATTTTCGGAGATTATGAGCAAAGTTCAAGCATAAACTTGAAGAATTTTCTATAGTTAATTTATTGAGTGTTTCTTACAAAATATTAATCTGAAAACCTTACGCAGATATTTTTAAAGATTTTATTTTTCTTACTCTTATCTCTTATCTTTCAAATATATTTTATATTTGAAAGATAAGAGATAAGAGTAGATAGTAAAAGATATAGTTTCAATAAAATTATTTTCATTACGTGCACAGCAATATTTTCAAATTGTCAACAGTTTCAAGGGTAGGTTACCTTTAAAACTTATCTTTTTATGCTAACCCAAGAAACCAATAAAAAACAGTATTTTTAAATAAGGACGCAGGCAGATATAACTTAGTTCCAGACGAATAGAGGATAACTTGAAAGGCACGATCCAGTAAAAAAGTTTGCAGCAAAAACTTCGCTCAGAAACTGAGGGAGCTGTTATAATTTCAAGTGTTTTTCTCAAGCGTTTACTAGAACAAAAAACTTACGTAATGTTAGAAGAAATTGATATGTTATATGCGACAAGTGAAGGAGAAAAAGAAATAGAGAAAATGGATCTTTTGTTAGGATCAAACAATGCAACTCTCGATTTTTAAATTAGTCAATTATAACTTGTGAGTTTTCGCGAAGTTCTGTTGTAGCGGGACGGTCATGTCTTCAGCTAATGACACATCGTTACCGCCACAAATCTCCGACATTACAACGTATTAAAACTCTAAAACTTTACTCGGCTCGCCATTTGGCTTCAACAAAAAGTTTCTTACATCACAAGATTTAAATTCAAGTCTCGAACGGCGAGGAGTCATGAAAATATTTTGTGCAAGGTTGTCTGGTTTAAGAAAGACTATACCCGTAGTTGTAGTGTGCTCTTTGATTCTCTTCTTATTTTAAAATTATCCATCAGTGTAGACTGTTTAGATTATAGGTGTTGCGGAATCATTTAAAAGAGTTACCGCGGCCCTGCCATGGAACGCAAATGGCAGCTTTTTTTTAATAAGTATTTATTATTGATAGGCTCGCGTTTGACTACTCTTAGATTAGCGATGATGTGACCGACGGATGAAACTGAAAAAACACAGAATATGGGTTTTCTCGCTTACCGAGGGCAGTAAAAGTTATTTGATCATTTTTTTTAGAAAAAAGATTAAAGATATGTCGTTAAATATTTTGCAGGTAGGTACTTATTTTCTAAGTCAATGATAGAGTTGACTCTAACTAGAAGTAAGTCTCTATTGATATCCAATTGGTATGATATCAAAAGATAATTTTGCTAATAAGTTGGTTCAAGGGGATTCTTATGTCTACAGTTCTTGCGATTCTTATTTGCAATACCAGTGTTTTAAAAAAAGCAATCTTGAAGGCATTAACAAGTTTATTCTATACATGTGTAGGTACTTTAAACACAAATTAGATCAGTACTTTTACTAATATGACGTATAACAACATCCTTGTACTCCAACTTATAGAAAAATCTTATAGGATAATCTTTCACAGGAAAACCTTTTTCATAATTCGCGCCACTTTCCACTTCAATAATATTCGCAAGTGGCGCCGTTTCGCAGATTTTCATTCGCAACTTCGCAACCCTTAGCTACGAGGGGATGGTTATCGTTCGCCTTACCTTGAATAGATGGCGCACGGAATGCATTGTATTTCACAAAAGCGTGAACAGATGGCGCTGTCAGAACTTTTAAGGCCATTATTATAAGACAATATTTAAAAAATCGTAGCTACTTATAATAAAATAATAATTATTGATATACTTATATACTCAAATATTGATCGATATTACTTTAAATAATAAAATGTTTTTCTACTGTTTTATTGAACAAAGAAAAAACTGTGTACTCGTAACTATGTTATTCGTTATCACAATAATTATATCTTCATAAAAACAAATGATATACGTATTTCAATATTGTCTAATTATTCTAAATTTCGAATACAAACCATACATTATATTTAAGTTTAAGGTTCCAGTGGCCAAACGCCGGCTGTCGACGATTAGCCACGCTAGCCGGAACAATTTTTTAATATCCCCAAACAAGGAAGGCAAGTCTATCGAGTGTTTGAAAAGTGTGGATGAGACACTCTATTTAAGTTTTTAGGGACACCGCATATCCCACAGTGTCCGTGAGTAGCTGCGAAGTCTTTTGTTTTATTTCTTATGTTTAAAGAGATTACAGACGGCTTGCAGAGTTACCAAGACCTAGTCAGTGCTAATAGTGTCATAAGAGAATCCCTGAACTAATTTAGGATAGGTATGCTTAAACTGTTTTTAACACCTACAGTTTTTGGATTTATTTTATTTAGTTTCTGCATAATATTACCTTTCACTTTGATTTTGTCTTCTCCTGGCTTGATTACATATTTAATATTTATTAGTATATCTTTTGTAATGTATGTATGTATTTGTGTTGTTATTTCATATTTGTATTTTTCTGATGTACACTGACAGCCCTATATCTTTCTCCTCTCTTTCAGTCCATCCAAAGGTTGTCTGTAAGATATCGCCCTGTGCGATAAGGCCGCCCATTGTACACTTATTTTGAATAATGTTTGTCCTGTATCTTTTTTGTTCATGCGGTGTACAATAAAGAATATAATAATAATAATAATAATAACCAAGTAGCCAGGATTATCCACCAGCAACTTGCTTTGAAGTACAACCTAGTGGATTTAGAGGTACCGTATTACAAGTATGTGCCCGACCCAGTTCTCGAAAATGACCATGTCACTTTGTACTGGGATCGGTCTATCATTACTGACCGGACTATTGTAGCCAATAAGCCGGATATAGTGGTGATAGACCGATCAGCGCGCCGTGCAATGATAGTCGATATCACCATCCCGCATGACGAGAATCTCGTGAAAGCTGAGAAAGAGAAACAAATGAAATATCTCGACTTAGCACACGAGGTTGTCGACATGTGGAGTGTGGACTCGGCTGTCATTGTGCCGATTGTCGTAACCGCCAATGGTCTTATTGCCAAAAGCTTCGACGACCATCTGTCGAAGCTCGAGGGCCAGATACAAAAGGCAGTACTCCTCGATACGGCTCGCATTGTGAGGAAGTTCCTGTCTCTGGAGCCCTAACCACCGGTAGCTTGGACCCTGCTCCCGACATCGGTGGACTACTGTTTTTATATTTTTAAATATATTTTTTTTATATATATATTAAAAATATCAAAAATATGTAATATAAGAAAAATAAAGGAAATAATAATAATATGTATAATCACAATTTTGTTTGCATATGGTTAAATGCTTTGTCTTTGATTTTGCACACGCTAATGAATGGAATATTACATAGCCCTGATCTATAAACCCAAGTCATAACTAACATAACGCTATGAATAGAACAACAACAGTAATTCAAATCTGTACTTCAATTCTCAGTAAACTGTCGTGTCTACACTAAGACAGCACGAAGGGAACATTAACAGTTCGCCAGCGAGTTTGACAGCTACAATACGTGTCGTGGTCGGAATTAGCATACACACTTGTCGCATGCACTTGGCGACCAACTATTTCTGTCTCATTCATATCCAGCTCATTGTTCATGAGTAAAAGAGATAGGACGATTGTGTATAGTAGCTGCCATATAAGACATTGATGTAATATAGTAGGTGTGTATTGCTTTTCCGTGATGGAATACGCATTGTTTGATGGATGAAAGGAAAACATTATAGTTATCAAGCTTTGAAAGCTGTAAGGTCAACGCGGTGGGCCAATGGGTCATGTTGTTAAAGGCCGTATAGACTTCACAAGTAGTTAAGACGCCGTTATCAATTTGGCACATGTATAAAAGCACTGCCGCTCTTGCCCACTTGAAGTCCACTTAACGTCACTCATCCTTAAGGCGAATAAAATCGTATAAGGATATACTTATCTGGCTTGCTTCTGACATACTGTCAGTCGCTCCTTGAGTAATTTGTTTGAATTTAATTGAAATACAAAAACGCGAAATTCGTAATCATGAATAGCTTTAGCTTTGTAGAAACTAGAAGGAAAGTAATTGAAAAAAATACGATTGAAACAAAAGATAAAAACTGATTAAGTGAAAACGATGGAAAATTACAATTAAGCAGAAAATCAAAATGAAGTGGATTAGATAGCCAAACAGTAATTTCAAAGACTAATTAAAGTTTTGCAGGCTTAAGCTTAGGGTTCTAATAATATCTTTAAAGTAATTCTAAGTTCAATATTAAACCCAGTACTAAATAAATGACTATTATTCAAATAACCATAGAACGTTTAATTTTTAGCAACAAAGGCTGACGGGGAGTGGCTCCACAAACACGGATTTCCAATTAAGTTAGGGCCTGATTGGCAGGTCGTTAGTCAACGCTGCAGCGTGAATGTGGGCGCACGTCTCGGCCGGGCCCGCGAAACATCGCGATTATTGATGGCTGATACACAACAAGATGTTTTAGAAGCGTATTTTGTAAAACAAGGTTGAAATAATTATAAAAATGTTTAATTTTAAGGGGTAGTAATGAAAAAGAAAACTAATTATAAAATAAACTTCATAACTACATATACTTAAGTGTAACTTAAAATAAGTTTGGTAAAATAAAGCTCTAGTAGTAGATAATACTGATCTGAAATAAGTCAATTGGTAAGGGTAAAAATGTACTTTAACTGTATGAAACCTTGGCATTTAAATTTTAATATGTCCACAATTTACCCTATAGGGTTAAATACTGCGTTATTTATTAAGTTAGTATTAACACTACATGTACGAACAATATAATTAGTTCACACCATTAACGTCTGCTTAGTAGTAATTATTTATAGACATAACTACTTAACGCATGAAGATATCCATACACCTTTCATTGAGAGTAGTCTAGTTCTTTCCTTCTTTATAAAAGGATCCATTATAAGCGATATACAAGACCAAAAAATAAATAGGATCAAGTTTTACAGTATTATCATCCCTATTAACTTTACATACTTCTAGACATTTAAATACATGTACATGTATGTCTGTATTATGTGCTTGTGTTTTTTCTTCATCATTATTGATTGGAATGTTATTAAAATTAACTGTGGCCAATTAGGTTTTATCCTTGTTGGCATCTTCATCACTGTCGAGTGCTTCATCTTGATCAGTGTTATTGCACCTGTCTGTATTAATGTTAATTATAACTTACTAAATAAGTACTTTACGACCCAAACTAGTCAAATAGATAATAGTTTGATAGAGTGGCTTACGTGTACCTTTACAAATTTTTATCTGCCATTACCTGATAAGGATATTTTCACTTTTAAGAATATTTTCTTGGAAGGCTAGTTAACTCTATCCTAACTTTGATGAGACCGCCTTAATTGTGCCATAAATTAAACAATATTATTATTTTAAAACCTCTTTGTTAGAATTTTAGAAGTTAAAATAAAATATTTATATTTTTTTTGTCTGTAAAATGAAAGTCATTTAGAAAAACTATGGTAACTTCTATAGCAAGAATATCTTCAAAATTAAATAAAAGCGAAGACCAATATCCCAGAAACACCTCACAATTTGAATTTTCTTTCACAGCCACGAAAAGTAAGCAAGTCACGCATCACTACACAGTCGTTAATTATCGTCGACTGTCTCCGTATAAACATGATCGATTGACTGGTATGTACGAAAAGTGAAGATATCGGAGGGAAAGAAACATTAAGTGTATTCCTATGTCGGCAGTGATATCATTTTCATAGGCTACCGAGGTTTCTGCAGCCCCTTCGAACTATTACGAACAGGAAAGGTGAAGAGATGTCATAGTGACTACAAGTTTTCTTAGAGAAGAATTCATCCTATTTAGGCTTGTACTTGTTGTAATTAATTGTTAAGTATTTTTTGTCAGTACTGTGCACCTCTGTAAGTAACAAATTCACTATGCCTAAAACTATTTTGTGTCTTCTGTTAGTGTATGTCTTAGTGAATAAGTCTTTGAGGTGTCTACTTAATAAATAAATAAATCACTATTAGTTTAGCAATAACATTCTATTCATACCTATCTTACTGCCTAGCCATGCTGAAGTCGTATTCCAGTCTATTTACTTTTTTACATTTACTTATTTACATAGAGCGACCTCTGTAAGTAACAAATTCACTATGCCTAAAACTATTTTGTGTCTTCTGTTAGTGTATGTCTTAGTGAATAAGTCTTTGAGGTGTCTACTTAATAAATAAATCACTATTAGTTTAGCAATAACATTCTATTCATACCTATCTTACTGCCTAGCCATGCTGAAGTCGTATTCCAGTCTATTTACTTTTTTACATTTACTTATTTACATAGAGCGACTACCTATCTGTCCTCCAAAACCCAGTAACTAGTAACACAGTATCCCTTAGTAAGACAAGTCAGATTTTTCTGGCTTTTAAAAACCCGTCGTAACGACTGTCAAAAATCAACAAAGGACACTTGGGACCAATAAATTACAGTAGTTAAAATACGGGCTTATCTGTTCAGCGCCAAAAGGAGCCCGTTCACCTCGGCTTCTACTTTTCAGAATGTATCATTGGATTGTACCGACTGCGTTCAGCTCTTGGATGTTGAAATTTCCTCCGACCTCAATTTTGGGCTATTCATTGAGTCCAAAGCCAAAGTAGTTGCTAGGAAACTAGGCGTTCTCGTAAAAGTCCCGGCGGTACTTCACACCGAGACAGCTTTTAATGTTATACAAAGCACAGGGCTGGTGCTGCAAAGTGCCACCTGGCAGCTTTGGACTCGGTAGAAAGGTGTGCGAAGAGGCTGATTGGTGATCCAGATTTGGTTAAGTCCAATCTTCAAAGCCTTGAGCACAGGCGTAGGGTAGCCAGCCTTTCGGTGTTTTACAGATTGCATTTTGGAGAGTGTGCGCAGGAATTGCATGACTTGATTCCGCCATCTCATTTCTACCATTGGACAAACCGACGCACGGCGAGTATCCACCTTTACGTTGATGAAACATCTATGGTCCGGACTAAGCGTTTCGCCTCGTCATTTATACTGCGTACTTCGAAGGACTGGAACAGTTTGCCTGCTGCGGTCTTTCCGTCTGATTATAATTTGGGTGCCTTCAAGGCTAGAGTGAATAGGCTCTTAATAAACTGGTGCGCCTCACCATCAACGATTGCATCATTGCTTACCATCAGGCGAGATCGCAGTCAAGTACTAGTTTATAAGAGATAAAAAAAAAGGAAGCCAGATATGTTTAGATGGTTATCCAACCATCCTTCTTAAGACTTATCCTCATATTCATCTTATGCGCCACCTCGTAACATTTCCCTGGATAACGAATCAAGGGACAAAATATTCAACTTTTTCTCACTAGACTTTTCCTAACAACACAGGTGATCAGGTTAGACTAGAAACCGACCCCAACGGTTTCTAGTCGGTTTCTACCTGTGTTGTACGTGACCAGTCTGTCTTTCAAAACCTAGTAACTAGAAAAACCTTCCTTCTGTCCTTTGCAAAAATTGGGGTCGACGGGGTCGCGGCAGACCAAGAAGTAGATGGCGGGACGACTTAGATGTCTTCTTTAGGAAATGGAAAGAAGTGGCTCAAAGCCGAGAACAATGGAAGGAATGGAGGGAGGCCTTTGCCTGGCAGTGAGACTGTATAGGCTAGAAAAAAAATGGGGTCAGGCTTCTCACTATCAGTGTCGACGCTCATAGATATCTAAGGCCTCTCGCCCAAGGCAACTTTATGGAACGATGCTGTAGCACGTTCGCATCGATATAGTCACGATGCTGTAGCGCGTTAGCAGCGCTTTGGCATCTTTTCTATAGCGCTTGTAAATGCGACTAACGCACGTTAGTAGCGATGTTGTCGCGCGCTTACAAAACGTGTAAAATCATCGCTACAAAAAGCCGCCGTAAGCGAGGGTCCTTTGTGATACCCAGGACTAACGGTTTGGTGTGCATTTAGGGGTACGGAAGAATTTTGATATATATTAACATATCGAAATTCTTCCGTACCCCAAAATGCAATGCTTATCCCGGCAAGCATTGCTTAACCTCTGTGGTGGACCTGTCTGGCTATTATTACTTAGCCACAAGTTCTTTATCTACCTACGTTATCTTATATATCTACGTAAAACTAATACCCAGCGGTGTTAACAAAGAAGAAACCATTGTCTCCTTTATTATCTTTCAGACAAGTTTAGAACCCGTCATAGGTACCTACAGAGAAATATGCATTGAATGGTTGGTGTTTGCATTTCTTTTGATTTGGATTCTTAGTAACGACTTAAAAGACAATGAGACCGTGGGACTCAGTAAGCTAAAAGAGTTAGTAATACTTATATAAGTATATACATATGCACAAGAGCACGTTTGATTTTATTACACATATAAAAAATGCCGAAAGAGAATGAACTAGGCACTAAAAAAGCGCTAATGGTTGAAGCTGCCCATATTATTGTGCAAAGTAGATTGCACAATATAATGACGGTGGCCCCTTATCGATTAATATTAGTATAAAAAATGCGTTAGTTACTACAAAAAATTGAATTCTATGGAAGCGATATTGATGGTTATGCAATATATGTATTGTGCAATCCCGAGTACAGACGTAAAAAAAAATTGTTTCTTACCACGTCTTTTTTCTCGGCATCTACGTACTTTTCGTGGTATTTTCCTATTAATTCTTCGTACCCCCCCCCCCCCCCGCTCATTTTGAGCATGATTGGTAAAATTGTTGCTCTTTCTATCCCCCATAACCGGAAGGCAAGGCACTATAAATTATTTCTCAGCGTTCTTGTCAGCCATGATGATGCGTAGTTGAGAAGACCAATTCAAAGTGATGTAGACCATCTGACGGAATATTGCGCAATTTTGCCAATAGATGGTACATGCATTTATGAGTTTGCACAAAATATTTTCAAACCCACCCAATTTATTGCTCAATATTTCAATATTGCCCGCACACAATCAATTATATTGCACAAAACAAAATAATGTACAAAAATATTTAACGTGTATCGCCATTCACTTAAGCAAATGGCGGCTCCATCGAATCCTTATTCTGGTCTTACGAAAAACCAACTGAATAGTAAGGCGTCGGGAAAAAAAAATAGAATGATTCAATCGGCCACTCTCGAATCTCGATCAGTCTTCGTCACTGTTTCGTGTGTTTAGTCGGATATCGATTTACTGTCGACAGTTATGGAAAAACTGACAGTTAAAGTTTTACAGCGTCTTTTAAGATTTAGAGACTTCCAACAGCTGATAATATTGGAGATGATAAGTAATACAATTTTAATGTCTTCTGAATAATACGTTTCTTTTCATTTTTAGGGTTCTGCAGCCAAATGTCAAAAAACGGAACCCTTATAGATTCGCCATGTCTGTCTGTCTGTCCATCCGTATGTCACAGTCACTTTTTTCCAAAACTATAAGAGCTATACTGATGAAACATAGTGAGTAGATGTATTCTGTAAACCTCATTAAGATTTTCACACAAAAATATATATATAAAAAAAAAATATTGGGTTTTCCCATACATAGAACTGAAACTCAAAATTTTTTTTTCATCAATCCCATACGCGTGGCGTATCTATAGATAGGTCTTCTAAAATGATATTGAGGTTTCTAAAATATTATTTTTCTAAACTGAATAGTTTGCGCGAGAGACACTTTTAAAGTGGTAAAATGTGTGTGTGTGTCCCTGTAACTTTTAAAATAAGAGACTGATAAAAAAATATACGATGTACATTACTTTGCAAACCACCAACGAAAATTGGTTTGAATTAGATCTAGTAAGTAGATTTTTTTAAAACGTCATAAATCTAAAAAAAAATACTCCATTATTAAAAAATCATCAAAGTTACAACGAACTACAACAACTTTTATATTATGTTACTTGCAGCTACGCAACCCTTCATGGGCGAGTCCGACCCACACTTGGCCGGTTTTTCAATTTTCTCTTTAAGCTATGTAAATAAAGTTGGCTGGTCTAGATATTTGATAAAAGTATTATTATAGAGCTAGGTCCACGTTTGACCACTATCTCTCGATTCTCCTGATTGTAAGCGATGATGTATGATGTGGTCGATAATGAAACATGCTTGCCTAGAAGTAACCTATTTACTCTTGACTTAAATGAACGAATGAATTTCGATTTCGCCTAATATATATATATATATATATATATATATATATAGCAATTTACATAGACCTCCTTAGAGACTGTTGCATTGAAAGATCGTGAGGTCATTATAGTCTTCAACGCTAATTTGAAAAATAAATATTTCACGTTTTAGAGCAGCTTGTAATTTATTTACACAAAACTATTTTCCAAAGTTCCACTAACGTGTTTTCTTATGCAAATCTATGTTAATCTGGCATTTTCACGTTTAATTTTATTTCTGGCCACATTTCTCGAATGATATTGTCTCGTAAATCAGTCGTCGGGTGTTTTTCTTGGAGCGGCCGAGGAACCATGTTTTGTTTAGAATCACGCACACCCCGTCTGGGTTGCTTCTGCGATTGTGATTTACAACTCCTGGATTGTTTTATCACTACTTTTACACGTAATTTGAAATGTTTTAAAATAAATTTTGAAATTATTGTCGTTGTGAAATATGCGGCAAGTGGCTATAAAATTTGGCTGTTGTGACCCAATTGATATCTTGCAGCCTTCGGTAGATACAAAATTCAGACTAGGGGCATGTTGTAGTAAAAAATTAAGAAAAAAATATTACTTACGATCTATTTATCTATTTTAAAACAAGGTGGTTGGTCATGATACATGTATGAACAATATCACCTAGCAAAGGAGATCCGTGCCTCGCCGTTATGGTCTTCAGGATGAAGTTGGAGCCGGCCCAGACTTTACAGAGTAAACAGTCCAATTTCTGTTTGACGATGGTGTGGAAGTTATCAACTTGTGCTTCTGCAAACATTACCTGATGAACTGCAGAAAAAGGGTAGTCCCATCAACATCCTGAACCCGTTATTATAGTTACAAAACAAAGATTAATTATTTAGCTGACGACTCTGTATCTGTGCTCTAGTCAAGATATCAATTAATAAATAAGAACGATTGTTTGTTCAGGTCTGCATCTCTCAGCGTGTGTGCATTACGCACAAGTTGTGTTTACAACAACTATTTAATCTTAATAATATCAATGAGTAATCCAAACCAGTACTTAATGGCCATTGTTATATTTCGTTATCTTAGTTAGTATAAAGGCGATATTTTTGTGAGTATTGTGTGTATGTTTGTTAATTCTTCATGCTCGAACGAATTTTGACTTAACTTGGTACACGGAAAGACCAGAGACAGACCGTATCCTATAATAGAACACATAGCATAATCAGCCTTTTAAGGTTCGTGCTGAGACTATGGCCTTCTCTCTAGGAAAGGGAATGGACCGTATTCCACCATTCGGGCCCAGTGCGGGTTAGTGAATGTCACAGTGTTTTCGAATAGCACACATAACTTCTTTTTTATATCGGGAATATGTTGTTGTAAGATAATTTGCTTCTATCACGCAAGCAAAGCTGTTGGCAGCAGCTAGTGATAAATAAGTCAGCTACTTTTAGCCATGCATCATGGTGCTGGTGTTGCCCAATTGATTAAATTATTAAAACGAATTTAAATAAAAAAAAAAAATGTAAATAATTTTAAGTTGCAGACTGTGTCACAGTTAAGCAGGTTCTTAATTCAAAATTTTCTATGGAGAATTTGAATTTAGAACCCGGTAATTAGGATTTAAACTTGGTTTATGGTTAGCGAGATTTATGACTATGGCTGAATTTCATCGGTTTTTAGCGAGATTTTTTAGTGAAGTTCAGTGTTTGTTTTAATTATTCCCAAATTTGTTGCTAGTGAATATAATGATCTAAAATTTATATAATTTTATATCTCAAGCATCTATACAGCTGGACAATATATGGAATAATTGAAATAGGCGGATTTTTAGCAAAATCGAGCTGAAAATGTTTTTAAACTATTTACTACCCTATCGAAACTTGCCGGGAAAGCCGACTTACTACTTTTGCAAAAACATTAGAGTGGGTTTTCCACATTATGCAACAAAAAGTAACTCCTAATGTCTGAAAATTAGGACATAGCCCGCACTGGTGACTTTTGTCACGGTGACAATAACTTTTCTACCCATTATTTGTAACTATCATGTCTTCAAGTGCGCGCACTACATGTTGGGTTCATAAGCACGGTGACTTTTTTGTCATAAGTCACGGTGGCAAAGTCACCAGTGCGCGCTATGGCTTAGGTAATACTTTCCGAACTTAACACTGGCTAAATCCATAAAAAGTGCGAAGACAAAAAAAAATGCTGTCATACATAATCCATAATTCCATACTAATATTATAAGTGAAAGTAACTCTGTCTTTTACGCTTTTAAGGTTAAGCTACTGGACCATTTTTGATAAAATTTGTTACGGAGTTAACATGAACTCCAAGGATGGATGATGGAGGACATAGGCTACTTTTTATCTATCTTCGACTTCAACCGTAGCCAACTCGACGTAACCAAGGAACACACAGACGAAGCCGCTGGCAGAAGCTAGTAATTTGTACAGAATGACTATTAATTAACGGGTAATTATTTTAGTTTCATGATTATAAAAGATGTTGATAAGTATTTTGAAATGTTTTTTTTTACTCTTTCTTGAACACGGAGCACCAACTCAACATTATTCCTCGACCTTTTCATCCATGAGTCACACACCGTATAAAATAATCAAGCATCAAATGACCGGTCACTTTACACTTTTGATTCGTTTTCGCTATGACGTACCCAGCCGGTAGAAGAGTAATTATTGTTATTCTAATGGATCGTACGGGCATTCTGAACATTCCCCATTGTAAGGAGTCCAGGATCGAAGCGCTGATTAATGACTGTGCAGTGAGGGACGACTTAGGGGCGACTTATAGTGCGAAATGTAGAAAAAAATAACTTGTTTTATTAAACCAAAAAGATTGCCAACAGAAAGATGGATATTGTGTGCTCTGCTTGACGGGATTTAAATATTTTTTTTACAACACGGTTAGCGCAGTGGTTGAGCGATTGACTGCTATGCTGCATGTCACGGATTCGATTTCTGCATGCATTCTGCAAATTCAAAAAATCTACACGGAAACTTTTTTTTAAATACAACGAATTAAGTCCTTATCAGTTCAAGATTTGTCTGGCAACTATTTGAAAATATAAAAGTCTCATGTAATAATTACTACTTTTTTTTCGTAAAAACTTTGAAATGTTAGAGAACTTAGAATATTTTAGTAGGTGCTAACACTTTTAGCGTGATAAACAATAGTTTATCTATGACTTGTAAAACTACATAAATTAGACTTGTAATGTAGAAATTACCCCACTAGAATATGTATGCAAGTTATTTAAATTACTTACTTGAGGTACTGTAATAATTCACCATAATTTCTTACAACTTACTTTGAGCAGATGTGAAATAGTTACCAAGTTATTCTTCACTCTTATCACCGATATCTTCATCTGGTATGTAGTACAAATGAAGTCATTAGAGTGCAAAATTGCAAATTCTTTTCATTCATTTAATTTTATTTTGCAAATGTTTTGATAAGGGGTAATTCGTAGTCAATCGACACGGCCATGTAATGAAAACCTCATGCGAATTTCGATTTCTGCTTTATCTATCACTAGCATTTGCCTGCGGCGTTGCCCGCGTATATAAATTATAGCTATGTCGTTCAGGAATACAGCAGCTTTCTATTAGTAAAAAAAATTAGCAATCGGACTAGTACTTTCTTTATAATATTAGTGAAGATGATTGGCCATGGAATTGTTTTAAATCAGTTTGATTAATAATCAGAAGTGTTAAATTATTCTCAGGAACCGCCAGTATGGTGAGATAAAAAGTATCTTACCCTTTCGAATACCATAATTAGAGACACAAGAGAAAGACAATGAAAAAATTAAACCTCTAATATGCATCATTGTCGTCACCCAACACCAATTTAGTTCCAAATTTCATTCAAATCTGTTCAGCTGTTAAGGTGGTGTGTTTTTTTTTTTATATACCGTTTTGACAACACGCGATGCTTGAGCAGTCGGCTGCTGTGATGCACGTCGCAGGTTCGGTTCCTGCTCAGAACAAATATGTACATATTTGTATATCTTACAGATAAGTTTTTTGAGTCTGGTTATCTAGCAAACAAGTTTACATATGTGGAAGAACTCAGAATACAGAAGTCAGTCCTAGTAAGTACAAAACAATTAAAAAAAAAAATATTGGTAATATTTTTGTACATTCAAGTTAAAAGGAACAACAGCAAAATGTACCTAATGTTAGTTTTTTTTTTTTGTCTTATTTGTGTATCTGTGTGCCAAATAAAATATTTTTCTTTCCTTCTATACCTAAATACGACTAATGCTAGAAGGCAAAAGCTAGTAAATATAACAATGCTCCTTCTGTGCGCTCATCCTTAACGATGGTATCAGGGCATAATGCCGCAGCAAGAGATTATGCCATACAAGTCGACCGACCAGTGTTTGTTTGCTAAAATCGACAAGCATGGGGCACTCCCACTCATGGAAGAACCGATGGGAGTTCCACGGATTGATACCACTTGCCCAGTTTTTTTGCTCTAATAATATTTAGTATAACGTTCATTTCATATATAAGTTTTTACTTGTATATCGAATGTTTTTTTTTTATAACGTTCAGTTGATCTAATTTTTATTTTGTAACTGGTCATAAGTCTGTATTGAATAACTAAACAATATAACAGGGTTATGACCTTTTCTAACTCAAATAATTTATCTACTAAAAATAGAGTGGATTTGGCCACTTTTGTATCCTACTCTAATTTTTTATATTAAATGATACTTATAGATGTTGAATAATATAGTAATTGATTTATTATACTTATTGCATATTAATTGAAATGTGCATTATGGAAAATAAAAAAATATTGAAAAAGCTTCGGCGTTCCTCAAAGTGGATAAAAGAATAGGTAATGAATTACATTTCATCAGGTGAGATTGTGGTCAAACGCAATACTATCCATTATAAAAAAAAAAAAAATGTGTTAAAAAAAGTATTTCAAATGAGATTAGGTTATATGACAATTTTAAAACTTTTGTTATTATTTCAAACGTTACATACCCGACATTTTCAGCGCATATTTTTTTTTTGGTGGAAAATTAAAAAATAACTGCTTGTCATTGTTATCAAAAAGAGTAATTTGTCATCGAAACCAGTTGGAGGATAATCTAAAGCAGTTTATATCTTAATAAACAGATTTTTCAAAGCTTAAAAAAGCTCATAAATAAAATAACAAAGCGATCATCGCATACCTGGTTTGAACACGTCGTTTCATTTCAAACACAACTATTTTAATATCCAAACACTACGCACATTACATGACGGACACAGTAATCGTGCGTGTAACTCCGTGACAAATGCTCCTTAAAACAACACAATACAACAAAAAGATAAAGAAACATCTCATTTTATCTTTTTGTATTGAATAAAAAACCTATTCTTTTATCCACTTTGAGGAACGCCGAAGCTTTTTCAATATTTTTTCACTCGCTCAGGAAGTCATAATTGTGTATATAGTAAGTATTGTTCTATTTTCAAAATGTTTGTTGTAAAATTGGTCAAGGGTATACATAACAATGGCGTCTCAGTTTCGCGAAAAAGAAGCGTGTCGTAAAAATGGGTTTCGACTTTTTGCAGTTTTGCTGGAAACTGACGACAACTCGTCACTTCACTAGGTCAGACAGACATTTGAAGGATCGTTGAAAATATGAAAGTGCTTTAACATTCACATTGGTAATTTTTACGTTTGTCATTTGGAAAAGCGACCTAACAACAACATATTCTTACATATTATTTATTAAATACGTTGAGCAAACAAAAGTGAAATTACTGGACTTAATCCCGTAGACATTTTCCACCAGTCAAACTTCGGATGATGCAAAGAAAACGAACTCTTGACCACATCCATCAAGTTATTCGCAATAGACACAAAAACTAAGCGGATATTCATGCGGTTTCGACCAATAGACAGTGCTTATGACGATGGTTTAAACGTATAATATGCAGATCGCTGGTAGACGAATAAAATAAATAATAATTTATTCGATACAAACCCAACACCGAATAACAGGCAAGCCATATGACGTATTTCAAGTGAAATTGATGCTGGAGAATTTGGGAGCCAACGTGCCAAGAATAACCGTCTGTCCATTGAAATCGAAACCTTCTGCGTAAAACGGGTTACTGTTCCACATTTGTCTGTATTATAATAAGTAAGTTCTAATATAAACAATAGAACTTCCGAAACGGTACACCAAAGAGTCCCGTTCCCAGTAATGGTCGTAAATCTTCAATTTTACCACTTTAACCGTTCAGAGTTGACAAAATAATGGTGTTAGACAATGTCCTGATAATTGTCCAATTGTCAACTTGAAGCGCGACTAACTTCATCTTTGTCTACACATCACTTTGTAATGAGACTGAAAGGTTAGCTCTTGATGAACAAATTAAAAAAGTCATAGTTTAAAAGAATTAATAAAACATAACTTAGATGTGATTATTTTGCAAACAGGCTTGAAAAATACACATTTAAACGTCAATATTTTTTTTCGTTATTTTATAGTAGATGAGGCTAGTGTTTCTTAACTGGGTAAGCAGGGTAGTCACCCTGCTTTGAAGGAACATTATTGATCAAAGCTACCCTGAGAAGAAACTCCGAAACAAATTCAGGGGTCAAGGTCTCTTTTAAAGTCCATACAGTAAATATGTAATGGTCAAATCACATGAGAACCATGCAGTCTTGTCTATGCAGATTTGTCTGAGATGATCTTTTGAAGAACGAACCATATAGATTTGAGTGGACCTGTCCAGTCAGTACAAGCATTAAATTTTCATGATTTTGCGTCAAATTAGTTTAGACATCTTCACACTAATAAAATTTGATAATAGTAACCCTCATTAGCCTATCTACCACCGTGTTATCTCAGGACTATGTATTTCAAAATATTGTGTGAGCTACGAAATTCTACGAACGCATATTTAATCGCACACTTTCAGCAAAATAAACCCTTCATATCTGACTATGGGAACCGGAAAAAAATTCGCAAAACGTGGGTGCAGGTAAAGACCCCTGTTTTATGACGAGCGGCGCGCTTTCAAAGAACCAGATACAACTAGAAAGTATTTTATTGTTTTAAAGGCCCAATAAAAGAAACTTCTTTGTATTCAAAGAGCCGACTACGCCTCCTGTTTTGACGTGCCGACAAAAGAAAAAATGTTTAGGTACCTACTACTTCGGAAGGTGTGTATGCTTCAAAGGTAAATCTAGCTATTGTCTTCTTTATTAGCTGATAGAGTTAAGATAAGATAAGGTAAGCTAAGGTTGATAACAAAAGTGAAAATATATTTCAATTGAAGCTCATTCTTTTTTCGAAGCGATCAACAAAAATTTAGATTAAGGTGTTTTGTAAACTGAAGTTTGAACTATTTATCTTAAATAATGATGTTTTTATTATAGTATCATACGCTTACTATGGTGTCATAGCCGGGGCGAACCTCTTGTTCAGATTTCTCGGTTTTGCTCTGTTCAGTAGATATTATTTTACTTAAAGGTATTTGCTTGAATATCCTTTTATATTTTTATCGACTTTGTACAAATATCACTAGTCAAGCGACAGATGTCAATTTTTTTCGCGCAAACCATAAATTAGAGAAAAAGATCCAAAGTAAATATCAACCAAAAAGCCCCGCGGCAAAACCAAATACAATATTCTGAATAAGCCATCGATTGATTTCGTAAGATTAATGGTTGCACATTGTCAGCGCCACAGTATGACGAGAAGGCTAGCCGAATTTGCGCAACCAAAATGTGTTTTATAACCTTATGTATAAAGGCTAACAAATTTCATTTTTGAAATCTTTTTGAACTGACAGAGCAATGAATGGTGTTCACTGTTTTTATTTCCAGCATAACACAAACTCAGTTCTATTTCCTCAGCGACAAAATTCAAACTTCTATTCTTTAGCATTTGTTTGTTAAGTCCTTTTGGAATCGCGGTCTGAAAGTTGGGGTTCGATAGAAATTGATTTTGGAATTCAGTGTGAAATTGAAATAAAGTTTTTTATTTGAAAGCACAGTCGACACAAAGTAAGATTGGCTCTATGGTTAATCTGACGATTAAATATTTATTTGTTTGGTTTTAAAAACCAATAGTAGTGTTTGCCCCGATTTAAATGTTCGACCACATTAGAGTGTAATGGGTTGAACTTAATATTTTTTTGATTTATGATCGCTTACTCCGTCTGGCGCCCAAGTTACTTTCATGTTTTACTAATATGTTACTAATGTTGGCATCTACAGTAAAAGTTTTTTTTATTACGATTTATTTTTTGCCCGCTATTTAAATTTTTCAGTTGGGGTATTTCGTTAATTTAACATTTTCGAATAAAAAAAGCTGAACTTATCTCAGAAATAGGCAGAGGTGTACCTTAGTAACTTCATTCATATTTTACCAGTAGGTAATATATTTAAGACTAAAACTTTTTCTGATGAGTGTAGATGACAAGAAAATTAGTATTCCATTTTTGTGTAAGTAGGTATTTATCGACTACCAGTTGTAAGTTGCCAAATATATTTTTCATGCGCATTCCCTGTTCCAATAAAACTTTTTCGGAGAACTGTCCCGAAATCGATCGATATTTCCGAATCAAAAGTAAGGCGGAGAACACAATGCTCTGTCAGTGGGTGTATGCATGTAACAGATGTGAATCGCTACGGACAGGAGGTGTGTGCAGTGACAAAGGCTGCATATGTCGCGCTCACTGCCGCTAGTGTGTACCGATGCTTACTATTGGGCGTTCGATAATGTTGATGCAGCATGAGCAAGCAATTTTAGTGTTTGTAGGTATTGTAAGCTCTTTATGTACTAACAGGCAGTAGGTACCTACGCGTGAGCAATGCCCATGTTAGCTATGCAATGGCCAGTGAATTCATGTTTGTCTGCCAGTTTAGAATCTTGATTGAACAACAAATACCACTCTAGTATTTGATTAGACTTATATTTAAAATTTATTTTGATTAGGGTTGACTTAGCTGACTATACCAAATTCAAGTTGTTGGTTCATTCGGAATAGAAAATAAATAATTCTATAATAATTTTGATGAAGTTTTATTATTAGAACGGAATAAATCCCAATTATATGCTGTGTCTAGATGGTTCGTTTCATTGTAGATACTAATTGAGTCTTCATTTAATTTTGTAACCTATTCATATGCAAATAAGGTGTAAATAGCGGCAGTGTCAACGCGGATATTGAATTAAATTAATAGGATAGTTCATTAAAATTCAAAACATGTGTCAGCAAACGTATTTTTGTAGTGGCTAAAAATTGATAGAAATAAATTGTTAATTTTGTTGTATTTTTGAAGAATGTCCCGGTCGACCCAAATTCGACTTTACCTTAATCAAAATAAGGTCGAAAAGTGCTGTGAATTTTTCTTAACCAATATCTCTGTCTACAATTCTTGCAACTCAAATACATATTAGCAATTATTTTCCTCAGATTGCCTTAATTCATATCAATTCATTTATTCACCCACTAATTAAAAACCAAAAAAAAAAAACTTTTTGAGACAAATTCTCAAATAACTTTAATTTTAAACATAAGTACTATCTTCGACTTCATCAGGACAGAAGTTTCTCCAATTAAAACAAACATTCTTAATTTAAATACTCAATAAATTAATTACATCAACGACATTAAAGTCGCAGAGTCGCGTTGCAAACGTCGCACGCGCAGTCGCATGCTGCGCTATTGTCGCGACCCCCGATTGAACTGTTAAACGTCGAGATGAGTTATGTTCTAAGCCAAGCCTGGGGTAATACAGGGTGCGATGGTTTTGAAGCTGGGCTTTCTTCTGACACATTTTGCTACTGGTTTTGTTTTTATTACTGGTGAATTTGTCTTTTCGTTTGCTTGCGAGTTGAAAAAAAAAAAGATCTATTTGATTACACAAAGGAACTCTTGCACCCAATGTAAGATTTGACTTGTGTTTAGGGTGCCAGACCAGTGAAAGACTGGGTTTCTTTAACAGAGTTTCTAAGTAACAGAGATTAACGGTATTTTTTGAATGTGGTAAATTATTGAAGCTCTTCTCGGGCTTTTATTGACTAAAACCACACGTATGTTCCTTCTTTGCCCTGCGTTCCAGCAGGAGTCCTGGAACTAATTTGGTTTGGCTTCCAAAAGGGAAACCTCCCCAGGCTTCCCTGTAAAAGTAACTCATGGCCCCAATAGGTGTCAGATCTTCTGGGCTCCTACAGTTTTCTAACTTCTTATTGTGGCGCGTGAAAGACTACGCGCCATCCACGACTCAGACTCGATTCCAATGGCTACTAGACGACCATACGGCGAGTTATACATTGCTCGCCTTCCAGAAGGCCACAATCTCACGATGGTGGGTTGGTCTTAGTAGTATGTAGGTGTGTGTGTTGGTATTAGTCACGTGCACATTATTTCTATGTGTATTAACCTTTTATTGATGATACCGACCTCTTGAAGTTGACGCACACAGATAAAGTCTTTCAGACAAAGTTATTGGATTGAAATTATTTGATAATTTAAGTAACTTACTAAAAATTTTATATTCTACAACATATCAAACAACATACCATTGTGAGATGTAGCAATTTGGCTTACGACTATCTGTTCAATTATTTGCACTTGTGACTAAGTATTCGATATTAAAATAGTAGATAGCAAAGTTAAAAAATTTTTGTTCAGAAATAACTTACCTAAATAAAAAAAAAATATGATAGGTACCAAAAAGAGAACAATTAAATTAATTAATTGAAACTAAATACTTAATCAATATAACGTATAAGTATATAAAAAAGAAAGTAATATAATTTAAAAAATAATATCAATTGTTTTAATACATCGGAGTATGCTAACACACTCTGTATAAGATGCAATCGCCAATGCAGCACAGTGACACACATACGCGGCTTTACACTAAACCAATAATAGAAATCAATCCATACTCCCTCTTTCACTCACACAGCAACCGTGCAATCAATGATCTACCCGTGCCTACGCGCACGCACACAAAGCAACTATTGGAAATATTGGCTTTGTAAACATTTACGGGATATTTGCAAAATGTTCCACCAATCGGACCATGTATACCCCTCTCTTTCCTATTGAATAGATAAGCTGACAAAAGAACGAGACAGCGCACCCGGGTTTACAACTTCGCAGAGGGACAATAGAGACGCTATTGTTAAGAGTACCCCAAAACTTTTTTTAGGTCATATAAAAGTATTACATTTGTTAGGGTCGTGCCGCCTCACCGCCTGTATGCACTTACACCATTCGTTTCGCAGACAACTACGGAGACGGGTGACCGTCTCCTACGCAGTCTAGTTTCAGTGCTAATTACTTGAAATCAGTGCCAGTGAATCAGTGTTAGTGACGGATATTTGAATAACATTATGTCTATAGCGGCTACTACTAATCGTGCTAATGAAATGTGGAACAATCATGCAGATGTGAACGCTCAAAGTGTAAAACAACCTAAACATAACGAATATAAACAATATTCAATGATGTCGTCTGATTGCTACAACTATCAGAACAATTATTATCCTCCAAACTGTGAATACTCAAATGTGTTAAGTGCTAGTTATGGGAAAATATATGGACAAAATCAAAGTGAGGCAATTGTGAAATCGGAACCAAACTCTTGGCAAGGTTACCATGCCAACTACATCAATGGGAATCCTGCTAATTTGGAAATGATCAACCGATGGAGGGAAATGAACTACTATGCACAGCAACAACAACAGAACTATGGGTATGAACAGAGAATGAATGCCATGAATCAGAATAGTGTGGAAAAACCAGAAGACGTAAGATTAATCAATTCTCCTGGTGAATGTAGTATTCCCGATACTAATTACGGATCACCGCAAAGCGTCTCAAGTAATTTCAAATCACCTACCCCTGAAGCAGATGATTCACCAAATTTAAGAGCGTTATTAACAAAACCTAAAAGCAAAAATACATCACCTTATTTCGTGAAATGTGAACAATCATACACGGAGGAAATGCTACAGAGAATGATGTTTAACACACAAGAGGTGAGCGATTGGGAAAAAAACAATGAGAGTGCTGGGAAGGAATGCAATTTGTCGCAATTTCATGGTGGATTCGAAAGCGTTGAGGGTCAAACGTCAATCAAGAAAGATGCAGTGGGTGGAGCGGCGGAAGGCACACAGTCATCACAGGACGCCGCGGAGCCCTGTCAGGATGTGACGAGGGTCGAAGCAGGCGGGGACAATGCGAATCAAGCAGATAACAAAATGGCCGCTGCGCAAGATGTGCAAGCGTTTTATCCGTGGATGAAGAGCGTTGGCGGTGGTAAGTTCAATTTTTTTTAACTACATTATTATTGACCCAAAACCAAATCAATATTGCAATTAATTTGTATTGTTTTACAAAAAAATCTGATAACTGATATTTTAGACTTGATTCTAATGTTGATTGCTCTTATTCCAGGTGAAGACAAAAAGGAAGGTTCAAAACGGACGCGACAGACCTATACCAGATTCCAAACTCTTGAATTGGAAAAGGAATTCCACTTCAACAAATACCTATCCAGGAGACGAAGAATAGAGGTGTCTCATGCTTTGGGGCTGACGGAGCGTCAGATCAAAATCTGGTTCCAGAATAGAAGAATGAAAGCTAAGAAAGATGGGAAACTAACAACATCACCGGATCCTTATGGCGTTGATGATATAAATGCGACTAAGTTAAGTGGTATGCCTGAATATATGGACACAAGGCAGCGAATGCCTGGTCCGGGTGAATATCCCAGCTATCAAATGAATGCTGCACAGACGAATATGCCAGCTCATGTGGCTGCCAGTATGCCACCTCATATAGCTGCCAGTATCCCACCTAACTATATGATGCCACCATATGAAGGTATCAAAATGTGACCGTAAGAATTACTACATATTTTTAAATTTTAATTTATTTATTAAACCCTAAGCGCACGCCGGCGTTCGCTCTCTCATTGTTTTTCTATTGTGTCTTATTTTCGGTATTCGAAAGGTTAAAGTCATGTTTATTAATAACCGATCCGTAATGTTACAAGTTTCCATTATTTATGATTTTGTGATGTCTACATTTGCGTTGTTATAAAAAAAAAAAACTTGCAAATTGTCGTTAAATAAATTAGTCAAGTTTTTTTTTGTATGCCAGAGCTATTTGCAATTAGATTGATTTTATCGTAGTATCGATATCAGCAGGACTCTTATCGATTGCTCGCTACGGACTCTTGAATATTTTTTTGTTTTTTAAATATAAACGTTGCCCGTATCCCATACTAGGAATTACCTCAGTATCGTGGATGCGTTCACTCGCATACATTTGATACACAGACCCGAAACATTTGTATGTCATACAAATAATTGTTTCGTACGGGAATTGAAACCGTGACACACAGCATAGCAGTCAATAATGATTGACTACTACGCTGTGTCACTGTGTCAAACGTGTCGTCAAGGAATTATGTCAAGGAATATTTTCATTTTTTTTTTTCAAATTGTTTAGTAAAACTCATTAAACTAGTGATATTTATTTGCTTTTAAGATTATTTTTAGTTTTTAATACCTATTGAGTCCATCCGAATCAATAATTAGCTAATTTATTTATTTCTTTATATTGATAGTATTAATTAGTTTTGATTCACTTAATTGCTAATCTGTTTTTAAGCAGTACTATAATATGTTCTGTTTTAGTTTTAAATGTGTATTAATATTGTAAATACTACTTACTCTAAGAAAAATGTTCCTATTTAGGTTAGACATAGATATTACTGCAAAGTAGCTAAGCATTTTAATTTTATTGTAAGATTGATTATTTATAAATTATGAATTAACATTTTTACCTCCGGCGTCGGATTTTTCCGACGAATGTTTTTCGTGTCCTATTCGCCTAGATTGTGTGTTTGTAACAGGGTTCTCCATCTTATTTAGCTCTTCAATCCCCATAGGTGACAGAAGAGCTAACGAGAGATAGAGTAATTTGGTCGTGGATGTGATATCTCGCGTTTATTTTGCCAGGTTTACTGACAGAATAAAAGTGAGAGTGTTTGTCGGGTATATCCGACGTAGGTGGTAAGACTTAACAATTTTTTTTTTACTTCTCTAGTCAATTGAAAAGGCGCTATTAATAAAGAGGAGTTCTGATTCCTGATTATTTAATACTTGGTTTTTGATTTACAAGTTTAATCCAAAATATCCCTGCATGTTTTTTTTATTGTTATTAGTAACGTAAAATAATTGTACTTCTATTACAGCTTAGGTCTAGAAATGGTTTCTAACAAAGTCTAAGAAATAATTGATGCCATTCATTATTTTAAAATTGATTTACACTATATAAACTAGTGTTTTCGTCATTAAAAACAACTAACAAAATTAATTCAAATTTTATTTTGTGCATTATTATACCATTTTGTATAATTATGACCGCAAGCAATGAATACCGGGCTTGCTATACCTACCTGTAAATGATCTTGTATAGGCTTCAGTTTAGACATATACATATATATTCTCAGTTACACTTAAGTAAAACAATACTGCAAAAACTCAATGACTGACATTCTAAATCAAAAGCTTAAACGGTTGCATCACACATCAGACCAGGTACAGACCCATTTATATGAGGTTTTTAACTAGTAACTGACATGTACAGTACAGCATACAGCATTTACATATACCTAGTCTAATCAAACGTTACTTTATGGAATAGGTAGTAGGTAAAACATTTTGTATATGACATATGTGTATATTCTCAAGTGGAACCACTTAAGTAAAATACTGCAAATAATCCAGTGATTGTCATGCTAAAATAAGAACTGCCGTGGGTGCCGGATTGTGGACAACGAGCAATAGGTAGCTCGCCATCCAATCATTCGGTTCAAGCCGAGTTATTGACGACAACGAAGTGTTGCCTAGCCCAGATTGGCCACAGGAAATTTCTGAAAAACATATCCACAAGCGCGCGTTTTAGCGGTCAAGTGCGAACCTATCAACAATAAAAAAAAAAATCCACAGTTCCAAAAGGGAAAAGGCAACTGAAGTACAGTACAATTCACGAATAATGGCGGCCGTGAAGTTTGCGCAGAAGGCTGGCGCAGTAACGTGTTTTAGCAACCAAATGGCGACGTGCGTGTGCGAGAAGAGTGTAGTATGCGCCAACGTTTACAAAGGCTAACTTCACAGCCGCCATCATTCGTGAATTGTACTGTATACAGCTGTAGTTTTAGTCAGTGAAAGTCTGGCACGCCATCTCGCCCCACTTTAAAGTGCGAGAAGTATTAAGATACAAAACCTGGAGCACAGGCCTAGGGTAGCCAGCTTTTCAGTATTTTACAGGATGCATTTTGGAGAGTGCGCAGGTATTGCATGACTTGCTTTCGCCATCTTCTTTCTACCACCTGACAACGCGACGTACGGTGAATTGTAATCTACCCTTACTTTGTTGAAACCTCTACGGTCCGGACTAAGCGTTTTGGCTCGCCATATCAAAGGAATGGAACAATTTGCCTGCTGCGATCTTCCCCTTCGATTATAGTATTATCTTTAACGCTAGAGAGAATAGGCTCTTAAGAAACTAGTGTGCCTCACCATTAACGATAGCGTCATCCCTTTCCATCGTGGGGAAGTCAAGCACTAGTTTATATAAATTTAAAAAAGAAGTCCTAAAATAAGAAGCTTAAACGGACGGAACGGTCTCGTCAAACATCAAACCCAGGAGCAGATCCGTTTAAAATTAACGTTTAACAACAATGGGATAATCGTTAACAATGTAACCCTTTCGCATAGTTTAAAGGGTCCGAAGTGTAAACACTGGTCTCAAGGGATCGGTTGTAAATGAGCAAATGTTTTCGCTAAGTTTGACATGTTTTGACTGAATATCGGATTTGGAGGAGGTTTTAAAAAGATTTTGCTGAGTAATCCTGTTGTTCGACTACCTGTGTTCTGTGTTGATACGTTTAAGGGTTGAGCTTGTGGTTGGTTTAATTTTTTACTTTTGTTTAGTAATTGATAGTATTGTTTAAGGTTTTATTAGCTGCTTTTTACTTGTTGCTACTTTTGTTTTTTTTTTTTGTTTCAATAGCTCCTTTTTGTTTCTTGCTGCTTTTGGTGATCATCGTATTTAGTACCTATATTGGTGAATTGGTAAAGCGACTAAGTTTAAGCACATCAACAGTTTTAGGTTAGATAGATAGATGTTGCTGAGGAACCCATTCAACTAAATACCTGTGTTCTATTTATTGATAGCAACCACAGAAGCTCAACCTTTAAAAGGTTGGGCTTCTGTGGTTGCTTTAGTTTTTTTTTTTTTGTTTTAGTAATATTGGTAGTATAGTTTAGTGTTTCAATAGCTGCTTTTTTATTCTTGATACTTTTAGTAATTATCGTATTATTGGTGTATTAGCAAAGCGACTAAGTTTAAGCACAGCAGCAGTTTTAGGTTTCTTGTGTTACATCTGAAATAAGTATTTTATTATTACTATTATTATTTATGGGTTACCTACTATATTTCAGAACCTGGGGTCCTAGACTTTGAAAGGCGTATGAACTCCCAACTCAAATAAACCAACTCATAAAGGCCCTTTACAGCCTATTCACGACTTCGGCCGGCGCGTCGAGCGGTGCAGGCATTAATAAGTGGCAGCCGGGCACTATAATAATGAATGACGCTTCGTAGCATACTTTAAACATTTTCATACTTTTGTTCTTACCCTGCGTTTAGCTACCTCTCACCGCAGCAAGGTCATGAATAGTCCGTAAGACAATGTTCGTAGAACGTTTTACTTATTATTATTAAGCTCTCGCAAGGAAAAAATAGCTGGAACATCATCAAATAACTTTTAGCTCTCTCTGAGCCCGTGAGAGTATCAGACTTTTACTGACCAAAACCCACCTATGTTTCTTCAGTTATGTTCCTTTAGTCAACTTTTAACACCACGGTGACCTTTTTTTTAACAATGCCGCAACCCTGGCAGGCACGGTCAAATAGATTCCGTCAATTATATCCACTAACGTCTCCTTGAAACATTTATGTAATTGTGTGTCTTTAAAACCATTCAACTACTAGATATTTTCATTATTAATTGAACAAAGCAGTAAGTCGCTAAACTATTTAATATTGTAAATATTGATTGATTTTTAGATTAGACATATAAAAAAATTAATGTATGTGGTGAAGGTTATTCAGTAATAAAAAATTTGTTAGTTATAATATAAAATTTACAAAATGTGTTTTTTTTTTTACACGCTACCAGATTCAGCTAAAAGTGGTTAACAATTTCATAGCCTTTCTGCGTAAAGAATTTGTGGGTCAGTGGGATTGCAGCTGCGCTCTTTGTACTCAGCTACCTGATTTTTTTTTTTTTCGATGGGAAATTCATCTTATGACAACCCCCGCTCTTGGGCGGAGTGGGAGATAGTGTCAGACTCTTACTGACTAAAAAATCCATCCCGTTCCTTCAAGCCTTCATACCGGGGCTCGAGCGCCCTTTCGGATAACCCTGGCCCCAGTAGGCTTCGACCCGGCTGGGCCCCTGCTGTTGCTGACAACTCCTTGAGGCGCGCGGGAACAGCGCGCGCCGTCGACGACTTGGGCTTGGTCCGGACGGTTACCGGACGGCCGGACAGCGAGCTACCCATTGCTCACTGTCCGCAAGCCCGCGCCTACGGTGGCTGGAAATCGGGATCGGAATCCCGGCGGCAGCGGCGAGAGCGCCGTTGCCTGATGCGGTCGGCCTCCTCCTTAGCGAGCATTACTGCTTCGCAGAAGTCGGCGACCGCCTGCCACTCCTCCTCGCTCCGGACCATGGCCTCGACCAAGGCCCGGCGCTAGAGGTTTCTGCCGCCGATCACCCCCACGAGGGCACGGCGATCATTAAAGCTAAATTATTTCATAAATAAATTTAAACTTATTAGTTTTTATTTAAAGTTATTCCTGCTTTTTCCTGGTAACTATTGAGTTACAGTTATTTTTTTAAATACAACATTATATCTAGTCGAAGTATATTAGATATTGAAGTCACACCAATTGAAGGATGAAACTTATATGAACACTCAATAAAAAGGCTTAGTTGAAAATACTACAGTAAAAAATCCAGGTGTTCATTTACGTATTTACCAGTAGATATAAACGCGCATAGGATTTTAAGATTTAAAAATTTTATCTTCTGACAACTTGCATTTGTTACTAACTTCACCATATTCATCGCCCCAGCATTAGAAAGTCGACCCTCCTGCCTTTTGAATAGAGAATAACAATAGGTTCCGCGAAAAAGAGACAAATAGCTAACCTGATCCCCTGTGCGAGAAAAAGAGCCATACACAATTACCCCTCTATACAAGGGTAAGTTTGGACTACGCATGCGCGGCGAACATTCAACCAAGATGGCTGCCTGTGTTTAGTTCGTATTTTATCAGTTTTTATTTTAAAAATACAGTTTTCTTAGGTAAACGTCACTGAAAAGTAATATACAATAATGTCCTGATGCATATCTGATAAAAACTGGCCATATCAGGCTGCAGTATGTCAGGTCATGGCCATATTTTGAAATCCCGGTAAGTCTACGTCATTTTATCTCAAAACAAAAGCTGTTTCGGAAATTATGTTTTATTTTATCATAGTTACGTCAATAACATTTTCCAATGATTTACTTATCATTAAATGATTTAAAAAATTGTATTGACTAATTTTATTAGAGTTTTGAGTTGAATAATTTTGTGGTTTTGGATTGGGGATAAATAATTTTGTGTTAATTTTTGTTACCTATGTTAGATGTTTAGTTTTTCTTAGTCATAATTACGTTATAAACTTAGTACTTCAGATTTTGCCACAGGCATGTTCTGTTAAGCAGATGACCATCTCATAGATAGACCTGCGTAAAAACTCTCTTAAAAAATATGTTTGTCAGTCAAATAAATGCCGCTATGAGACCTGCTTGAGAACTGAGAAATTCTCCTTTTTTCATCATAGAGAACCACTGTTCCTCTGCTTCAAAATATTTATAAATTTTATGTTATCAAAATCATAAGCCAACCTCATTAATTTTTATGAAATGAAGGACATTTAAACAACCTATAGAAGATAGGTACTTGTAGCACGAATTGCGCATTTCATCATTTAACATGCTTACCTAGATACATTTTAATTTTTGAGACAGGAAATCATAAAATAACACCTACTCTGAATAGAGCAAGACGGCGTGTTACACTTTTACTGACTAAAACACACCTGTGTTCCTGCAGACGCATTTTGCGTTCCAGGGGCCACAGTAACATTTTCGAACACCCTTGCAACCCTAGTAGGCAATAACCTACTGAGCCCGTTCAGTTTTATCTCTTTGAGGCGCACGTGGAACACAACGCGCCGTCAGGTTTGGTTCTTACCGGACGACTGGACGGCGAGCTACCCATTGCTCATAGTCCGCAAGCCTGCGCTAACATCAAAGGCCTGGGCGTTTCTTGCAGCCATAGATACCATACCTACTATCATTTTTCCAGATCATTAAGCCTTAAATACAATTTACTAAGCAAATGTAAAAAGACTAAAGACTTATTTTTCTTTTGAAGCCAGTACTGACGTTCCAGTCTTATTCCACTTTTGATCGATAAAAAATCCTTTGTTAACAATCAAATGAAAACAAGAACATTTTGGTTTAGTAACAAACACACCTTGGCGTTACAAACCAAGCTGTAAATGCAGTTCTGAAACTGATCGTTGTTCGAAATGACCATTAATATTAGCGCCCTAATGATCTTCAAACTTCAAAATTCGGTTCGCCAACGGCAAATCTAAGTTGGTCCGTCCATGCATTGAATACGTTGCTTGAATGACGGGTCTAATTAATCCTAACGCCGAACGATCCAGCTCTCATTGAAGGCGGATCAAAAGAAACCTCCTAATGGATATTTGAATGCCACTATAGTATTTACCTTTAGTACGAATCGACTAAGTAAGGTTAAGAAAATAGTGAGTCATATAAGTACAAAAAAATATGAGGCGATGTCGGGTGCGGGCCGCATTATGAGGCTGTCAAAATCAATCATAACTTCTGTCCGTCACAAAGTGGCTGAAGGTGGAATGTATTCAGATAGCCAAACAAGGATATGTGTGGGTAGTACTATATACTTATCTTTTATATTGTATCTAAAAGAGGTACACATTATATTGATTCGTAAACCGTTTTGGCTACTAATAGTATCCAAATACTTTTATGGTATGATATTTTTTTATTACTTGATCAAGGTCTTCGTGCTCCACTCCAAGTTCCATTTATTTTAGAAGTACTATACTTATATGGCGCCCACTTAGATATTTTATAGAGCACCTACTAATCCATGAAGTAAATTCTTAATTTATATCTTTCCAAATTAAACCTTATCGACACTCACTTATGCATGTTCTCTGCTTTGATCACTTTCATACGATCAAAGTGCGGAGTTATCAACACTCATAAATTACAATTTATAATTAAACATTACGACCAATTAGTTCTAAAGAGGGAACCGGATTTATTGCTCATGACAAATCACTGTGATAGGAGTTTTGTTTGATGTTTCTTCATGTTCGCTGTCAATACGTTTTTATTGGTTTTGAAACACCTTTTCAAATAATATTAGACTTATTAAGCAAGATTTATTTAGAAAAGTACTTAAGTTCAAAATTAACAGCGCTCTATAATTGAATAAGAAAAGTTTTATAATAATAGTAACGTTCATTTAGGATAAAATCCATAGGTACCTATAGTAATACCACATAATTAGTCATTAAAATAAAAATAAATGTAAACTATTATTTATATAATCACAATATATTTTTGCAGAATAAATAAATAAGGTATAATTAATTATCAAGCAGTTAACATTAAAGTATGCCCGTCAGTTTTCGTTAGTTTATGCATATTGAAATGTCGGATTTCATGTAAAATTACTGTTTTACAGGAATTGGTAAAAAATATCCGCACCTAACGGTCTAGCAGTTGTCCTCATCACATCTGATAATATTTTTACTTTTAAAATTCGAATTAATGTTTAACTCTTTTATTTAAAATGTGCCAGTTCTAAATTTTCTAAAGAACCACTGATGAAAGAATATCTACAATACTTACCTTTTAGTCTAAGATCCGATTAAAAACGACCTCCACCGGTCTGTTTAATGGATGAAACGTATTTTATGACAAATTTAATATATTAAATAATATAACGCGGGTGGGCTGCCTAAGGAATTCCTGGCCAAACTTTTTTTTTTTTAATTACACCGATGTTTTTAACGAATAAATTTAATACAAACCGAAAGTATAGAACCTAGCCTTTAGAACATAAAAACGTGGGGTTGCCTATTTGTTTCCTAGCATAACTTTGGGTTGCCAGGTATAAACAGGTGTGTCAATACTAATAGTACCCACTTGTTTAATAAATAAGTTGTTTATCAAAATAAATGCTGTTTAATTACGAATACAATGCTATAAGATTGTCTGCATAAAATCTGGCATGACGTTTGTGCATTTAATTAAAAAAAAAAAACAATTTTAAATTTTTAAATAATAAGTTTGGCCAGGAATTTCTTAGGCAACCGCGTTTTATTATTTAAGATACTAGATTTGTCATAAAATACGTTTCATCCATTGAACAGATCGGTGAAGGTCGTTCTTAATCGCTCTTAATTTTGACAGCCGGTATTTCAAATTAAACACCTAAGATAAGAATCTATATATTATATAATATACAAAAGCGAAATGCCACTCACTGATTGATCACGAAATCTGAAAAACTATAACACCTACAAACTTAAAAGGCAGATAGATTCCTTTTAGGGTGTAGACTCTACATCCGCTAAGAATGGATTTTAAGAAACTCCAAACAGGGGGTTAAAAGGTGGTTGGAAGTTTGTATGAAAGTTTTATTTTTACGCGAGCGTAGCCGCTGGCAAAAGTTAGTAAGTAAATAAAATTGAGATCTACAAGCACCGTGTTACTTTGAACTAAATCAAATAGAGTTATTCCCCTTCCTGAGGGTGCAAATATTTGCAAACGGTGGCTTGATACAACTGTACACGTAAATCCAAAGATCAGTCGTTTCGTCACGTTTAGAAACAGATCTCAATCAAATCAAATGTTGACACAATTTAAATTATATTTAGGGCGTATATATATTAAATGTATATGTACGCTATTTGTTTTGTATAAAAGCTAAACGCAAATTAAAATAGATCATGTAAATCAAAGTAAGCCAGCATTTTGTTTGTTGTTTTTTTTTTTTTATCTCGGGCTAGATATCGTAAAAGCATCTACTTTATGCTATTGAGAGTTCCGGTTCCGCCCTCAAAAGGGAAAAATAAACTTTATAAGATTATTACATTTGATGTCCATCTTTCACAGATTTTTTATTTTAACTTCAGTAAATCACACTTATTTTTTTTTGTTTTTCTAATAAATTGTTACTTTTTATTTCTCTCTACACCAAAATATGTATAACCACATTAGTACTTACCTATTAAAATAGCGAGTTTGTTTAGCATACTGGTGGAATATGTTCAGAAATTGTTCATAGGATATTTTTTATTCTTTTTTTCCGGGACATAATTCTCTACTTTCATGCAGACGAAGCCTCTGGCAGATGCTAGTGATTATAAGGTATATAATTATGTTTAAGTATCTAAATATATTTTTGTTTTTGTGTAGTGCAAAAACGTGCGACAATATTTAAGCATTAGATATGCAGTTATCAACTTACTTAGTGAAAACGGGTACCTATTAGACTTATTTCCCAAAAGTAACAGCTTCCAAAAAAACCGAACAGGACACAAAATCGATAAAGCATAACACGTAAACATCACGTTTGGTCACATCACAGCAACATCAGTGGACACAAAAAGTGTGGGATCAACAAAAGAATCTACACGGCGCATTGTCCCAGCCGTCCGGATCATTTATCAAGAACGCTCCACTGCCATCGTTCGAGAGCAGATCGTGGATCAATGGAGCCAGCATCGACCAAGATTAAAATTTTTGCATCGTTATTACAAGTTAGGGTGCAGAAAATATCTGTATCCATAGGAAATCGGATCAAGAATTTCGATGACCAAAGTAAAACGTTTCAAGCTACTATTGTAGATAGATAATATTTGTCCTATATTTTTTTTATGTGGTGAACAATAAAGAACGTAATAAATAAATAATAAATATACAGGGAGTCGCGAAAAAGTTGGTTTTCTTTCGAAATTTACAGACTACTTTATAAATAACCTCTTATTTACGTACTTCAATAAATACCCTATAGATAAAAATATTAATATTTTATCATTTATGCGGAAGCGGCGTTCGCTTGGTGTTAAACCAAATGGCGCAGGTCACAATAGTCTCAAAAATAAGACTCTAAAACTTATACAGTAAAATATTCAAGTTTTATTTTAAATTTTTATCAGCTAAAGCAAGCAATAAAGTGCTCCTTTATTATTGATTATTCTGTTCAGGGTACTTACTACAGTCATTTTTTGAAAGAACTAAATGGCCCTGGAACGCAAAGGGCAAGTGCAGATACACAGGTTGGTTTTACTCAGTAAAAGTCAGACACTCTTTTGCTACACACAGAGCGGGAGAAGTAATTAAAACTTCCTTATTTCCCACCTAAAGAAAAATTTTACCTACCGGTCTTTGAACATGGTATGTTCATGCATTCGATTGTTTTCAAACCCAAATTTTTCAACTCAAATCATTAACAAGTCGTAGGTAAGTTAGCTACTATAATTTACATAAAATACAAATTAATAAACCTAGCAGCATAATCAACTGGTGTCATAATATTAGTATCATCATCTATATTTATGTTCAAACAGGATATATATAGACTTATTCAGTAGTAATCAAGTCTTACATGGACAAGTATGAAATGGTGATCGTTTACCCGCCACCGTATAATAGCCATTATTATAATTCTGCAATTTAACGCCTTTTTGCGAAGTTTATAATGACTTAATTTATGAACTGCACATTTTTTCTTTTGTTCAAAATAACGATAGACTCTTGTTGAGTGGCTCATTATACAAATTAGAGTTTGAATTTCGAATCAGCATTTTCTTTTTTTTTTCAAAATTAAAAATTAAATTGAGCTTTTTATTGCGGCTTGAAGTTATAAGGTTGAATATATAAAAAGTTTTTAATATATTACATCTTCTTGTTAATACAGTAATGTCCAAGAAAATACAGTGACGACCGCTTTGACATTTTATTATGCTTTTGTACACAATAATGGTGGTAATACTGGCGTGTTACGAAGTAATGAGTATAATTATATGAACGGATGTAAAGAAGGCCTTGTTATTTTTCACTTAGTGGGCACTAATGTGTGGTATATTCACAAAAGACGAAATAGAATACCTACAATCATAACATTGCTATGTATTTTAACAGTGTTTTCTAGATAAATTATCCAACACCTTTAAAAATACGAGATCTTTAACAAAACAAAATCCGTAAAGGTCCATCGTTTGCTAACTTTTTCACTACTCTTTTATTTGTTCCCTTGACTATATTTAGGTCGTCCGAAATTCCATTTCTGCACAAAACTTTTCCACCACCTAATTTTATACCCGTCAAAACTACAATTGTCAGTCTCCGTTCAAATCAGAATCGTAACGTCATTTACCTGACCGTAACACGGCATGACGTGCCCGCAAAAATGTCCATTGACCGTCCAATTTCATTTGATCCGTACAGTAGAAGAATGCACGTTTAATTTTGTTTTAGGTTGAGAGCTCAAGTGTGGCGGGTTGGTTCGGCGTCAATGTCACTTATGTGCTTAACCCGGCGAGTGGATGGAGGAAATGATGGATGTTAGCAACCCGGCCGTTGCTGTAACTATTTGGAACTGTATAGAGCTGTTAGGACGAAACTAGGTTGATACTTGCAAAACATATGAGAGATGAGAGATCTCACGAAGTAAGCTTTTCAGTCGTAATAAAGAGGGAAAGTTTGTTTTTCTGTTTGTAGGAGCTAATCTCTGAAAGTACTGGTCCGATTGCTAACATATTTTTACTGATAGAAAGCTGGTTTATTCCTGAGTGATATAGGCTATATTTTATGTAGGTACGCGGGTGAAGCTGCAGGCAAAAGCTAGTCAATAATATTTAAGAGTCTGTTTCACTACCAACGATCAAGTTCCCGTTAATTTACTTGAAAGGTATTTCCGTAAACTATTTTCCATTTTTAAATTTTGTTTAGTGAGTAGTGGCTATTCATACATCGTGAAACTGGTCCTTTATTTAGGTGGGGAATCATATAACCACTCCTTCCACTCCGAGTAGATTGAGAAGTATCAGACTTTGAATGACTAAAACACACCTGTATTTCTTTATTTATCCTTTGTATTCTTGGCCACGGCAACTCTTTACAACAATCCTGAAACCTTGGCAATTACAATTAATATTATATGTATTCAATTTATTCAAAGATAAAAAAAAATATTAACCTATTTTAGTAAAGTTGCAGTGTTTATCAAACATTTCGCAAGCACTTTGATGGCAGTAAAACCTTAGGGATCCAGCAGGGCCAATGCTCAGTAGTTCCACGTGAAATTTTTGAAACGGAAACCCACGGTCCTAGAACGCTTAAGGTGCGTTCAGATCTAGTGACTGCGTCTATCGCGACTCGCAAGCCGCTTGCAAACTCGCGCGTGCATTTCATGTTCGTACGAAGCGCACGCGGTGCAGTGTACAAAATAGCCGCATAAAAAATCCACGCGCGCCGTTCGCAAGTGGCTCGTAAGCGGCTCGCGAGTGGCTCGCAAGGTCTGGACACACCATTAGAGAAACGGAAGGATGTAGGTGTGGCTTTAGTCAATAAAAGTCTGACAGTCCCTCCCACTCTCTTTAATCTCACTTCAAAAAGCTACATTTTACAACTTAATCCAAAAAAAAGGTGTATCAACATCTCTATGACTATACAGTGTACAATTTTCCTAACGCTTCGCCCAGACCCTCCGCGCGCACAAATTCCAAATTGTTTTTGAGTGACGGCTAAATGTAAGTTAGCATTGTTTGAGCGACGCACCGCACTTGGAAACCGGCTCTTTCTCTAATTATTTCTGTTCTACTCGATGTTATAACACTGTTTGAGTGTTTGTTGCTAGTTCTTAGACATATTGAGGTTACGGGGGAGGTTTTAAAAAGTTAGCTTTTAAGTTCTAGATTTTCATTGTGGAAATCGGGTTGCAGACAAAGAGCTAAGCTAAATTAGTTTAGCTGACACAGTTTTCATACTTGTGTAGGTACAGATTGCAATCTAAAATATGCGAAGCTAAGTTAGTTGTGTGTGCCGATGCGCAGCTACACGAGCTGAGCTAAGCCATAAAAGATTGAATGTGTTGACATATCATAGGTCAAAATTTTTTTTTTTTATAATATCTAATAGGTCAGTATTAAACTTCTTTTTCTATGTGTAACGTATTCATCATCGAAACTTTCTTCATTGAATCTATTTATGGTGAGCAGTCCTTCGAATGAACTTTTTTTTATGGTTGGAAAAATCATCTAATGACAACCGCCGCTCTTGGGTGGAGCGGGAGATAGTGTCAGACTCTTACTGACTAAAAGACCCACCCCGTTCCTTCTAGCCTTCATACCGGGGCTCGAGTTCCCTTTTGGATAACCCTGGCCCCAGTAGGCTTCGACCCGGCTGGGTTCTTGCTGTTGCTGACAACTCCTTGAGGCGCGCGGGAACAGTGCACGCCGTCGAAGACTTGGACTTGGTCCGGACAGTTACCAGACGGCCGGACAGCGAGCTACCCATTGCTCACTGTCCGCAAGCCCGCGCCTTCGGTGGCCGGAAATAGAGATCAGAATCCCGGCGGCGGCGGCGAGAACGCCAAGCAGAGTACACCTCGACTGTGTGCTCCACCGTGTCCTCCGGGCGTTCCGCACAATGGCGACACCCGGGCCTCTCTTTCGCTCGAATCCGGAACAGGTACCTCCCTAACGTGCCATGTTTAGTGAGGACCTGCGTCACACGGAAGATAAGGACGCCGTGAGATTTTTCCAGGCACACCGCAAAGAGTGTACTTACCGCCATAATTGTGGCGTGTCCACTTCGAATGAACTTCGCAATTCTGACTGAGCTTTCGTTTAGTTTTTACTTGTAGTTAGCACGGAACATATTTTTAATTTATCTTAGCTTATCTTAGCTAAAAAGTCAAAAATCCAAAATATGAAATTGAAATACTGACTTTTTGTATTTAGTATGTTTTATAAATTTTTTAGTTTTTTTTTTCGTTTTATTAGACTATACAAATAGCAAAAAAATCTCCTGATTTTACATTGGTATTTTGCTCATACTCGTAATTATAATAAATTTATTCACATTAACTTTACTTAGACTTTAGAATGAGCCTATTTTTGTTACGTAATACCTAGGAGTAAAATACAATGCTAAAATGCAAAAATAAGAAAAATATATTCAAAATTAATACAAACCTCTTAATTAATATGGTCATTGATTTATCAGCGCATAATATTAGAAACATTTGGTTTTTTATTAATCTTTGTCATCAATGCTAAATCCAATTTTTTACATGTCCAAATAAATTGTGAAGTCTCAATATTACGTGATAGGAATTCACAAGAATGTAGATAGAAAAATATATAATATATCAAATGAAGAAATAAATAACAAAGTTCCACTGTAAGCGTGGACTGGCCAATGACAAGCAATAGTCAGCTCGTCGTCCTGCCGTCCGGTAACTGTGCGGATCGAGCTCGAGTCGTCGATGGCACGTACAATTGCCGAAATGGATCTTGAGCGCTCGGCGTCAGAGTGCGGATCGCTTTGCGCATTCCATACATTCGTCTTCGTTGTTAGATACAGGCAGCCACGCAGGGAACGAATCTGGAGTGACGTCTATGACGCGATGGCGCGGCGAGCCAATCACTGGCACTCCCCGCCCCCGCGTCTCACTTCGCACCACTAAAGAGACCAAATATTTGACTTCTGCGCGACTTGAAGCCAGCGCTCAAGATCCGTGACGGCAATCGTAGTTTTCCACGCGCGCCTCAAAGAGATGTCAGTAAAACCGTAGGGTAATAACAGGGCCAAAGCCTACTAAGGCCATGGGTTGACTTCCGAAATGGAAACCCGTGGTTCTGAAACGCAAGGGCAAAGAAGGAACATAGGGGTGGCTTTAGTCAGTAAAAGTCTGTCAAGCTCTTCTGCTCTGCTCTAAGACAGAAGAAATCATTAGATGATTCCCCACCTTAAAAAAATTACAAAGTTAAAATCTAAAATTAATTAAGCAAAAGGCCACTCGCCGAATTCTTGAACCAACCCGCCGCACCGCGAAGGATTGACGAGCAAACAAACAAAACTCTGAAAGGAAATTCTCAAAGTTTCCAGCCATTTTTATTTACCCAAGAAATCTCATTAAAGCGAACAACGGTTATTTTTATTCTGAAAGTACGGCATAGTTTTTGTTGGCGATTTTATCTGTTATAGGGTAAGGTTTAATGGTAATGGAATTTTGAAATAATGATTTGGGAATTGTGAGAATACTTGCCTATTCAGACTGAATGTAGGTCAGTTTAAATAGGTACACAAAAATACAAATAAATACAGGGTGTCCCGTAAATAATGGATCAAACGTAACGGGGAGGTAGCCTATCTGATTTCCAACAACTAATTTGAATAGTTAAAAAAAAACCGTTATGATAACTAAGATATTATTTTTTTTCGAACTTTACCATTTTCTCTACCAGAATTTAGTTTTTTTTTAATGCTGTCGCTGCAAATAATAACATTTTCTGGTATAATTTTTGTGTAACATTTCTGAATAGCGTACTAATCTTATAAGATACCATATTTTTTAGTAACATTTTATGTGCCTTAGAAAAAAATCTTGAATTAAAAAGATTTTTCTTTACGATGAAAAGACCAAATTTGAAAAAAATCTCCTGTAAAAAAATTGTAAGACACTGACGACCACCATTATTTTAAATACTTGTACATTTAATAAGGTTTGCATATTGGTATACAATTTACGTCTAGTCCTAGCCGTTACAAAGATATTGCTAAGAATCTGAGAGAGGTACTACTGTATCAAGAAAATAAAGTAAAGAAATGAAAAAGTGTGCACAATTAAACTTTTTTCTTTAAAATGTTTTACTGCAGTTTTTCAGACGCAATGATTTAATTAGAGATACCAGCGTATAAAAAGAATTAGAAGAAAATAATACAATGTGTTTAAATCGTTTATTTTGTTTTACACAAAAATTATACCAAAAAAAAATTATTATTTGCAGCGACAGCATTAGAAAAACTAAATTCTGGTAAAGAAAATGGTAAAATACGAAAAAAAAAATATTTTGGTTATCATAACGTTTTTTTTTTAACTATTCAAATGAATTGTTGGAAATTAGATAAGCTACCTACTCGTTACGATTGAACCATTATTTACGGGACACCCTGTATAATGAAGTTGTAGTATATACGAGTATGGTATTGAAAGTGCTGTTGGTTAATATACATAAACATGTACAATATTTATCGATGTGTCGTGAATAGTGAATTTACCAACCACTATGGATACTTTAAGGGACCATCAGATATTCTACGAACCAGCGTTTAGAAATCACTGTACCTACTAACAGTTCTCAAATTAAAACCATACATATTATAGTTTCGTTTTAATGGTAGAGATACAAATAGTCAGATAGCGAGACAGACTAAAGAACTACTGATAGCTTTTATACACCGTTAAATTTTAATCGTTTTTAATCCCGTGGAGGGTCGATCCAGTACATGAAACTGCTGCTGCTGAGCGAGTTCAATGACCCGTAGATAGTTTGTACGCAAAGCTGACTACTAACTACAGGTCATTGAAGCCGCTCAGCTGACGTTTTCTTAAAGAAATTAATTTCGTACGTGCGTAAATTAATACGAGTTTTGAAAGAAAGGTACTTTATTTTTTGATTTTATCTTTACTAATCGATAGTTTTTCATGTACCGGATCGACCCTCCACAGGATTAAAATTTAGCGGTGTATAATGACATATTGATTACCGTAATCCTTATTTTATTTGTTGTATTTAATAACTTTTAAACTGCACAAAACTATTTAACTCCCTTTGTTTTACTTTTTTCGCAATTAAGAAGTAAAGTGATGTTTCAATTTCAGTTTAAGTGATGTTTGTGTGATCGTTCAATTTTTATTTCTGTTATAATGATGTAAAATCTAATTCTATTATTCTACTCTGTCATGTTTAAAACATTGAAGTCATTTTTGTTATTTTTGTTACAGGTATGGAGCGCCACGCGTTGCATATAATTAAATACTTATTACACAGATGAAAATTCGTCATTTGTTTTATTTCTGCTCTATAACCCTGACTTTATTGCATACATTCATAAGTCAAATTGGACATAGTGTTAGCCCGTTTGAGTAGGTGTGGAATAAACCTATTGGCCCAGGAGGGAACTCTCTTAAATCTTAGACCTAAAGTTTCTAGGAGACATTTTAACTTTAATATTGACTATATCGAGTAGTAAAATGAAATAGCAAGTGTATATTTTTTTAAATTTTATTTGTGTCGATTCCTGGTAAGAGTTGTTGACAAATCTGTTAATGCAATTTTTTCTTTTTAAAAATAAACCAATGTTTTTAATATTTAAGGTACTTTCCCTCCTGGGCCTACAGATTTTTTCCATCTAGTATAGAGGCCACCTACATATGTTTGTACCCCTACCCATATAATTATGTTCCTATTTTGTGTACCATTACCATTTTGAAGAGACCATCCTTATTATAGTAAGAAAAAAGTAATCTCTATTTGTAACTTAATCAATCATATAAGTTAAAGATTTTTAAAAGCAAAATATAAATTTGTCCGGATTTATTCGGATGTAGTCAAGGAATAAAAATTATGAGCTCGTATCGAGCTTTTTCAACAGGAACTGCTAAAGCAAAATATAATGCTGCAGTAATCATCGGAACGCAACGTATGGTTGCACTTGTCTATAACAGCCAACTAGGTACGCAGATGACTACGAAACGCTACGAATTATTGCAAAGCCGATACGAAACGTCTATGCAGCGTATTATGCATTAATGACGACTACGCTATATTTTGCGCCTACTCTTTAGGAAAGAGTCCGAAATCGACAAGTTTTTTATTTGTCAAGAGTGAGAAGTCATCAAACTTAAATTGTCTCACGAACGAGTCAGTCTAGGCAGTCAGGCTAGGCAGACTCTAACTAAAACCACACACCTGATATTGCCTTTATCCTCTAACATTGTCAGAGTCCATTGGTACGACTAAAATCTGTTATTGTGTGAGAGACCTTATTTTTCTTATTAGTGTACTCTGCGTAGAGAAACATAACATGTTACACGCTTAGAGCTGAACTATAAAAAGAATGATAGTTTTACCCCTTTTGGGCAAATTGCTAGAACCAAGGTTACTAACACATCCCGAAAAATAGTCAAACTTTAGAGGCAGTTGGTAGGGCGTCGTGGAAGTTGCAGAACATATGGTCGATGGGGCCGAAAGGTTCTGGAGTAGCGACTATGTACCGGATGACACAGTATTGCAAAGCCTCGAGCCTCACAGGACCGGTCGTTATGGCGATAATCGAGGGAGGCCTAAGTATAACAGTGGACGTGTTCCGGCTGAAACGATGATGATCACCCCTTTTGGGGCTTCGGTATGGGGTATATAGAAAGAATGTCATTAAACATGAGCACTTAATAACATCACACGCTGTCACTGGTGTTTAGCGGCGGTATTAGTAAGGTCGCGTCGGGAGCGAGTTCGAACGTTTGACAAGGGGCGACACTTTGACTAATGGTGTTTCACGTCACTTCTCTTACTTTCGCCGAGACGCCGACTGTGTAGACTTTGGAGTTGGTAAGTAGGCAATAGTGTGCAGAAGTGGTGATTGGCAAATTAAAAAAATAAGACCCTTGTGAGACTTGTAGGTACCATGAATACTTTATAGATCGGTTAAAACCAGCGTATCTGCTAAACGACTCTGCGCCAAATGAGCAAGTACAAGCGACGCCACCTAGTACTACGACTGATACGCACAAAACCCGATCAGGTCGCCAAGTTCGTTTTCCTGATTATTTTCGACCGTAACGGTCTCCGGGGGGGCTGATGTGGCGATCGGGATTATTTAAGAACGCAACCGAACGCCGTCTGTCACCAGTCGCCAAACCACCCGAATACCGTTCGTACAGCATCGGAAATCATGACAAGCAGCCGTCAGTGATCTTAAGCTGGTGACACGTAGAGGTTACGTGCCCGCGCCTAGGGCTCCGACGCAGAAGTCCCCCGTACGTATAGCCAATAATTATACCTACAAATTGGACTCACTCGAAATATAAATAGTAAAAATGAATGGCTTATTCAGATAAAAATATTGTAAAAGCAAATATGCAGAAAAAAAAAGATATTCTGTACCAAACGGCTGCGCCAAATAGATTTAGCAAAAAGCCAGACAGCTACATAGCTGTAACCTGACGCCTACATAGCAGTAACCAGACGTTTTCAACTGAACCTTATTTTGAGAGTACGGAAGTAGTTCCGTAAGACGTATGTACCTCTATATTACTAGCTTCTAAAAGTAGACAGTAAATCTAAATCAGTGATATGGTAATTTTTGAGTTCAAAATGCAAAGCTTCCCTCTTTGTACTAGCTACTTTTTACTAGTATAGATGAATGTGTAGTAAACGATAGAAGTACGTAATAATACTGTACGTTGGTGCCCTAGTTTCGAATAAGAGCTTGATTTTAAAAACTGGGTGTAGAGATGGCTAGTACACTCAAAAGTAAAGACGCAACCCTGGACTGTAAGAGGGAAAAAAATAAAAAGCTAACTTTTTATAACAATAATATATATTATGTAGAAAATTGCATGAATTTGAACAAGGAACGTGAATGTAACGGTCATTCCATTGCACTGAAATTCCTTGTTCAAAAAACCTTTTTCAGAAAACACATTCGTCTGTCGAACGAGCTTTCTCAATAAGTTATTCACATACCAATAATATCCCAAGTCCCTAGCCTACCCAGTCGACCCGCAGCACCGACTTCTTTCGGCAGCACTCGGCTAGCAGAACACATTTATTGGACTGAGCCGAACGTGAGTGAACGCTATTGTTTTTGAACTCTCAACTTTGCATAATGTATTGATAGACGAAGTTTCGACTGTGTTTAATAGGATATTATTATGTCTATATACCTGTCATATACCTATGTATGTATGTATATACCTTCATAATGTTAGTGTAACTACACTAATATTATAAAGAGTTAATGTTTTTTTGTTTGTAGGAGGTAATCTCTGGAAGTACTTGTTCGATTGCTAAAATTTTTTCACTGATAGAAAGCTGCTTTAATCCTGAGTGATATTTTAGGCGTGTTTGTAACCAAACTCTTAAACGGCTTGAGCGATCCGAAAGTATTATTGTGTGTGTTTTTGAGTGTGTCCCTGGATGGTTTGAAAGAATTCAATTGGACCCGAAAGATTCTAACCACTGAACGGATTACGCTGAAGTTTGGCACGCAGATAGTTATTACGTCGTAAAGTAGGTATGTATACAATAATATAGGATTTTTAAAAATTCACTCTTAAGAGGACAAAACGAGGATCTAAAGTTAGTATGGAAAAACCTATTGTCACACGTGTGTAGCCGTTGGCAATAGGCGTTTACACTGGGCCTCATCAAAAAGCTTAAAATCACCAAAGGGCTTTGCCCAGAGTTTCCTTGGGTGATGACATCAAAAAAGAAAGATATCCACAAAAGAATCAAGGTTAACCCGACAACCCTGACATAACCCGAAGAATCCCTATTCTTAAGTGGTAGTAGCAAACTTAAAGTCTTTCCACAAGTTTGACCAATGATCTGTAGCCCGATTCACGTAATGAAAACCGTAACGATATCGTAGCGATTTAGTCGTTTAGACCATATCCGTATTCACATCCATCAATTGAGTTTGAACGACACCGATTTTAAAGCCGTTTGAAATTAAATCGTCTATTTAAAAAAGAAACTGTATTAAATTATCCTGGTAGAATACTTATTAATTTAACTGAAAATAAGTCGATAGATCGTGAATATCGCTTTTGGATAGGACTTCGATCGAACGACTATAAAACTTCAACGATATTTGGCTTGTTTGATTTTATATAAATCGGGCTAGTGGACCTACACCATGACGTTTAAAGTAAGATTGTTTTAAATATAGTTTCAGTATGGGTAAGAGACAGAGCTATACAGGTTTTCCAGCGCCATCTCTTACCCATACTGAAACAAGATTAAAACATTCTTACTTTGAACGTCATGGTAACCCCGCTGGTGATAGTCGCGAGAATCCTGTTGATGCGAGACGCACAGGACCGTACGTTGTGGCGACACTTGGGGAAAGCCTACGTTTGACAGTGGCTGCCTTTTGTCTGAAATGATGATGATGATGATAATTATTTTGGTAGGTGTTCTATTGTGGTACAGGAACTCTTGCCTAAATTAAATAAACAGTTTTTTTAAAGATTTCTCTTTTATTTCCAGCGATCTGTCTATTCCTGATGTTTAGTTGGATTTTATGAATTGGAAAATGTTGCTTACGTGGGTCTAATGAACTTTTCACTCTATAAAAGAGATCGTAAGGTACTTAATTGTCTATTTAACGTACGACGTACTATTTGACGTACGGCGTTGCGCCACCGGTACTTACATGGTGGACATCCCATCCATACGCACAAAGCGTTTTGGGAACACATTTATTGTGCATACAGCTAAGGAGTGGAATTCCCTGCCGGAGTCTGTGTTTCCTGATAGCCACAACTTAGGGATCTTTAAGTCAAGAATGAATACGTTACTTCTAGGCAAGCGTGCTCCAACGTCGACCACATCGCTTACCATCACGTGAGATGGTGGTCAAACGCGAGCCTATCAATAATAATAAAAAAAACATTGGGAGATGGAGTTGGTTTCTTCTTAGGCTCTAGGTTGAGCGAAATAGCATGTCAGACTTTAGGTAAGGGTCTAAACAGACGGACCGCATTTCAACTGCAATCCAACTGCATATTGCAGTTTAAGTGCAGTCCGTCTGTTTAGACCCTAACTGAGTAAAACTACACCTGAGTCCTTAAGTTGCTTTATGTGTTCTAGGACGACGGGTTTCCTTTTCAGAGATTCCCCAGCGACGGTTTTGGAAAAACCTTTTTGTTTTGTTGACGCTCTTCGAGATTGGATGCATAATATTGGTCTTTGAAATTAAAGTAAAAATATAAAATCTAATACTGAAGTGATCGGTTTTGTTATAATTCCAACGCAATAAATATCTGGACATTGCAATAATTAACTGCGAACTAAACATTAAATGATCAATGATATATAATTTGCAAATAGGTTTTAATAAAAAGCACTTCTACACGTCAATTTTTTTTTTCACAGTTTAAACTAAAAGGCCATTAAAGTAATCTTAATATTGATAAAAAAAGATTGCATGTAGCGGAGATGAGAATGTTGAGATGGATGTGTGGTGTGACGAGAGTGGATAAGGTGAGAAATGAGTATATTAGAGTAAGTTTGAAAGTGGCGCCAGTGACTGAAAAGTTGAAATGTGATCGGTTGTCTTGGTATGGTCATGTAAAGAGGAGAGATGAAGCGCATATTACTAAAAGTGTTCTGAGTATACATGTAGATGGATGGAGAGGGAAAGGAAGACCGAAAAAAAGATGGATGAATTGTGTGAGAAGTGATATGAAAGAAAAGGGAGCTAGTGATAGTTTGAAGGGTGACAGGACAGTATGGAAGAAAAATACGTGTTACGCCGACCCCAAGTAATATGGGATAAGGGCAGAAAGAAGAAGAAGAATAAAAATTGTATCTGCCTACCTCATATAAAACTAAGCCATGTTTTTTCATAGGTAATACGTGCATGAAGATTCCTGGCGTGAGCATTAGGTATATGCTTCTTGTGAGGGTGAAGAAACACTCAGGACAAATAATATTTCGAATCGATTTCAGACGCTCATGTTACATCGTCTACTAAAAACTGACTGACTTGAATAATTAAATTAAACCATATAATATTGTCAGGAGAGGAAGGCTTTTGCTCAGCAGTGGGACATAATAGGCTATATACTACTACTAAATACTTTCCTATCAAATTTCTATTCTAAATTAGTCCTTTAAAAGAATATCAGATGGGATCGCAGTGTATATAAAAAAAAAAATATTCAATCGACCAGCCTGCGTGCTAAAACGCTAAGACGCGGCTGAAACCGTGGAAGATCACAAGTATTTGTTAAAAAAATATACAAAATATGACCGAGATGCCTGCTTTTTTGATTTGTTTTCTTTTGTTAGCTTTTTCGGTCCCACTCCTGGGCAAAGGCCTCCCTCCACTCCTTCCATCTTTCGTGCGCCCGTGCTTCCTCTGGCCAGTTCTGGTGGAGTCTGTCTAGTTCGTCGCGCCATCTCCTTCGCGGTCTACCGCGACCCCGTTGCATTGTTTCAGAGCACCAACTTTGTGCTACATTGGCCCACTATTTGAAAATAAATTTGCAATTATCGCTTTGGTGGCCGACCAAATATTCTGAGAAAGCAAGTTCCAGAGAAGAAAGGTGTCAGTATCAAAGGTTAAGTTTGTTTTAAGTTAATTTTATATTATCATATTATTATGTCATGTACTCTTGCAGCTCTGTGTTTGGCGACTTGGGCGTTTTCACTTACGTAGCAGTATTTAGCAGTATGTATGTAGCGATTTGATGGGGTTCGTCCACCGTGTTGGAGAGCGTCCACAAGCTTCTTTACCCTCAATATTTCCTTGCACCACCAAACGTTCCATCGAGTCCTCGTTACGGGTGATATGCCGAAAGAACTTGAGGTTTCGTATTTGCACAGACGACAATAATCTCTCTTTGATATATTATCTTAAGCAATTAACTTAAAACAAACTACTACCGTACCAAATTTCCTTAGAATAAATGAGGAAGCAATTCATATGTTTTATTGGAGCGAAGGCGAATGATATCATCAACCTTTTGCCATGTCTACAACATGGAAACGTTAATTCAAATAAATTGATTAACATAATGAAACTTGAAACCACTATGTCTTCATTATAATATAACAAATTAAAACCGCGTTTTGAATCATTAAAATAATTTAATTAAGATGTTCTGTATGATACTTAGGTATTATTTATAGCAATATAATTTATGAATAATCACATCACATTTAACTGGTCAGTGGCAGTTTTGTAAATATTTTCCTTTTTGTAAATACGAAAATACCAGATGAAATTTGGTATTTTTTAAAACTTATATAGCCTATGTTACTACAGGTATCGACATCAATTTAACGATATCACTCTTGTTTCAATATATCTAGCCTTGCAGGCTAGTAAAAATTCTAACTTAAATTATGTTTCTATCTATCCCGTTTGACTGTATCTAAACAATAATCTTAATATATACATATATTATACATAAACTAAACAGTATACAATATGTATTTATTTAAGTCTTAATTTTGGAACCAATGTTGATCACCTAAATCTACATCAGTGCCATCTATGTCGCCGCACGATACAAATATTTCTTACTGAAACTTCGACAGTGGCGCCTCTGTCGGCAAAATATTGTCCCGTTGACGTTTTACACTCTGGAGCTCATAGGTTCTGGTTGGTATAACTTATGAACTTCTTATCAAAAAAAAAATGGAGCAAGTTTGGTGATTGTTTTTGTAGGAAAGCCCGAAATGTTTAAGCTGACTGTTAAATTTAAAAGGCTCAATTGTTTTACACTTATTTATTGCCAGTTACTACAATAAATACCAGTTTTAAAGTAAGTTATTCTAGAATATTGCAATACAACTAAAACATCAAAATGAAGTTAGCGCTTATAGGACTTACGCAGGAATGGTGTTCTTATTTTCGTTTTTTTTTTTTTAATAACAACTGACCCGATTTTTTTTTTCTTTATTTACTAATCAAATTATCAAATTTTGTTCGGCCAGTATCTGGTTACTAGGACGTATACTGTAAAAGGGTTGATTCAAAGAGACAGGAAATGGAAAAGCAATTGAAATGTTAACATTAGCTATCTAATTAGAAAATCCACTGAATGCAAATTCTATTAGGAATCTTATTAACCTAAGTATATGATTGAGTAAAATTTTAGATTGGTACAAACTTTACAAATACTCGTACGTATCTTACTACAAAAATTACCCTAAAATTTTTAGGCTTTGTTTCATCGCAATCGGTTGACTATATTGAAAGATATACATACTTACTACATTCATTGACTGTTAGGCAGTACGGAGTTCTGGAGAAAGGAACCTTCATGCTCAATTCAGTGGCTGTTTGCTGAGGTAACAGTTTTGCTAAATGACGAGCTAAAACAAAAATTTCAACACCAGGCATACCTACACCAATAGCTACACATACTTTCTTAGAATAATACCTATTTTAAATAGAGCCAATGCCACTATCGGTTTGATCAACAAATGAAATTCGCATACTGTGTAGCGATCTATGGCTGAAGTTTCTTTAAAGGACAAGATCCGAATAGAAAGCAGATATAAATACAGAAATCAGAAATATTTATTTCAAATATACCAATTGCAGGCACTTTTGAATTGTCAAAATATCGGTCAGTCAGACAAATTAAACTAAATTGCACGTTCCAAAGCATAGATCTCTATGGAGAAGAACGTGCAAGAAACTCCAAGGACACTCTTTTAAATACCTTTTCCGAAAATAACTAGAGCTGCTAATACGGCTTACCTAGTTGCAATGAGCAGAGGGTTTGCCGTGTCCTTTGAAAAACTGATCGCCGATGGACCAGACAAATCCAGGGTGGAGGTCGTGTATCGATAAGCGTAGTGTACGACACTCCTCAGCCTGTAGAAAGTTTATTAAGCATGCCGATGCAGAAGGTGGAGGATGGAGTATAGTGACCAAAGAAAATTAAATCACCATTGACTTTGTTATAGAAGAGTGAATCGTATTTGACGCTACAACTAGATTCGACCGACGCACACGAGAACCTGAGCCTGATTTATACATAGAACGACCTCACATGGCGTGGATCTAGTGTAAAAATCTAAATCAAAGCATTTTTTTTTTTTATGGTGGGAAAAATCATGCATTGACATCCCCCGCCCTTGGGCGGAGCGGGAGATAGTGTCAGACTCTTACTGACTAAAAGACCCACCCCGTTCCTTCTAGCCTTCATACCGGGGCTCGAGCGCCCTTTCGGATAACCCTGGCCCCAGTAGGCTTCGACCCGGCTGGGGTCCCTGCTGTTGCTGACAACTCCTTGAGGCGCGCGGGAACAGTGCGCGCCGTCGACGACTTGGGCTTGGTCCGGACAGTTACCGGACGGCCGGACAGCGAGCTACCCATTGCTCACTGTCCGCAAGCCCGCGTCTACGTTGGCCGGAAATCGGGATCAGAATCCCGGCGACGGCGGCGGCGATAACGCCGTTGCCTGATGCGTTCGGCCTCCTCCTTTGCAAGCATTACTGCTTCGCAGAAGTCGGCGACCGCCTGCCACTCCTCCTCGCTCCGGACCATGGCCTCAACCAAGGCCCGGCGCGAGAGGTCTCCGCCGCCGATCGCCCCCACGAGGGCACGGCGATGCTCCGCCCAAGCAGGGCACACCTCGACTGTGTGCTCCACCGTGTCCTCCGGGCGTTCCGCACAGTGGCGACACCCGGGCGTCACTTCCGCATGAATCCGGTGTAGGAAACTCCCGAACGAACCATGTCCGGTGAGGACCTGCGTCATGCGGAAGGTAAGGACGCCGTGAGGCCTTTCCAGCCACGCCTCAAAGAGGGGACTTACCGCCATGATTGAAAGCATTTATTTCAAATAGACCATTTGCAGGCACTTTTTAATAGTCAAATGTCAGCGGTCAGTCCAAGAAAAGTGAAGCTAAATTGCACGTTTCAAAGCGTAGGTCTCTATGGAGAAGAACGTGCAAGAAACTCCATGGTAGTCAATGTAGTTCTAACTCCATGTAGTTCTACCAGTCTAGTTGCCCTATAAAATGTATGGAGACCAACGCGCCCAGATTGGCGTACATGGCCCACGTGTGTGCAATGTAGTTCTACCTTGATTGAACGCTGTACCTATTCGATGGATGTACTTCAGTGTAATTACTGGTAGGTAAACCAGACTAGCGGGCAAAACACGAGCGCACATGAAACAGGTCTTTTTCGTCCATCCCAGGGCAGCATGATCGTTTGAAAAAGCCAATGCGGACCCAAAATGCAGAGTAACTGATGGGACAAGAATGCAAATATGTCTTATTAGAGATCCATTAATACCTTTATTGCAATCAGAATATTCAATCTGAAATTTGCTAGGAGCCTAACATTGCCTTAGTAGGCAATTTCTAATCTAATTAGTTTTTATACTAGATTTACAAACTTTAGTCACAAAATATATGGGTACAGAAGTCAATCTATATACAAAGACTAGACTTAAAGACTTCCAGGTAGTAGCTATCAGGAAATACTAACTCCGTCAGGGAATTTTGCTCCTTAGCTGTACGCCCAATGAATGAGTTTCAAAACACTTTGTACGTAGGTGTATGTAGTAGGATGGTGAGATACCTTTCCATATTTATCGGTGGTGTGGACTTATATAGTTTTCTGAGAGAAAAACATATTTGATTTTAATATCAGGTAATTTTAAACACCAAGCATTTTATAATTTATTTATCTACACTTTTAAACTAATATAATAAAGAGGTAAAGTTTGTTTTTTTTTTTTGTTTGTTGTAGGTCATCTCTGCAAGTATTGGTCCGATTGCAAAAAATTTTAAATTTTAATCCAACAGTAAGCTGCTTTATTCCTGAGTGACATAGGCTACATTTTATGTATGTGGGCGAAGCCGCAGGCAAAAGCTAGTTTCTAATAATTTAAAATATCCTTACAGGCTAGATGGTCCCAATGCGATATTGTATTTTCTTTATTTTAAATAGGGTCACTGTTTAACCGTAGCAAATTCTATATGTAGCTATCCTTGTGTATATAATCAAAGCACATGAGAATCTCTTCTTCCTTCCCTGGTCCCATTATTTGGGGTCGGGTCTCCTCACTTTCCTGCGCCAAGTGGCTCTATCTTGGGTTGTCAATTTTGGCAACTGGGCTTTCTTGAGGTCTCTCTCTATATTTGACCACTAGGTCAATGGCGGGCGGCCTCTACCTCTTTTTTGGTGAATTAAAGCACTTAAGAATATGAAATCAAATAATAACAATGTTTATTTAGGAAAACTTAGATATACGAGTAAGTTACAATACATCTTAACAAGCTAATTGAGTTCAGTATATGAGCTGTAGTCATTTATAGCTGAACTAGGCAGAACCTGCATGTCGACTATCAGCTTATTTGAAATACTTAAGCAGATACAAGACGTTGAAAAAAAAATTGATCTGATTTCTGATTTCTGGTATTTCATGAATGTATAGATTCCTTAAGTTACCTTTTTTTAAGTGAGAAATCATGCAATGACTTCTTCCGCTCTTGAGGACTTGTTAGACTTCTACGTGTTGACTAGAACCCACTCCTATGTTTCTTCTTTACCTTGCCTTTTAGGGCTCTGGGTCTTTCTTTCAGAAGTGAACCTATAGCCCCAGTATTTCTTAATTAAGGTACTCTATTACTTATACCTTTTTTTAGGTAGATCATCCTATGACATCCCTCGCTCTTGGGCGGAGCGGCGGAGCTTTTAATGACTAAAAACCCACTCCTCTTTCTTCGTTGCCTTTCGTATCTGGGCCGAATCTTCTTCTACTTATAGTTAAGGCAATGGGAGGGATGAACAGTTATGCACAATTGTTGACGTGCACGTACAGTGAGACTCAGTAGAGACTCCTTACGGTCTTCTCAGGGACCTGTGACTGGTATTTTAAGAAGTAACAAGGCCTGTTCTATGTAGTGATGGTGATGAGGTGAAGGGGGTGGTTATAGTGGGTGCAAGTTTACAGACGACTAGTAGTGGGTAGCTCGCCGTCCAGCTGCCCAGTGAGAACAGATCCCACATTGACATATGTCAGCAAAACCCTGTAGGGTCGATGCCCGCTAGGGTTAAAGGGAAACTTTGAAAGAGTTACCGTAGCCCTGGTAACCTAAAGGACAATGAAATACATGACAAGGACATAGATAGATTAAGTCAGTAAAAGTCTGACACACCATCTCTCTCTACCCCAAAGTGGCTGAAGTCATTCCAATTTAAAAGAAAGACAAGTCTTTTTTTATGGTGTGAAAAAATCATCCAATGATAACCCCCGCTGTTGAGCGGAGCGGAAGATAGTGTCAGACCCTTACTGACTAAAAGATCCACCCTGTTTCTTCTAGCCTTCATACCGGGGCTCGAGTTGTCTTTCGAGACTAACCCTGGCACTAGTAAGCTTCGACCCAGCTGGGTCCCTGCAGTTGCTGACAACTCCTTGAGGCGCGCGGGGACAGTGCGTGCCGTCCACGACTTGGGCTTGATCCGGACAGTTACCGGACGGCCGGACAGCGAGCTATCCATTAAGACAAGTCTTACCTGCTGCAGACATTTCGTCAACACTTATGCCCAAATCAGTAGGTAGGGTAGGTACTACCTATAATCGACCTAAGATATGAAATAAGATATTCTGAACTTATAGATTCAGTAGCAAAAATACAATTTTGACACAAATGTAAAGTATTAAAAAACCTTCAGGAAAGATAAAGGTTTTATTAATATTTCTATTGATCACACTATAAATAATTAACACAATTGAAGCTATACAAGTAATAGTGTGACAGGTGACAGGACAAAACGGAAGAAAAAAACGTGTTCCATCGAACCCAAGTAATACCTATGGGATAAGGGCAGTAAGAAGAAGAAGCCATACAATTAATTTCATACACACATACACATACATAAGTACATACATACACATACATACATACATAGCTACTACTAACTCAAAATTTATTAAATTGAAAAAGTTCTCATACTTAATAAGGTATCTATGGTCATATATTTTTCATTGATTCATAAATAATTCTGAACCAAATAAAAATAAACATTCTGTCAGTACCTCATTAATATTCTGGAATCTCGATCAGTAAGCAAAGTTTGTTTATTTTTATAACTGGACTCTGTCAGTGATGGCCTCGAAAAAATCTGTTCCAGGGCTAAAAAATATGAGTTTGTCACTTACCCTTCACACGAACATGACAAAGCAGTATCTAATAACTTCCACATTCCAATCACGTCGCCAAAAAACGGTAGAAAGTAGAAAATTTTAGTATAATTTCATAAAGTTTTCAACTATCAAACTGTTTGAAGTTTCTTCATTTACACCCCACTTCAGCGACTGTCGCGGCCAATCGGGAGCCGTCGGGCCACGCAAGAAGCCGCGCCCACGGCCTCTGCAATACGCATGCTTCACAACCAAGGAGCGCTCGCTCAACCAACGTCTCACTCCCTCCCGTACTAAACGACTTCGTGCGATAGAGACAGCACCACATTTGCCATTATGATTACATGCAAATTTTTTATTCATTTGCAAATTAAGTGTTGCATTAAGTAATTATGTGTTATTATGTCGGTATCACGGTTATGTTGGTCGTTTAGTTGAAGAAATGCGTGACGTTCTAGTTTCAGTCAAGGGTTGTGCAATTACTACTATTATGTCTACAATTATAGACAATGAATTTCAAAGAATCGAGGAATACTCATTAGTTTTGTTTATAATTATACCTACATGTGTTAGGGGTGGGTAAAAGTTAAAGTCAATATAAAACATAATAAAAAGAAAAAGAAAAAAGAAAAACAAAATTAATTCTTATAATTACAAAAGAAAAAAAGATTACTTTTTACAATCATTATATTATTGGACATAAGGATAAAGATTAGTAATGTTTATTTACTTTTAATTAAAGTTTTTCAGTCAAAATAAGTTTAGTTTTTTAAGTAATTATTTTATTGCCATCTAGAAAAAAATATAGAAGGGATATACGCTTTAAGTGAGACAAATGTTTTGCTGACCTTTATAGAACACGAAGGAGTAACATTAGTGTCTGTATACCTTTGAGTTAAAAGAATGTGGTGACTTTAATTGATATCTTCATTAATTAACGGTCAAAACATTTCCAATTTCCAAGTTAACACACGACGATTGCTAATTTATTTATTTATCGTTTATATCAGGCTAAACATAATATTCAGATTAGATAAATTATTGAACCATAAAAGCCACCACTACCTTTTTTTTAAATTAACTCATATCTAAGTAGGTTGTACATACAGCAAAATACTTCAGTTACTATCTGATTATTCAGGAAACATACTCGTACTTTGAGTCTCGTTAAGAGCCTGAAAAATCAGTGTAGTATAACTTTAACCTGAAACAGACAAGCTTTGTTTAGTAACAGTATTGATGATACCTAGAAACACTAACCAGGAATCATAATCATGCCTCTATCTCCCAAAATTCCAAACCTATTTCCAAAAGTCCAGTAAGACATAAGAGTCCTGCCAGAACACCAATCTGATACAACTCTTCAAATTCTCCACATTCTTGCAACAACAAATAAATTTAAAGCCCAAAACCAGTTCCCTATTAAATACCAATAAACGATTTTTAAATAAACATATTAGTAGGCTATCCTTATCGTCCTTAGCACAAAGAACAGAGACAGGTATAGAGTAACCCTTAAAGTCGTAAATTATTTCGAGGTTGTTGGCACACATGTGTATTTGTCGCGTGACTAGCCGATTATTAAGTTGTAATAAATTCTGTGGCCCACGGGACGTGGGGTAGGTGTCTTTTGGGACATCCGACAGACCTTCTAATTTTTTGTGTGATTAACAAAGTAGTATGGAAATACCTGAACCAGTAGGAGATGGTGGTGATACATAACTTTATGTTAATGTAGGAGCTGGTCGAAGATTTAACGATAAATTTATAGAAGCAAGTATGGACACAATGGTATTGTTGTTCGTAGGTGATGAAGGTTTGTATAAGGGCAGCTGTTGTGCTACGAGGTGAGATGTCCTGGCTTTAATTTTTATTAAGGACACCACAGGCAAGGTCGATTAAATAGACGACAATCTCAGAGGTTGACCAGTCAGAAACCACTCATTAAAATTAAAAAAGGTTGGTGTTGCTGGAAATCTGACCGACTGATCTGTAGAAAATTTTAATGAAGGGAACCAAATCTACTAGGAACACATACTCAGGTGCTATCAATAGGTCTTGTAGAACTAGAACAATAAGCAAGTTTTCTGAAAATACTTTAGACCATTGGTGCAAGCAACTTTTTTTTTATCCAGGATCAGTTGCATTGATAGATTTTATCAAAAAAAGTGACAATATCCTGAGAGCACAAGACACTGTTCAAAATTACTATCTGCTTATATCTTTTACCTCTGTGAGCAAACAACGACAACCAAACTAGAGTAATCTAATATAAGAACTGTATTTTAGCTAAAATAATTGTTGATAATAATGTTTATCCAAAAATTAAAACCTTATTTTAAAGATTTTACTCGTCAATGAAATTCTACCACGACTTTCTACATGACCACATTTTTGCATTTACATTGTTCCTAGATTAGAATTTCATTAGAAAGCAAAGCAGAAGGGAATAAATAATACTATAACTGCAATACATGCAAGATGAATTTGATTATATTATTATACAACTATTTCAAAGCTTTTTAAACACAAATCCTTATAGGAACTTGTGTCTCTCTGACCTAAACAGAGATCTTCATTGCTGCAGAAACAAAATGCACAACCATAATTTGGTTTATGTTGCCAAAGACCATACGCAAAGTCCTCAATAGATTGATTAAAGGTCTTTCTAAATCTGACATAATCGCACAATGTCTTTTGAACAATCGATCTTCACCTTTTGTAAGACTTCTATACTGCAAATCAGACAAACTCAAGGTTATCACACTAATATTACAGTCATGACATTTCTCGTAATTAGGTATATTCTTTACTCCTTCACGCACAACCAACTGAATGGATGTGCATGAAATTTTAGGTGTAGCAAAAACATACTTCACAGGTAGGGTTTCTCGGATTGTTCCGATATTTAGTGTGCAGTACTTTCCGTTCAGCGTCACCTCCTCTGTTAATTATTCAAATATGGATCTAATGACAGCCAAATACTGGGCAAGTAAATAAATTCACTTGAAAAAAAAAATGCAATTGCCATCATATAAACTACAATTTATTACGGAGGCAGTACCAAAAACACGCGGGAGATCCCCTGCCAGAAAGAAGCTACTATTATCATAAACGGATTTAAGGCAAAAAGCATTGGATTATCATGTTCAGCAAAACACAAATGGATCCCTGTAGAGGCTTTAATCTCAATGAACTTAATAAAATTTAATGCCAAAAATATTTACATTGTTTACATATCCACAGAAAATATTTTAAGCCATCAAAAAACAGTTTTAGTTTATTCTGATTTAGATAAAAGTATTTTTAATAAGTCATTTGATATATTACACATGAAAATCTTTTAAAGAATATTTTTTTTCTGAAATGACTATTTCCAAGAGTTTGCCAAGCCAACAAAAATCCAAATTTATTAAAAAAAAAAAAGACTTTTTCTCATTACTAAAAACAATAACGTTCTACACAGCTTTCTAGTAAATTACACACAATTCAGCATAATAAGCAGCCATGACGAAAGCCGTAGTTAAAATTTAAAAGCCTTGCATTAAACCATGAACTTCATTTACATTATCTACCAAAACATATACTTACTTACAACGAATATTTGGTTGAGAATCGTGTGAAAAAACGATAAATCCAGCTGTAACATCACGCTATTAGTCAGTGGGGTCGTCAGCAAGTGGCGTACTATCGTCATAATTAGCAGTTAATTATAATTAAGCCGGTGTACAAGACGAATGTGAGTCGTTAGTTGGATCGTGGCGACTTTAAAAACTGTTTGTGATACATTGAATTTGAGGAATGCCATTTGAATTGACGGTGCGATTTTTGTTGTAGTCACTTGGCAATGGTTAGTGTTTTTGGCGATGATTTTTGGAGCATTGTTTGAAGTTTTTAAATCAAGATAAAAGCAGAGTTTTTTTTGTACTTACGTGTAATTCACACCGCTGTTGTTCGTTTTGTCTGAAATATTAATACAAAAAATATTTACATACAATTTTTATTTGCATAATTAGTGGACTAAGATAAGAGTACAAGAATCAGTACTTTCTTTTGTTTATAATTAATTATGTGACTGAAAATTATAAATTGTATGTATCAAAGGTTTTCTATCTCATTGCAAGTATTAACGTTTCATTCCAAACTGCTTTTCTTTTTTTAGGACCTCTCTATATACTCAATACTACTCAGTGTTAAATTTTATCACCCTGAAAAATTTAGTAATTTCTAGTAATATTACTGAAAATAAATCCAGTATATTTTTTACTAAATATATAGACTTTCGTCTAGTCATAGAAAATTGGAAATAAGACAAAACTTAAAGGATTAAAAAAAGCACATACAGCTTATAAATTAAAACATCATTTAAAAAATCCTACAGACACATTACTGAGTCCTGATGTGGCGTGGGTTGCACCAATCAAACGATTCTTTTCAAGTTTACATCATATTATAATGAGTTTTGTAGCCAATCAAGTGCGTCAAAGGGCACCACGACACCACACAACACAATATTGTGAACCTGTCTTTAACTACTAGGATTTATTTACAAACCTTTCCAATTTCAAAACACTTATAGCGAAACAGCTAGGCCACAAGTCTACAGCCATACATCTGCATGTGATTATGAAAATATAGGCTAGTGATACATTTGTGCGGTGTGTGGTAATTTTTACTCCTCACCAAGACGTCGTGCGTCAAGAGTGATGCATGGCCCTTGTCCGCTCATCTAGACTAGGACTAAGCACTTTGCTTGACGAGTTATGTTGCCGCTTCTCGTGTGTGTGTGTGTTTGTGGTATTGTGATAATTATAATGCGTTGCTGACTCTACATAACTGACAAACTTTTTTGTAGGCTTAAAACTACATTTTATTTTTTCTTAATTTTTTTTCCTATAAGTAGTCCCAAAAGCCAAATAACACTTTTTTTTTTCAGTAATGATTTATATTAGGTACTGAAAAAAAAGGTTTCATTTACAATAAGTCAGTCATCGAGTAACCTTTCCCATTTGATAAAAGAAACACTAAATAACAAAAACAGTAGATGATGCTAGAAGACAGGAAAAATAAAAATAAAATGTCCAAAAGTTCAATAAAAATAGGCAGAGAAACCCTTGAAACTGAACTTCATTCAACAAAATTTTCAACGTAGAAAAGCGAACAAAAATGGTAAAAAGATTGCAGTTCATGGCTACCGACAATCGTTCACCATTTACCATCCATAATCATCAATCGGTCCATTGAAATCGGATACGTGGTGTTGCGACGGTGTACCCTAATTACGCTAATCGAAGGAGCGGGCGCGAGAGCGGGAGCGGGCCAAGCGGAGCGAGCGAGAGCGGAGCGGACTCGCACATGGCGGGCTCAGGTGCGCCCCGCCCCGCTCGCCCCGCCCGCCTCTAGTTTGACGCCGCGTCAACTCAGCCGCTCACCTCGTCGTCAGACGCGCGCTGCACTCGACGCTCGAACGCCGGGAAAACACGAGTCGTTTTTCGCCGCGACGACACGCACCGAAGTTTTCCGAATTTTGAAGTTCGATTCTTGAATAGACTGTAACGGTCGTATTTGATTTTAGTAGATTTTGTTGTTCTATGATTCTCATTTTTTTTTGGTAAATATTTTTTTTTGTGAAAAGTGTCTGCGAATAAACTTGTGGGATGTTTTGTGATTTTGTCAACGATTGGTTGTGATTGGTCGTAAAGTTGGCTGTTGCCGCTGTTGGTCACTCTAAACTTTGAATTGGAGTGAGTATATTAAATTATATTTATTGGTTGTAATTTTTTATGAGTATAGAAAATTATCGTCAATTGATATAGTTAAATTGAAAAGGCGCGAGTGGAGAAATCAAAGCGTGTCGCAGTAAATCTCCCAGGACGCGGTGGATTCGAACTGTCCACTTGACACGGAACATTAAAAGTTATTATATCCCGAGAGCTTTTTGGCATTAGTGGATATTAAAATAATTTTATAGCCTAGTTTATATTTATTTGAGCAACTTTGAGATCTGTGTAACTTTTGTTAATTTATTGCTAACAATTCATATTGTATGGACATTATTATAGATATTAAAATTCTGTTCCTACTTGCTTTGAATAGTTTAGTGCAGTGTTCATGGCATAATAAAAAGTAGCTAGCGATTGATGTAAGTTAGAAGATTAAAAAAACCATAAACTAAACTCTTTAAATCCATGAGCAATCATGGATTTGGTCTTAATAAATCAAATCATGAAAAACATAGAAAACTAGATGATCCTTCAGGGCTATCAAATAACCACGACATAAAAAACAAAGTTAGCAGGTTACCGTTAATACCAAACGACACAATAAAAGCTATCAAAGTGCCGAATTAAAATTAAAACAGACATCCGAGGCATGCTCATCAAAGGATGTCTGGGAATAAACAACTGAGCTGTAAGAAAAAAAAGTTAAAAAGAAAAAAACAAAGGCAATGAAATCGTTCGGCCCATTTAATGTGGACCGGACGGGAGTGACAAAAATTCTGAACTGAAATAAACTGAACACATGTGACTGCATGTCACACGGTGTAGGATAGGAAACAATGAGATAAAGTACTGACAAGTAATTATAGGGAAAGATGATAACATTAATTCGAAAAATGATACAGTGGTTGCAAGAGATAGTAACTGATAAAGAATCAATTGGTTAGAGTAGAAAGATTGAGACGAGCACTAAGTCGTAAGTAAAATTGTAAAAGAAGTTAAATAACATATTGTTTTTCCACTATCTGTTTATTGTTTTGGTGTACAGTTAAGTATTATTCAATTCTTTGTATTTGATTATGATTTCGTCAAAATCCTGTACAGCCCTTTAAAGATAGATTATGTTATACGCAGCAAATTTTACGGTAACTATACCTTTTCTAAGTATTATTTTTATTGTGATATAGTTAGTTTGGTACATTTATTTTTTCTCTTCAAAGTCGTCTATCCAAATAAGCTATTAAGTCATAATTATGTATCTACTGGTATTAGATTTGTGCAGAACTGAACTATTTATTCTCTTCCTGTTCATTACTCTAACTTTTTTATAGTCTCTTGATCGTAATCAGTATTTTTGTATTCATGCATTACATGTCTTAAAATGTTTTTGTAGAAGGACTTCAGGATTGGCTATAGATCAGTGTTTCAAATGGGTATAAGTTCATTTTACATTTCTAGTGTTTAGTGACACGTTTTTAATAATTTCTTTAATCTCATGAAGTTTTAATTTTATTCTAGGCTAACCAAATTGATTCTTTATCTGAACATCCTGTGATCATTTTGTATTTTTTTTCTTTCATAATACCTCATGATATCTTTTAAATAACATTATTATGATAATGATCTATTTAATGTGTCATAAATTTTGTTAACTGCTCAGTTTTATTATTTAATTATGAAGATTAGCCATTATGCATATATTATGTAGAGGCGCAAAATCTATTAAAACTTGATATATTGAATGTTATCCAAAATGTCCTAACAAAATGAAATTAAACGTACGTAAAAAAAAAAATTATAGAGCACAAGTAAAATGATTATGATAAAAGAAATTATTTAAGAAAATCTCAAAAGCCTAATCGATTGATAATATTCAAGAAATTCCAAATTTCTTAATGCGATGGCGTATTACGCTAAAATCGTTATATATGCACATATAATTTATGACAACGGCGATGTCTGACCGAAATTCCCACATTTATCATTCAGCAAGCAAATGCGACAAATAAATCGGGTGCACAATGACTGCTAATTTGCTCATAAAGATGTATGCACCGAGCGGAGTACATAAATCGGGAGAAGTCACATTCGGCCTACCGCTTACACCCATAAACCTCTGCGGACACTTTTATAGCCCTACCACGTGGCTGAGACGCAGTTTTTTCCGCACTTGACTTGACATGTGTACTGCGCTTTAGGAAGTCACATCCCTATATTAATTTATTGTTTTAGAATAGACCCCCTGCGTCACGCAAGTGGTACACGTGTTTACTGATTTATGCAACTAATACTGAGTAGGTACTGTAAAAACGAAAGTGACCTTAAAATGAAACCACGTTGCGAACTCTGTTATCGTAAATGATTATGGGCCACCCTGGCGAATACTTGAAAAAGAAACATAAAAAGAAGAGTTTTAAAGGGTTTGCAAAAAAAAAAAATTAACCCATTTCACTCTTCAAACCATAATTACTCATAGTATGCTAACAGATCTTCGGAGTTTTTGCATGTGTTTAGAAGTTTTTTTTATATTTTTGAGATTTTTTATTTTCAGATGTTTATGAAACTCAATGAATGTGAATGTAATAAATATGCACGAAGGTTAAATAGACAGCACTATACCTAATACAACAAAATATTATCTTTAGGTCATAGTATAAAACATTATGGGAACAATATTTCACATCGTACAAAACACAATACATATTTAAATCAAACACTCAAGATACGATCTGTATTACAACATTTATCACGTATAACGAGACGACGCACTTGACCGACTAATGTGTCTCATTTTATCACAGGTCCATCAATCAAGCTCCACTCTACGGGGACAATTGAAACGGACCGCGAACATCAGTAGCACTTAACATGTCCAACTAGACTATTCAGTGCTCGTCCAAACGATGACAACTGCCGAGTGAACTTGAGAAGAAGGATACACACAAGCTGTTATCGATGAACGAATTAAATTATAACGCAGGGATGAGCTCCTATCAGTTCGTCAACTCGCTCGCTTCCTGCTATGGGAACCAAGCGCCCGGGCGTACTGGGACGCCTGTCGAGCAAGCTGGTCATCCCGGACTGCCAACACCAGGAGCTGATTACTACAATCCTAATGCGGCGGCTTCAGCATACCCGAATACTTGCTATTCACCACCGCAAGTTGGACATCACTACCCACAACATCCTTATGGGACGCCTGCTACCGGAGCGCACATGCAACCGCAGACGATGATAGACTACACACAGTTACATCCTCAAAGACTGGGTAGCACAGCAAGTCATATGCACCAGCACTCGAACCCGAGTCCAGGAGCATTGTCTCCCAACCTGATGTCCACACCGCCCAGTCAAGCTGCTGGTGCCAGTTGTAAATTCGCCGATTCAACCTCTACAACTGGAGTAGCGTCCCCTCAAGACTTGTCCACATCTTCGGGACCAGGTCGAACGTCACCTGGTTTCGGGGGCGTCGGAGGACAAAACTCTAGTGGAACTACAAGTACCAAACTAGGCCTAACTACTCCCATCGCTTCGCCAGTAGAACACAAGGCTAATGTGAACCAGAATATATCAAGTCCTGCCTCCAGCACATCAAGCAACGAGAGCAATGAGGCTAATAATTCTAGCTCAAACACGAAGAATTCTAAGTCTTCAGCATCAAACTCTACGGCAAATCCTCCGCAGATATATCCGTGGATGAAGCGAGTTCATCTAGGACAAAGTAAGTGCAAATATTTTTAATGATTTAGTATCCATAGATTTAAGATTTAACGGTACAAAATTTCGTTTTATTAATGATTTTTCCACCGCGAGAATAATCAACATTATGAACGGTTTGCTTCACACTTTTTTACTGCAAGCGTGAAATCATAAATGATTTAGCTTCGTCGGATAAACTAATAACGGTGGCTATGGCCACGCCTCTATGAAAAACCAACAGTTTGACGTAATAGAAATAAAACAATCCATCAATTGGATGCCGAGGTGGAGACAAAACAAATTATATATCTATTTATAAAGCATTAGCATGCATTAATGTTGGATCGATATGGCTGGCTGATGGATGGTGTCCATAATAAGGCATAATGGCTTTGTTGGCGGGCGCTTACAACTGAACATCCGAAGCCTTTTTTCTTCTCGTATCCTAATGATGGGGAAAGTGTGTAGTCACCGTGACGTTTCATTTGACGGATCCTAACCTTTAAGCGTGAATTGGGTTATTCAAGGGTTAATCTGCTTTAAATTAGAATTCGGGAGCATCCTCTAAACTATTTGTTATTTTTCTTCACGGCACATTATTTCAAATTCTGGCTTTTGTGAAACAATTTCGTAATTGTTAGTTAATGTTATGTTTTAAATTGGTAAGAATGATTTAGTCAACTCTTAATTGCTTAGAGTGGACAGTGTCTAGTAAAAATGTGAAAAAACGTTGAATTCGAAATCAAAAAGTGATATATCAGAGAGATAAAAGTAGATAACAAGACGCAGAATGCCACGAAGACTGTCACAAAGATGTCCCGATGTAAAGACAAGAGCAGATGTCAGCGGTCTACCATTTCGACGAAATTATACAAAGTTCGTTCGTATTGTTTAAGTAGCACAAATCTGTTCCGACCTTGCCAAGGCTTACGATGTTCTTTTAATTGGTTTATTTTTGCAATTCTTACGCATGTAGTTACTTGTCAACCTTGTGATGGTGACTGATTTTGAGATAATTTCTTCTGAAAATAATTTCTTAGTTTTTAAATACAAAATGGTTAGTGTATTTATATTTATCAATAATTTGTCATCATCACCAAAAACTCTCAAAATATTAAAAGATTTAGAAAAGTGGACTTGCAAGAAGCTGCTTTTAATATTTTTTTCTTTTTGTTGATACATTTAGATGATTGTACATTTAAAACAACTTATAAATGCAATTTTCTCTGAAAATATTATTTATGATATTCAGCAATGCACATTCTGGTGTACTTAGCCTTTATTCAACTATATCATAGCCATAACGTGAATCAGAAATCGACTCAATGAGAAAGCAAACAAACTATACGACTCAATAACAAAAATATTGGCAAAGCACACGACACATAATTTCAGAACAAGAAAAACTTCCAAAGCAATAATATGAGAAACAAATGCCTCAGTATAAATCATAACACTGTCATCGGAGATGATTGCAGACGCCAAGTGGATACACGACGCTATTATAAATTACCAAAATCCTGTTTAAGAAAATAAATAGTTCTCTTACAAGCATATGGCAAAACCCTACTATTATACACAACAAGTCCGTAGGTTTGACAAAACCTTATTAAAATGTACATTTCAACCGATAGGCCTATTGCAGACGAGCTACTGTTGGAAATTCGCGAGACATTGTAGCGACTATAGCTGCATGCATTAAACCTCACACATTGTCAGATGGAACGAAGAGAATTTTAAACGAAGCTCTTGCATTTATCAGTCCGTTTGATGCCGGTGCCAATATTCAGCATTGTATTCAAGAGTAAATAAAATACTTCATACACCTAAGTCAGAATGCCATAAATCGCCAGCTTTAAAACAACTTTTTAAACTCGTATTTAGCCGTTGACATATGAATAGTGAATCAATTGATTTAGTGCCTCTATTAAACAATGCTGCAACAGATCATAATACGATAATAATTCATTATTATAGTTACGACTCTATTAGAGAGCAATATTTTTGTACAAATGATGCATGTTAGGCACACATGCGTATCGAGACAGTTTGGTTTTCATCCATATAAGCTATTCAGTGGCAATTCCAGTAGGCGACTGGTGAATAGACTTTTATCTATAAATTCAATAGTAACGAGTTCTTCTTTCTCATTCTAATCTTGCGTCATTAAAAAGTCAGAAACCCTTTAGATATTATTCGTATTACCAAACTGTTTCTTGTTTTATATCATTATAGCAAAAAGATAGTTTCAGCCTATATGCCTTGTAGGCTTTCATTAATGTTAAAATCTTCACTCACTTTGTTTTAAATTAAAGTGATATAAGATTGTGTTTTCTCCTTCCGTATGCTATCGTCCACTGCGTATCCTAAGTCTCATATTTTTTTATGATTGTTAAAAAAAACATAATTTTCTTTACTAGTTTTTAATTATTCACGAGTAAACCCATAGAAAGCTTTTGATAGTTTAAGTCATTAAACATTTTTTTTACTTTTCAAGATTATCGCTGATGTTACTTAATCTAGGGCTTCAGGAATCTTCAAGATACATTATTTCGCACAGATTTCGGTCGCACCATTCGCAAGTCGCCCGACTGCAACAAGCTGAAGTATGCAAATAGAGTTGGCAGGCGGCTAGGTCGTGTTACATGTTTGGTGGTCATAACTCAAGGAGAGGTGGAAGCCACCGCCCCACGTGCGTGCCGTCTGGCGACTTATAAGAATTCAATACACCGTTATTTAGCGCTAGTTACATACCCCAACTGTGGTATTAACACGTGGAAATTAACTTGTTTGGAAAAATCGTGTGAAAATTTCCCTTTTTACTTTAAAAGAAAAGTGCTGAAGTGAGAGAAGATTTTAAGTGAACAAGGCTTACCACATGCTTTTTCTTAACGATAACTAGTATGCCATGACAGAAGCAAGGAACTGTTAGGCTTCGTTTAGCCAAAAAGTAAGTGTGAGTCGTAGTTGTAGCGTTTTGTAGATTGTGCCTTTGTCTTATGATGAAAAGGAGTGAGCTTATGTTTGTTAGTTAACTATTTCTATGTCATGCTAGTACACTTTTAATATCCAGTAGCATTTAGAGCTCCAACACACTGGAAGCAAGTCCTGAAAGGTCCTGAACCGTCTCATAAGCCACCTCATGGTACCCATTCGTGGCTCCACCGTCGCGTACTCTAACTACTCGATATGATCCTACATCCCAGGTGCTTAATCTACTGAATGCCTTGATTGCTCAATTTATGTGTATCAATCAAATTAAGCTCAATGTTTGAATAAAATTTTTAGTACATAAATTGTTGGTTTGGTGCAAACTATAAGTAAAGCAAGGAATTGTTACATCTATACTTAATTAATATTATGAAGCTGAAGAGTTAGTTAGTTTCAATGCGCTAATCTCTAGAACTACTCATTCTTATTGCAAAATTATTTTATCGTTAGATGGCCTTTTCATTGAGTCTAAAAGTCCGAGTCCAAGACTAAAAGTAGTAGAGCAGTGACTAAAGACGCGTGTGAAACCACCAGTTACGACTAGTATGAATAAAGAAATAAGCGAAATAAAAAGCACAGTCACTGAGAACGCTCATTGGAAAGCTGACCCATAATCGTTTATATCACCTCGGGTCATCGTGAAAGTTCACTGAGTATACGTCAAGAAAGTCAATTAATCTCAACGGATTATTAAGATTTTTGCCGGAATCAATTTTGCCATACAAATTAAATTTAAATATGACTATATCTACACAATCTGAAGGCAAAAGTTAAAACATGACAATTTTATCGATTAAATACCAGCGATTTTGCCTGCGTAAAAGTAGAAAATTGTTCCAAAGAAAAATAGACCTAGGATAAAAAGTATCCTATATGTTAAATCAAAACATTCTGTTTTCGCATATAGGTATAGTATAGGCATAGTCTTTTTACTTTCACGACCCGTGAAAGTAAAAAGTTGTTCCAAACATTATTATATTAAACTAATTCCGAAAACAAAAATGGTCTAGGCGCTGTTCCAGGCCATAGGGTAGTCTATATCTACTTATCCTTAATTTCATACAAATCTGTTCAACTGTTTGAACGTGAAGAAGTAATAAAAATACGTACTATCAAAAGAACATTCGCCTTTAAAATATTAGTATTATTTTTTAAGAAGAACAACGCTTACTTAATCATAAAGATACCTAACTCAAAAAGAGATATTTAAATCTGAAACATAAATTTCAAAAATAAAGTTCAATTTACAAATATCCATTTTTGAGTTACACCTTTTTTTGATTAAGCTGGTTACATAATTCTTTTTTGTACTTGACCGTAAAATCAATTTAAAAGCTATAAAATTATCCATGATACCATATAATTATTCTGTAGGTAAGTACTGTTAAGCATAATTAGTTAAATATCACATTATACCAACGGAATCTTACATAAATTATTGAGAAATAGTAGCAAAGGTTTTCAATTATCTTGAAATGGACATTGAAAATACATTAAGGAACCCGGTTCTGTTAGATTGTACCTAGTCTTGTCAGTTTAGGGTTTATGTTATTTATTTGAGCTTGTGGCTTGCTGTTTTAGTCTTTAGAGCAGACACTATCGAATGTACAAAAGGTAGAAACAAGTAATGCAATTACGCCGTTGAGTCATTAGTCAATCGTAAATTCGATTCCCGTACGGAATAAATTTTTGTGTGGTCTACAGTTTTTGTGGGTCTAGAAGTTTGTGCATGTGAAATGTTTTTTTTTTTATTGATTGGTTCGCGCTTGACCACTAGCTCACCTGATGAAAAGCGACGATGTGGTTAACGATGGAGCACGTTTACCTAGATGTAACCTATTCACTTTTTACTTAAAAACCCTTAGGATGTACCAATTTAGTTGTCAGGATACCGTCTCTGTCAGGGAGTTGCGTTTTTGGGGCCGCGGTAACTATTTCAAACAATCCAATATGTCGCTCTGGAGTAAGAAAAAATGTCTGACTTTTACTGACTATAACATACTCTTGCCCTTTGCATCTCAGTGTTGCAATAACTGAACTCTTTCAAACACTTCTGCAGTCCTGACGATTTCGTAACTCTACCGTGTGAGCTGCTCTGTAGTCTAATTTTAGATATCCAATATTTAATACATATAGAAAACAGTAGTGGCCCAATAGTAACGGAACTAACTTACGGGTAGGTCGGGTACAAACCTAGCCAGGCCCATTTATTTGTGTGATTTATTTTATCACCACTGCTCTCAAAACGGTAGAGGAAACCATGGCGACGAATCCCGCATATCCTAGTAAAAGTACCAAAAATTCAAAGACTGTGACATTGACCATTCCGCACTGGGCCTGTGTGTTGTCTCAGCAGTCCCAGCAGTAAAAATCAGAAATCAGAAATGTTTATTTCAAATAGATTAATTACAGGCACTTTTGAATTGTCAAAATGTCGGTCAGTCAACCAAGTGAAGCTAAATTGCACGTTCCAAAGTGTAGATCTCTATGGAGAAGAACGTGCAAGAAACTCTATGGACACTCTTTTAGAAACATTATAAGGGTAAATTATGTTATGTTATTGTTTTATACCTAGGGTTTTTACCTAAGCATGAAGATTGTAACAACCAGATATAGACCAGCTAACAAGCAACTTTTAACTCGAAATTCCTTAAAACGATAAGGCAGGGGCCACACGCGAATATACTCGATCGTTAACAAAAACTATTATACAAAACGGGTTAACACGTTCAGTGCGGAACGGGGTCTAATATGCCTCGTACGTGTCTTTCTTGCAGTGCGGTTAAGAAAAACGTAGTTTTCTCTACCGTGCAGAGTTCTTAACTTTTTGGTTCAGTACTTAAGATTCTATTTTTGAAGGGTTGAAATCATTCAATGACTTTTCCCGACCTGGGCCACAGTTGTTAGGATTACGGGTTTCCTTTTCAGGCATTTCCCGCGGTCCTAGCTAACCATGATTCTTATTAAAATAGAATACGGTTTTGTGTCTACTTTAATACGGGGTCATTTTGACCTCGTACCACCCTTAGCCAAACCTGGTTTTATACTTTACGAGGTCTAATGAGCCCCTTACCGTCATAAAAATAGTTTTTAAACAAGGTTTCAAACGCTCCGTACCTCAGGAATGGAAATAATACAAAAAATAGTGCCGCCTGTTACGTTTTAAGTTAATCTAGAGCAATTATTAAAATTATATTCATAATTAATTGTTTATTATTTACCACTCTATTCTAATAGCTCTTTGATTACATCCGTTTAGTTGAATTATATTAATATTTATTATTTTGTATTAAATGTCAATAGGGACAAGAAAACATGGATAATAGTTTAAGTCATAATAAATAAAATAAGGAAACTGGTAACACCTTATTTAAATATGAAAGGACAACTTGTGTCATAAATCTTATGTGTTAACTTGATTGCGTCTTTTAAGACGGTTAACAAAGAAATAACAGCAATAACAAATGAAATAAATAAGATATACCGATAGGTTTTTCCTTAGAACTATGTGTATATTATAAACTGAAAGAAAAGAGAGCCGAGGTCTTTGTTTCCTAATAGCTATAAAATACATATTTAAATTCAGAAATGCCTTACTAAATTTCCTGTGAAGGAAAATCATCAATATTACCTTTTTAGTTGTCTCGTAAACTCTTCAATTATTTTTGTTTCTGAATGATTTTTGATCTACTAAAGGTTAATAAAAATGAAAATCACACTTAAGTATACTATAATGGCAAAAGTTTGAACGTATGTAGTGTGTCTATGTTTGTTAATCTTTCACGCTCAAATCCTTAAATAGATTTAGATAAAATGAGTTACAAAAGTAAACCATGTCCTGAGATTAGCACACTAGTTTTAATTCCAAGAGATTTTTTTTATTTTTACCCAGCTAATAATCAGTTAGATTAATTAGTTTATGACATTGGTTTAATGTCTTAAACTAATTAATCTAATTAATTATTAAAAAACTATAATTAATCAATATAGGTTTCAAATTTACCGTAAATTAATTAGGTATATTTACTTCGAAAATAGCTTTTTCAAGAACACTTTTATACGTCAACTTAAACTACATAAAGCCGGTGTATTCTAACTGACAAGAAACACCAAAATAAACTCAGGGGTCAAAGTCCACAGTACAACTATGGTCAAATCATATGAGAACCATGCAGATTGGTATCAGAAATGGGCTTTTAAGGAAAGAACCACACAGATTTCAGTGGGCTTATCTAGTTAGAGTGAGCATTTGTCAGTATTTGTGTGGCTGAACTCAGGACTACGCAAGATCTCAACGACTTGACGAATAATACAAAGAAACGTACGGGTAGGCCGTTTAAAGTACTCGAAACTGCCTGAAAATAATTTCTATGGGGACTACGTGTAATTTTACCATAAACTAAAATTATGCATAGTCCCCACTTCCCAAATAGTCCCCAACTCACAAAACACTAAAATTGGCCTCCCCTTAAACACGGCATCCTTAATGGCATGCACAACCCTACCTGTTCTACAGTTACTAGCGGCGATTAGTAAATAAATAACAAATTAAATTCCACTAAAGATTAGTGGCAGAGTCAGTATGGGCTCATAAATAAATCAAGCGTTCGGTCTCGGAGACCGAGGTAAATTATGACTCAAATAATATTATGCTAAAGGTATGCCAGTGTAGTCGCCACTTAAAGCCGTTCGTGCTTATAAAGCCTTTTTTGTGGTTTTGTAATTAGCTGTTCGATATCTATAGATTATAGTGTGTGCACAGCTTTAGCGTGTATTGAAAACCTATCTAACTGTTCGTAATTTGTGATAGAATAATTTTGTGCTAATCATAATATAATTTGTGATATAGTAGATTTGTGCCAATCATGATAAAATTTAGAAGCCAATGTAATATGTTTAGTTTTTTGTAATAACTGTTTTTGTTTTGCCAGCTAAACATAAATAACGTAAACAGACACATACATACAGACTTACACCTTTATATTACATAGTGTGATGACATATAAGTGTGGTTTAGCGCATTGCTTTAGCCGTCTAGCTATACTAGGTACCAGGTTATATGTAAATAAGTCTAACTTACACTACGAGAAATTAACGTTAGGACGTGCATATTAGTACTGTGTAACAAAGTTTAAGATCCGATTGCGAGTTGGTATGACGTTAATACGATCGACACATTTATGACGATCGGCGCTCCGATTGGCCCGCTCCAAGCTCTTAACCAATCAGAGAGTCAAACGCGGCAAACGTTTCGATCGCATTAACTTTAAAAAAAACTCGCACTAAGCGCACAGAGGTCACACATTCAACATATAACATTTCCTATGACGTTAAACCCAACAAAAACAATTTTACCGTAACTCTAATACCTGGTCTAATCGTACAAAAAGTTAGCTTACCAACAACCAATACATGCTAAGAACCGGTTCTTCTACATACTATAACTTACAAAGCGCTTATATACCACATACTACTTAGTCCAAACCAGATCACTTGATAACATCGCTCGCATCTCCCCGCTTGTAACACGACCTCCGTTAAATATGCAGAAAGGGTACACAAAAATAAAACTTCTAAAACTTGAATGGTTGAAAAAGGAATAAATATTTTGTGAAGGGATTAGCAGTCGCGGGTTGGTTCCCCGCTTGCAATGGCGGCATGATGATATGGCAGAATTCTTGCTAAAGTGTTACTACACAAGTATACATAGGACAATGTAGATATGTATATGTATACGACGGTTGCAAGTCGCTCATTGCCGCCTGCGCAAGTTTGTATGCGTCGTGTTTTATTAAATGCCACTTTTGTATTGGTTGCTGGAGGATAAAGCTGAACACTTTTACTTGAGGGTTTCAAAACGATAGCAGATTTTTTCGATCAATTGTAGAGCTTTATTTTTTAATTGTTCTGTATAACAAAGGATTAAATTTTAATATGGAAAAGACAGAGAAAGATCTTGCCCAGCTGTGAGATAAAATAGACTTTATAGATAATTGAAATTATTTTGTACTAATGGGTCAGTTAGTACAAAATAATTTCAATTCTATCAGACGTCGTTTTTTCAAAAACTGTAAGACTGCAGCGGTCCTATAAAACTTATTTGATCGAAAGCCAATCAAAATATGGACAGCTATAACAGTTTTGATGTAATCACACAAAGTATGAAATAGTGGTTAAAAAAGTTTATTAAAATTTAGGCCAGTAATTTTCTAGTTTTGCGCTCAGCAACACATTGTACCAATAATTTTTATTTATTATGCATATGTGTTAAGTTTATTCTATTCTATTCTATTTAAATATATTTTCATATACCTACTAAACAAAAATTAAAGGCTAACACTAGCAGCACCAGCTTCATGCTGTGTGTAGTAGGCATAATCTCATACATTTCTTCTCTTAATCTCATACAATCTTTTTTCACCTAACTCAGCCATGTTCTGGTACGATGGTACGATGTAAAGTGTGCAATCCAAACTTAAATGATAATATGTATATACTTTTGTAAGAATTTGCATAACGTTTTAAAATTACAAATCAAAAAACTAAAGTCGAAATTAATTACAAATCTCCGAATGTTTCATAAGTTTGTTTCAAAGTAAAGCCACGTACACACCGTCGATATTAACTGACCCGCCAACTATAAGTACCCACACGTCAGGAATACTGGTAAGCCCTTCTCCCCAGAGACACAACTTCAATTATTGATGGCAACTTTTAGCCACTATAAAATATAGGGGAAGAAAAAACTATTTTTCATCTGGTTTAGCTTTAAATAACTTGTAGCATGTTCTTGTTTTATTTTATTTTTTCATTTGCTGGTAATTTATGTGTTGTGTTTTTAAAATAGGGTCTCACACGTTATATTAGTTGGAGTATTAATAGTGTACTAAGAAAGAATGTCAGACGTACCGCAGGTGTATACTGAGCTGTAATCAATCGTTTCAGTTTTTATGTGTTAATGTTTTCATATTTGCGTTAATTTATATTGCTTTCATGTTTTTATGATAAAAGTTTACCAATTCCATAAACAGTAGAAATAAGAAAAAACTAGATGTTTTTTTTATGATTTCTTCGATTCCGCAGGTTTTCCTGTAATTACTACAAGTTTGATGGTTTAGTTTTTACTGATCAATTATGAGTTTTTTGAAAGCGTACAAAAATGGAGTACAGTTATGTTTTTCCTTCTATACGTCTCTGCCAACCTTCATACTACATTTAAAATTGCATTCCAGAATTATTTTTTTAATGTTTTTTATTTGTAGCCTCTTCTTAATTTGTACATACATATCTAGAACGTTTCTTGTGTCATATTATTTATGTTTTCAATTACATATTTTTTATTAAGTCAAATAGGTCCGTGTAGATACAAACAGATTAAGTATTTGCCTATCTATATGTATATTTGTAGAGCATGTAGTCCCAACAATAATATCAAAGCTATACATCATAGATTTTATCCAGAGAGGACGTTGACAATCATTGATGCAAATTATCTCATTATAATTTTTAATTGCATCACATCGTTCATTGTACCACAGTACATAAATTGCACATCTATTAAAGTACTGTTGCTCTGTTGCTAGTTTTATATGGTAATTATTATATAAGATCCTTATCTACGTTGTCTGAAAAATTAAATAAAGATATTTTTATGGATGATATACATGTTTAGATTTTTGATAGTTGTTCTAAGATTAAAATGTTTTAGCATTTATAGTAGGTTTATAATGAAGAGACAAAAAAACTTGACCAGCGACACGAGCGACACAGATAGAAATAAACGTGTTTATCTATGAATTAAAAAAAATAATTCGCAAACTCAACAAAGCCTATGTATACTCTTAAAGCTGCTCAATTCCCAAAAATACAACCAAACCATCATCTCTCTAGCCTTTACCCGTAATATTTTGGGATTGGCTTCCAGCCTAACAGGGTGCGACTGAATACACGTGTTTTATTTACATGAAGTGACTGCTCAGATACGACCTCCAAAACCAGTGAGTTTTGGAATTGAGATATAAAACCACGGGGTTTTGGAGGTCAGATATAAAACCACGGGGTTTTGGAGGTCTGGGCAGCAGGTAAGGAGTTCATATAACTAAGCAAATATGAACTCCTTAGAAACATTATGGTCAGACTGTTAAAGACTATTGTAAGACTTACTGGCGTCTGACTACTTATAACGACTGTTAAAGACTATGGTAAGACTTTCTGGTGTCTCACTACTTATAACGACTGTTAAAGATCTACAAAAGACAACCAGAGCCAACGGCTTTACAAGACACAGTGAAACTCTCTGATGATGTTTCATGCAAATAAGACAACCAAATGATATTTTATTGATACGTAGGTAAACGTATATTTCAAAAAACAAACAAATATTTAAAGCAAACGTATGATTTAGAAGGGATTTATAACTAAACAAGGCACCAAGTTCTTGCAATTATTTTCAATATAACATGTTTAGACAGCCTTTGTAGGCCTCGCCGTATTTAGTCATAATAGTCCAATTATAGTCGAAGGCCCTTCACTCTCAATTATTTTGCCTAGTTTAAAGTTTCTTGGCGTGTTTCTAATTTTATTATAACTAGATTGACTGTATGAGCCAAGTTTGTTATATAAGTCAGATTAAGATTTGCAGTCAGTAATAATGGCTAACACATTTTACACTAATACTACGTGTGTTAGTTTGTTTGTGTGTTTGTTAGATTCTCTTTCACTCTCAAATGGCTTAACAGATGGAATAAAATTTTAGATGCAAGTAGACCATGTCCTGGAATATTTTAAATATGATACTTACCTATTATCCCCAGAATATGACCTCTTAAGACATTTTTTAATTTCACGTGGCTGTCAGTAGTAACTTTCTCTCATAAGTATAAAAAAAGTAAATGGGAGCCTTCTGCTTCTTGCCGTTTCATTTCCGTAGTAAATAACCAATTGAGACTACGCATTATCTTCTAACGTTTTATGTAAAATACAAATTTTGAATATAATTGAATTGTATGAAACCATCGAGCGTTGCAAACTGTTTATAAAACGGTAGTAAAGTTGAATTTAAAAAAAAAAATATATCCCCAGACAAAGTTCCTAAATTAAAATCAATTAACAAAAGCACTAAAGTGGCAGTGGGCACGTCACATTGCTCGTAAAACGGATGAGCGATGGGGCTGAAAGGTTCTAGAGTGGCCACCGCGTACTGGAAAATGCAGCGTTGGAAGACTTCTCACAAAGTGGACGGACGACCTTTTTTTTTGGAGGAGAAAGTCAATAACAATCCAAAAATCCAAGATAGTGTCAGACTCTTACTGACCAAAAAACCCACCCCGTTCCTTCAAGTCTTCATACCGGGGCTCGAGTTCCCTTTCGGATAACCCCGGCCCCAGTAGGCTTCGACCCGACTAGGCCCCTGATGTTGCTGACAACTATTTGAGGCGCGCGGGAACGGTGCGTGCCGTCGACGACTTGGGCTTGATCCGGACAGTTACCGGACGGTCGGACAACGAGCTAACCATTGCTCACTGTCCACAAGCCCGCGCCTGGTGGCTGGAAATCGGGATCGGAATCCCGGCGGCGGCGAGAGCGCCGTTGCCTGATGCGGTCGGTCTCCTCCTTAGCGAGCATTACCTGGTGAGAGTCACGGGAATGCGGTGGATGCGAGACGCACAGGATCGGTTTTTGTGGCGACGCTTGGGGGAGGGGTATGTGCCAACAGTGGACGTCTTTTGACTGAAATGATGATGATGCTGATGATGAACAGCAGCACTGATGCTCCTTTACACATTATAATAAAATTTCTGGGCGATCAAAAATCATACATAATTTATATGATTCACGTAGTTGTATAAAACTGAATGCATACAAAAAATTACATTATTTACCTGAAATTATTTAATTGGATTTTACTTCAAACCCAATTTTTCTCACAGATGTAACCACTGTGCAGGTTTATAATTACAAAAGAAGATTATTTGTACAAAAAACTGTACATTTAACGACGATTATCATTATTTCCATACTCCGGTCTTTTACTAAAGTTTTTGCAGTAATCACCAACAGCCACAATTACTGTAATTACGTCATTATTGTGTTTAATTACTAATAAATATACATTATATTGTGCTTTCCGATTCGTTTTCCCTGTTTTTAAATAAGGGAAACGTTTATTGATCGGTTGAAGAGCGTTCTGTGTGGCCTTTTCGAAATTTACGTTTTTGTTCAGAGTATTTGATGTGGCCTACCCAAATGTCCTTTCTTTGGCATTGTTCGTTGAGTCGTTGAGCTCCTTAGTAGTCCTGAGTTGAGCTACACGCATATTGACAAATGCTTGCACTGACTGGACAGGTCCACTTAGAACTGTGTGGTTCTTTCTTCAAAAGACCATCTCAGGCTCAATCAGCATGGTTCTCATATGATTTGACCATTACATGTTTTGCTGTATGGACTTTAAAAGAGACTTTGACCTCTGAGTTTGTTTCGGTGTTTCTTCTCAGGGTAGTCAGCTAGGAAACACCGGCCTCATATAGCATTAATTGACGAAGAAAAAAAAATGACGTGTAAAAGTATTTTTATAAAACCTACTTGCAAAATAAAGATCATTTATCATTTATCAGAAAATCTGTTTCGAGCATGGTTAAACACTAGTAAAACAGACTGGTAGATGATCATACTAATGATTTTGATTAAAACTTAACCAAAATACACATTTGTAAAGTAGGTAAATTAAAAAGGAATTCCATCAGAAAAATACGAACAAAACTCCTGGACTCCTGGAAGGCAAGGTTAAAAAGGAACATAGCCATGGTTTTAGTCAGTAAAAGTCTGATACGCCTTCCCGCTCCGCCCTAGAGCAGGAGAAGTCATTGGATGATCTTCTATCTTAAAAAAAAGCAGTCAAATTAAATAAATAATTCTCCAGACCAGACATTAATAGAACAAGTTTTTTATATGGTAAACTAAATCTCACCATAACCTATAATGTGTGATGTTTTAGTAACCAGTTTGTCGCTGTAATATCACTATTGAAAAATGTAACAAATGAGACTAACCAATCAACATTTTCACAATTTCCTTTTTGCCCAGCCCAATCTTTCGCCTACCTAATTCCATCTCTACATTCTCTTTGATGATACGACTACCGCATACACAGAGCCTATTTCGTTTTAATTAAAATACATAACACGACTATTAATACCACGGAGCCAGTGTTTTAATTTCGATTCAATAACCCATGTCGGCGCAAGACACTGATTAAGCTCCCCATAAGAGACGTACAGTCGCCCGCAAATGCGCCGGCGCTGAATTAGCATATGCTGAACATGCTGAACGATGCACGGTGGTAGGTAGGATTATATATAATTATGTAAATAACCTTTGGATATTCAACTACTTAAAAAAATAGTTAGCTAAAACAAACAGTGGCACAATAAGAAATAACTCATAGTAACTTGTAATTCATAGTAACTTCAATATTATATATAAAATAATTATGCTACTTGCTATATTCCCTATAGATTACAATTCCAATATGTATATAAAACCAGTACCTACAACATAAATACGGTGGAATTAATTTCTGGCTTTTAAAGTATATTTTAATATAAATAAAAAAGACAATTCGTGGACGTTCATAATTAAATCTTATATTATTAATTACATAATAATTGGCTGATCCTTTAGGGTTACTTGGATTTGGTTTCTCTCGCTATAAAAAATCTCTTTAAGTATATAAAATTAGATGCACTACACTGCACAAAACCCTTAGCCAAATAAGTAATAACTTGAGAAATAAAATAAATTGAATTGTCAATAGGTAGGTACTAGAAATATTTTGTTTTTTTTTTTTATACTTATATTTATAGTAAAGAGATTTTCTAGCCAGCACAAAGCCCAGAATGTTAGAGAGGCGTAATATCGACCAAAAAAAAAACTGCCATTTATTATTTTTCTTTTTATAGGTTTTTTTTCGTTAATTATTAATGTATCACAGGATCGTTTCAATCATAATTATAATACGATGTATAATGTACAGTCGGGAACAACTGCTTTTATGCATGTGCATGGTATTAACATAGGAATCTTGTTAAGCCGTTTATCGAACAGGACAACAGTTTGATTGGTACCTTATATACTTATAGTAATTATTTATTCATAATATTACTTATGTAGATGCACTTTAGTACCTAGCCGCCTAGCATAGTTACTAGTAACTATGATGTTTAATGTGAATGTATATTCACTTAAGGGTACTTGTTGGTAAAAAGAGTCGGCAAAAGTCGATTATGAATTTTTCTCTTTTTATCACACAGAGGTTTGCTGGGAGAAAACTTATCTTTAAGTTTAGCTCGCCTTGGTTTATGAATTCTTTAATCACTGTGTACTACATAAGGTTTTGGTGTAGAATAGAACAATAAAGAATTAAGAATGTACATACCCACAGGAAGAGTTTTAAATTAAATATGGGCTGCAAATGGCTTCAACTAACCCTACTGCATTCAAAGTACACCTAAAAGATAAAGACAGTAAGATTGTACTATGAACATAACCATTTATTTTAATTGATCTAGAAAAGAAAATTTTATTTGAAATTGGGTCTATCACTGTTTTTCTACTTATGAGCTTGACTGATCAACTTTCCTCAATACTGAAAAATGAAAAAGTGAATTTTATTCTGGTTTAGCAGCTAAATAATATATAATTCTGCCAACGTTTCAACCAAAATCGTTGGCCGTGAATTCGAGACCTAAAAAAAAAATAACGAACTTTATTAAATTTAGAAAAAAAAATCTCATGCCTCGTCATAAAAACAGGAAAGTCAATATAAGTGAATCACACCACTTCACGCACAATAATATACTATTGTCCACAGTGAACGAAACATCTTCATTTTGGGGACAAAAAAAATAATACAGTTATTGCTGTCAAATGTGATATAATGGTAACACTACAATTGTTTTCGTGACCATAAATAACTTTTTACAAAAGATTCGCGGTTTCCTTAAAAGCTAAACGGGCTGATAAACATTTTTTTTTCTTCCGTCTCGGCCCGTCTTTCCTGCGGCGGTATGAAGCCTATAAATATTAATACAATCAAATGTTTTGACGTGGGCCTTTTTTAACTTTTATCTTGTACCTTTGCTTATTTTTTGTTGGTTCGATTTCGTTTTTATTTCGTGTTAATTTGGACAGCGAATTCGGTCTTTTAACAGATCGTAAAGTATGTGGAATGAGGCGAAGAGCGAGAAGTGGCGCCAGGTGCATTTAACATTTTTTGGGGGAAACTGGAAGAGAAAAGAACATTTGTTGCTTTCAATCTTAATCGTCGTTATACTTACTACTTTGTGAAAAATACTTCATTCAATATTTAAAAGAACTTATAATTAGTGAAATACGATCTAATATTTTGACTTGTCATAAATTTTAACACACACTCATAAAGCTTATGATTACATACTTGTCTCCATAGATACGTCTTCAGATTATATTAGATTTACGATTAGTAAATAACAAAAATTACTCTGGAAGTGAGAACATTATAATGATTATGAGAATTTATGGTGCTTGTATAAAATATGCGAAACAAACTTTTTTATTCATAATCAGATATCATTAATGCATAAAATTAAAATAACGGCGATTACTCACACTATACCATTAATTCTTAAATAAAAACATAAATCTTTACTCTGACTCTAAAAACTGTTGAACAAACACCCACTAAAACAACATAAAAACAATAAAATTCATCTTTATTGCTTAGAATATAAGGTTTAAATGACTTTGTCGCTGCTAAAACAAGTTGGGTTTCGACAAGATCTGATCAAAGTATCTAAAATGGTCACAGTTAGTGGGTTAACCACTTTAAATTGTCATCTGTCTGATTTATTTCTGTATCTTTTGCGGCCAACACATTTTTGTCTCAGTTTCATTCTGATACAACATTTTTTTCGTCTATTTGGAAAGTTTTATTTCCTGAATCACGTAATAAAAATAATTTATTAGCGTCAAAATGTACCTGTAGTACATCTGACTGGTATTTAGCGAATTCACTTTGTTCTCAAAAAAAAATCAAAAATATTAAATATTGGTCCCATCTCTCTGATAGATATCTTGAGCATACCATAATCACAGTGGTAAGGTTTCTCTTTGAAGAATGGCTGGAAAGGCGCCATGGTATTTTCACCAAACGCATGATGTAGCTTCTCACTGGACATGGCAAGCTCCGGAGCTTCCTATTTTGGATTCAGGCGAAAGAAACGCCCAGGTTTGACCATGGTGTAGACCACCCAGAGGACACGGTGGAGCTTATAGTGCAGATATGCTCCGCTTGAGCGAACCACCACCGTGTTCTCGTAGAGGCGATTTGTAGCGGTAAAATTTTGCGCCAGACCCTGATTCAGGCCATGGTCTGGGGAGAGACGAAATGGGATGTAGTCCTCTCTTTCCGAAGCAGTAATTTTGATGAAGGTGAGGGCCGCAAACATGACGCCACCATAGGAGACACCCTGGGCATCCGAAGTCGCAGGACGATTACCGGTTTCTGTAGACGCAGGCTTGTGGACTACGAGCACTGGGTAGCTCGCCATCTGCCAATCCAGGTAAAGACCGATCCCGAGTTGTCGACGGCGTGTAGTGCTGTAAGTGCGTCTCAACAACGCCGATGCCCGCAAGAGTCACGGAGATTTTCTAAAAAGAAAACCTAAGGTCCTAGAACGCAAAGAGCAACTGAAGGAGTTCCCAGTTATTGGGTTATTTCCCACCTCAAAAAAATCACTTTGATATTTAACCATACAAAATAACAAGGACATGGCTCTTAAAACTAATCCTATGCAGAGATCGTCAACCACGATTTTTGCAGATGAGTTTCGTCGTCGTCTTCAATTTACCTAATTACATCTCGGATCTATAACAAAACAAAAATACAAAATTAATTTTGTCCAAAGTGTCCCGAATCTCGGCCCACTGTGTACGCCAGAGGCTGACCTATCAAACGCTCGTAAACTATAATCATTCGCGGACCACATAAATAATTGCGCAGACCGACCCCGGTTTTTGTCGGTCGCGATGCGCCCGCGCAGGTAATATAGTCATAAATTTCCATAACCGCCACTCGATCTTATCAAACATGATTTTAATTTGATTTCGGAGCCACACGTGTTGTGGTCGTTTCGACTCGAGTTATGATCTTAGGTACTTATAAAGATTCGGCTAAGTATTCAAAAGTGTTGAGTGTTATATTTAGTAGAAAACATCGTGTTTGTAGTTGCTATGATTTTTGGGGAAATGGGTTTTACTACGTCATTAACAAGTTGTTTAATGGGGCAAAAGATTCTGTCGTTGACTATACTTTATGATCACGAGGTTTTTAAATGTGTTTTTTAATAGTTCAAGTTCTTATGTATAGCTATGTCTACCTGCAAGGAAACATGGATAATGTGATGTCTATCAATAATTCTAAAACGTGATTTTGATATTGTCTGAAGATTTTTTAAACAGTAACTTAAACATCAGAAATTGCAACCATCCAGGATTTTATTGATCGCTTTTTCAGGTAATATACAAACCTATCATCTCTCAGACAAGCATTATATCATCAAGTAAAAGTGACACTCGATAAACGTAGAATATTAATTCTTGTCCTAATTCCCACAATCAAACGATACACCGATTATTGTCAAATGTCATCAATAATATCAAAAACGTAAATCGACTTCTAATGATAGGCTATAACAAAACGCGTGACGCCTCTAATGTATCAACGTATATTTGACAGTTAATATGTCATTGAAATCAAAATGGTATGATATAAGACTGGCCGCCATTTACACCGTATCGTAATGTTGAGATAAAAAGCACTGAACGTCGATGATGGTATTTCATGTTTTAGCTGTTATGTCATTAATATTATTGGGCATTGAGTTTTTTCTTCTTTGCGTTACATAATCAAATTATTATTCTATCAATCGTTTAGAATATTCAGCGCAGTGTTCCCACTACAGATATCTCATCTCTATGAGAATATTAATCCCTTATTACTTATTTATTTCTTCATAAGCTTTTCATGTGTTCAGGCTATAAAGGCAAAAGTTTGTGAGTGTATGTTTGTTACACCATCACATACCGGCAGAAGGGTAGACCATGACCTGAAATAGCACATATCATACGTTTTATCCCAAGAATATGTTCCCTTGGGATAGTTTTCAATTTTCTTACGGGCAAAGCGGTTGACAGAAGCTACAACTCAGAAATTCCTATTTAACGTACTGCTTGATTTTACTAACGAAGCAATCTACTTGAGATTTTACATTATTAGCCAATTTGAGGTAACGATTCGAATAAGTGAGATTAATTTTGAATATCTAAATTCATTAAGACCAACTTTCGTTCGGTGATGATTTAAACCATCGACAGATGTCTTAAGCGTAAATCCATATATCATCCAGAAATAAAATAGAGTGTGATACACAACCGTATGACAGACAACCGCTATAGGAATCGAAAAAGTGACCACCGCTTACGAAACTACGATTTACAACCCACAGTTCTTATTATCTAGTATCAGACTTTAATCCATTTATCACCGCTTTTGTTTACGATCCTCGCGTATCATCGACTATTAATTATAATGCGTTCCTCACTTCGAACTTTGACGTTCTCGCTGTGTGACAGACCAGAGATAAGAATTTTAATGTTACTCGATACCACTGTACTTCATTTGTTACATTATGCTACACGAAAATGAACATTAATGTTTCACAAATAAGATTGAACAGCTATTTCTCGCAATACGTTTCAAGCGTCGATACAGTTTGAACTCTTTCGGACATGATTATAGGGTTGCTTATTCATTATATTGGTTGAAGAATTCGAGTACTTCTGATGCAAAGCTGAGTTTAGAATTTTGATGGATGTGGTTATAATTGTTTCTGTATCGATTATGCCATTGATAAATATTTCGACTATTGCTCATTTTGTTAATGACGTGGAAGCGGAAGAACGGTCTGGGCGATGCCCTAACGACAGTGTAATGTCACAATTAATAATATTGGAGCTGTCAAAACATCTGTCAGCGGGCGCTCACAGAAAGTCTGCTATTCATTTGTGACGCAATTCAATTTATTCATATCTAGGTTCTTACATAGAACATTCAACTAATTGAAGATGATATTCCAGTGTATTTTAAAAGTTCTCGTTTTTCAATATAAAGTGGAAACTAGAATTTTTAAATTAATATAAATATCCGTCGTCAATATTTCAGCGCGAACTGAATTTTGAAACAGTCCGCTCCAAACACAAGATAAATTTTATTCATGTGTTGCTAAAAATAATTATTACGAACTCTGAGTACTGCAGACCAATTTTATTATTAAACCGTATTTGGTGAATAAAAATAAATTTTCGCCCTGCATTGCAGTGTCAGTTGGTGTACCAAGATTCATTTTTTATTGAATAAACGAATACAAAGTGTTTTGACAGATTACTAAGCAATATAAAATGTATCATTACGTCATTTATTTAAACCAGTCAAGTCTTTTGTAAGCTTTATAGTGAATCATGTACTGTTAGTATAATCATTTATTTTATCATCATCTGCCAGAATCCTTGGTGTTAGTTTGTATGAAATGGTTCTCAAAAATATTCCTCATCTCTTTAATAGTCAAAATTACCATAAAATTTATATAACCATTGACTTTTGATCCAGCAGTGTTTGCCAGTATTAAAGATACCATCATCTAATATCTACAGTTTGCCGATGGCGGTACTAGATCTCAATGTAATAAGGCAACCTTATCACTTTACAAAAGGTAAGGGTCCAATATCAAACCAAATTTTACAAGAGTAAAGGTCAATAATTCGTTTGCACGATCTAGTACATGAAGTCAGAACCAAGAGATTAGAAATCGGATTGGTTCAAGCAGCCTTGTTACTATTAGTCCGATGAGATAGTTAATAGTTACAGGGTGTATATTTGGTCTAAACAAACTTTGTACGTGTAGATGTTCTGAATATACTATTAGAAAAATATACTTAAATAAGTCTCTATTAAGATCCGTATCAAACAGAAATTGAACTTAAACAAGATATATCTATAATTCCACATAAGATGAAAATAGTTGAGTAACTCATCTACTTTAACAATTTTTGGACTAACATTCAAGATTAATGTCCACCTTCATAAAGTACTTGTTTATACATCATCATCATCATCATCATATAAGCCGAAAGACGTCCAATGTTGGACATAGGCCTCCCCCAAGCATCGCCACAACGACCGGTCCTGTGCATCACGCATCCATCGGATTCCCGCGACCCTGACCAGGTCATCGGTCCACCTTGTTGGAGGCCGTCCAACGCTGCGTCTTCCGGTACGTGGTCACTACTCCAGAACCTTTCGTCCCCATCGACCATCTGTTCTGCGTGCAATATGACCATTGCCACTTAAGTTTGGCTTGGAGTTTGGCGCTTAAGTTATACATAAAGTTACAATAAATAAACATTATCAGCGTATATTGATTTGAATCGAAATTGGTTCACGTTTTTTTTATAAAGTTCTAATTCGTAATAATCGTGCACACATCTACCTCGGTCATGACCATTATTGTTTTTAAATTCAGATATCAGCCACACAACCTCTTTCATGAACTCTTGACCGTTCAGGTTCAAATACCCAACCTGTATAATACAAATCCGAGTAAATATAAATCATTGCAGTTGTTGGTCGGTCAGCTATTGTTCTAAGCATCTTTGTAGGTCCATCGATATTCCATAAGCCCTCGTCTTTACCTTTCTTAAACGTATAGTAGCTAACGTAGCTATAAGAGCCATGAAACCGGTCAGGTTACAGTAGTGTAGGTCCAGTACTCTCAAAGGGTCATGATCTTTGGAATACGCCCTCTTACGCCTGTAGACCTCATTATAGACTTCGCGAATGATTCATTATGTGTTCGTTGAGTATTTTGCACGTACTTAGCTTACTAGGGCATAGTGAGTGACGGTGTTCATGATAAGATTGTTTAAGTACCTAAGAGAGTACAAAAAATGGAAATCTAATACCTAGAGTAGTAGATAAGGCAGAAAATTTAAAATTTTATCTAAATTCAAACTAAAAAGAATCAAAATATATACTTACAATATCCTCCACAAAAATGACTTACTCATTCGTTTCTTGGACACTGATGCAAATACTAGTAAATAAAGTTAGTACAGCAAAGTTCTTAACACGAGATCGATACAGTTCCCTAGTTCAATTTCCACTAAAATTAACGGCACCGTATAAACCAGAGACGCAACGAACCGTAACGGAATTTAAATAGTCTAAAGACGCCTTTAATACCGCGGACTCAAACACCCGGAATGTATCGATACATAAATGATCTATCTCAATAACCAAACTCTGCAATCTAACACTTTACACTATTAACATAAAGTCTATTTTTGACTGACCAAATAGCACGAGAGTTTTCCAATATTGCACTAAAAAAATCATTATTAAGTTTAGCGAACTCTTGTCTACTGAAATTATTATTAAAATTCTAATAAGTTAGAGAATAGTTTAGTGGGAACTGTTTCAATTTTGTTGTTTTGGTGATAGCTTTAATCGGTTAAAATATTTAAAGTTTTTTATCTATGACTAACGGTTCGTATTCCGACTGATTGAAAATTTATTTCATAACGTATAATTTGATAGACCAATTGATTTGCTTATTGAAGAAAAAAACTCAACCGGCAATTCGCTAGTGCAAGTTGATTTTAAAATGGTTTACTTCGGTTCTTGTAAACGCCTAGAGCGAACTACTTTGCACGCTTTAGACGTTTTATCTAACTATGAGGTACTAGCAACCAGTGGAGTATAGTTACAGGCTGAAGCTATAAGAGATCGGTAAATTGTTTACGTTTTACCTTTTAATATACGAGTCTCTAAGCGGCAATATTTCCATTGAATATACCATCACTATGCTTGTAAATACATGTATATTCGTATACGTTCACACTTTGCTCTGTAAAATTTCTTCTGACGATTTGATTTAGATTTATCTATATCAGGAAGGTTTGGTTCTCAGTTAGGATTAAAAATTAACAAGCCGGTTAGTCTAGCCATCGAAGTGCTATGACCTGTGTACTTTAAATAGGTTTTCTTTACCGCTTGATGAAAGTGTATTTATTTAAGAAATGTTATGAGTTTATTGATCTGTTTTCAATATATCCAATAGTGTTAACTGTTTTACTTGAAGCTGTAGTATTTATAAAGGAATTAGATGCTTATCGTATCGTTTTGTTAGAAAACACTAAGGAGGAAAAAATTGCGAATTACGTTTTCCTTTGCTGTTAGTAATTAGTTGTTTATTACAAGTAATTAGATCTTAACTGTTTAGTTTTTATTGTTGTAGATACTGATACTTGGAGATATTGCAGTTTTATGTCTGATTACGTGCTGCATTGTTACAATGTCACTGTTTTTAGTTAGTTACTTTCTGCGTATTTGTTTCGATATTATGTGTATATCTGTATGTGCCATATTAAAATGTTTTTTAGGGTTCCGTAGTCAACTAGGAACCCTTATAGTTTCGCCATGTCTGTCTGTCTGTCTGTCCGTCCTCGCTTAATCTCTGTGACCGTTAGTACTAGAAAGCTGAAATTTGGTACCAATATGTATATCAATCACGCTGACAAAGTGGTAAAATAAAAATTGGAAAAAAATGTTTTATTATGGTAGCCCCCCTATATGTAAAATGGGAAGTGATTTTTTATTTATTTCAACCTTAACGTGTGATATATCGTTGGATAGGTATTTAAAAATGAATAGGGGTTTACTTAAATCATTTTTTGATAATGTCAATAATTTCGGAAATAATCGCTCCAAAAGTAAAAAACAATGTGTCCCCCCAACTTTTGAACCATAAGTTGAGAAAATATGAAAAAAATCTGAAAAGTAGAACTTTATAAGGACTTTCTAGGAAAATCATTTTGAACTTGATGGAAAGAACAGTTTTTGTACAAAAAGACAAAATGGTTCTACAAAAAAAAATCTGGACTGTTTGTAGTATAATCGTTTAGGCAAACATTTTTTTAAACTCGTAAGTGGGTACACTTATTGTGACGAACGGGAAACTACGGAACCCTACACTGAGCGTGGCCTGACACGCTCTTGGCCGGTTTTTCTTCTTTCTCTATGTTACTCTCGTTACTAGTCTGTCATTCATAGTTACTTGGTCAGTATCGTAATTTATATGTTATCTTTCATGTTCTTTATTAGTCGTTATGCTTAGTAGTCACCCCCGTTATAACCACATAGTAAACCATTGTTATGTTATGTTCCTCTACCAAAATTTTTTGTCAAAACTTTATTTTTGTCAATTTTTTCACTACCGCATATATCCAAACTAAACAATGGCCAATGCTAAAGACTTACTTCTTATTATACTATTCATTCGTAGTTCGCACAACTGATACTTTAATGTTCCTTAAATATAAATATACAGACTAAGTTTTAGTGTTAGCAATCGAATGAAAGCATTTCTTTTGAAACATTAGGTAACAGTTGTAAGTCTATTGCAGAAATCATATCTATAGGTTATATAAGTAAACTAGCTTATGAAGTTGTGATGCAACTGCTGATTGCAAGACGAGTAACGTCCAGTAATTGCTGACTAGTCATTTTGGTGCGACCACAACCTGATTAATATTAATATTTTTTTCTTTTGATTTCGATTTACACAGTTTGTACTGGCTACACTAAATGTCAATTTAGCCAGTGTCAAGTTTCGAAAGTATTCAGCTTTGGTTAGCTATCAAGATTGGTTCGAAATGAATAGGTATATGTACGAATATATAGTGGTGTAATAGATTCGCATGTTTTTGCAGTATTTATTTAGCAGAAAAGGTGTCGTAATCGCTCCTGTTTCAATGATCCCACATAGAAATATTCCAGTTGTGTAGATATTTAAGTTATAGTAATACACACATTTCAAATTTTGTAGGAAACAAGTTATGAATAGCCAGGTAGCTAAACTTCTCTCTCTCTAAAAGTTATCGCTAACAGTTTTACAAAACTTCACAATTATCTCACTTTTCTGTTGCCTATTGAAATTTTCATGGAATATGTGGAAAATGGTTTAGCTCAAGAATTTTGTAAAGATGTGAAGAAGTACGAGTAATTTTCTTAATTGTGTAATATGGAATCCCACTTGAAGTTAGGTACTCCTGTATTTCGGTTGCTTTTACAAACATGTAATCTCAGACACAACACACTGAGACTCGGAACAGCTACTACAACTACCTGTAGGCCATACAAATAATTCGTTCCGTGCAGAAATCTAAATCGCGACACGCGTCGCAGACAATTGTTTAACCATTGTACTAATCATGCTGTTGAGATTGATATTATATCCCTCTGTTCATCTCGCCGCTTTTCCAGAAGATGCATATACTTCTCAATCTGAAATAAATCACGAACGAAACTACTAATTCATAACACAAATTGAAAAAAAAAACACTTAAAAATTGAAACGTGTTGACATTCAAATATCGTGTAACAATACATGTTCGTGTCCTCACGTGCTATGTATGAAGAATCTCGTATTTGTGTCAATAATGCGATCAGTGGTCCAATTAAACTAACGATCTATGTATGTAAATACGTAATGGAGCTGCATTTTCTAAAGAGTTGTTAGTTATTTTTGGGAAACTTCTTCTAGTGTAAAAATGTACAATTATGTAGAAAATTATGTACTTGCCTGTTCAGGTGTGAATTCAGAATTTTAAATTTTTAGTCCATCACTCAATCAATCCATCATTTTATGGTCCATCAAGCCTATATCGGCCTGTCAATACCTGTTTCTCATTTTTTTAGTTATTACGCTGACTACTTACGCTACCTCTCGGAGTCATGAAAAAATGAAACTTCAGTCAGCGCAATATAAAAATAAGGCCGTTTAAGCTCCGTTTATGGTGTATATTTTGATATTCCCATAACTATTAGATATTTCCTGTTGACCTAGAATCAAAATAGGACAAGTAGGTAAACGAGTAGTTACGCCACAAAATAAGGACTTTTTGCGATTCGGAAAATTTTCATGACTGAATTCTGAAATCCAACTATTTACATTGATAAGTTAGTACGGAACTCAAAGGGCCCACACGTCGAATCCAACTCGCACTTGACCGGTTTTCCTTCTTTAGTGCTCTTTCCTCATGGTCTTCTTTACTGGGAAATATTGCCATATGCTTCCAGTGTCCCAATACATTACTGTTCTTCTTCAGTGGTTCTTGTAGGTTTGTCTCCAAAGTCTTGAATATCAAGCCTATGTATTTGAATTTAAGCTGCAAAGACACTGCAATACAAACAGTGTATTGAATACTTCTCAGAGAAGTTAAGCATCTTATGATTAGTAATCCAGAATATTACTTAACAAGTTTTATCCAATGTTTTGGGTTCTAAGGAAGATTCCATTTTCGTTCTCCCACGCCATAATTCTGAAAGTAAAAGAAAAACATGTATCAGCTGGTTTCTATCATGTGCGAGTCATAAAGAACAAATGCGATAGGTTAGATTCTCTTCAACTTTATTATACACATATTCGACAACTGTATTAGCGGATAAAAATTACCAATCTCTTAGAAAATAACACTCAGTTTTATCGAAGTTTCGTTTTAACAGTAGATTTGGTGATCATTTTTTTCAGCTATTACCTTCTAAGACACAGCGGTAACCCAGAACCATTTATTTTTGAAGCAACCCGATGACGCTGCCGCATATCTGCCAGAGGCTTCGCTTGCATGGAAATTTTACTTCCCACAGTATGAATTAATTAGCCTATATGTTAATCTAGGATATGATAAAGCCCGGTACCATTTTTATTCCATTCATGCGAGAGTTTTACTTGAGCATTTGCCTATCTTACCGACGTAACTAAGGTTACTGACATAGCCTGAAGCAAACCTAAGTGGCAGTGGGCAGAGTACTCTCATGCTCACAGAACAGATGGTCGATGGAGTAGTGACCTTGTACTGGAAGCTGCAACGTGGTAGGTTAGGGAGACCCACCAACCTTCGGATCCATAGGATTCTTGGTGCACCGATGAAACTGATGCATGCAAAACACACAGAACCGGTCATATTGGTGACACTTGGGGAATTCCTATGTCTTTCAGTTAAAATAATATTGATGACCTTAACAATGCATATTATAATAATAAAATTTTGATTAATTCCACACAATAGGTGTCACCGACCGTAGGTACCGTGTGCAGAGCATGCATATACATAAAGGAAATGATCAGGTATAATGTGCTCTTTGGGTGCGTAGATGGCAACGTTATAGGGTGATTCTAAGGTTTGCATACCTTAGAATCTATTTTCATAGTCACTAAATTTAAGAAAATTCAGTGATTATGAACTAAGAGGCGGCCTTGTTAAAATGAAGGCCACTACGACTCACGTAGTTACAAATGCTTCATCATGGATTTGGGAACACATTCACTGTGCGAACTACATATAGCTAAGGAGTGGAATTCCCTGCCGGAGCCTGTATTTCCTGATGTCTACAACCTGGGAATCTAAAGTCAATAGGTTACTTCTAGGCAAGCGCGCTCCATCGTCGACGAAATCGTCGCTTTCCAGCAGATGAGATAGTGGTCAAGCGCGAACCTACAAACAATTATAAAATAGATTAAGCGCGAAAATCAAAATCCTAACATAACTTAGGATTTGGTATTCTGATTAAACTTTGAATATCTCATTTATTTAGCCTCTTTTTCATAGTGTGAATGTGTGAACATTGTAGAATGTGCATTTTTTCATGGATTATTAATTAATTGTGTTTTTGGCATGTTGTTAAACGGTATACACTGTCTTCTCATGCTTATTAATATTGTAGTAACGAAATATTGTAAAATCATTTTTTTTTTTCGAAGCCAATTTTTTTTCAAAGTTTTTTTTGGGGCCATGGAATGTCTTTCCGTTTCTTCTCCATAGGAAACGATCAATTAGAATGGTGCTCTAGCTTGTGAAGTTTTATAAGTTCCCATTTAGGCCTATGTGAAATAAAAGGTTTTTTGATTTGGCCAAAAATAGGTAGTATTCATTTGGCAAATAGTTGTGACACGTAGTGTATCGACATTCCAACAGAGGGTCTCGACATGTCCCAGAGTTCAGGGGCTTGACAGAAACTGACAGGGGTCGACGTGCCTACTTCATTAATTCTTGAACAACGCTGATCAATGGACGCAGAGGACATGTTCGGTGACGTAATAAGTGAAATTGTTTCTATTAGGAGGGGAAAGAGAGAATATGGGCTAGGATTTAGTGCAGGTTTTGACGCTATACTCATACATACATGTCCTACTCATACATAGTCGCGTTAGATCGCGCGATAGTTTAGGAGTAATTCGTATATTTGAAGTTACAATAGGTCGATTTCAAAGATAATTTGCATTGTAGAAGAATTTCTAATTATTTATCTAATAGAACATGAAAAAGTTGTGTACCTAAACAGTCCTTATCTTCATTATTATGGGCCTGTTGTGCAATGGGGCAGGGAAAGGCAGGGAAGGGAGGCCCTTCCACTTTTTGCTATCCTTAGCTACTTCTGGAAAACCTTGAGTTAGGAATAAAAATTTTCATGCCATCTCCTCCTGTGTCTACCGCATTGCCAGCTCCTTTTGTTGAGACCCAGCCAGTGGTTGCCTTCGCTCAATTCCTACTTAATATTGGTAATGAATCTGAAAAGAAATTATGTACCGTAGTAGGATAGAATCTCACTAACTTCCAAAAATTCAGTTAATAGACTTTACATAGGTATTAACAATAAGCCTTATAATATAAATATGTACTTGTGTACCTAGCCGCCAACAACTAAGAATCTCTAAAATTAGTGATGAAAAACTTAAAGAAAATGCAGATGACTGAATAAAAGCTAAGAGAACTCTATAATAAAATAGACAGTTCATATTCAAAAACGAATCCAACTCAACAATTGTTAGTTAGCGTACAACTGCTCCACCGCACTGTGGGGCGATTGCGTCCGCCGAGGAAACAAAACCGACAGATATTAATGGTTATATGGAAAAAAATATTGTGTTGCGTTTTCGATTCCCCAGCTTTTAAAGCGCAATAAACAGCGTGCAATTAATACGCCAATAGCAGATCAATATATTGATTAATTGGATTAAATGTGTCTGTTTCTTTGAAGAGGTAATTTAATTAGAAGTATATTAAATAGGTTACCGCTAAAGAAGCGTGTTCCATCGCTTATCATCAATCGAAATAGTGGCCAAAAGCTATTCAAATTATTAAAATATTATATCTAGCCCGTATTATCCCACTGCTGGGCAAAAACTTCCCTTCACTTTTCTGTACTTGTTCCCGGCTCTGGGCTACTTCTTTCTAATTCTTAAGAAATACATCTATGTAAGTCACTTCATCATTTCCTTCTTGATCAGTCGCGATCCCGTTTCGAGATTTCAGGGCACCAATTCCGGGGGCACCGCCATTCAATAAATAAAAATACTGTAATATTCTTGGCGTCATAGTATTCATTGATTTAGGTAATTTGGTTTCTAACACCAAACACAAATGTTCGTCTACTGTATTGTAAGATATGCTTATTTTTGTTACAATATTACAGCTGCTTCATTAACATAATAATTTCTTTGATTACACGCTCAACAGATGCCCAAAACCGGAATCATGCACTTGTACGAGCGGCACGAAATAAAAAAAAAACTTAGCAATCTGGTTCTTTATCAGGTCTTAAGAAACTAAATACGATATATACGATTATGTACCTAAAGAATAACCAATAAAATTGCAAAACAAAACCAAAGTGACTTTTGCTACCTGTTACGAAGTCCAATTATAAGATACGAGGTTGCACAGTGGGTCCAACTCGGCTATAACCAACAGATTTATGAACCAATGCATAGGAATCGCGAACCAATTAAAATGGCGGCGATGGGTTGTCAATCCGTAATTGGTTAATTATTATCAGCGTGGCTGGGCGTGGCTGCACGTGCAGCACTGCATTCGTGTTAAATGCAATCATAGTAGGTTCAGTGTTCGTATACCTAAACTAGTATAGGCTTACTTGCAAAATGGACTTTCATCGTACATTTATTGGCTTTTGATGGCATTACCCGCTTATACCATGGGAGCATGCCTCTGGGATAAAAGTATACTACCTAAGTTGTGTTAATACAGGTCATAGTTTAACAGCTTGCAAAGTGTCAACAAAATTCATTCAGCCGTCAAGGCTTGATGGATTTACAGGCATACAAAACTCAGATATTCACATTAATAATATTAACAGTTGTAGGCTAGAACTGGAGGTTTCATCAAAGCAAAGAAATCGATCTATGTATACTTCCTTGGCCGCAACCGTGAGGAAACGAACATCGTCACGCCCCAACCGCTGTTGAAGGAGGCGACTCCGACCACCGTAGGCGCGGGCTTGTAGACGAACGTGCAATGGTTGGGTCGTCAGTAGTCGGAGACACGTAGTGTTCTACACACACCTCAAAGACATGTGAGCAAAACTGAAGGGGGCCAGCAGGGCTGATGCCTGCTATGGCTATGAGAACATTTAAAAGAGTAACCGTGGCCCTAGAATGCGAAGGACAACTGAAGGACATATTTAGGTAGGACACATTTGAATGAGTGGTCCAATATATTCTATTGGGCCACTCAAGGGCAACTGTAGTACACAAGTAGGTTTTAGTTACTAAAAATCTGACCCGTTCTTTTGCTCCACTCAAGAGCGGGAGTAGTCTTTACATGATATTGCGCCTGGAAAATAATTTAACTACTTCCTTCATATATATTAATGCTTTCAATCGATACGGCCTCTTTAATTACAGATGTTACCATAAATATTGAAATGCTTAAATGTCAGCCGTACAAGCGAGAAAGAGGGATGAAGCTATTTACCCTTTATAGCATCCCTTCAACAATTCAGTTTAGGTCATGAAATGGATCGCGTTAAGACTTCGTGGTGATATTGCCTTTTCGGAATGAAAGTGCCTGCGGCTATGTAGCTCCGTTGAGAGTTTTTTTTCTTAACCAACATAAAAATGATTCTTTGATAATTGAAAATTTATTATCATCAAATTTATGAATATAAATGAACCGGTAGCTGATTATACTTTTGTGTAAATGATGAGACATCATATCAATATTCTTGAATAATTTTATGCGACGACCAAGGATAGATGTGTCTTTTTATTTATTTTTAACATTTATCCTGACCACCCAAGAATCAGCTAATTCTACAGATACAAAACGTGTCAATAATCATAAATAAAAATTAAATAATCGTAACAAACGATACGCTTTCATAACCTCACGTCGGGGTCTAAACACGTCATTAGGTATATGATTAATTATGGCTACCCACGGCTCAGGGGAGTCTAGGCGTCAGAGTTAATGTTCATTCAATTCATAATCATACTTTTTACAGCATAAGTAATAGAGTTGACCACCCTCCTGTCAGCTGTTTTACCGGTAAATGTTAAAAAATAAGTGTGAATTTATTTAAATAAAATTCATCAGTCATATTAAGTAAGACTTGAAGAAAATTTTGTTTTTGCACAATAATAATGATTGACGGCTTCCTTCTTGGTAGTTGGTAATGTACCTAACATCATAGTTGAACACTGTTTGTAATACCTTCTCAAAACAAAAAAATCTTTACATTTTATATCATTTAATTTTGAATTGAGAATCATCAATCAGCCCACTGTGCAAAATTCTCAACAGACTTCAATAAACTAGCAATTTTATTTCAATCTGGCTCTCTATATTTTTTTGTTTAGTTTACTTCATATTGCATAGTGGTTAATTCATCGATTTAACCAGTCAAAATATGTACAAACAGTATCAAGATGGTGTCAGAAACACTGACGTTGTACTAAGAAGAATGATCGGTTTGTTTTGAAATGTCGTGAGCCGTGCCGAACCACTCGTTTCATGTCACGACGTGCGTTTACGTGTATTTTACAAAATTATCAGGTTATATTTGCAATTAAAATAATTAAAAGCTATTTCGTATTCGGAGACTGAAGTGTTTGTGGATGATACAACGTTCGGTTTGTGATTATCGAAAGCGTACTTTTATTGATTATGTGTTTTTATAGGATCTAGAACTTTGCTAGTTTTTTTCGCGAGAATGTTTTCATAAACACTTTCAACTTCAAGTTGTATAATTCATTTTTATTAGAATAAATATTTCAAGTTTACCTAAAGAATAAGATTCTCCCCTTTAACAGTCAGTGTTAAGTTTAAATATCAATGTTGAAAGAAATAAAATTCTGCTTATTTGCAAATTTTTCTTTTTTTCACTCCTTTAAAGTTGGGTTTGTAAAAGCCGTCGCCACGCTTCTTAGTGCTCGCCAACATCATAAAAGGAAGACTTGTGTAAAATTTTATGTCTAGACCGAATAGTTTCAACTGTACTTTGATATTTGTCAGCCAATCAGTTCAACCTTTTATAGATTAACTTTTTTATTTAAATAATGTGTTTGACAATGTATTATGGTTCTTTACTATAAATAAAAGTTTTGCAAAAAAAAAAAATATCCAATACTTCTGCTAAAAATAATTCACAGCTCACCTCGAAGTATTTACAAACATCAAAATATTTTGGTCCACATATTATTACAACATTTAAATTCTGAATGACGATGTCCAATTTAATATAAAGTTAACTTTAACATATCTTCCATGCCTACTGTCCGGTGATGTGAAGAGAAGCGCGCGTGCGCACGCTGCGCTGTCACTCGGCGACAGCGTCTGCGCCTGCGCCGGCTCTACGCAGAAACGCGGATTAAATAAATCCCCTCACTAAGATCAAAATCCAGTATAAACTGGATAAGATCCACAGTTATTACTCCATTAAACCATGTTATTAATAAATAATATTCTAAGAAGACGTTTAATATCGATCGCCATACTGTAATTGCAAAAGCTGCACTCTGATAACAAATTAAAATTACTTTCAAAATTAACATTCTACCTCAGTAGCGGATATCTCAATTCACCTTTACCTACATACATATATATAGGTATATATAAATAATATAGTTCTAGTTTATATTTTACTGTGGGATAATCTGCTCTACGTTTAGAGTTAATATAGTAAAACATAAACAATCTCTTTCCCCGCAGTTGGCTCATCAGTCGGCCAACAAATTAGTCGGTGTCACTAGAATAATATACAACAAGGAGTGCACAGTGGTGCGCAGGCCACAGGCCGTCGCATAAATCGCTCAACACAGCCGAGTAATGTTTTGTATGGAGATTTCTTTCGACAATACCGCGCTAGCCGTGTGATGGCTTTTATCTAGTCTTGGATTCATGTTTGAAATTGATAAACGTTGCTCCTTTCTTTAATAGCCGACGTACTGTGCATTTTCACACTTGTTTTACTACTTAGTCGTTTTTTTCGTTACATCTGCCGCTGCATTTGTATCATTGTATGGTGTATGTATCTAGACATCGAAACCTACGCTATTGATAGGATCATAGCCAAATTGCTTACTAGATATTATGATATCATGATCTATTCCTGGCTCAGTGTAGCGCACATTTCCATCCGCGCAAACGTCGAGGTCTTTATACTCTATAGTCGACGTCATCTTTGTTTGTAGATACAATGCAAACGACTGGGTACTTAATACATTCATTATGTTTTCCTTAGTCGCTTAATGCCCATACGATTCTTTTAAAGTTTTGCTATAAGGACACCGCAAGTGGTCGTATTTAAAACAACTCGGTTTTTACAACAAAGCATGTCTTTGAGACGACATAAATCACGAGTCTGTGCGAAAATGACCAAATGTTGCAAACTGGTGAGGTGGCGTGCATTTTGCAAGGTCAGCTTGCATTCAAAATTGTAACATTTTTTTCTACGTTTTGAACCATTGTGCATTCAAAGAAAGTTTGAAAGACTTTCTTTCGAAAATGTCACAGTAATTAATTTGCTAATGTAACTATTTATGACTGTGTGTTGTACTAATGCTTTTACTTTCGTTTAAAGAGTATGATCGTAATTGGTTCGAAGGAAAAAAAAGGCTTTTGTAAATTTGCATGCTCGGACCCACCGCGGGCAGGTAGTGTCTTGTAATCGGACGATTTGTCTTATTGTCGGAGATGTCGTGTGTTTGTGTGCATCGACCGCGACTGTGCTCGAGATAAAAGTAATAAATTAAGTGAAACGGAAGGTGTTTGTAATGGTCGCCGCGAAGGTGTGGCTCCAAACATTAGGCTTTGACATATTCAAACAAAAATCTTTTTACGATTAAACTTTTTTTAATATTTGTGACAACAATAAATCGTTGACCATTTAAATCTATTAAAATTAGTATTGCCGTAGTCGGAGTTAAGTTATAAATAAGAGAAGTATAGGCGAAGACTCGTCCAACCAGATTTATTATTAAATTAATATTCAATTAGCTTTCCGCACATGATGCCGTTGTGTTGGGCGTACGTATTATTAAATTTAATTTATGGCATCATTTACTGGGCGATATTTTTTAAATTATTATCGGTCCCACGGCGTCTCCAGTAATTGTGCTGCCAACGATTAAGGAAGCGATCGAATCGGAATCGAAACTCGATATTTTATTTTGGTTTTTCGTGTCTGTTTGACGTTACCTACTTGTTTTTAGATTTTATCTTGAGTGCTAGCGATTCCTGTAGTGTATATATCGGTGTGTTGATAATTGCACGCGAATAAACAAATATTCAACTCGCTTAGCACTGCCTTGAATTGTTTGTGGGTTTAGTGTTGTTAAATTATACTGATATTATCATGCGCTCATCGGTTTACATCCAATACGTGTTTGTAAATGAGCCAATAACTGTTCCGAATTGAATTGTTGTATGAGCGCTGTAGATTTTCTTCATTTTATGACTCATATTTCACAGTAAAAAAAAACCAGCCAAGAGCGAGTCGGGCCACGCTCAGTGTAGGGTTCCGTAGTTTCCCGTCCGTCACAATAAGTGTACCCACTTATGAGTTTATAAAAATGCTTATAAATAATCGTATATCGATTATACTACAAACTTAGTCCAGAAATTATTTTGTAAAACCCTTTCTCTTTTTTGTACAAAAACTGTTCTTTCCATCAAGTTCAAAATAATTTTCCTAGAAAGTCCTTATAAAGTTCTACTTCTCAGATTTTTTTCATATTTTCTAAACTTATGGTTCAAAAGTTAGAGGGGGGGGACACATTGTTTTTTACTTTTGGAGCGATTACTTCCGAAATTATTGACATTATCAAAAAATGATTTTAGTAAACCCCTATTCATTTTTAAATACCTATCCAACGATATATCACACGTTAGGGTTGAAATTAAAAAAAAAACACTTCCCACTTTACATATAGGGAGGCTACCCTAATAAAACATTTTTTTCCAATTTTTATTTTACCACTTTGTCGGCGTGATTGATATACATATTGGTACCAAATTTCAGCTTTCTAGTGCTAACGGTCACAGAGATTAAGCGAGGACGGACAGACAGACAGACAGACAGACAGACAGACAGATAGACATGGCGAAACTATAAGGGTTCCTAGTTGACTACGGAACCCTAAAAAATTGGAGTACCTATTTATTTTTTTCGAAATTATCATTACTAGCTTCTGCCACCGCCACCTTCTGGCTTCGCTTGCGTGAAAATTATTCCAGTGGAACATACTCTTGGGATAAATATTAAATGTCCCATTTCAGCATTATAATAATATTTATCTGTAAAAGAATACCGGAAAAAAGTTGAAGGAGGCCTTTGCCCAGGTGTGGGACAGTACTTACAGACAAAATAAAAATATCCATATACCAAATTCATCTCAATCCGTTTAACTGTTTGAGTGTATATGTGTGCTTCTTATTTAAATTTAATACCTGTAAACTTTCGCCTTTATTATAGGTATTAGTTATATCGAAACATACTCTCGTGTTCTTATATTTAAACACTGCAAAAAAACAGAAAAGAATCAAAAATGCACAATGTGGCAAAGCGTATGATGGTAGACAAAATAAACATTTATTTACGATTATAATTATAAATTATGACAAATGTTCCAAAGGACGTTTAGTGATAAATCACAATAAAATCGTACATACCGTTTGCCATTCCAAGGTTTTATACTTAACTTCCTATAAATAACTTGGCGCGGTTACCGGTTTGGTCCGTTAGGCTACTAAGTAAATGTAGATAGATAGGCAATTAGTCTTCTAGATAAGCGATCTTAACTTAGTCACATGATAATGTACTAGGTTTGTACATAAACTTATTTACTTCAGTGATAAATAGTCCAGGGCGTCTGTATTTTGCATGATCGCTGTGTTCAGGTAAATTGATGTAAATTGATTTAACTGACAGTTTATCAGTAATAGGTAGGTGGAGTGAATTATATTTATAAAATGTGATTAGTTTGTATTAATTTGCATAAATATTTTATCAATGCGATAGGTATAGTGAGTGTTAAAGGCCGCTGTGAAGTCTCACCCCTCACCCCCGCAGTAATATTTTTACTGCAGAACGACTCGCCTCATGTTCAGAGAAGCCGTAAAGTTTGCATCGAACGGTAGATTATTAACAAAAGGTAGAAACTATCTTCGATGTTATATAAAGTAAATTATCTACTGAAGTCTTCCGGAACACTAACAGTAGTCCAAAGAGAACAAACATAATAGCCACCGCATCGAAATAGTCCATCGAAAAAGCTCCAATAAGAATTTATCAACGGCGCCGTCTGCAACGCGCCGCTGCGCCCGCACATAGAGATTTATTGCGTGTTATGTAAATGTGTACAAGATATTAGTGTCCTTAATATTTCTACGTCGTGATTAGTGCTCACCACGAACGTGAAAAATCCACTCTTAATGCGAAGCTTCGTGCCCGCTCGGGATCCAATCGGGCAATCTTCGGATTCTCTTTTATGGATCGACGATTACGTACCCGCGCTTGCGCCTCACAACTGGTTCGACTCTATTTGTAATTCCACATTTCTCTACTATAAATCTCGACTATTATTATCTTTACTGAATTAACTAATTTCCTCTGTATGTTAAAGTTAATAATCGTGAGGCAACGAGCCAAATAATAACTAGCGCCGACTAGAAGCCAGTGACATTTGAGTAACATAACACGATCTTAGTGGGTTGGCTGATGACATAATTTGAAACATGCGTGTGTGGACATCACCGCTATAACTCATTACGTTAGAAACACCACCATGACTATGAGTTGCGTCTTCATAAATGTACAGTAAATAATAGTTTCAGCAGATTATTACGCTATTATATTTTTAGCACGACAAATGACTTTAAGTTTAATTAAAATTCTAGAAAAAACAAATATTTATTTTTAAACAGACATTATTAATCAATAAAAGCAGAAAGTCTTGGCGTTAAAGTAATCTCTGAATCGGAAACCACCTTTCCAAAACTCATTCAGCAAAAATCTAACCCACAAGAGATATCATTAAGGAACAAAAACCCAAAAAACTTGGAAGTAAAGTAAATCAAAAGTTTCGTAAAGTGGAGCCGCGGGACAGACTGACACATTGCAGCGATACTTTGGCTGAGATAGTGCGACCAAAAAAGTCGTATCTTCAAATAAAACCTTTACACGACGCGGGTAGCTTTAAAACGCAAAGGCTCGATAGGTAGGCGACATATAATAATCACTTACCAGCTGAACGCAGCCTTCGCTTGAAGGTAAATCAGCCTTGCACTGCTTAAGGACAGTTTCTGTTTTAAATGCAACTGTTCGTAGGTTTTAACACTTCTTTTTAAGCAACCAGTTCTGAAAGAATAAAATTTTATACGACTTTACCAACTCGAATATCTAAATCAGTAAAACTTAAACCAATTTTATTCAATTCAAAAATAATATCACCGTAATTCATTGCCAAAAACTTACTTCATGTATGTAAGTCAACACCGAATGATAAATCTGAATCGAATGACATTATAACATGACTAATTCATCAAAATAATAAAAGATATATTTGCAACAGCTTACGACATATGAGTTATGCGTTTAAAATAAAGTTTACAGTATAAAGTGGTGAAGAAAAAAGTGTTGATGTGGTAGCAAATGTAAGTTTGTAACTAGTAAGGAACAGGAAGATTGTAAATGTACATATAAGAATATGCCTGAGGCCACCTTGCGCACACGTCAGTCATACGTCAAATATGCCCGCGCGACGAAGCGCTTTGTTCCATAACGCAGGTGAATTTACCCTGGTTCCAGTTCTATGGTAATATTCCCACTAAAATGTCATGCTTTGAAAAATATTAAAATAAACGGATAGTCATTTTTTAAAGTCTCCAACAGATTTAAATTTTCCTGTCACTATCAGAATGTCATTTTAATAATTAAGCTCACTTGTAACTTTTGGATGACATTTTGTTATTCTGTTGTGAGCAACACAATGCAGGAAATATGAGGTAATGCTAGAAATGAAACGCATTTTGAAAAACCCTGGTTTTCCACTTAAAGAAATAATGCATATCTAAGCTGCACGTGTAGGTTCTTAGAATCTGGCCAAGGTTAGTTGAAACAATTTATATTTCTGTGAAAATGGTGAATAGCATAAGTAAGTACCAAACATTTCCAACAATAAAAGCGTAAAAGTCAATTTAAATAATTCTCGGCTGTGGAAGCAAAATTCCTTGAACATAAAAAACAACTCATGGTTTAATTTTGAAACGCAAAAATATGATGCTACAATCATTTCAAAAGGAATCGTTTAAACTAGTAATTGTATGGTGGCCGGTACTTAGCTAAATATATTGTCACACTTTTATTTCAGGGTGAGAAATCGTCAAATGTTTTCTCCCACTCTGGGTGAAGCTAGAAGGAGTATCAGACTTTTAGGTGATCCTTTAGTTGCCTTTTGTGATCCAAAGTCGCGGTGACTCTTTCTAAGTATCCTGTGGCCCTGTCAGGTAACGGCCCTGACGGACCTCGACCCGACATGATATATTTTTAAGGCGCGTGCAGTTTAGGCGCAGTCTTAGCCCAGACCTGTTCCCCTATCGGACGGCAAATTACCTATTGCTCGCCGTCCACAAGCCCACGCTTACGGTGGCCGGGTATTGCTCTACGGTTCCCGAAGCTTAGAGAGTCTCCAGCGACGATCAGGGCGAAGAATTGCCAGTCCGTTACGCTTTCTGCCACCTCTTTAGCTAGTATTACTGCTTCGCGCAATTGTGTCCATGCCCGTTCTATCCTATTGTAGAATCTGAAACAGCAACGGTGTATAATGAGGACATGCATCAGGTGGAAGGTTAGAACGCTGTAGCGTCTTCCTAACCATTATTCAAAGAGGGGACCTATCACCGCGATTGTAACCAAGATAAAGACTTGAAGTTAATCACAAAATATGTATTTGTAAAAATTAAACTTCATTGAATATTTTTTATCCCAAAGTTTTATTACCATTTAATTTATATTGGCATCACCAAAAGACTTAAAGTCACCAAAAGGGCAATAATAAGGACTAGGCTCGGAGTTTCCTAGCGTGATCACATCAGACATAAAAATATCCGCTGGAGAACTTATATTACCGACATTGCCCAAAAAATCGCCAAACTTAAGTGGCAGTAGGATATTGCTCGCAGAACAGATGGTCCATTTGGAATAAAAGGTTCTAGAGTGGCAACCAGGTACTGGAAAACGCAGCTTTCTACAAGTTAGACCGATGACCTGGACACGAAGATTGTGGGAATCCGATGGGTACGAAACGCGAAGGACCGTTTGCTAAGGTAACATTTGGAGGAGGCCTATGTCCTATAGTAGACGTCTCCTGGTATTTATATTAAAGAGAAAACAGAAAAGCTTAGGTATTACGTAATAATCTAAATACCAGCTCAATATTTAAAACATTATGTTCTAGACCGGTATTAAATTCAAAATTCACCCGCTATTCATGATTGATGTGTCTAGTTGTGTGCGAATAGTCGGATGACCTGCTTGTTGATGCACCGACTGCTAGTAATGGGCAGATGTTATTCATTCAGGCCAGACACCATGGCAACTGATTTAATTGTCCATCTCGATATAGATATCTGACGCTATTTCGTATAATATCTTATGCTCAATGAACTTCGCTTCCGCTGCAGCTGATGTTACAGAAGTGAATTATTTTGAATATAATGCGATGACATTTTATTTTTCAGTTTCAGTTTAGACTTTGATATATTTTTGTTGCATTCACATGATTTTTTCCCCTGCGATGTTTGTTATAGGTAACCAGACACATCTAACCTTTTATCTGACTTTTTGATTGTGACTGACCGTCATTGTTAGGGTTGTAATCATCAACAGGTTCTAGCAACTATGCGCAATGTACAGTATGTAAATGAAATGTAAAAAGCCTCAGTAGCCACTGATGGTCAACGTTTTCTTAGTTATAATGCTGAAGAGGCATAAGGCAATGGGTTCGCCGCTCTAAGCAAAGCGTGTCCCATCGTCGACCACATCACCGTTTACTATGACTGTGATCACTAACATAAGATAGTGGTCAAACACGAAACGTAAAAAACAATCTAAAAACGGTTTGTGATAATAAAATCCTAACATAATTTAAAAGAATCAAAAACATAGAACGTATACAACGTACGCGTAGTTTTCAAGGCGAAAAAACTTGTGGGATTACTCAATGCATACCTATTTTCGAACCTAGATACTCTAAATACAGCATACAAGTACCTAATACAAAAAGATGAATATCTTCATTTGAAGTTTGAAGAAAGCCCTACATTGTAAGCCAGACAGATACCTACAATATATATTTCGACCAGACTATACCTACTTGTTAAATATAACTGAAATAACACACAGGTATATAAAATCGTGTAACAAATTACAAAAAAAGACTAATTAGGTACAATGGTTGAAGCAGTATAAACATTGTATCACATAAATAACGCTTGAATACAAGCTGATTAATATAGCGCAGAAAACTTTATTGGAACAGTTATCTGTATGAAAATTTTGCCAGCATTTAGGCAATTTAGAGAATATACATAGAAATAATGATACTGAAATGAATGTTAATCTTTATTTGTATTTAACGAATAAACACGATATTTTTAAGAAAATGAAGCAGAGAAAAGATATAACTAAGTTTACAAAAGAAACTATTTCAAGGTAAACTTAATTTTGTTATATAACGGATAGCCAAAGATAAGATTTCAACTAAAAAAATGAAAAATATAATTTTACAGCTTTCAAAATATGAAGGTACTATTTGTAGCACAAGGCATCCGACTCAATTAGCGACTACAAAGCTGTGCTCCAATTAATTATAGCAAAACAGTGTGAATACACAAACGATACTATCGACAATTATACGGCCTATGTAGACCACAGATAAAAATATATGTGACATTTTTATTGCACACTCTGTTCTCATCCAGATATCATTAGTCACTGCTTTGATCTTAGATCTCGGAACAGTTTTATGTCGGGCTCACATTGAGAAAAGTACTGTGCTGATTGAAGAATCCTAGTGTTTGATACAATAAATGTTTTACTTGTTAATGCTGATTATATTTCATGTCTAGATTATTTTTGATGTTGAATAATAAATCATATCAGATAGGAAAATTTTTGTAATGGATAGAAGTGAGATCTCAAAGATAAAAGTTTCTGGAAAAATGAAAAATGCAGATGTACAGTTGAAGTCACTAGGATTTGATTATACTATTAATCAAATCATGAATCATTCTTATGTAAAAAAGCTAAAATATCAAACACGAAAATAAAAAAAACAAATAAGAAAACATTTTAGCAATAAAGAAAATAAATCTATTAATTATGTCGACGAGGTCAAGTCAAAAGAATTAGCAATTAAATGATAGCCGTTAAGTAAGTTCCTATGTTGACACAGTAGCAAGGTGAAATTATATTTATGCTTTTCTATATAAAGATATTAAATTAATAGCAAGCAATATCAATTATGAGAAGACCATCCAATGCATTCCCAAATTAAACATCGTCATTGTCCACATCTGAATATCACGTTTTATCAAATACTGTCTCCAGACGTTACCTATTTTAGATTTCAAATGTTCACGTCTCATCCATTGGTAATGCGATGTCATTCATTTAAAATTCGACCATGCAATATGTCTAGACTATAGTAGACGGAATATAAATGGTCTGTGACCTAGAATTATCTAGTTTAGACATAAAGAGGACTACCGTTTTTGTAAATCTTACTGCAAGTATCCGATCACTTGGTGATAAGTTTTTGTTTTGCACAATACTGCGTAAGTGCAAGTACCTGTTGGAGATTTGATTTATCTATTTGTAATCTTAAGTATAGGTACGTAGGCGGCGGGATGGTTCGAAAGAGTTATCATAGTTAATGCAAAGAGTAACTGAAGGTACACAAGTAGGTTTTGGGTAATAAAAATCTGACACTTCTTTGTGCTCTCTCTTAGAGTGAAACGAGAAATAAAAATACTATTGGTAGATGATTTATTAATCTAATTATATTTTAGAAGAGGCTTTTACAATTATTAAGTGTTGTAGCAATAAAGTCATACAGTATTTATTTAATAATGATCTTATGGATTGCTTTACCGATTATAATTATCTATTGCATAATATAAATACTCTGACTATAAGGAGTCTTTTTCTGAACTATCAAATGTATTGATTTCACGCTATTTTGAATAGTAATGTGATGACTTCTCGTTGCTATATTTCAAAATATCATGTTTTACTGTTAGTGTGGTAGATAATTGAATATACCACAGGTTCATCAACTGTTAATACCACAGTTAAACATTTAGATCTTCTACCATTGGAATAATATTGAATTTTTCATGCAAATATAGGTATTTGTTGTTGTATATTATTCTTCTTCACATTCTTTTCTCATCAAGAAGGACCACATTTCACCGTCCATTCTACACATATTAATTAATAGTATCAAAAAGTGTGAATGCATTTCTTATGAAAGACCTGCCAGTATTTTCCATACTCATAGCTCATCACTTGAACTTAAACACATTTAAATTATAATCTTGATGTGACCGTTTAATCAACATCAATGTATTCGTGTATTCATATTGAAATTCAAATGCTCCCGTATTTTATCCATTCGTTTCGTACAAGGATTATTTATGTTAAAATAATACTGTACGTCTGTTGTTTGTGCATCGGCCTGTCACTAACATTTCAATCGGGTCGGTTTTTGCTGCAGCTTCACTCGTATGCTTTTAAACTCGTACCAAATCGAATATTTATACTTGTTTAAACATCTTTATTGACGCGGGTCTGACAACTCGAGGAATAAGGGAAAGGACTAAACGCTTTATTGAATCTGTTACTAAATTTATTGCAGCAGGCAATTGGTTTATAATTACTAACTGCATCTGCTCTGGTTTATTTTGAATAGTAATTCACTGGGACAAGGCAACGATACAATCACAATAAGATGATTCAAGAGGTTAATAATAATGATGTGGCTACTCATTAGTGGACCAATCTCCTTAAAGAAATATAATAAATGGCGCAGTTTAATTTGGTAGACACACCCGAGACGGGCCGCGTATCTATCACAGGAACACTGGCGGCCGTCCAAGCCGGACCAAGTGGTGGGCCGGCCGTCGACATGCCGTGACAGCTGCGGCATGCAACCCATGACTCGCACGCTGCCGCCATTCCACTCACTCGCTACTCCCTTCCCTTTGATATTCATTTACTAACTGCACTTCATACTCTAGATGCTTTCTAAATAAACACTCCTCAATCATGCCCGATATGCCAGCCATAACAAAAAATAATCATTTTAATCGCACCCAACATGTGTAATATCTTCGGAATCATCGCTCGCACATGATGAACTCAACTAGAAAAGTTTATCTTGGCTTCGGTTTGTAACCGCAAACAGGAACAAGCATGTGCCAAAACAATCATTAGAGAAGGTGTCGTAGTGCGTCGCGAAACAAGATATAAATTAAGAAAAATGTGACAGCTCGGAGGAATAAATTAAAATTAATTGCACAATAGTGTTTATATTTCTGAATAGAAATCTTGTTCTTAGCAGAGCATGTTGCCGCGAGCTGTACATCACAATCGAGCAAGCGTGGCAAGGCACGAAGTCGATCGAGCCAACTATTCATTGGCGCTCAAACGAACATTCAGTTCTAAATATTAACGTGCCTCGCGTTTTGTGACCAGAATAATACTTAACGAACTTATACAACTAATGTGAACTAAATTGTAGGTCGTTTGAATTATACTAATCGATTCACTTAACTGTTTCAGGTACGGTGAACGCCAACGGAGAGACAAAGCGTCAGAGGACGTCATACACCCGGTACCAAACGCTTGAGCTGGAGAAAGAGTTCCATTTCAACCGATACTTGACGCGGAGGAGACGGATTGAGATCGCGCACGCGCTCTGCCTCACCGAGCGCCAGATCAAGATCTGGTTCCAGAACCGCCGCATGAAGTGGAAGAAGGAGCACAAAATGGCATCCATGAATATAGTGCCATACCATATGAATCCGTATGGTCACCCCTACCAGTTCGACCTTCACCCCAGCCAGTTCGCGCATCTCTCCGCATAGGATCAGTGGAATTTTTCGAACAGCGGATAACTGATTTATTAATGTAGACAGTCGTCCGTAAAGCGGGGTTGCGTGTAATATCGTGTTGCACATTGATATTACAGCAACCAGACTGGATCAGTTATTCGCTGCTCGAAAAATTTATCCTGTGTAGTCTAATTTGTTATTGTTATTGTGACGTTACGAGTGACGAAGACAGTGTTAGTGCTGCAAGATACCGTGGAACTGAACAGGAGTGATGAGCAAAGAGTGTGGTCATTGTGTGAAACGAGAATATGAAACATAAAGTTTAAAGTTTATTCCAGTTTCCCATACCTGTACTAAGCGCATGAAATGAAATCATCAAAATTTCTTATCACAAAAGTGTTAAATGTTAACATTATACATTAAATACAACGGTGTTAAAATTTAAAGTAGAATTGAATTTTACCTAGTCATAAGCTGTATCGATTTGCATTATTCGTAAAACTGTAAGATATAAACAACCGAATACCGATATTATATGTACATTGTGGTGACTAGAAAGTGTCTAAGATTAAACAAAGTGACGGGAAAATTCTGGTATCGTTTACATTTCATTGATTTTTTTTTCAACAGAACGACGATTGATGATGTTAAAAAACAACTCAATGAACTGTTAAACGCTTCACAAAAATCGTGTAACGTGTTTTCATCGTAGACACTTTATAGAATTAAGATAGACGTTATACCCAGCATATTGTAGTCATCACAAAGATAAAACAAATTCGGAAATGTACAGGGATAGAGTAACGGGCGTACGAACAACATTATTGTTAAAGACAAAATGTATCAGAAAATATTATATTTAGGTCATTTCATAATCTAGTAACAAATATTAGAAAGGGCTTGTAAAAGCGCTGTGAAACTTAACGAAGTAAGCTCAGTTATAGATTGTGAATAGGTAATTCCTTCCTATTAATGTAAATAACTTGTCACGTAGTAGGTACGGTGAAAAAATTAATATATAATTATCAGAATGTCTCCCGAACTGTTTTATGTTCCTGTCCTTAGTTTGTAAATAACAAAGTATTTATCACATTATAAATACATACTATAGTTAAAGTTATTAAGTAATAATATTATTAGTGATTTTTTTAAAGTTTCCACAAACGATACCATTTAAAAAATTTCATGTGGCTCTATTGCGTACTTTAAAGTCTTTAATGTCGTATATGTAAAATGTACTTAAAATAATGCTAGTGATAAAAAATCTTTTCTTTTTCATGATTGTCTTCAGTTGTTTTGAAATTGTTTTAATTTTCATTGAAGTTTTGTGAAATTGTCAGTTGTTTGTTAACATATTTATTAATAACAAAAATAATTTAATTCTCAATTTCTGATTCAGACGCCCTAACAAGGTTATACCCCTCGATCTCGATGTCATACAACTCACGTGTAGCATTACCTAACCTTGTCAGAACGTCCAATGATAAATTAATGATGTTCGATAATTTGACCTTTTGATTAATAAATCGTCGCTTAAAGTTTTGTTGTCACATTTTTTATTAGAAAACGTCGTGGTCAACTGTGATATTTTGTTAAATTTTATTTCTTAAGTGAAAACAGCGCGATTTGTGTTCGTATATTTGATTTTATTTCAAGAAGTATGTTTGTAATGCTTATTTTCTTCGATTGGTACATTTGTTGCTTTATTTATTGTTTGTAAATATTAGATAACATAGTGTAAACTAAAAATGTTCAAATTCTTAAGTAAATAACTTCTCTCATTATTTCTTTTGTAAAAATACTGTGCAATAGGATGTGGCCTGACTTATTTCTATCTTCTATCATTTTGTAAAATACTTTCCACCTAATTTAGTTATGTTATTTCTTTATTAACTAATAAAATAACGTTTATCGTTCATTCCAGTTTAAATGAGGACTCTAGTAAAGTATGCTACTGATCATTTAAATTATTGTATTGTATTAATAAAGTGTATTAAATTTGAAAAATTGGTGAAGATGATAAAATAAATTATGATGATACGAATGCGTTTTATTAAAGGCGATATTTCTGCACACAATAGAAAAATAAAATTTAAAAAGCATATTATTTTTATACTCAATGGGCCAATCACTACTTAGATTAAGTCGACAAACACACACAGTACAAAAATCAAACGCAAAAGAAATCTAAAAAAAAACATCACAATGAACAATCAGATAAAAAAGAGACCTTTCAACAGTCAAACTTTATAAAACAAATGATGACAAATATACTCAAACATTTAAAACACACAATATTATCGTTACGATAGAAAGTATCGAACTATTCGTTCACAAGCGCCACAGAGACGGCACGGCTGATGGCAGTATTGACTTGAGCGATGATAAATGAGTATCGCAATGACATGACAGCCGAAACCTGCGAGGGCGCCAGCAGCTCACCACGTGCCAACAAAAGAGTGTCGGAAAATGTGAAGGTTGCCTTAGTTTGTAGGTCGGAGGCTGGTCCTATAAATCATGCTGTCGGAATATTTCGCTCTATACAATGTTTTGATATGGTAACTGGTGCTGAAAGGTTTAAACGATCAAATTGGTTGTGGTGGGAGAGGCGATTGTTCGTAAAGCGGTGTAGCGGAGTTCTATCCGTATTGTAGAAGTAGTGTTGATAAGTTGATACGAAGATAGTCGATCGAAACTGTCTTGGTCAACACTACTGGCTAGTTTAATAGACTCTACATATTTTTTTCTTCAGCAAATATTATAAACATGCCTTAGGACATTGACCTCTGCTCATACAGGAAAGATCTTGTATTGATTACCAATCTTACTCACTGTGTCCTTGCAGTTCCAGATCATTAGACTCAGGCTTTTTCGGAATGTTTTCCTTGACCACAAAAACATCTTTTCTAAGAATCACAGAGATATCTAAAAATGTACCTACTTTCAACTTCTGCATGCCTAAACCTAGCTACTAATCGCAAGTGAATACATCATCATCAGCTTTTTTAATGTTCCCACTGTTGGGACTCAGGCCTCCCCTCTAGAAGAGGGAATAGGCTCCACAACGCGGGCCCCGTGCCGGTTGGTGAATGTCACATGTCTTCGAATTTTTGGTTTTAGGACATGCCGCATACATGTATGTATATATTATATTGAGTTAATATCCAAAACTTTACATTCAACGTGCATGACACAGACCATCACATCTTTTACTAGACAAAAACAACTTATGAAACAGGTCAACCTCCTACAAATTTCAAAACATCCAAGTAATTTCCAAAGAATTTTAAAGATACAAGCATTAAGGTTACTCAGGAGATGTGTATCAGTCGTGTCGCGTTACAATGAGTAATATTATTAATGTTCTGCTGTCCTCGAAGTGGACAGTCCGTGATACACCTCACATTAGGTGTGTCGAAGTCGCGAATCATATTTCATACTGCGATGTACCTGCGACACTGTTTTGACAGAAATGATAAGATTTTACTTTTCTTATGAGTTATTGAAAGAATTTCTTGAATGAATGTTGAGGGATATTGATTTTGAGGTTATTTTAACCATTAGGTTGACTTCGCTGATCTTTTCTCTTGATGATGATATAAGAAAGTACCAGCGCTGCTGTTGTACCTTCTGAAACTCTCAAGCAAATATAGCATAATAAGTTTTTTAATGTTTCCACTGCTGAAACTCAGGCCTCCTCTCTAGGAGAGGGAATGGGCCGTAGGGCCGTAATCTACCCCGCGGGCCCAGTGCGGGTTGGTGAATGTCACATGTCTTCGAATTTTTTCGGTTTTAGGATATGCCAGTTTCCTCACGATCTTATTCTTCACCGTCTTGAGAGCAGTGGTGATGAAATAAATTACACAAAGTAATGCGCCTGGCTGAGTTTGAACCTGTGACCTACAACTCGTAAGTCGGTGCCGTTACCGCTCTGCCATCACTGCTCAAGTTACGCAAATACTTTAACCTCATCGGTAATTAAAGTTTTGAACCGTTTGGCATCTTTTCAAAGACATGTTTCTCATCGACTGGTCGATTCGTGCCCAGAAGGCGGGCTCGTTCTTTGCATTGCAGCATGCTAACAGTCTTGTTGGTACTTTTCTGTCGAGCCCAGATTACAACAATGTGGAAGAGTACTACGACGCTCCATTTGTTTTTGCATACAGGTACTTACCTACCTACATATGGACTTAGTTAGGTTATCCTCTTCCTTGCGTCGTACTCCTCAATGCTGAGGGTCGTGACCTCTCTGCTTCTTCCCTTTCATTTGATGGATATTCATCCATCTGTTACTGTCTCTGGCGATGTAAATTTAAATACCGTAGAGTAAAGAGAACTAATAATATACACCAAAAATTCAAGTAAATAAAAAAATAAAAACACCATTTGATTTGTGTATAGTAAAACAACATACATTCAACCGAACATAGAACCTCCTCCTTTTCGAAGTCGGTTAATAAATAAGGTAGTATGTAGTATAAATATTGTAGGTAACACAACTGGTTTTGGACTATGGATACATTGATTCTGTAAAAGGCAGAGATGCTTTTAAATATGGTTGACTAATACCCATTGAAAAAAATATAGTAAACTAACTGCGTACATACAATATAGCCTAAGTCACTCAGGAATAAAGCAGCTTTCTATTGGTGAAAAAATTTTAGCAATTCGGCCAGTACTTCCTCCTAAGAAACTAAAAAAAAAAACAAATAAATTAAAAATCAAACTTCTATAAATTAGTGTAAATAAACCAAGACCATGAGAAAGGTGTGGAAAGGAAGAATTAGCAGATGCAGCATCTTTGGATTAGGTAATTTTAGAACAGGACTGGATTTATAAATAAATAAAAAAGTCGCAGTATTTTTTTTTTTATCTGTTATAAACTAGTACTTGACTGCGATCCCACCTGATGGTAAGCAGTGATACAATCGTTGAAGGTGAGGCGCACTAGTTTATTAAGAGCCTATTCACTCTTAGCCTTGAAGACACCCAAATTATAATCGGACGGGAAGACCGGAGCAGGCAGACTGTTCCAGTCCTTCGAAGTACGCGGTATAAATGACGAGGCGAAACGCTTAGTCCGGACCGTAGATGTTTCAACAACGTAAGGGTGGATACTCGCCGTGCGTCGGTTTGTCCGATGATAGAAATGTGATGGCGGAATCAAGTCATGCAGTTCCTGCGCACACTCTCCAAAATGCAATCTGTAAAACACCGAAAGGCTAGCTACCCTACGCCTGTGCTCAAGGCTTTGAAGATTGGACTAACTACTATTTTACTGTAATGCAACCTAAAAACCAGGAGTGTTCTTAATATATTCTTTACACAAATCAGTAACAAAAGGGCTATAAAAAAAAACTGTCAACTCCAGATACAGATTCAAAAATCAAGATGAAATGTAGGACAATAGGAATCTAGTTCAAAGCCAGTCCAGTGACTATTGGAACGTCACTAACTGCTTGATTGAACTTTTGTATACGAATTGAGTCGAACGCTGATCTGATTCAAATATGGGTCACTGTGTTTATAAGGTATATGGACCAGTTAGCTTGATAACATTCAACATATATAAATGTTGGCACAAAGTCTATTACATCCACCTCTCGTCATTTGAATATATATATTTTACAGATTACACAAAATATATATTTTGTTTTAGCTAAATTCATATAAATAGTAGGTATATCTACGTCTATGAAAATCTGTGTAAATTTTGTGTATACCAAAAAATATATATCTTCCTCATCTATAAAACCAATGTTAAGGGTACAACAGCGGACTTTCCAATAAATAGCTTTCAGCATCCAGACAATCTTTGAATGGAAGACAAAAAATTAACCAAGAGTTAATCTCAGGGTAATAAAGAATCTGAATCAGTCTAAATGACGAAAGTAAGTGTATTAAGAATATATTGATCTTTACCACCATATTACACTAACTAGGGACTTGCAAACAATACGACCTTTGCGGACAAGAAGATTGCATTCTGCAGCTATTGCCCTAACCCAAAGATTAAATCTCATTTAGCTTCAATGTACTCGCCGCCCATATCGTTCCTAAATGTAGGATATAAACATGGTTTTTCCAGCAGTGAGAACAGATCGAACCTGAGTCGTCGACGGCGCAGTGTTCCAAGCGCCTCAAAGAAATGTCAGCAAACCGTAGGGGCCCAGCAAGGCCGATGCTATGGGGAAAAGTATGAAAGTGATACCCGTTCCTAAACGAAAAAGGCAACTAAAGGAACGTAATGTGGTTGTACTCATCAAGACTATTCCAAAAAGCTCAAACACAATAGGGTTATCTGAGTTGTTATGGCCAGCTTCTAGTTCCATCATCAGATCAGCTCCATGTCATAATAATTTTGCAATGCCATCTGATTTACACAGGCATGCAAAATTTCAGCTTGATCGGTTAGCGAAAAGTGGATCAACTTTATTTTGCAAGATTTCATTACAGACATAAAAACATAGGGACAGGTAAATAAAAGCTTGTAAAAAAAAGCTCCAGCATATGAAAAATTGGCTATGAACCTAAGACAGAACAAAACTCTCTGTGTCAATATTAAGTAGTATTTAGTATTATACTGGTAAACACGCTGATCAATAAATCGAGTACTTATTTAAAAAAAAAAAAACAGGAGCAGATTTCTAGAATATCAATTTCCAAAACTTCGAAGTAAAACGTTCTATATGAACAAATTCATTCCAAATAGACTGAGAAAATATTATCAGAGGAGAATACAATCGGGCGAACTGTTCATCAATCATGGCCTCATACTATTGGACTCAGCGGAGGTAACACAAAAGTGTTTTTTATTGAACGTGGTACATTGTGTTTAATGACTGAATCACCTTTATAGGACACACGAGATAATAGTTGTGATGGCACGTAAAAAATAACTTGGTGAAATAAAACAATGGACCTAAATGTTCTGGTTTTTCCATGTGGAAATCCTAATGTAGATTTAATAGATTTTTTCTCAGCATGGATTTGACTAAAAAAAATCATGAGCATATTGTACTGTTTTTTAGGGTTTCGTACCTCAAAAGGAAAAAACCGGAACCCTTGTAGGATCACTTTGTTTTCCGTCCGTCTGTCTGTCTGTCAAGACCCTTTATCTGGGGAACGCGTGGAGGTATCGAGTTGAAATTAAAACCATATACTCAAGTCTGCGGTCCGTTGGAGCTGTGAAAAAAACAAAATTCTAACTTAGCGAAAACAAAACTGTACTGCAGTTTATGTCGCAAAATATGTATATTTCTACACACTGAAAGGAATTAAAATTCATAGGGTACTTTCCGTTGACCTAGAACCCTGATATTTGTCATGAAGCAAGGTCTCATAGTACAAATATAGGAACAAATCTAAAAACTATAAATTTGTAGGTACGTTACAAAAAAAAATTTGTTGGATTCGGAAAAATCGTCGGGATTCAATTCAGGAATTGAACATTTACATGGTTAGTTTGTACGAAACCCTCAGTGTGAGAATCCAACTCGCACTGGCCCAATTTTTTTTGTAGTAGGTAATATAATATTATATATAAATTATAATCGAACGGGAAGATAGCAGCAGGCAAATTGTTCCAGTCCTTCAAGTCTGATACCTACTTCTAGTAGCAAGTGTCAGTTGCGTTATTACGGTCCAAACTTTGGTCACGTTTGAAAGAGTTACTGAGGCTCTGAAACGCAAAAAGCAACTGAGGAACACACATTGTTTTTAGTCAGTAAAAGTCTGACACATCCACTTGTTTCATCCTAGAATGGGAGAAGTCATCTAATGATTTCCCACCTTAAATTAAAAAAGTTACATATTATTAAGGTTTTACAGTGGATTTTTTTTTTTGTTGTTTTAATTGCTTTAACCTTTCGAATGTCTTAAGTTACACTGTCCGACATAAGGTAATTGTCTTTCTATTGTGTTTCTAATTACGACATTCAAAGAGTTAAGAAGGCAATTTATCTGTTTCATATCTAAACCTCTCTGAGCAAATGAACAATCGTAGAAGTCACTAACTAATTGAAAGGTGAATTCTCTGAATGATTTTTATTTTGATGACAAAATTAACAAATTAAAATTTGTATCCCATCATAAATTAAGTACTTACCAACAACAACATGTTTGGAAAATTTCCATAAAAAAAATACAATTTAATATTTAATATTGTCAAACTTAGAAACGCGACATCTTTTCAAAATCCTTGGAAATACAAAAGCAGCTTGTTAGCTAAAGCTCTGACAACTAGCGCCATCTTACGTGAACATTTAGAACTAAAACGAGCCCTGTGTGACGTAAGAGAGTAGTTCTAATTTTTTCCGTAGATGTCACCTTGTGCATTCATTATTGGGAAAATTCTGATTAGAATCCGCATCCGTGAGTTTCTGTTTAAAAAAATCATTACTAGTTTCCCAGTGAGAATTTAATGTTTTGCCTTTCATTTTATTGTTGCCGATAGGTTATTTCGTATTGACAAATGAAGGCAACACGTTTTATTCGGTATTTCGGGAGGTGCCCTTTAGACGCGCATTCTGCACTGCGGATAAAAAGGTAAGCGCATAATTTTATTCCTCTTTCTTGCAAATTAATGTCATATAATCATTTCAGTACAACTATTATACTATTACTATTTGGTTGAGTATTTCTAACAGTGATATTAATGTTTTCCAACTTCCTGCAAAAATCTAATAAGATTATTGATTTGTTTTATTCTAACAAGCCCCACTTAATTGCTTGGAGGAATGGTTACTCTACTCGCTACTAGATGGCGCTGTTCGACGAACTTGATGATGGTAAAACAGTTCTATCTTGCTGTCAAGCTCGGAGGGAGCTTTCATTTAAAAAGCTTTCATATTAGCGTACGGACGAGAGTTTCAGTATAGTTTTTAGAAACATTTCCTTGTTTTTTTTTTAATTAGTCTCCGGTTGCGGTATGGGGCGCTACGTAATGGTAAGTAATATGTTCTTAGTTTTATTTTTAAGTAATCACATTTCAGTGGTACCGGCTTCTAATATTTGCGTCCACCTGATTTTTATTTGGTAGATATTAATTCATATTAAATTAAGATATTTTTTTAATTATGCTTCTATCTACATTTTCCTGAATATGATTCTGGGTCCTTAATAGGTATTTATCCTAAAAAAAACAGCTTTTGGATACGTATCTTCTACTTTGCTTCCTGTTATGTTTGGAAATAAGTTAAGGAATTGTTTATTGTTTTGATCGACATCGTTTTTGAGTATTTTCTTATGTTTAGAGGAGCCAAATAACTAAAAAAAGAGTAAAATAAGTTATACTCTTCTTTTCAAAATCTTAAATGTTATACCTATGTAAAACAATTTTTCGCAACGTTTGGTTTGAAAAATATTTTTTGATTATACGAGAACTGCGTAGCCTATACAAGTAGGCGTATTTTATGCCAAATATAAATTCGTACTTAAAATTTGTACTTAATTCTAAAAATAAATCGTGGAGAAGTCGAAGGATGGACCAGGAATAATCAGAAAATATCTGGTAAAATCTAGGCCTAAGTTATTGCTTTTTACCTAGATGGATTAAAATTGCTAAAAATTTGTAGATGTTGCCAACCATTGAGCTCTCTCACCTAAGTTTTATTAATCTAATAGATATTTAATTTAGTTATGAGTTTTTAATTTATCAAAGGTGGACTACTCCAAACACCTAGGTGTGCGTGGTATTAAAAATTAAAATACTTTAATGAATTTAAATTTAAATAAAAAGAAACCTACAGTCTAATTAATATAGTTTTGAGAATTGACATTTACGCATAATAGTAATAGATATTTAATTTATCTAACATAGCCCCAATATTAACCGCTGAACCCCAATGTCATGATCCCGTGATCGATCATCGTTTCAAATGCTTTTCGTCACTCTTATATCACTTTCGACTACACCCATTGTCAACTTAATGAAATCATGATGAACATGATAAATATTCTTGTAACATGACCTCTGTCTGTTCATCTTCCTTTGTCTTTGGTATACTCGTAAGACGCATGCGTCACTCTCTACCAAAGCTAACCCTTAAGACCTTTTAAACTGGCAAACCATTCCATATTTAAATTTGAAAAAAAAAACGACTTCGTGTTAATAGGCTCTCGCTGTTAATACATAATCCAATTTCAAAAAGCTCCATTTTCAAAACAATATTTGTCTACCAAACTAGATCTTGTCAAAAACCCTCCTAATCCTGTACGGGGTAGGAACGGTTGCATTCTAAAAGTCAAACAAAAATATTTTTATACCTGACTTCTATGAATGGATATTTTGGTCCGTCCCGAAAAAAAGGGCAATAAAATATGGCCGCCACAAAGGCACCTTTGCGCCTGCGCCGATCTCGGACTTGCGCATTTGGGTAACGGCTGTACTTACTAAAGACTCTCGAACGCAACTCGTATTTTCGACTTCGTATTTTTCACAAGTCATGATTGCCACAGTTTTCTTCAAAGGGTCTTTAAACATTCTTGCATTTATCAATTAATATTTTTGAAACTGCACTAAAAACTGAACTCTTGGGAAGCATTAAATTAAATATGAGTTTACATAGAGATATATAATAGCCGTAATTGTTTGCATTAATTAGTGGTTTCTTATACTGCATACGTCATAGTTCGCCATTTAGATTAATTCAGCTTCATCATAAAAAGTTGGACAGTGGACTGAGGCTCCACGGCGTCATAAATTTAGCACATTGATTGTCTGACATCAGACATGCGATAGATGGTTTGGGCACCTAATTTCAAAAGCCCAAAATGACAACTTTGTCGCATAATATTAAAAGCGCGTATGAAATTCATACCCGCTTGACATGAAATCAAATTCCACTTATGCACTAACCAAAATGAGACTAAATATTGTCGGTGGTATTTGACAAAGTTGACAAAACCTTTTTTTCTAAAATCGTATAAGTTCCATATTATCTATTTTTCACATTTCTGACATGATTAAATTTATTTTGTAGTTAGCAGGTTATTTAAACGTATTCTGGAAATTTTGTCTTTTTATAATTTGACATTTTTTTTTTCTTTAACGTTGAGTGCCTTGATATTTTTCGATTTTTTTCTATGTACGTTTATGCATTCTAATCACATTTATTTCTATGAATTTTCTCTTAAAATTCTAATGCAGATAGACATGTATGAGCTTTCAATAAGCCGTGGAAGCCCTTTCAAATATTTTAGGGAACTCTTCTAACTTCTGTATACTTCTTGCTTTGTCTACAAATACTTTCACTGGTCACTGTGATGCTGCAATATACGCTGATTGTAATTGAATTAGCCTTTCTTATATTTATTTGATTTTTTTAATTTCCACCAAACCTGTATGGCAAGACCAGAAACTTGCCATAGTAAAATCTTCTAGCATCTAAATAAGTTTTTACACCATCTGCTCGATAATGTCGTTTTATACGTCATACAAACCTCACTTAAAGCATGTCATTATATACCTAGGGAGATAATGCAGTATGGCCGATCCCTAGGGAATAATGAGATTTGAATTTGGAGCATCAAGAATCGTCAACATTGTGAATTAAAATATAGGCGCATCGAACAAGTTGACTCGAAATTCAAACCAAAGAGTATGTAATCACTATGATTTAAACTGGCCACTAACAAAAAAAGAAAATAGATAGTCTGTCTAATAAGTCAACTGACTTGAGAATTTTGTATAATATTTAATCAAATATTCGGTAATTTTTATAAGTTTCTTCTGTTAGTAAACAATGATCTCTATCTCTTAATCAACCTTGATTATTGAACTCGTGTTGACTACATCAGATTTCATTAAATCCTAATAATTACCCAAGTCGTTTAACTTATTAGACAGACTCTACTGACGACACGGGAGCATTATAGAAAATTGAAACTATAGAATCTTGGAGGAGTGAATTTTGTTTGTTTGATGAACTTGTAAATATAATACTTATATTTCTCTAATTTATAATTTGGTCGACCAAATCGTCTTTTAATTATCTCACAAATGGTGTAAAAAGTAGAGTATGCAACACGGGGATAAAGCTGTCTTTGTCTTGGGCGGCTTAAATTCCTCACTTCACTCAGGTTTCTTTATTAACTCCCTCGCAATGCTCGGGAGTTAATTTTATAAATCCCTTACTATCGTTCGGGATTAAATCAGCAACCTTCGTTTCGTTCGGAATTCAACATGCCGCCCGCGACTTAAAGACACTGCTTTATCCCCTAGTCACATAAACTACTATTAAAACCTTAAGTTGAAAGAAGAAAAATTTTTTGGCAAAATGATTGGCCCATGTCTTAAGTCTTGGCTTTTTCTGTCCAGCCAGCTGCCAGCTATCTCAAAACTTCCACCAGAAAACTTGATACCTTTTCAAGCACTTTCTAAAAAGAAAAAAGAAAAAAAAGAAAAGTAATAACCATAAATGCGCTCGTTCATTAACAGAACAAAGTTCGTGTAAATATGTGAAACGGTCTCACGGTCATAAGTCGTATTAATATCGTTCTATAAAAATTAACTCATTGAGATTCTTAAATAATTTTGTGGGACATTCCTGAATTCCTAAACGAAAAATGCGCTAATAATTATGAAATAGCTTTGTTTGTTTTTTATTATGATTGGGTTAGCTGTTACAAGTTTATGACTACAGTTGTAATTATATGGCTCAGCTAGCGTCTACCAGCAGTGTAGCCAGCGTGAAAGTAGGATTTTTCATACAAAATTTGACTGCCGTTTCATTCCTATAGATAGTTGAATTTTAGAAAATCCTATCTCATTTTTTTACGTCATAAAAGGCACCTTTATGCTAAGCTTCAATGTTTTAGATCCATGGGTTTGGGCTGGGCGTTGATGACTTTGCTTTTTATACATAGATAGAAAATAAATTCTGTTTTATCAAATAATTACTCAGCATGAGTAATATCAAGCATATTTAGTACTAGCTTTTGCCCGCAGCTTTGCCTGCGTACATAACATACAGCCTATATCACTCAGGAATAAAGCAAAAAAATTTAGCAATCGGACCAGTACCCCTAGCCAAGTTGCTAATTTGCAATAGTTACCGCTAGTAGAAAGCTTCAAATGTACGAAAATGACGTAAACTCAACGCTCAGTCGCGTGGTCAGAACAAAAGATTCGGCGACGCGGTCAACTCGAAGCGTTCGACGCAAGCGAAACGGTTGTAACTTGGCTAAAGGGGCAGTACTTTCAGAACACAAAAACAAGCTTTACCTCTTTATAATATTAGTAGCGATTCGTGATTAAAACTTAATTACAAATTAACGCATTCCGTAGTCGCAAATTAAAAAATAAAACATTTTCTCTTACGCGAAATCATCATTTGAAAAAAGGAACAAAGTTTCTTTATCTACTTCTTTTCTTTATAGAAACCGTAGATTTATTATAAAAAATACTAGGTGCTGTCAGCGGCTTCACCCACTTCAAAGTATTAAATTATCTCAAAAGACAAAAAGTGATCTATCCGTGTGTCTAATTTTATCTAAATTTGGTCAACTCTTCAAGCGTGAAAAATAATCAAACATAATTATACACACATAGAATCATAAACTATCGCCTTTATAATAATTATTAATTTGATTATATATCGATATTACTCTAGTTATACCTCAGTAAATAGTTAAAAACGTCTAAAATTTTGGTACATGCTTGAAAACAACGTCATCGATGTTAACTCCCGTATGTATCTACGTGAGTTTCATTTTTCGTGAGACAAACGGTAGGGGACTCTTTCAACAATTCCTGTTAGCTACAGGCTGGGTTGCGATTCGTTAATATTTTATTTAGTAGGAGACAGTATTTGTTCTTTTTATTAAAATGGAAATTAGGCTGGAAACCAGAGGGGTATGGACAAATAATTATGTGCACAATTTTGTATTTTTTCTGCACTGCACTTTCTTGGCATTTGTATTCCAAGTTTTTACTGACAAGACATTGCAAAATATATTTAAAAGCAGTCAATGGTGTAATCGTTATCTTAGTAATAGAGAAAAAAAACAAAATAAAACAAAATTATTACTTAGTTTATTTTTGCTAAAGCAGTGTTTTGTTTTTCTTTTGTCCATATAAAACGCTATTTAAATTAGGAACATAATAATCCAACACTGAGTTCTTTTTTTCCTTTTAAACCGTTCAAGCTGTCGCAACGAACATGCGTATATTTTAAGCATTTCGAAAGTAGACAGAAAAACAATTTACTTTAAAAACTCAAACAGTGAACATACCCAAAAATATACCAAGGAACTAATAATAAAATTTGTATCTACTGTTGAGACAAGTTAACTATGAATACATTAAAGTAACATCTGTTTGTATCACAATCGTGATCTCGTTCCTGATATGTAAGCAAGTAGCAACTGTCTCGACATAACGATGACTCATGTAAAGTCATGCGCCTTTAAAAATTATCGGTAGGTAACCAGCTACCTATCAAGATGACGTATTTATGTGAAGTTATTACACAACTTGGCCATATACCTACCTATTCATGAGGATATGACTTGTGAAATATTCCAGTGATTAGGTACGTATGTGAAAATTTCACTTAGGTACTGTAATTACAGCGTGTATTGAGTCATTGTGAAAGGTTTTTCTGCAATCGATTGTAAATATTAGACATTCTTTATCTAGAAAAAAGCTAGTATAAAGGAATTGTGAAAAAAAAAACAACGCTATTTATTTTAAAAATTAATGTTATTTTTCATCCCACCACCTCGGAAAGAATATTTTTACTCTTCGATATCTGAGAGCAAAAGCCGTTTTTATTCTCTAGACAGATAAAGTAAATTTAATTTAGAACATCGCGTGCGCTAAGTTTATGTATTCAAAACATCATTAAATCTATTGACTTCTACCTCCATGGTACCAAATTTGTCACACAACTTTTTTTTTTTAAATTGATAAAAACTCAGACTCAGAACCTCCTTGGTGTACTTTTTTTTGCATTTAGTCATTTCCTCGCTGAGGTGGGATGAAAAGTTATGTGTTGCACTCGACTGCAAATATTTTTCACCTCGTGCTCTTTTGATTCTCTCGTTAACGCTCAGGATTCTAATTATTGAATCAATTTTGGAATTCTTCGCTTGCTCGGTCATCAAAATTGAACACGCGGTTAAAAAGCAACTTTGCACTCTTGTACAACAAATAACTATTATTAGCAAAGATACAAAGACACATGTAAAGTACACAAAAGTGTTACACAATATAAAATTTAAACCCTGACTCTTAAATTAAAAAAAATCCTGTATCTTAGGTGGCAGAGTCTTTGCATAAATAGTGGACTTGCAAATTATACTCTATTTCTTTAAAAGACCTTTTTTTCGTTCGATTTAACGTTTGCTAAATATTAAACTAGTTTTTTGCTATTTCACACCACAAACCACTCAAACCATTTATGGATGTGTTTAGTTTGAGTAGTTTAAACGGTAAACTTTTTATCGATAACGTTTTTTAAATATAATTTGGTCTATTAATATTCAAAATTATTGTCAAAAATAGAAAAATATTTTAGAATTACTTACAGTAACATCGCTTAAGACATTTGTCGCTATAATGTAACGTATTTATAGTATCATTCCAGACTGTGTCTTCTTGCCATTGACAAGTGACTTTAAATTCGTTTAGTACTAAATGAATTTTAGTCATTTGTAGTGCCGGTTAAGCTGTTATAATGGTTAGGCTTACTAGCAGCGTTTAGCACTAAACTTATTAATAATTAATTTGGTCTCTATCATCTTCAAACAATTGACAGAAATAGAACAAAGATTTAAATTAATTTAGTTTTACATGTAAGTAATGATTTGTAGTGCAAGTTGGCCTTAAATACGTTTAGTACTAAATGCATTAATAAATTTTTGATATAATTATTTGAAAGAAAGAAAGAAAAACATTTTATTTGCCCGAAAAGGTGGTAATAACATTTAATTATTTAAAAATTAAAATAAGAGCTTTTCATAAAAATAACATAATCAATCTAATGCCGTAACAATATACAGTCGTAACAGACTATATATTCTATATTCGAAAAAAAAAAAAAAAACTTTCAAAAAGAGAACACTCAATAATATAATCGGTTCGACTTCGACACTCGGCAAAGCACCGCCTGTCAGCTATATTCGAGGGGAGCGGATTAAATTGAAATTCCTTTTTAAAATTCACCAATAAGGGGAGGGGTGACGTTGGATTGGCTGCGAGCGTCCGAGCAAAATAATCCTTCGGTTGAGTGACGTGGGGTACTTCGGTGTTTGCAACTTATAATATTTAAGTTATTTTACCCGTAGTCAACTGTCAAACTTGCAGGAATCATTCAAATTATTCTGGTTTTAAAAACCATAGTTAATTTAATTGAAATCGTAGTTCATATGTCAAGACCTATATATCAGCTTTAGCATTAAAGCTTTTATGAAAAAGAATAAACAATTTAGGTATATTAATGTAAACCTAGAGACCAGCTTACACACCGTACGTACTGAACTACGATCATGTTATGAACGAGCTCAGAACGTGTCAGACAAAAAACAGTATTCTAGGTAGGTCTAGTAGTTTATATGTAGGTTTGATATATTTAATGAAGATATCAGACCCACATATAAACTACTAGACCGTTTCGTCATCGACTAACACCATAGCGTCAAGGTGGGTCTACCCTAGAGCAGCCAAGAGCGAGCTGAGCAGCTATACTCGCGGTGTCAAGTGTAGACGTAAATATAACAAAATGCAAAAAGCCTTGGTGTTCGTCAGAAAACCGACAATAAGCGAAGCATTTTCGAGCACGAACTAAACGCTCGAAGCGCGCTCGTTCAAAGCTTGTAAGTCGGTCCACACTACACGAATTTGTGCTCGGCTCGTGGTCCGTTCGCGCACCTTTACATTTTGACAGTGTTTATACACTACGTACATGTGGTGCACGACAACGATGATTGTCATGACTTTGATGATGACCGTTTTGACAATTAACATTGTTTTCATACCTACCTACCTAAAGGTACTTATGAAATAATTTGCTCTATGAAAGTACGTATTCATCATTTGCTCATTCTGATGCGGCGTAATTAAGCAATAACACACAATTTTACAACAAGACGGGAACGGTTGAGACCCTCAGATGATACACACATGATATGCGGATGATACGCGGATGCTACGGTTACAAAATACGACATACTGCTGCAATACGTTCTATTGAGCATTATAGTCCATGTCGTGTTTCTAACCGCGCTTATTCTGTTCCTAGCATGGTTATGGTAGGATACAATGTAATGGGCATATCCTAGAATATGTAATACGCCTACCATGTTACATATTTAGTTTTATTATCGTAACATAAATTTTCACCACATATTGTGTCAATGTCTACGAATTGACGAAGGTTCGCGGAGTGACGAATATTTCGTAACTTCAATGCTAACAAATCAATAACCAATTAGCACTTCATAAAAAGTGACTATTACATTGAACTGAACGTTCAATGTAATAGTCACTTTAACAAAAAACACTTCATTTAAACATCATTAATAACTGCTGATTTTGTCCTCTTGGTTCCAAGCCTTGCATAAAAGCTCACTCATTTTGAATAGAGAGCTTTTGACTACACAGTCAAATGTAAATACAAAATTGAACCAATATCACGTTATCTTATATTAAATAATAATCTAAAATTTTGCTAGTTTACTTTGAAATAAATATATTTTCAATTAAAATAATGCTATTAGGCTCAATAAATTGACAATCGAACTCCAATACATCAAGGCTCAAAAATAATCACCACTCGAATCAAAATTTAAAATTCGAACCAGCGGCCATGTTGAAACCCGCAACCCATATCCAAGAATTAAGGGCAAGCCATACCATAAGTAATAAATCTATTAAACATTACCAATGATATAAACGCATATAAAATCGCACGCACCAACGGTTACAAAGAGTTACATACAAAAATGTATTGAGTCATTCGCCCGTGAACGCCATATGGCGTCTTGTTAGTTGGACATAGACTCCGGACGGACGTGTCACGATGGATAAGCGCCGTTTAGAATGCAGATTTGTGTACTGCGACAGTTTTATCGCACGCACTGTGCCGACAAAAACGGTAATTAGATTGTATATTCAAAAAGACAAAGGATTTACATAGAATGCATTTCACTTGAAAAATATTTATTAATGTGAGATTGAGATGTCGTCGAGTGACGCTATTGTTCGATAAAGGCACCGACTAAGCGTTTCTGGAGAATTAAAATTTTTATTTGGAATAGTTTGAATGAATCGTCTCTTAACGGTCGTTTTTATGGAAATATTATATTAAGTACCTAGTTGTAAAATATGTTTGTATTATTTAAAAGAGTTGCAATAAGTTGGACGATAGAACCTAAAACAAAAATGGAAGCCAGTCGGCAGTTAAAAGCGTCGTAAATGTAAAGGAAGTACCGTACACAATAAACTGATACGGCCTTTTTAATCACGACATGGGCGACAAAGTACAACATTGGAATACGTAAAAATCTTCACTTTTACGAGTATCACAATTTTTTCCTATGAGTATTTTTTGGATAATCAACTGCCTGTATAGTAGGTACTTTTTCGATTTATGCCCAAAAACTGAATTGAAAATGTAAAAAGTCTAGTTCGTCATAAAATCAATACCAATCTAATTAATAAACCTTTAATCTATTTTTTTATAATGCAAACAAACAGTAAAAGTCGAAAACTAACAGATACTCCTTAAAATAATAATAATATAAGCGTTCGTAAAACGTTAGGCCATGTGAACCCGTCCTCCGGAACCGGCAGGCTCGCTTACGTCACACGCGTCCGTAACGGTTTCACTGTCAATAGGTAAGCACGCATTTTACTTTTGTTTGTACATCTTTGTACATACTCACACACGTTTTAAGTTGCGTAATTTTTCCGTCACACTTAAGTTTTTGTTTTCTGACCTTTTGTTTTATAAAAAAGGATTTGAATAAAAATATTTTCACCAACGAGTAACTTCCCTTTAAATTAATGGTAGATTTTTAAATAAATATTCTGCTCCATTTTTAAATATAGTAGTAGCGGCTTTTCGGACATATCAAAACTGGTTTAGATATTCGTTTTTTTATCACTCGTGTTGTTGCTATCTACCAAAAAATAGACACAAGCAAGCCTAATAAAGGGTAATTAATAGATATTATTAGATCTAGAGCCTGTTAACTCCGGTAGCGAGGGGTTGTGTAGACAAATCTGTGAGGATGAGGAGTAAGGAGTAGGGCGGGGCAGCGGGAGGGAGGGTGACGTAGTAGGCTTGTGTCGCCGCTCGCACTCCGCGCCGCGCAGCTGCCCCATGCGCCTCCCTACGGTAAGCGAATTTTTGAATTTGGAATTTATCTACACCAACCTCGCGATATCGCCGCGTTGCTTTTTCAAATTATTATTTGTAATAATGAATATCAATTACACGGCTATTTGATTTAATTCCTTTGCGTGATTTAGGGTTATAAAAATTGAAGTTGTTTTAAAATGGCCGCGAATTTATTGTTTAGTTGTTGTGACGTTATTTTATTTTAACATTTTCATTGCTTTACTATTACCGTTATTCTGTCATTTTTTACGACATTTTAATATTAATTGGAGAAAGAACGAAACATAAAACAAAGAAAAAGTTATTTCTTTGACATTTAACCCGTTTTACTCCAGCGTATGGTCAAATGGCTCGTAACGCATCTGTTCCGAATTGCGTGAAACATATTGCATTTTTTAGGGCGCTGTTACGGTTCCGAGTAAAAATATTGCTTACGTTTATATTTTATTACATAGAACTGCTATAAAGTATTATAAAATGTGGTTTGGATTTGTAGTCTGTCCTTTTTGGTCCGAGTCGTTTGAATTGATTAGAATCGCTTACAAGCTCTTAGTTATTATAACTATTTGCTTTTGTAACTTAATTTAAAAAGATCCTTTAAGGGCATGTAATATTTCTTACTTATTTATTGTTTGGAGTTTAGCCAATTTTTTTTGGGTAAATTTTTCATTTGGCGTTGCCAGTTGCGACTCATCAAATCATCACTTTGTTCGCTCCAAGCTCAATCTAATAAATTTTCCCTTGTCAATATTGAGGAAAGCACCCTTTTCCGCGTCGAGGTCAGTCCATCAATTACACTGTTGTCGTAAAAAAGTATTATAGTCTCAACAAAATCTCGCCATAACAGTCCATCAAGCTGACTCTACAGCTACAGAGAGAAGACATTCAAATCGAGTGGGATTGTATTATTTTTATTGTATTATTTACGTTATCGGGGTGGGAGCCTGCGCGCGACGCCCGACGCCGCCCGTCGATACCGTCGCGCGTTCTACGCATGTGCGGAATTGGCGGTACACTGATATTATTCTGATTTCTCCTTTTATGCATGTTAATGCGTGATATCAAAAAAGACCTTTGACCTTTCTCTTTTACGCCCATTGTATTGGCATTTGATGAACACGTCTTATTAGTCGGTTTTTTCTAAATGGTTGCCATTTGAAAAGTTTATTGCTTTTTAATTTAATTATTCGGAAATTAAAAGGCAAAGACAGACAAGAATAGAGAGGGCGTGTATTCCGATTTATAAGCTAATTTATAAATGTAAATATGTATAGAACAGCAATTTATCATTTTCTTTTCAATTCAAAATATCAAAAGCTAGAACACGGTACCAATTGGTCCTTTCCTACAAAGAAAATCCAGCAAAATACTCTACAGCTTTCCTTGCTAAAAAAAAACAGTGTTTATGAAAAGAAAAGTGTATGAAAAGAAAATGTAACTAGTCAACATAATACCTACCAATAGACACAATAAACAAAACAAAAATTAAGGATTATAAACTTTATCATTAAGAAGAAGTAGAGACTACATATGACAAAAAATCTTGTGAAAACTAAACAATTCAATCGCAAAACACGTCCCATCAGCTTAAATAAATCACCCTTTCAGCTATATAAGCTTCTGTGTGAAACTAGATAACAAGTCGATAAACGGACAAAGGCTTCCGAGACTTAAAGAGCCTCCCAGCTTTTAATCACTCGGACTGCTTAACTACTTGCGAAAACAACCACAAATGTTCCACCTTTCCTGAGACATTACACCAACTTAATTGCCCAACAAACACCATGTTATTTCCTTCCCTATTTCTCGAACAAGGAGCGAAAACATTACAGCCTGTACTGTAAAAATGCCACTAAATTTAAATCATGCTACGCTTTCCCGTGAATTATTATGCAATTATTAAAAACACCGCGTTCTTTTTGCCGCGGAAAATAACAAATAAAAATCAGATTCGTGTTGTTCGCATGTAATCGTAGTATATTTTCATAATGTTGAATCCGATTTTATTATTAGTTATGGGTTAAGAATATAAATGCGACATTTAACAAACAATAAAAAGTTTCCGTGCCGTTTTTATTTTGATTTGTTTTCCGTAGGTTTTTTTTTTTAATGACGACTGAACAAATAACCTAGCTTATTTGATCTGTAATAATATAGATCCATTGCATGGCCAGTATTAATCAATAAAGCTTTTTTCAAAACTTGAATTAAAATGAATAAAAGTCTAATAAAATTATTTCATTGTGTTATAATTTGACTAGGGTAGTCACCAGCTATCAGTTCTAAATACCTACTGGCATACCTATCAAAATACTTGACTGATAAATTGTCACCGAAACAACCATGAATAATTGGTTGCATAGATAAGTATAAAAAGAACAATGTAGAATGGAAAAAAGAGATAAAATAATTTCCTGCTCTAAAACTGTGTTCTCAATAGACAAACACCAGAATAAAAAATTCAATCGTTCACACTTAGGGTCTACGTGACTGGAATCGCTAAATTTTATGACTAGGCGTCATGGAAGACAACGCGTACCTACTTACATTTTGTCAGTTACCTGTCACTGTATTCACATAAAAATAATAGCAGCAATAAATGTTACGTCATGTACAAATTCAATATCCTCTCAAGGATGGTCGTAATATTCAAAGGACTGTGCCTTGAAAAGCATATCAATATCGATGTTGTTTTTATCGATACCGATATACTTTAAATACTTGCCGATACCATTGTAGGTATGTATTTTACTTTAAAAGTACATTATCATCTCCCTAGGCTTTTCCCAAATAGCTTAGAGTCGTCCAGTTTAGGTGGATACTGTTGGATACGTGTATTTTACATGGAGCAATTATCTTTGAGACTACAACAACCCAGTTACTGTGCAACACGATACTCCTTGGATAGACTGATGATCAGACTTTCTGGTGTCTGACTTTACAAATAGTGATATCGGTCTTCGTAATTTAAAATATATGTATGCAATTTGGTATCGCAGGTACTGATACTGGTATACTTTTTTGACAAAAACCCGTTGTAGCAATAAGTACTATTTAGGATATTTCTTTGGTCTATACAAGTCGTATATCAATTTTTTATTTCAAAGCGACATCTGCTTAAAAACTTGCACCTGCAAAGTTTCCAAGCACTTCTTAAGGAAACTCAACGGTACTCGCGGGAAAATTCGCGTGACAAACTTGTATAAGAATTAATATATTTTTATTACCAACGTAAGTTATTTTCATTGTCATTAAAAGTTCCCAAGTTCATAAACAGCCCTGTAAATAAATAATAATGTTCTCAAGGATTGCGTGTCTACGAGGATAATTTCTGTTTGACTTATCATGGCTACGTTTTACAGTCCCTAAATATTTTATTATAAAAATCGTCAGTTTATCGTTGGCTCCATGCAACTTTTATTTAGGGTTGGAGCTGCTCAGCTTTTGAAAGGGATACGGGAATTGCGTGATGAATATATAATTGCTTCCTTTAATAAATAAAGTACCTAGGTATGCTTGTTGGAGTGAATAATTCACTTTTGATTTCAAATCTGTATGAATTTAGGTAACATTGGTATTTGTCAAATGAAGTCAAACTCTAATTAATAAGTTGACTAGCTTTTGCCAGCGGCTTTGCTCGCGTAAAACTGGGTTTCTCCATACAAACTTTGGACCTACTTTCAACCTTTTAGGAGGTGAATTTTGGAAAATCCTCCCTAAGTACTCGCCTACGTCATAAAAGGAAACCTTGTGCAATTTTTCCCGCTCCTAGGCCCTATAGTTTTGACTGTGCTTAAATATGTCAATCAGTCAGTTTCTCTTTTTATACAAATAGATGAAGCACTTTATTTGTTATAATTCAAAATTCCGTCTAAAAATAAATATGAAAGAAAGAAAATTAAATTCCTTCTCGCTTTTATATCCACACATTTCGCTTCGTCCTAATAAAATATTTCAATACGAGCCCAAAACATTTCCACAGCGTGTACAAGTAAATTCGTATTCCATCTCAAAATCTCGTCTACATTCGCGCAAAATTCGAAGCTTGCGGGAAATGCGAGGTGCTTCGACGATGCCGATCGATACCATCGACGCGCCTCGCTGTTCGGAAGTCATCGATGTCAAAATATGTTTTTGTCGATAAAACAAACTGATGGTAGGAATAAATGCATGGCGTTAGATCGATATCGCTATAATTACCGACGACCAGTAATGATGATGGAATTTAGTCGCTACATTTTTGTTCTATATAAGTACGGTATCTTATGTGTTTTTGGAAAGGTTATTAATATCAAACATAATTGCTGACCCAATGGTATTCAGGAATCGTTTAGGATATTGGATATTTTTTCTAACGCTTTTGTCGAAGCCAACATCTTGTTATTCGTGTGAACGATGCTGAAATGAAAAACATTAGGTAGATATCCCTTATTTACCAGTAACAGGAAAAGAAATGTATTTTTATAAGTGCCTTAAAATTTCTTTGTTTACCTTAAAGTGCGATCTGTAACATCCCAACATAATTAGAAAATGGAGTCATAATTAATGGCCTGAGAAATTTTTCCGTGACGTTTCTGTTTTGTTCGTAAATTTACGGGTAAAAAATCTCTGCGGTATCTTTGCGTTTAAAATGTACGTACCTATCTAAAATGATATTTCACACTGCGTCCTTATCTTAGTTAAATAAAGATTTATCAGCTACCTACAGGCTACAGGTGACATACTATACAACCTTAATCTCAGTTGATACGATATTATAATGTGAATGCAAACACAGTGTGCGGCAGCTTCCGTTGCCTTAATCTCTTATCTATGATATTAAGTTTAACGTAAACCAGGTTAACATAATAATCGTTAATCTTATCTTTTCTAAGAAACCAGACAATTTTATAAAACGAAAATTAAATATGAAACATGCTGGAATTATTCTCATTGAGGCAAGTCCAAATATGCTAAAGCATAAACAAAATATTGCCACTATGAAGTCTGTATTAGATTCAGTAGTATTAAAGCTGATACTTGATGTAGCTAGCTTGGAATATAGATGAGTGTAGTACAACTTCACTCAGGGTAGACGCTCTCGACAGTACGACTGCGCAGGTGCGTCGGCGAATCCGGTGGCCCGATGCAGATTGTAACAGCCAATGGGAGGTGTCAGCATTTCGTTCTGAAATATTGAAGTAGATATCGTGAATTGTGTGCTTTATGCCTTATCTAGCAATAGGATATGCTTTATGAATGAAACAGATATTTGCTTGTCCTTTAAAGAAATAGTTCTGGAGCCAACCGATAGAGTATAAAGTAATATATAAGATAAATAATGCCAATATAATAATGGTAATGCCGATCACTTATTCAAAGCAGGCATTTAATTAATACCCAAACAATTATTGATCAATTATACAGTGTATCGATAAGGCCTAATACATATAGATCGATTTATTATCGATATCTAAGCTCGTGTAACTAACTCGTTCGATTGCAAAAACGTGCATCGATGTCTTAAAGTGTAAATGGCTAAGTGGAACCCGTTCGCGAAGTACGATTCGAATATTTATCGTACTAGAACAATTTACAGTTAACTAATATAGTAATTATAGGTTTTTAGTTTTGAAACGATATACAGCAATTGATAAAAGTAGTTTAGGATTGAATACAATTGTTTAGGCCAGTTGTTGATTGACATTATACTTGGATTTGCCAGTTACTCCCCTCGTTTATAATATAGTCTTATTAAAGGGGAATATGAAAATCGCTCATTGTATTGTTCCATAAAATAAGTTCACCTTTTAAAATGATACCATTTGATTCATCCGTATATATCCGTATACTTCAGAAGTTAAAATTAAGATCATCGTTCTTGATCACTTTATGCTGTTATGTTTTCCATAATTATTTCACTCCTTGAGCTAGTCTAAATATTAGCCCGATTTTAATCTGAAACCTGTCAGGGTTCTCACACATTATAGAAAACCAACTCTTGGCACGCGAAGGCGCCATAAACGTTCTTCTAGGTATTTAATGCTAATATCTTAACAGTGCTATAAAAGTCTACGCCAAGAGACAGATTCAGAGCTATTAATCAAAATAGTTCGACTTGATTGAAATATTTCATCTATAACAGCAATCGAATACTGAAATGCTTGAACAGATATGATGCCAAAATTTGTAATTCCAATAAATTCTTTGGAGTTAATGATGGATGAATTATGTTTATATACCATAATCGATCAACTTCATTTAGTGACATATTTGCTGCTGCTTTTAGTAGCAGGGAATTCTATCGGTAATATATATTAATTTTCTAGCTAAGATGTTTCAAAATCATTCAGTAAAAACTAGCAATATCATGTCACTTCATCTGAATCTGTATCAATATTTTATTTTCTATCATTATTTTATTTCTCTATTTTTTTAAATACGTTTTTGTTTGAGACATGTTATTTATGACTGTCCTATATAAATTTCATCATTTGCAATATTGGTAGGACTTAGACTTAGCAAAATAAATTTGCAATTTCATGTATTCTATTTCTATGATAAATAGCGTTTGTTCATCAAGTATCCTGTCAACTAGACCTAACAAATTACACATAGGTGCCTCTAAAGGTAAAGACGTGAGCGGTGTATACGGTCATACATCACGGTTAAAAATAAAATACTTCAATACAGAAAAGGCGATACTCCCGATGCAACCTCAATAACATTTGCCCGTACGCGTACTTCTCAATATCAAAATCCAAGGAACTATCAACTTTATGCACCTTTAAATTAAGGTTTAAATAAAAGAACGTATTTGACCGAAAAATGATGTAACTGATCGTGCATATCGTACTTAAAACGGCTTATAGTACTATTCGCCTAAAATAGAACAACAATGATAGTCCGAATAAATAGTAAGCGGAAGGCACATTTGGTCGGCGAACCCGTGTTTAGGAAAAATATGAAGTTTAATAAAACGGCAGGAAACCAACAATAAATCCCGAGTCAGTGACCCCGTGACTTGAATACAGCTAATTCTGTTATGCGAAACGTGTTTTGTTAGAACAAACATATCCACATGTTAAAATTATCATACTAGAAAAAAAAATCCGGTTGTATAATAAAAATACCAAAAAAGGAAAATTGACTGACTTGAAAAGCTAATGAAATTTTTAATTACAGATATTAAATAATTAAGTTCATAATTATTTTAACTAAAATTGTAACAATAATAACGTCAGGATTAAACGTTTCTGTTCATTCCCGAGACGATGGACGGCCTCGCAGCAATGTGGCAAAAATGTCGTTCAATTTATGCCCAAATTTTAGTCCCGACTGGTCCCTTTTTGTTGCCATCTGCGCGTCTCGCCTACCCGAAAGTCCAGACAGCTCCACCCTAAAAACCGTTTAGATGAGATTCTTATCCTTTCGCACTCCTGTCAAATCGCATATCGTTATCTCTTTCTAAAAGTTCGAACAGCCAGGACCTGTCGTCCGTCTCTTTTTTGCACACGCGCACAGATTGTTCTATCCTTTCTGGCTCGTAGTAATTCGTGTATTTCCGCTTCCCACACGAGCGGCAGCCATGTTTGGCGGGACTGTCAAGTCAATGCCAGTTTGGCGCGTATCAGGCAGGATGAACAAGGTCGGTTTCCATCAGTGGAAGCTTTTTGTAATTCCTGATACTTTGAATTACGCTGCTGTGCTTTTGACAAAATATTTTTGATAAATAATAATGTTTTATGTGGAAATCATTTCAGATGGCGCCAAGCGTAGAAAGCTGGGAGAAGTGCTTGTTCTTAAAAATGTAAGTACTATTATATAAATATAATTTCGTCTGCTTTAATTACGCGTCGTGGATGAGTTTTGATAAAATTGTTTCGGGCAATGTCTAAGTTCGCAGACGGTCTGGCATCGAGCCAAAGGACATGTTTAACCAGCTATACATTTTATGGGCAATTGTCTGCTTCCGTTATTAGATGTGGTGGAAACTGTGATGATATTTCTGTGATTTACTGTATTGTTGTATGGCTTTCATTTCCATAAGTCTGTCAGTTTGTTTTAAATATTGGCTTTTATTCCGATAGGCATAGAAGCATCTCTATATGTGGTAAGAATCAAACACAATACATATCCAACACATATATTTTAGTCCGACTACATAATCAAATATTAATTTCATCATTACCTAAACTTATTAGTAAAGGTCCATTAGATACCTACCAAGCATGATTATATTCTTTGGTTTTCGACGACATGAATAGTCTCCAAAAAGTCTCTACCGCTTAAAATTGTGTGCTAACTTGGTATGATAAAACGGCAATCGATGTACAAATGTCGGCCCCAATAAAATCGGTACCCGCTTTTGATGCTCCATCTCAGGTACCTAGCTAATACAAACGAAGACGTTACAAATAACTCATAAAGCCTATAAAAGGTAAAGATGCTTAAACAATAGATCCAATGTGTTCGGCTCTAAAAGATGTAACAAAGCGTTCCCGTTAATTGTTTGCGCTCGAACAAACTTTCTGGGTCGGTATTTATTAGCGCTATAACGCCGCATTAGTCATTGCCTCTGGTATTTTTGGATGTTATATTGAAAAATGTTCTACAATTTTAGCATATTTTGTTTTCGACACAGATCCCATTGTCTCGTCTGAAGAGACTTTTGAACCTAAAATTGTGTAACTAGCTTCTAAGAACTTATCATTCGAGAGATGATTAGCTTCACCAGGGTCTTTGACTTCATATGAATTGAAGTGTTCATCACCGTCTATGTACGCGTCCTCCATTTCAATCGAATCTGCAAGCAAATCCTCAATCAAACGTTATGTTTGTATATCGAATACATTGATTTATCTTTCTGCATCTATGATTGCTTAATTTGAATGCCACTAGACGCTTTGGTCTGTCACCAAGCCATTACATACATTATTATCTAACTACCTCTTCATTGTCTTGTCTTAAACATATTCAACGGTAGATATGCAAATTATCAACCGATCACCCACATTGTGCGAATGTGTTATTAAATTCATATTTGTAACTGCTAACGTTTGACCGTGGTTCATGGCTTTTCCGATTTATTTAAGTAATATTTTGTAGTTACTTATTTACATAATTACACAATCATGCCGTATATATGAATACACTATATAGGTATAATCGCTATTATTTTTAACGCAACAGCTAGAACAAATTTTGTAAAATTGAATAAAGTATAATGATCAGGACCCTATGCGTATTTTATAGAAAAGAAATAAAGAATTTCAATAAAAATAAGTAATTTGAAGTAGCTTTAAACATCTTTCACAATTTATAGAAAAAGAGAACATTGGAAAGGTACGTATCAAAGGTGTTAATGAGCAAATTGGAACAATTTCTAATTTGCCTATTACCACCTTTAATTCATGCTCTCCGAAAAATTTTGTATACCTTGAAATTTTTTCTCCATTCGTGGTTGGCACGTTCATATCATCTCTCATATAAACAGGCAACAATTATGCACGCCGGACTAACGAAATGTGTAAATGGGCCAATTACCGCCGCATATGTAGGCTGCCGTACAATTAGTGGCTTACTAATAGTTTTCATCACCAATAGTTTCAAGCGCTTCGTTGTACAGGAACACATCATACCGAGATCGACTCTCGTTGTGCTCACATCGTGCTTTGTTGTGTTTTTCTCTAACATCACCTCTCAAATATAGTCTCGAATATCAATTCAGTTCTTGTCAGCTTTCGGATTTCAACAGTGAGTTTTCCATTTTCTAGTTTAATTATTTCAACAATTTGGTTCATAAATTCTACTATAGAGTTAAACGTTCGCTAAGTTAGATTTATTTGACAGAACTAGGTTACCAGTGCAGGCTTCTAGGGTTGAAATGTATTATACAGCTTCGCATTTAGAGTGCAAGAAATTTATGTTAACGACTACAAAATCTAGTTGAATCCGTTGTATAAATCTTGCCTTTTTCATTTATTTCACAGACGTTCTTTCCAATTGTTCTCCGGCTCATTTTTATTTTCGTTTGTTTATTTAGAATTCTGTTTCTCATTTCATCCAATCTAACTGAGAATGTTTTTGTCTAAATAATGTAATACTGGAGTCGGCTGCCTCATAACTTTTAATATTCAGCCAATCAATATTATCAATGTTATAATAACATAATATATAAAGGGTAACTAACATAATATAGTAGATGAGATGAGCCAATGCAAGGATATTTAATACAAGTGATATAGGTAGTTACATTCATATTATTCAAAATAGTTCCACAAATTAGTAAATTTAAGAAGACCTAAATTATATTAGAGACACTAAACCTAATAAAATATAAATGAATACATATTACAGATTGTATAAACTTTTACAGTATCCCATACTATCAAAATATTTTTTCCTTTTTATAGCTAAGTCAAAATATTCCAACAACATCTAAAAATGTGTCCACGTAAAGGTTTTCTTTCATAAAAATTTAGTAGGTAGTAGCTTCTTGTAATACGGTTCTAGAATACAAGAGAATAAAATGGAAATAACGCACATAAAAGAACTGAGAAAAGTTCTCTGCCTTCATAAATTATTCTTATGTTGAGAGCTATGAAAGGAAACAAGATTGTGTTTGTTCAAAGGAAAATGTGATTATTGGAAATGAACATGTAGAATGAAATGAAATTACCTTCATTTACAATACTTATAGTGTGTATCTCTGAGTTGGTAGTTGTGATATAAATGCAAGACAAGCAATAGGTAGCTATCGCACATTATATGTGATGAGCAATACAATGAGTTCATCATATAAACTGAATTTGTATTCACGCTGAACTGATTTTATCTGATAGGCAATCATACTATTGAATATCCTTGCATTGAGTAATTCACACGGGATAAAGCATCAATCTTAGCCTTTCATATTTATCAGTAGGCGTTATATTGTGTAGTAGCCATAATGAAATGCCTACACAGACAATAGACAAAATCAAACATCCCAAGATTCGCTTAGCAACTAGTGGGCAGAGCGCTCAACAGATTTGTACAACAGCTGCTAGGACTAAAGACCAGGCTAGTCGGAGCTCTTCCAGCCTTTGAGCCAACCCCAAATCATGCTGTCATCGTAAATAGGATCCAAGGAAGGGGAGGTCAGGTTATGTCAGCTGGTGAGTCTAAAGTGGGGGGTCCGGGCCATTCATTCGAGGGCGGGGGTGGCGCTCATTGCTCGTGTCCGGAGCGCATGCGCGTCCCCTGACCTACTTGCCAGCGCCGCGCCGCCGCCGGGCGGATGGCGACCTCGTTACGCCAAGGTTGGCGAATCAACCGACGAATTCGCGGCCCGCAGACGTACTGACGCGCTGCTTACTTAAAGTTCGATGAACAGTGATTAAATTTAGAAACGATGTCGATGTTGACATTATTGATGTCCCGGATCGAGATTACGAGCGGATATTAATTTAATCGAGCAATAAAAATATTGCGTTTAACTCTAGGTAAGCGCTTCTATGCAAAAGTACTTGGAGGACGATTCCAATTTCAAAGTACCGTTGTAACTGGAATAGTCACTAGTTCTTGTATTTTATAAAACCGGTTGATATAATCTCAGTGATTCACAAAAGTTACTACAAGTTTTTTGAGTCAGCGTGATGCAACATTTGCAAAATGATATTACGTGTGTGTAAAACAAACGAATCTTTTTTTGTATTGATTAACATGCACTGCCTAAAATACGTCCTTACCAAGTTAACAAGTTCCTTACGTTGATATGTGATGAAAATACCGATGTAATAGAAGTTTTTGACACAACTTTCCCTCACTGGTCTACTTTCAGCCTTGTGCGATCACTAAGCCATTTTTCATCTTCGGACAGCATAAGGTTGTTCAAACACTAATGTCCTTACCTGTCTCTGATGTTTGCCTTACTCTCGTCTATAGATAAACAGCGCAATTACGATGATCGATTACGACACTCGACTTCTGTTACACGCTTATTATGGAATCCGATTGTGTAGGTGATACCGCCTTACGGTGATATTATATTCTATAAAATCTATCGGGCGTTGACAACACTATTAATTTTGATGGATGTGTGTTTGGACGTCGAGTTCAAAATTTTGCGTTTTTAAATTATAAAAATTCAATGTTGAATTCTATTTAATATTGTAATGTATAATTCCAAGTATTTGAATATTATTTTATTTTTATTTCAGGTGCCAATGAACTCGGGTGACGCAGTTCAAACATCGGGCGGTTTGGTAGTTTCAACTTACATGGATGCAGAGAAGTTTATTTTATTTTTCTTTCCCATAAAAACTGTCGTTATTAAAATTACCATGTCTTGCCGATTCTCAGCAGTAAATATATTTATATATATTATATTCTACTCGTTTCTGCCAGCGACTTAACCCGCGCGCAACTAGGTCTCTTTATACAAACTTTGGAGACCCATTTCATTCCCTTAAGGAAAAAAATCCTTTTTATTCTTTGTACACATTTTAAAAGCAACCTCTGCAAAATTTTAGCGTTCGTTCTAGAGTTTGGGCTGGGCATTGATGAGTCAGTATTTTTATACATGCAGATGACGCGCTTGCACTGCAAATTAGTGCATGCATTTATTTAATTAACAATTCATAAACACACACATAATAAAAGACAAGACAAAGGAAACAGAAAAATAGATACAAAGGTGATGCTTATTTCTACAGAAATCTCTTATACCACACCTGCGAAAGGAGAGTTGAAAAAAAAGAGATGGACATGATGATGTTATGTGTGTATTGTGTGATGTCATAATATTTGAGCTCTTAACGATTTCATTACATCGTTCTATTTTATTTAGTTAATTGTTTGTAGGTGAGAGATACAGATATAAGTTTAAAATTAGTTTAGCATTTATTAACGTGTCGTGCAAGTGGGCTTTGTATAGTTTCAGAAAAAGAACCACAGGTCTGTGGTCATTCACTACCACCATATGCGTTGTTATTTATTTTTCAATTAACTTTCTTTTTTTACAAATTGAATTGACTTCGAATAGAATTAAAAATTTACAAAAAATAACCTAAATGAGTTACACCACTTAACAAAGCTAATTGTAAGTTTCTAGTTAACAATAAATAATTTGGTACTAAAACATTTATGTTCCTATCAATTTCATTTATTTTTTTATTCTGTTCTGTTATATTACAAGCTTTAAAAATAAATTAACGTTACAGGAGGATTCTAGGAGTTCTCACAATCTTTACCTTATTACAAAAAAAATAATTTCTGACAATCTCTCTATGTAAACATATACAAAATTCACTATAATATACTACACTATAAAAGCAAACAATTTTAATAATCATTATCAACCAAAATTTTAGTTATTATGTAGCTAGATGAGAAACAAACCTCATTTTACTTACCAATATTTTATTTGAATATGCTGCTGCAAATTAAGCAGCTTATTCACACAGTAGTTATTTATGTAGATAAAATACTGAGTGAGACTAATGAAGATTTATGACTAACTAGCAAAAATATTAGATACTTTGTAGTATTTTTATATACATTACATTGTTTTTTTTTTTAAATGGGTTGCAAATTATTGAAATTTTATTTCAACCCAACTGTTATTTCACCAAGGTGAAAACGTCTCCCTCTACATCTAAATATACACTGGGAAGCTAAAATTCTGCGTCGCTAATAAAATTTGCAAGTATTTATAAAATTTATAAAGTGTATTCCTAAATCTGTAGTCTGATTGATTTATTAATCAGTTTTGTACATTATTTAACAATAACTAAGAACAAAAAAATTGCTTTTAATTTGTGACAACCAACCTACATACATATATTTAAGTAAGACTACAAAACTGCGAATATCTTAAATAAAAGTTTTATTTTTGGTTATTTTAATACTTTACATTTTCTTCATGAGCCATTAAGATTATGTGGCACTCTGTCAACCAATAATTTTGGTCTATTTTTGATCATTCTTTCACTAGCGCACTCTTTAATTCAATAAATGGGAGCTGGAGAGTGTTAGCTAAGGCATATTTGGAGCTCACCCCATGCATTTTCTATGGAAAGCAAGCTGCCCACTATCTGACTGGCAACCTTGCAGATAATGCCAACGTCTTGAATATATGCATATTAAATGCACACTATGTGACCGTACATAATTATGCATAGAAATAGAATTTGCCTCCATATTTACTAAAAGCCTAATGTATCTAAAAGCAGTCAGAAAACCATTTCCTATCTCTACTAACTTTATTCGACTCTTTGATGATATCCCAGACCATCATATCTCCATTTTGACTTTCCATTTGCTAAGAAGAAACCCAAAACTCTTTTTAATCGTTGTAGTATTGTATCAGAGCTCACATTGTTGTGGTTAATTTCTTGAAGGTAGTTTTGAACCTAAACAGCTGTGAGATGTCGATTTCTAAGTATAATGCTCAAAATTAATCTGTCTTCTCGTGTAGTTTGTGCACGATGGCCAGATATTTCCTTGTCTTCTGATATCTGGTCTTTCGAAATCACTGTATTCTTCTGATCGTATATAAAATATTTCCCGTTCTAGCAGTATTACGCTGACTTCTTTCTCCTTGTAAGCTAGTATTAATTTGTGTACATTCTTCAGATATTACAGACATGTTGTTGCACGAAAACTGTCACCAATTCGAAAAGTTTTCATATTGGCAGCCCGGTTCAAAACAAAAGCGGGATAATTTTTTTTACTTATTTTGTTATTTTTCTAAATTCAGAAATTTCGCTCCATATACCTATATTTACCGTATTACTAATATGCATATAATATCACTCGAGAGATCTGTGTATACAACTTTAAGAGATATCGCAGTGTCTCTATGTGATCCATTATTTTTGTGGCAGAATCGAAAATAATTAATTAACTGCAACACATTTATCAATTTTTAAAGAGAATTACATTTTAATATCAATTTTCACGATATCTTCAATTTCTATGTGAAAAATGATTCTTCTTTTGTTTCCAGATGCTGCTCTAAAGAAGAAACTTTCAAGAAAGACTTCTTGGTGCCCATCGGCATCAATATTAGTGCCCTACATCTACCCTGTAGATCCGAATTTGTTTGAAGTGAGGCGACAAATTCGGTTCTAGAGAGGTTTGTGTGGTGCATGCACTGCGACGTTTCAAGACCATGATGACATCACTGTGAAGATATTCTTGTTTAACTTAATTCTTTTTCTTTTTGTATGTGTGTTGGTAGTCGCAGTAATATATTCCAAAACAGATCGTGGTTTACTAATCCAAAATCATTATTTGACTGTAACTGGGCAATATTACTGCGGTTACAATATTTTCAATTTTATTAAGGTTGTATTAATTGTTGTCGTTTATCTTTTCAAAATTTTCTCAGCCTGTAATTTTCAAAAATGGTATTGGAAGTTAGGTAGTGATTGAATTTCGAAATTTCTAGGTTTTTCAATTTTGTGAATTTAATGTCACAAATGCAGGTATGATGTAATAGAAATCTTCAGAAAATTAGGAATAAGATAGGCCAAAATAATTAAGGGAAAGGGACTTTATTCGGGAGTCACACATTGGTTGCTATTTCATTTGCACAAGGAATCCAATTCCTAGCTAAAAAATCCTTCATATAACAAAAATGAAATATTCCATTTAGCAATTCAGAAAACATGAAAAAAACTAAGCACGTATTGTATAAAATGAAACTAAACTTATATAGAAATATGAAATTCAAGGCACGTTTTAGGAAAAATTGTATTCCAGACACTCATACGAAATGAGTGTTCCTTATTGTTAGCAATATGGAAATGGGCTTGGGAAGGGAATCTTGTTGTGGAGATATGAATATATTCTTGAATGAAATTCATACAATATATTCAGTTATTAGGTACATTGGTTTTAGGTGTGTTTGGTGTCAAATCTATACTAATATTGTAAAGCTGAAGAGTTGGTTTGCTAGTTTAAAAGCGCTAATCTCAGCAACTACTGCTTCTAATTGAAACATTCATTTAGTGTTAAAGACAACACTAAATGAAGACAAGATCGAGGTAGCCTATATGACATTACGCTACAAATTAATTAAGCTAAATTATTATTTAAGCCGCAAAAGTGAGTCCAATGTATAAACTAAAGACGTCTCTTTATAGGATACTATTTATATAAGAAGTTATTTGCTTGATCGTAATAATTGTAGTTTGCATTTTTAGACCCACTTGCACCATAAATCACTTAGTTCATTTATAACTGAAATGTAATTAATGAAATTGTGTCTCTGTTATCTTAAAAAGATTATTAGACATTTTACGATACTTTAAATTCGTCTTATTGATATTTTGAGTGATTTTTTTAATTTAGCTAATATTAATTATTTGTATTGTCTTTTAACCTTGTAATAAACAATGGGTGCACAGACATACATAGAATAGCAGAATACCCATGTTACAATATTTAAATAGTAACAAAATATATAAACAGTTTTTTACGTACAATAACACTTAATATTCATATGTCATAGCAGTTTATTAATAAGGGCCTTACAAGCCATATACGAATTCTATCACAGTCAAGAAATGTTAAAAAATGTCAAACCAATCAAAGAAAATATAAGACTTAAATAAAGAGAAAACAAATCACACATAAAAACTAATTAAATCAAAACAAAAGTCAGAATAAATTACAGTCCAAATTAATATTTCTATCAAAGTTTAAATTCATGCATGGAATTTAATCATTTCTCAATCTAATAAGATGATTTATTGCGAGGATAGCACCTCAATTAATTTGTTACAATGACTTTACTTGGTAAATATTGACCAGTATTTCATTAGTAAAACAATATGTTATTTATGTATTGGTACTTGATCTACTGTGTTGTTTGCAGGTACACCATTTTTCTGTAAATCCAAAGCGTTTCCTAGGAATTTTTTAACTATCAAGGACTTGGTATATATTGTAGATGCATACATTCTATTCTATGCGTTTTAAACCGAAATGTAAAAATTTAATTTTGAATTTTACATATAACGTGCTTTAAATAATCATTATGTCTCTGTCATCCTCGGATAAATGCCAGAAATAAAATAATGATTGAAATTCGTTTAGCTCTAAATACATTTTGTGGTTTGTGGTGCAAGTGGGCATAAATAATTTTGGTAGGTACAGGCTGAGAAAATCATGAGAAGAAAAGACCGTGTAGTAAACTTTATATAAAATATGATTTTTTTTTTTTTCAGTATTTATAACCAATTGTCATGTATCTTATCTAATTTGTGTCTATATCCATGCAAATTATCAGTTTCTTCCACCACGTAGCGCAAGTGTATCGATTTCCACATTAAATTCGTTGTACTTGCATATTTATGTGTAATCGTATCGATTGGAACTGCTTCGTCTGCATTGGATATAGCACTTATTGCATTGCTAACTGTCCTGGGTTTCTGAAATTGTATATTTGTTTTTATTATGTTTTCATCTTTACAAATGTGTATAATTTTGTTGAATCATTCAATGACCAAGGCGAATCGAGAGGGTGTTTCAGACTTACTGACTAAAACTACTCCTATATTCCTCATTTGCCCTTTGCATTCCAAAACCACGGGTTTCCCTTTTGGAAGTAAATTCATGGCCCCAAATAAGTTCACCGCGGAAATGAAATGAGTGTATCACGTGTAACCTATTTTAATTGAAATTTTATTTTACGTATTAAATACGCATGGATAGATTTAGATAACACTTAAATTTAAGCTATATTCTGAAGAAAAAAAATCAATTAAAGGGTCATCTTTTGTGATATACTCTACTCTCTCATATATTTTAAAAACATATTTAAAGCCATACAATCTACATGCCTAAATAGAACAACGTCAATGGAAAGATATTTTTGCTGTTTACTACTCGTTTGGTGTTCCTTTCCATAAAACTAAATTGATGTTAATTGCCATACATCTACGTAACTCGTAACCTCGCTAAATAGTCATAAAAATGTGAAATAGAGGCGAGAGAATGAGCGATGGTGGTTTGAGTTTATTCTAAATTTGAATTGTCGAGGTTCCAACAGAACTAATAGATCCTTTTTTTTTTTTCATAATTTAATTGTTATCGCACCTATTTCTTTTCAATTTTTGTCCAAATGTATCGATAGAACATCGAATTGCCTATATTATTTTAACTTTTTTATGTGACTGCACTTCAATGTTTTTACATTTGTTTTTGGTCCAAACTGTTGTCACTGTTTTCTTAGAGTGTGTTTGAAAATAAATAAAATTACAAAATCTCTGTGTATTTATTGACCTATTTTCTCTATCTCCGACCACAAAATGATTAGCTCATGCTTCGAGCTCTACAAACTGGAAAACTAAATGCTATACCATACCAGCAGCTATTTGTTTAAAAATACACTTAGCATTGTCCTAAAGGAACTACCAATAATGATTTAATAACAGGACTAACTCATAAGACTCGCTACTACAATCCTGTCGTCAGAACCCCTGAAAGAGTCCTTAAAATTAACTAGTTCTATAACCACCACGCTTGGCAAATGGATTGGTGACATTAGAAAGATTCTCATGATATCATATTTTCATGGTGAAATATTAACTGATTTACCAAGCTGTGGCAACAGAATACAGGTTGGCAGTCTCATCATAAATACTACGAGTTGATATAAAAAAATAGAATGAAGAGAAGTTAACAATGGAAGCTTTTCATGACTCATGAATTTTAATAATTAATAGTATCTATTGGTACCCATACACACATAATTAAATATCAGAAGCTTACGAAAGTATATCCACGTCTAGATATTGATCACCATACAACCTAACTACAGCGCAATACAACAAGCAATCGATAAAATTGCTTTAAAAAAAAAACTAAATTACACAGTGCAGCAATAAATTAACCCACAGAGGGGTAGGAACGCACTAATGTATTCAAACTTCTAAAAATCAATACTTGCCCTGCAGACTTTAGTTATTCTACTTCCCACTAGATGTCGCTAGTTAATGGTAAAACAGTTCAAAATAAGCTTCATGTTGGAATATTTACTTCTATTCAATAACAGATGGAGCTAGAATCGCCCTTAGGGTGGAGTTTTTCATTGTGTTTTGTGTATATTATTTCATAAACTGCCTGATTACTTTTAACAACATTTCTCAGTAAATTATAACTACACAAAATTGCATCTGTCTGTCACTGAAATAAAATTATAGACAACCGACTTCAAGAATATGAAGTTTTTTTCACTTCGGTTGTATTTTTATATTATGAAGTGCAATAGATATTTAAATACCCTTGGGGTAGAGTGAAAAAGCAGTTACAAGATTGACAAGACTTATCTTAAAAAAAATCTATGTTAACTAAAACATATAACGTCCTGTTGACTGGCTTATTGCATAAAATGAAAACGTTAAGCTCTTCTATTTTTTCAATATTTTTGGTCACCCTACGTAGGACTATAGATATCTACTAAGATATACGTAGGATGAATAGCTGCGCAGATATCGTAACAATTTGACTTAGAACGACCGGCGGATATTTTTGTTTCGATTATATGTATCAGTTTTTTTTTGTTTAAGGTGGAAAATTATCTATTGCCTTCTCGCGTTCTAGGGCAGAGTGGAAAGGCGTATTAGACTTTTACTAACTAAAACCACGTTTTTTTTTTACTTTTGCATCCCAGGTTTCCTTTACGGGAGAAAACCCATAGTCACAGTGGGCTTGGGCCCTGCCTGCCTTTGAGGCGCGCGTGAAACACTACGTGCCGTCGACGACTCGGGCTCAGCCTAGACTGTTACCGATCGGACAGTGAGCTACACATCGCACGACGTCCGCAAGCCTACACTCGGTTATAATTATATAGTAAGGGTGGTTTTTGTAGATTTTTTATTTATTTATCATATATACAAAGATTACAGGATTATTTAGTTTAAATTGTTTCTTGATCATAACCACTAAGCCAGCAGGTACCTACACCTCGTGAATGTGTGTGTTTTAACAACATGTCGATATATGTAAGAACCTAGATATCTACCTCATTGCATCATAAGATTTAATTAACCTTTCAAATACCGTCAGTTTGAGACACAATAGTAAGACAATAGGTGCGCGATTCCGGCGTTCGCGCACCTATTGTCTTTCTATTGTGTCTGTAATTTCCACGATTGAAAGGTTAATGAAATGAATATGGATAATGAGTGAATATGATTTGTGACAGCTAAAATTACCAATTTAGGTAAGGTTTTATTGAAGTATTACCATAAAAATGTGAAAAAATTCTTGAAAATGGAACCATAATTCCATTTTTACTGGAATAGTAGAGACGATCAAAAGCTGAAGAATTCTCTAGTTTTTCTAAAATAATTCTCTTATTATCTTAAAATTTTAATTACAGAGTGTATAAAACCACAAAATTATCAATAAATATAATTCAGAATAATTATTTTATTTACAATTATTTTGGTTTCTTACCCGCTACTGTTAAATTACACTGTGCTAAAAAAATAATAACATTTTTGTCAAAAATCCTTTAAAACATAGGTCTCACAATTTCATAGTACAGAGAACCGACAGTGTTATATGGGAATGTATAAAGAAAGAATAGGTTATATTTTTGTGTCAACATAATCATATTTTTTTTTTAAACATAATATCTTAAAGCCTCGTTCTAATTGTGTTTCGTAATTTTAAAGCGTAGAGAGCCAATTGCTAGATACCAAGACTTTATAAATAAAGAAAGAAAGATTACATTTTTGTATAAACCATTTTTTTTTTTTTTTAATAAAATATTATTTATACCAAAATTCTTTAAAACATCTAAATAAAATTTGTGTCTCACAATTTCATAGAGCGGAGAGTCGACAGCGAGGTACCAGGAATGTACAAAGAAAGAAAACATTACATTTTTGCATAACCATTTTTTTTTTTTAAATAAAATATTATTTTTGACGAAAATCCTTTAAAACATCGAAATAAAACCTTCTATTTATATCTCACAATTTCATAGAGCGGAGAGCCGACAACGAGGTACCAGGAATGTATAAGGAAAGAAAAGATTACATTTTTGTATAAACTATTTTTTTTTTTATAAATAAAATATTATTTATACCAAAAATCCTATAAAACATCTAAATAAAACCTTCTATTTGTGTCTCACAATTTCATAGAGCGGAGAGCCGGCAGCGAGGTACCAGGAATGTATAAGGAAAGAAAAGATTAATGACTATCGCAGGACGGCAGACAAGCGCGGCCACGTTTGACAAGCGCAGGTGCGCCATTTTCATAATTGGCCCGACCCGAGACCTTTTCAGCTTTCAGGAACTACATAGTGAGTGTGGTCATGTGAGTTCATGTAAGTGATGTTTCTTTGTTTTAGAACGAGGAACCTGTATGGTTTTTCTTTTATTAGTAGAGTCATGAGCAATAATATATCTGTTTACTTACTTATCTAGTCGTATATAGTCGTAATTGTATTATGGAGTAATCAAATCAGGTTAACTATGCCAGCCTTCATTAACCTTTTATTACAAATTCTTAGTTTTCTTAGGTATTTGGTACAGGCCATTATGTTAACTACATAATTATTTCACGAAACTTGTCAAGTCAATTGAAGATATAGGTACCTTGTTTTTGAGTTTTAAGGACCTGATTTCTTCTTAAGGGCCAAGCGCCCGAAAAGTGCCATAAAACAGTGATTTTCTGAGGCCTACTCCTCCGTAACGGCTAGGTCAAATGGTTTGAAAAAAATATATGTTTATTATAGATTCATGAACAATATTATCAACATTTGTTTTTTTCGTGCAATTAATACTTTTGTCAAAAAAAAATATTTAGCAATTTCGCAACTTTCCCTACTCCTTCGAAACGGCTTGGACCTTGAGAAACATTTTTACACATAAAAATTGGTGGATAAATATTCTTCAAAGTGAATATTGCATATGTAAATCAATCAATATCTCGCAGAGAAAATGTATTTAAAGCGCTTTCCGGGCGCTGCTGGCCGCAAATAAATGCACAGATTTGCGTACTGCCGCCTAGGCGAGTGCGAGAGTTGCATTAACATAATTTAAATACTTTTGTGTTTCAATTCAATACCAATTATCAACTATGCGCAAACACCGGCTTGCTTTTATATATGAAGGCTATACTTAACACACTTAGTAGTTACCATTATGTCCAATGTCTTATTAAATGTCTCATCATTCTGTCTTATTTCACTTCTGTCTCAAGTAACCATAACTCCATACAAAGTGGATTACACATCTAATACCGTACCGGACAGGGTTGCAACGTGCGCGAACATGAAAATCTGACACACAAGGGCTCACCTTTCTCAGTAATGAGTACTATTAATCACGTGAAGACCCTGCGTTGTTCGTTAAACTTAAGCACTACTTGACGGGGATCTTGGCCTGCATCTGTGCCAAAACTAACGACATATGATGGATTAGAAAAAATGTTTAAGACCCCTGTTGTAGTTCTGAAGGGACTTTTTTCGTGTGCAACTTTTGAACTGTCAAGTTTTGAGATTAACATTAATCTTATATTCTTTTTTGTAACTTTTTTTTTTAATTTTCATAAACTAGTGCTTGACTGCGATCCTACCTGATGGTAAGCAGTGATGCAATCGTTGATTGTAAAGTGAACTAGTTTATCACCCGCTCATGAGAGCCTATTCACTCTAGCCTTCGAAGACACCTAAATTATAATCGGACGGAAAGACAGAAGAAGGCGTATTGCTCCAGTCCTTCGATGTACACTCTACGATCTAATGACAACGCGAAACATTTAGTCTAGACCGTAGAAAAAAAATCATATAACACACGATTATCAATTGTACAAATCTAACTAAAAACTTGAGCATTTCTGCAAATGTGGTTTTAGATTCTATTTAATTCATTAAACCCAAACCGAACACCGGCGTTCGCGTCTTTCTATTGTGTCTGTAATTTCCACGATTGAAAGATTAAAATGATATTTTATCAGCAAGAAATATGCAAGTATTAAACAGATAACGCATCCAAACTCAAGAAATGTTTCTCAATTCAAAACATTTCTCGTATTTACCGTCCGACTGTCCTACGCTACCCTTTTCTCAAATATCTCACTCAAAAACACTTCAATCGTAAATCGATCGCTCCCAAAATCAGACCTACCAAAAGAAAAATTGTGTAACTGAGCGAAAGCATTGCTAGCAGGAAGGGCCACGTCAAAAATTACTATTATACCCTCCGCCATAATTAATGAACTGCTTATTCAAATACATTTAAAACTATTATTCATGCCGTTTACGTTTGAAACGTTCCGACCTTTTCTTTGAAAGGACCTTTATATTATTAATTAAAAAAAGTGTTGCCTTATGCGATTTTTAAATAGTCCCGGCCAAAGCCGTAACGAATTTTAAGGATAAATACTTTTTGTCCACAATAGTTCGTTATTAGAATATTATGTTGGTAATGATCTTTGCACAAATAAATATACTTTGAATAGTAATGGGTAGCAGTTGTAAGTAATCATTTACGCCTAGTTATGCACTTGTTTTTTTTTTTGTATTATGAGATCTTGTATAGCAGTCATTATGAGTTTACTTTGCGACTTCGTAAGCATAATGTACCATTCGGTTATTGGAAATGATAACGGAAAAGCAAATAGGTTCAAAGCAAATATGTCGTAATTAATTAAAGCAAAAAAGTAAGACAGATTTCCATATAGTCTGGAAAATAATCAGTACCTAAATACTAAGCTAATGAAATAACAATACACACACAAAGACAAAAAACATACAAAAGAAAAAACTTCAGCAAAGTAACGAGAAAATGTTCTTTGCAAAAACAGAGTTTGCTTCATACGTACTGCTTGCCAGATTACTGTGACCTCCCCCACCCCTTTGTACTAAAAGAAAATTGGAAGAAAAAGCGGTGTGCGGTTTTCCTCAAGAGCTCGTCTTATAGTGGTCAGTAGAGATTTCCCGGATGTTTTTTCCTTTTGATATTTTCGCTATTCGGCGGCTTAGTAGGTAGGTTCTCATTATTATTACTGGGGCGAATCCCTGGGAAAAATGACTGCTGTTTCTGATATTCAACGTTACGCTTGCACGCTCAGTCGCACGCTTTCGATTAGTCGTTTGCATTGTGTGCCTGCCCTTATATTCGCGTGAATTTTGGCTGATGTTACACAAGGGGTTTTTCTGTCTGTTTTTAATTCTATTTTCAAAATAGAATTAAAGAATTAATAACTTTATTAGCTGCCAGTGGTATTCGATGTGCTTTACTTATCTAAGACTAACTTAAATTAGCACCTGCAGAAAAAAATCCAGTTGGACCATATTTTTTCTTACTTGTTAGTGAAAACCAAAAAACAAAACACCAAAACATAAAATAACAAAAATCTAAACATATTACTTCTGTAATTCTAGCCTTTTCTAGAGACTTTTCTCGAATCAAAGTTCATTTAAAAACGTATCGTTTGAACTTTTATTAGATTTGTTGATTTGAAAATATTTCTAGTTTATTTAAATAGAATTGCCGAAAAATATAAAGTACTGAAATATTGTCCCCATTTTATTTTTATAAACACCAGAGCTCCACTGTGCATTTTATTGAAATAATGATCATACAAATTGATCTACGTATAAATTAAGAAAGATTATACCAAACTCGTATTTTAGAACAAATTAATAACTGAAAAAATTTCTTCAGCTCATAATTGTGGATAGAAGAATATTTATATAACTCTGTTTGCACAAAATAAATTATTTTTCACGTCCAGAGACTTATAATATTGCAGTTTCCATATCGAAATCCCATTGCAACATTGCACAGCGAACTTTTAATCAAGTCCTGGAGAAACGATTTACTACGAAAAAGATTAATTGAAAAATACACAGAATGGACAAAGTCGAAATAGTTCTAGAAATGTGTTTTTTTTTGCCATACTACCAAGAATGGTTATATTTTTTGCATATTCCATCGATTACAACTGCTTTTATTAGCCTTAACTTAAAGTGCTAAATCAGTGGTAGCTTTCAAATCAGGTAATCGTTAACATTTAGTAACATTGGACCACTTAAACAAAATGGCAGAAAAGAAAAACTGAAATGTAGACGCAGCATACAGTTTTGTTATACAGGATCACTACAGGTACCTCACATCTCATTGCCCTAGTCAAGAAAAGCTTGTTCTTCTTCTCAGTCGTACATTCCTGGCGGAGTGGTCCTGGTCATGGATCGCCTGGTAGTTTGGTTACGGCATTTGCAAGACTTCTCCATCTCTCTCTATTCGTGGCATTACATGTGCATTCAATGAGAAAACACTTAGAAGATGATTTGGTGAGGTTGGCTCTCTACTTTATTGTACCACTAAACGTTCTAAAAAGTTTTCATCACAGATGATATGTTCAAACATTTTGAAGATTCGCAGTTGCACATTCGATGAAAATCTTTATTTGATGCAAAGGTCTTTCAAAATGGAAACGTTAGTGCAGTAAGCAGTTTACTGCTTGCAAAAGCTTGTTAGTCCCTTACATTCTCCATCTTCTTGTATAATGCAGAGACGAGGATCCTTTAATAAAGCTGACCGTTGGATTGACGCTTTTGAGATGTGTTGTTGGGATTCCTGTACAGAGCATCGGGCCAGCGTCTCCATAATAGCTGAACTCAAAACACATATAAGACTCACCACCATGCTAAAGGTTTAGCTTAGTGCTCTTTGAGCATATCTGGCGGCTAAAGTATTCAAAAATTCTGCTTTAAATACTTTAGCTATCATTAGGTACTAGAAAAAAACAGATGATAATCTAGAAAAGCAGATGGGAAAAACGGGAGTGGGAGGCTAGAGGTTACTTTAGTCAGACCGAAACTACACTAGAGACTACACACGTTGCTGAAGATAGATCAACATAGTGAAATATTATCCGCAACAAATTTATTTTTTGAGATCAGGACCCTCATACACTCAAGGAGATAGGCGTCATACCTTTTTTACCCACTTCTAATTCCTTCGTTGCCTTTCATACCTGCCCCCCTAGCCAAGTTACAACCGTATCATGTCGAATTCCGTTCTCCAATCGGTAACGATTCGGTGTCAGCAATTGCAGAAAACGATAAGTGGCTAGCCATGTCGACGCACTTACGTCGGCCGCTCGTTCTACAATGTAGCGTTTGTTTATCAAAGGATGTAGCGTTAAACGTTGTAGAAATTCATTCTATCATTTTGAACGATGTGAACTTGGCTACGAATTGTCTATTCGTTTGTTCCGACCACGCGACTTTACGTTGAGATGACGTCATTCCCATACGTTTCATCACTTTTCGACAGCGTTAACGTTTGCAGAATAACAACTTGGCTAGGCGTGCTGGGTCGCGTTTTCCTTTCAGAAGCGAATCCATGGCCCCTGTAGACTTCGACCCTGCTGATCCTCTACTGTTTGCTGATATATCTACTTGTGACACGCGTAGAACAATACATGGCGCCGATGACTTGTGCTCGGTCCGGACGGTCGGATGGCGAGCTACGTCGTGGTCTATCCTAGGCTGCAAATTTTTATGTGTAGGCAAAAACATCGCCAACTGAAACGTCCGCTCTGCACGTCACCTAGTCTAGCCCGCCCGCAGCCACAGTCGTCGGCCGGCGGCGCCCGCGGCGGCCTCCACCATTAATCACTAGTTTTAGCTCACGTTGAACGCTGACTAGCGTACTCGTACCTACTGCGCTGCGATGTGCGATGTACAGCTTGCGGTTCTGCGGAAAATTGCTTTTCAGTTATTTACAGTATTGCCTCTTTTAAATTATTTTTGGCTTATATATTTTAGGCAGCTTTTACAAAACTATTTAAAATTTATCCCGCTGAGAGTTTTGAAAAGAAAATTGATTGAGTTCATTCAGATAATTTGTAAATCGTCAGTTTCTTTTGGTATACTATGGCATATATAAATCTGGCCAGATGAGAGCTAAATCAAAATGAAAAGATATTTAATATTTTTTTACGTAGGTGTATGTGCTTGCTCTTTTCGGTTAGTAGCTTTACTTTTAAACATATGTAGTTACTGAAGAGTTTTTTTGTTTAAGGTGGTAAATCATCGAATGCCCTAGCCAATCATCTAATTTCTTTCTCCCACAATAGGGCGGAATGCCCCCCCCGCCCGCTTTGAGACTTGTACTGTCTAATACCACACCTATGTTCCTCCTTTTCTTAATGTTTAGGTCTCAGGGATTCTCTTCACACAACCTATGGCCCCAATGGGTTTCGGCCCTACTGGGCATCTACGATTTTGCTGACATAGCTGAGTACTAAATAGTAAATGATACAAATGAGAGATAAAACCTTAGTAATATTAAAAACTAAACCCAAACTAGCAAAACGGTTACATATCTGATTTTTAACAACTTGCAAAAGCCTTTTCACTGCACTCAATATAGTAGTGTAAATAGAGATACTTAATCGAATGTCAGTCAATCCGTACTCGCTACGGCAACAGTTACCACTGACAGGTAGCCACAAATCACGGTAGAAAAGCTAGATTTGTATGTTATCGCAGGTTAGGAAATGACAACAATTTATAACGCTGTATCATAGATGAAGAAACATATTCGTAGAACTGTGGTGTGGGACATAATACTGCAAATGAATGCTGGACTAGATCTTTCAAGCAAAAACCTATGGACATAGTTCTTCAAGCACGTTTTTCTTCTTTTTCTGTTATTTTTTTTTGTTTTTGAACCACTTTAACTATATTCAAGTGACACTAATACGAGAAAACATTGACTTTTGCGATACAGGTTTCTACCTAGTTCAGAAGTTAAGGCAAACAATTTTATTTGAATCTATACAAAGATTGGTAGATATAGTTATCAGCGATAATACCGTCAATGTACCCATGAATGTATGTATGTTTAAGTTTGTGTAAAAGTTATGTCCATATTTTCGTATAAGGCTAAGTTTTTTTTTAATAATAAATATTAAATACGACTCCGTTTATTAATTTCACACTTGGATAGATTCATTTAGCGCTACACGCAATATTATCACCAGTTTGTACATATTATTATTTTTATTTATTTCCTATATAAAAGGTGTAAGGGACAGCCCTCCACAAACTTTAAGGGCTTGCTTAGTAGACGAAACTGAACAACTTTCTACAAGATTTTTTTTCAGGAAACGAAAAAAAGAAATCGGCCTCGCCATACAAAATGATAAACTTGATTGGACAATTTGTATGGCGAGGCCGATTTCTTTTTCGTTTCCTGAAAAAAAAAAACTTTGTGGAAGGTTGTTCAGTTTCGTCTGCTGAGCAAGCCCTTAAAGTTTGCGGAGGGCTGTCCCTTACACCTTGTATACATTAATGAATTTTTAAAATGTCGCTTAAAATATAGAAGCCCGCCAGCATCGGGAACAGGGTCCAAGCTACCGGTGGTCATGGCTCTTGAGAGAGGAATCTCCGAACAATACGGACCGTGTCCAGGAGTACTGCCATCTCTATTGTTCTCGATCATGCCCTTGATCTAACTGTACAACAAGAGCCTCTTTAGATGTAACTGTTTTTTTATCCATACCTACTTATTGTAAATTTTAGTCCCTCACCGCGTCTTGTGTCGTCTCGTTAAATTCAAAATCTAATGACCTGATTTTCATGAAAAAATGCTCAAATTCAATCAACTCCAAATTAAAGATTTAAACTCCCACTGTTCAAATCGACAGTTGCTACCAACATAATAGAATAATCTCTTTCAACTTACAACCGATCGGTATGTCTGTCTGTGTACCGAACATTGTTAGTAGTTGCCGAGTCACCTAGGGAGCCAGTATCGAACAGTAGTTAGCGTTTATCAGCGCCATATGGGGGTTCAGTCTTTGTATCAACGAATTAGAAATGCCTTTTTTGTTCTCGAAACTTTGGGGAAAAGAGTGAATTAATTTTTGGATTGTGCATGTAAGCGTAACATTATTGAATTGTTGATGGTTGTGTTAAGGATAACAGCTTGCAAGATTATTTTGAAATGGATTTAAATTTTTGAATAAAACATAACTCAAAACATTACATAATATTTTTGAGACCTGATGGAAAATGAAAAAAAAAAAAACGGTTCCATTTGCTTGCAAGCAAAAAAATTCCATGCAGCTTCGAACATATGGTATATATGTAGTGTATATGGGTTGCGACCTTGGAAAATAAATAAAAAAAACGTGATGTCTGCGTTTCTTGTTTAATGTCTTCAAAGCTTCTTAATAAAATAGATTTTTTCTGCGTCCTATCGCCTGTCACTCCTGTTCCAACTTCAATTCGCCATCTTCCCTTCTGTCGCCTTCATATTCATCCTCTCTCTCTCTTACGCTTCGTTCTACACATCATTCGTACGTTCCTTTCATGCATCCTACAATCGGCCGTCCTGCATTCATATCTGCCCTCAGATATACAAACATTGTTATTACTAACACTAAACATTAAATATTACATCTTACACAAAATGTAACCACAAAAACAATGGCAATTAATTGTATAAAATAGCATAACGCAACCGCTAATAAGACTCCTACTCCTACTAAGTATTCATAAGGATACTGAGTAGTCTTATATGCACGGGTATCACGCACACACAATTCATTCATTCATTCTTACCTGGCCACCTCTTCATATTGTCTGCTGAGCTGGAGGTCTTCTTTGGTCCCTCGGAAGCATCATACAGCTTTTCCACGTCGTACCTGTCATTTCTTTTAACTTTAGTAATCTTATAGGGTCCCAAAAACTTAGGTTTAAGTTTAAGACCTGGACCAAACTGAGTTCTCTTGATGGCCACTAGATCTTCCAGTTCATATGTTGAACTTGGCTTCCTTTTTGCATCAAATGTTTTCTTATTCTCATCTTGGATTTTTTGAATCTGCTGCTTGGCTTTCAACCTTAAGTTCTCTCTATTTTCATTAAAATCTTGTATCACTTCTTGTTGCAAGAGATTATATACCTCCATGTCTTCTTTACATTTCATTTTAGTTCCAGTAAGTAACTGAAATGATGAAGTATTTATAGATCTTTGGTAAGTGCTATTTATAGCTCGTTGAACTCGACTTACATGTCTATACCACTGGGACTTATCTTCAATACAAAGCTTAGGAATTAGAATGCGATGAATTCTCTCCACTTGTCCGTTCCCACGAGGAACTCCAGTAGTGATCTTGACATGTTGTATAGCTTCTTCTTTGCAATACTCTTCGAATTCTCCGCTAGTGAATGCTGTGCCTCTGTCTGTTATAATCCTAGTTGGATTACCAAATATCTGCTGATGAACCCGTAATTTGTTCAATACTTCTGCGCTAGATGTAGACTTGGTAGGGAATAGCCATATAAATTTAGTAAAAGCATCTATCATCGTTAGTATGTAGTTATACTGTTTTCTTGTTTCACTGAATGGTCCTATATGGTCCAAATGTAAAGTGTGAAACGGGATTCCTTCTTTATCTATTGGGTTCAAATAGCCCTCCTGCTTTCCTTCTTTCCTTGTAGCTAATAAACAGGGTATGCAACTTAAAACAACTTCTTCAATACTTTTATCCATGTTTCTGATGTAGTAATCCTTTCCTATAGCTTCTTTCATTTTTCTTATTGAAAAGTGTCCATTTTGGTGCACTTTCTTTATTATTTCTTTCTCCATAATCCTTGGAACTACTAATTTCTTCTCATCACCTTTATACAGGATACCATTATCAAGCCAAAAGTCATTGTACTTCCCATCCTTTAATATCAGCTCTTTGATAGCTTTGAGTTCTTCATCTGTCTCTTGACCTCGTCTTATGTCTTCTTGTATACTTGACACCGCTGCCACGAATGGGTTTCTACTGAGAGCATCTGCGTGTTGCATTCTGCCGCCTGCTCTATGCTCGATCTCATAATCATACTCTTCCAGCATGAACACCCATCTGGCTACTTTTGGTGTCAGGTCTTTCTTCTTTAACGTCTGCTCAAAGGCTTTACAATCCGTGACAATCTTGAAGTGTATTCCATACAAGTAATGCCTAAACTTCTTAACCGCTTGAACAACTGCAAGTGCTTCCAGCTCATAACTTGAATATCGGCTTTCAGCCTCATTCGTCTTGTGACTCATGTAATGCACTGGATGTAACTCACCGTCTGGGTGCAATTGCAAAAGTATTGCAGCCAACGCCTGACTGGACGCATCAGTGTGTAGTTCCGTCTGCAAACTAGGATTGTATATCTTCAATACTGGATCACTTGTCAGCTTTTGCTTCAATGTATTGAAAGCAATCCGTTGCTCATCATTAAATATAAATGGTACTTCTTTCTTCAGCAGTTCTGTAAGTGGTCGAGCGATCTTAGCATAATCTCTTATATATTTCCTGAAATAAGATGTTAAACCAATAAAACCCATAATCTGTTTAACATTCTTGGGCTCTGGATACCTAGCAACTGCCTCAACTTTCTCTGGACTCGGCTTCACCTCACCTTCCTTGATTAAATGACCCAAATATTCTATCTCACGTCTGATAAGTTTCGCCTTTTTCCAGTTCATCTCAAGTCCATTCTGTGATGCTACCTCTAAAACTTGCCTCAGTCTTTCCAGCGCCTGGTTCTCTGAATCAGCTGGGATAACAATATCATCAACAAATATTAACATAATACCTTTTGCTATCAACTCCCTGAAAATAATTGTTACAAACCTCATGAAATATTGAGGTGAAATGGACAGACCAAAAGGTGCACGTAAGAACTCAAACTGTCCGTGATGAGTAACAAAAGATGTATAGGGCACCGACTCCTTGCTTATTCTCAAGTGAAAGAAACCATTTTTAAGATCTAATACACTAAATACCATCGCATCTTTCAGCTTGTCTATCAGGTCATCAATGATGGGTAATGGAAATTCATCTTTCACTACCTTTTTATTTAATAAACGGTAATCAACACAAATCCGTGTTGAGCCATCCTTTTTCTTGACCAATACTAATGGACTAGAGTATTCAGAAAAACTAACTTGCACTATTCCCTTTTGTAACCACTCGTCTACCTGCTCTTCGACTAATCTTTGTTCCATATGCGATATTCTCCGGGGTCGCTGAGATATTGGCACATCGTCTTTTAACACTATTTTCATCTCAATCGGAGCTTCTTTCATCTGAATGGGCTTGTACTCTTCCACTAGCCGCATAACCTCCATCTTTATATCCGCGTTAGAAATGTGACCTGCAACATCAATGGAATTCACACAACAATTCACGCGCGACAACCATTCATCATCTTGTGTCATCAACAACACAGCACCCTCACGAACTACCATCACAACATTTTGTAGGAATTCTTGACCTATTTATAATATTTGAGAGTACAAAGAAAAAGCAGCAGCGTTTATATACGTTTATTCAAAAGGTGACAGATGACACATAGTCAATCAGACTATAGATAAAATACTATTAACCAAGGAGGTCACTACATTCCTCCCCACTTAAATGACAATAGTATGAGCGTTAAACTAATAAACCTTATTCTTTATAATTTACAGTCTTATTGACACGACACTTCCGCATAGGCCTCGACTGGTACGGTACAGGGGTCGTTGGTGGCGTAGAAAAGTTTTCAGATGCCTCCTGAACTACGTCAGTCGTTATAAGTTGACGTCGTTGACCGTCCGCGCTTCCCGACTCCTCGGACCGTTCGGGCTGAACCACAGCAGGCTCGGATGGTACACAGCTAGGTGGATCCAACTGGGATAGTTCGGTATTTGTTGGGATTACAAGCGAACTCCTAGACCTACGCTTAAGTTGATCGATGTGTCTATGGATCACGTTACCCTTGCTATCCAGAATTTGAAAATCATGAGCTCCCGAAGATCCCGCCACGGATCCTGGTTGCCAATTTTCTGTTTTCAAATACTGGCGATACCAAACATCCTCCCCAATTCCTACTTCCCTATCTACTCCACCTTTAGTCCTAACTTGCCTTTGCTGAGCTTCCCGAACTCTTGCTTCCCTATCCGGTTTCAAAATATCCAACTTAGTTCTAAGATATCTACCCATTAACAACATAGAAGGGCTCTCACCAGTCGAACAATGCTCCGTGTTACGATAATGTAATAAGAAATTATTTAAAGTTGTTTCAATATTTTTATTTTCCGCTAACGCCTTTTTAACAACTTTTTTCAGAGTTTTTACTGCATTTTCAGCCGCCCCATTAGAAGCGGGATGATACGGTGCAGTAAAAATGTGCTCAATACCATCGCTACTTAAGAAACTTGCGAATTCGCTACTCGTAAACGGTGGTCCGTTATCTGTAACAACTTGTTTTGGAATTCCAAATCTACTCCATAACTGCCCTAGTCTAGAAATAGTGCTATGCGCTGCCGTGCTTGGTACCTGAAAAATCTCCAGCCATTTCGACATGGCATCTATAATGACCAAAAATATTTTGCCATCTATCGGTCCCATATAATCCAGGTGTAGTCTGGTCCATGGCCTGAGGGGCCAGGGCCAGGGACGTGGAGGAGCACGCGGCGGAGCATCGGCGAGCTTGGCGCAGGTAACACACGCCTTGCACTCGCGTTCGATCGCCTCGTCGATGCCGGCCCACCACACGTAACTACGAGCGATAGCTTTAGATTTTACTATACCCATATGTGGCTCATGTATAAGTTTCAAAACTTTCTCTCGGCAACATTCTGGGATCACCACCCTGTGACCCCACATCAAACACCCCAATTCCTCATATAACTCAGATTTCCTATTGAAATATGGCTGCATACCTGCTATGACGCATTTCTCCGGCCAACCGTCCCGTACATAAGTTAATACCTTACTTAATATAGGATCTTTTAATGTTTGTTTTCTGATTTGTCTATGATCTAACAATAAGGCATCCTGAGCAAAATGTAAATAAGTTTGTTCCGGAATTAAGTCCTTCGTCTGTTCGTAATCACAACTCGGTAACCGAGATAGGCCATCCGCACAGTTTTCATTAGTTTTTATATATTCTAAATCATAATCGTAAGCAGATAAAATCACTGCCCACCGCTGCATCCTACTAGCCGTCATAGTTGGTATACCCGCGTGAGGGCCTAATATAGACACCAATGGCTTATGATCAGTACGCAGTATAAACCTACGCCCATACAAGTATTGGTGAAATTTTTTAACGCAGAATATTATTGCTAAAGCTTCGCGGTGTATTTGTGAATAATTTTTCTCCGCGGCTGTCAGAGTACGCGACACGTACGCCACCGGGCGCTCGCCCTGATGCGTCCCCGGCTGAGCCAGCACCCCGCCGACACCGCGGCCGCTAGCATCACACGTTACAATTATGGGTTTCTTGGGGTCGTAGTGAGCCAAAACTTTGCTACTGACCAACGCTTGTTTAACCGTTTCAAAGGAACGTTTACAGTCACTGTCCCATTGCCAGGGAACTCCTTTACATAATAACTTATGCAAGGGAACTAACAAAAAACTAAGATTCCTAACAAATTTCGCAAAGAAATTAACCATTCCCAGAAAAGATCGCAATTCGGAGACGTTTTCAGGGGGTTTCATTTTTAAAATGGCGTCAATTTTCGTTTTATCCGCTTTAATCCCTTCCTTAGAAACAACATACCCCAAATACTTAACATTATCTACAAGAAAAACACATTTACTCTTTTTAAGCTTTAACCCATAATCAGCTACCCGTTGTAAAACAGCCTTCAGTGCTTCTAAATGTTCCGATCGTGTCTTACCACCAATAATAATGTCATCCAAAAATCCCTGTACATTTGGAATGCCTTGCAGTAATTTCGTTATGATTCGTTGAAATATACCTACGCTTGATGATAATCCATAAACTAATCTATTATAACGAAACAATCCTCGATGCGTGTTAATCACAGTGAACTTTTTGGAGTCATCCAGTTCTATCTGGTTATAAGCATTAGATAAGTCTATCTTGCTTAAGAACTGAGCCCCATTGAGACCTACCAACACGTCATCAATTTTAGGAAGTGGGTAACGATCAACTAGTAAAACGGGGTTAAGTGTCGACTTGTAATCCGCACAAATCCGTAGCGTACCGTCCGCCTTATTTACAGGCACCAATGGTGAAGCCCAGTCCGAGCAGTCCACTGGCTCAATGATGCCAGCGCGCAGCATCCCGTCGAGTTCGGCGTCGATGCGCTCCCGCAGTGCGTATGGCAGCGGGCGCGCACGGTGGAAAACGGGCGCCGCGCCCTCTCGGACGCGCAGCGTCGCCTTGCCACCCGTGTACCGTCCCAGCCTGCCGTCGAACACTTCTTTATACCTGTCGAGCAGTTTACATATTTCGGTATCCAAGTGAACTATGTCCTGTTTTATAAGATTGCAATGGAATTTGGGTATTTCTATCTGTAATTCAGCTAGCCACTGCCGACCAATTAACGATGTAGTGCCTTTCTCTATAACAAATAACTCTAATTGTTTTTCTATTTTATTATAACCGACTACAGGCTTAATTATACCTAACGGCTTAATTTTTGAACCATCATAAAATTTCAAAATTGTGTTGTTACTTTCTATAGGTATGTGGTCAAAATTTAAATCGTAAACCGTTTTACTTATACAAGAAATTGCGGTACCTGTATCTAATTCCATGTCTATCACAATATTATCCACCAAAATAGGTAAGCTTACCGCCTTATAACTGTTTAACGACAAAAGGTTCATATCCTCGATGTCGTCATCCTCATCAGTACTACCGTACCGGAGATCACCGAAATGGAATTCACGCCTTGCCGTTCGATTCCGGTCATTCTTTTCCTGTGGCCTCTGCCCCTTACGCTCCGGGCACATTCGCCGCAGATGACCTACTCGCTGACATTTACTGCATACGAAGTTCCGATAACGGCAATTAGCGTACTGGTGGTTCGTAGCTCCGCATGCCGCACACGCACTCACACCTTCCGCCGCCCCGGCTCGCGTCGATGTCTCCGCGCCGGCAGACCACGCGCGGCCTGCAGTTGCCGCCACCGCAGGTCCCGCTTCACCACCGCCAACTCGCCACCCGCGTCCGCGCCCAGTGCGGCCCGTACCCGACGTTAGTGCGTGTACTGGGCAGGCACTTCTTGCTTCCGCTGCGGTTGTCGATCCCTCAACCACTGCTGCATCCCTCTCCGCCGCCTCCAGAGAACAAGCCAATTTGACAGCTTCCGCAAAAGTAATTGCATCGTTCTCTGCGAACAAACGTTGCCGAATCACGTCGCTTCGTAGACCGCACACAAACTGATCGCGCAAGTTTTCATTCAAGTTTGCGTTAAATTTGCAATTGCGTGACAATTTTTTTAGTTCCGCAACGTAAGCCGCGACATCCTCCGTAGTACTCTGTCGCTTTTGCCTAAAACGGTATCTTTCTGCTAACAAAGATGGCGCCGGTTGTAAATGTAGGCTCAATAGTTCGCAGGCTTCTTTAAATGACAGTTCCATCGGCTTCTTGGGACTGGCGAGATTGACGAGCAATTCATAAGCTTCGTCCCCCATGCTCGCAATTAGAGTTGGTAACCGTAAATCATCCTGCACTTTATTCACTAAAAAGTACATGTCGAGTCTGTCCACATACGACGACCACAATCCCGACCGCACTTGAAATTCTTTGATCTGACCCACCGACATTGTTTGTTAGTATTTTTCTTTTTTTTTTTTGGAGTTTTCGTTTATCATGCACACAAGAATACGTTTACCACGTCCAGTTTTACTCGTCGCCAATATAATATTTGAGAGTACAAAGAATTAGCAGCAGCGTTTATATACGTTTATTCAAAAGGTGACAGATGACACATAGTCAATCAGACTATAGATAAAATACTATTAACCAAGGAGGTCACTACACTATTATTAACATATAGGGCATTGACCCTTTAGGCACAACATGAAAAATTACATCTGAATAGCACTTTTCATCGATCTCTATACAAACAAATATTTTTCCCCGCGCTCTTACTTTAGAAAGTCCTAGCCCCGCCAAGACCACATTATCGAAGTGACACGGTACATTTAATTCACACCACAAGTCCTCAGAAATTAAGTTTACGTCACTGCCTGTATCTACTAACGCACTTATTGTTTTATCGCCTATTTTCACTAGTTTTACCGCTTTGTTATTGTTCAATAGCCGGTCACCATGTTTGTTTACGTCTTGCGTGACATCTTCCGTCATGTTCTCCGTCATGAAACTTTTGACATGGTCGCCCAATACCGCGCTGTCGTTGGTTGTCGACGTACCTCCGAACATAGCCGAATGTTTTCTCGTATCCGATTCGACCTGTTTTATCGACGGGTATGATCGCTCCTTTTCTGATGACATCTGTTTTGCCGACGACGTCTTGGTGGCCATTGAATTTCCGCTGCTTCCTCCGCTCGGATTCGTACATTTTGTGCTAATATGGCCAAATTCATTACACTTAAAACACTTCAAACCATTACGGCATGCTTTCGCTCGATGATCTTTTTCACCACAATTGTAGCAATGATGAGCCGTTTCTGCATTTTCATTGCTCGACGAGTCCGCAGCCCGCCTAACTTGTCGTTCAGCATGCTGCCTTGCCGTTCTTTTCTTGAGGGTTTCATACAACGCCAGCTTTTCTTTAAGCACCGGATAAGTCACCGCACCATACAATACTATCTTGTTAATTTCTAGATCCGTAATGCCATCTATAATGTACTGGATAGTGATGTAATCGGGAAACTTGGCGCGTTTTCCCATCTCCTTCATTATCAGCATATACTGATAGCACGACTCATCTCTGCGCTTCTTGCGTGCCGCCATCATCTCATGCATCTCTTTGCTGTTTACAGCATCAGGAAATTCCTTTAGAACAGCTGCTTTCAGATCCTCGTAAGTCCTGTGAACCTTTTCGGTTTTTAACCACAGTCCCGCAGTCCCTGTCAACGACCTACGGGCTATGATCAGTCGTTGGTGAGGTGACCAACCAAATATCTCAGCATTATCTTCAAGATCCTGAGCCCATTTTTCCGACGTGTAGGTGAGGTCTTCGCCGCTGAATTTTGTCATTTCAAACTCCGACATCGTATAATTGTGTATTTCGTCTTCCGTCTTACTATAATTACGCCTTTCGTCTTTCGCCCTCGCCTTCAACTGTTTCTCCATGTGGTCGCGATCCCGGACGAGCCCCCAAAAATGTAGTGTATATGGGTTGCGACCTTGGAAAATAAATAAAAAAAACGTGATGTCTGCGTTTCTTGTTTAATGTCTTCAAAGCTTCTTAATAAAATAGATTTTTTCTGCGTCCTATCGCCTGTCACTCCTGTTCCAACTTCAATTCGCCATCTTCCCTTCTGTCGCCTTCATATTCATCCTCTCTCTCTCTTACGCTTCGTTCTACACATCATTCGTACGTTCCTTTCATGCATCCTACATATATTTCGAGTTGCATTTTTCTTTTTGAGATAGGAAATCATCTAACAACTTCTTCCACTCTGGATAAATCGAGTGGAAGTGTCTAATTTTATTGACTTAAATCTTCCTGCCACGGTAACTCTTTCAAACACCCTACAGCCCTGGCACTGCATAGCTAGCGATCACTGCTTTCCATTAATTAGGCAACCAAAAGCAATGTCATATTCTTACTTCAATTACGTCTTCCTTTTCTACCTACCTGGACCTACGGATAGTCTTTTTAGCTGTTGCACAATGGCCATCATTAAGCTCTTTCACTAACATATGGTGATGCGCCACCAGTACATAGTGGACAACCAACCCATACGCATAAAACGTTTTGGGAACACATTCATTGTGCGCACAGCAAAGAATTGGAATTCCCTGCCGGAGTCTGTGCTTGCTGATAACTATAACCTGGAGTATTTTAGTCTAGAGTAAATAGATCACTTTTAGGCAAGTGTGCTTCAATGAATAGAATAGAATAGAATAGAATAAACTTTATTGTACACCAAAATAGTAACAATTTCACAGAATCTTAAACCTATGTGCACAGCGGCGGTCTTATCGCTGAAAGCGATGTCTTCCAGACAACCTTGGGATGGAATATAAGAACTTAAACTAAATAAGGGGGTAGTCTGCGGTGTGCTTCAAGCAAATCAAGGGACAAATTAATTAAGAGGGAAAAAATATACAAGTACATATATACATATATACAATATACAATATATATATATATTTTATATATCATGTGTTACAATGAACCACATCATGGCTTACTAGGTGAGATAGTGCTCAAACGTGAGCTTATTTGCATGAATATAATAAAGAGGTAAAGTTTGTTTTTTTTTTTATTTGTAAGAGGTAATCTCTGGAAGTACTGGTCCGATTGCTAAATTTTATGTACGCGGGCGAAGCTGCGGGAAAAAGATAGTCAATAATAAAAAGAAAACAGAAGACTGCATTCACATACATGGCCATGTCTTATTTCAAAATTATTTAACTATACAACCTCCTGAGAAAAAAAAGACCATTGTCAGTCATTGTACTCCATTTGCAGACGTCAACATCATTAAATTCAAAACTTTGCATATTACAAAGAACAGTAGCACAAAATGATATATTGCTTCTAAACAAAAATGTTTATTGTAACAATTTGCAACAATAACAACCCTTTTCTTGCAATTTTCGCAAACTCCCGTTTGTAACTGTAACAATTTTTGTCTGTTTAGAAATAATTTATGGTCTCGTAAAGGTGGTCTGTGACAATAGAAGGGATTTGGCAAGTCACTACCCTTTTGTAGGTCAGTTACTGTTTTCCTGTATCGATAGTGAAATATATTGGCTGGGCAGCGGTACTCAAACTATTGGGGCTTTTTTTAAGTTAGAAATCATTCAGTAACTCCCGCTCTTGGGTTCAGCAGTAGGGGTTCAGCATGTCAGACTATTACTGACTAAACCCCACTCTTGTTCCTTCTTTGCCTTGTGTTTCAGGACCTCAGGTTAAGCTAGCATTTTACTGCTTTGTAGAAGGAGACGCCCACTTGCCATTCCTCCTCGCTCTAGACTAGAACATGGCTTGTACAAGGACCCATCGCGAGACGAGGGTTATTGGGGTATGGTATTACTTGAAAGAATTACTGTGGCCCTTGTACGCAAAGAGCAACACAAGGAAAACAGGTGAATTTTAGTCAGTAGAAGTCTAACGCTCGCTTTGGTTCCACTAGTTCAGGAAATCATAAAAATTCGATTTTTATTTATCCTTCTCACTCTCGCTTTAGAGAGAGAATAACAGACTTTTTTTGACTTGTTTCTTCAATAGCCTCTTTTGTTCCACTGCTGCGGTAAATCTTTCAAACAATCCCGCAGCTCTGGATGATGAGAAAATTTGCACAAAATTGCTATAGATTGGTGTGGGTGACAGCTGTCGGATTCATACAATGTACATAGCTACCCATCCTTATCTCTCATCTTTAAGATGGATATTTTTGTCCTGCTGTCATCCTACCCATGCTATGAAAAAAGACTTTAGAAGTTCACCCAATGCTAGGTCTGTGCAGATCTTACACGTGCAAACGAAAAACGATCTCAAACGATACCCACGCCACAATTTTTTGTTACACCACCGCTAACACCTACAAATAATTTCCTCCATTACCATCGCATACAAAATATGATTTCTTTCAATTGAATTCAATAACCTTACAGATAAAAATAAAATTAACCCTTGAGTACAAATGGCGGCATTCATGGCATACAATGAGAGTTTGAGAACCGCCGACAACGAACATACCTCGCCACAATGCTTCGCTAATGATCTTCGTAACATTCAGCTCGCCCACGATCGTCTTTTGTCTCCGAAAACTCCTAAGTTTTTCATTGGCACGTCTATTTTTCAAGCAGCATGATACTAAATAAAAATTGCCCGTGATTGAAGGATGTAGGTCAACGGGTTAGCTTTGAATGGGCGTCCGGTGTGTTGCGACAGAAAAAAAAACTCTTAAAAATAAGGTTGATTGGTTCACGGGCATTCGTTGTTTTGCTACCGAGTGTTAATTAACTTGCCATAGACGAACATTAATAGATTCGTGTAAGGAAGGCTGTTGTGTGAGGTGTAATGAGTACCTACAAGTGTGGTTCATAATGCTGGTACAAATAAGGATCTGTCGTTGTTTATACGCAACATACTTGCTCATGCGCAACAATTTGTAAGCTCTAAGTGTTACACTCAATACATTATATCGATCAAGTAATTAAAGAATACACAGTTTATTAAAATAGGTACTCATTTCTGCTTACGAATACACCCGAATAAAAGTAGAAATTTATCCTAAGGCTTATAATACTCATAATTTCAAGATAAACGTATCCCATATTCGATTTCAGGATAGAGTCTTGTCGTGTGCCAAACTTCATCCAAATCTGTCCAACCTTTTGAGCATGAAGCTCGCCGTCCGACCGTCCGGTAACCGTTCGGACTAAGCTCAAGTTGTTCCACGTACCGTTCCACGCGCGCCTCTAGGAGACGTCAGCAAATCGTAGGGGCCGTGCAGGGTTGAAGCCTACTGGGGCCAAAGGTTTGCTTCTGAAAGGAAGACTCGGCCCTGACATAAAAGGCAAAGAAGGTACAGAAGTAGTTTTTTAGTCAGTGAAACCCTTAGGTACACACCCTCGCGCTCCGCCCAAAAGAGACCCAGATTTTCCAGTTACAAAAATAAAAACCCGCGCTAAATTCGATTGTATTACTTTCTGCGTGTTCTGTCATATTTACATTTCTGCCACTTCTTAAAACTCTAGCGAAACGCTTGAGTATCGTGACTCTGTGCAATAAAACTTTCTTTTCACCTCTAGTGCACTTTGGATTTTCTTTCTATTTCCTTCACAGTAAACCTATCTAATTCCAACACCACAATATTTTAATCATTCAGCTTATGATTGAACTAACTAATCATACACTAGTCTCTTTAGTTGTAAGTATTAAAAGTGAACTTATGTCAAGGCTGCAATACATAGGTACATCCCCAGCAAATAAGCAATGTCATTTAAAATGTGATTTATGGTTTAACACTTTGACAGTAGCATTCATTTTTGTATTATTTCCATTCCTGCAGTACGGGGCGTTTAAGACCTTGTTTGAAAATTATCACTATGACGACAAGGGGTTTATTAGACCCCGTAACGTTTAAGAAAGTAATATCTCTTTTTGGATAAGCGTGGAGCGAGGTCAAAGTGACCTCGTATTAAAATAGATGCACCACTGCGTTCTGTTTACGTATCTTAGATATATATTAATTTCTTTCATAAACTAAACCAAATTGAAATTATGACCTCCGCACTCTCACTCCGCCAGAGAAGGTTATGTTTTTCTTTTTTCGGCAAAGAACACACATACGAGGTTTATTAGACCTCGTTCCGCACTGAACGTGTTAAAATAGGTAAATAACTGACTCCATTATTATTTGCAAGTAAATCATGTAAATTGAAGGCCATCTGAATTAGTTTCACTTGGGATCGTGTATAGAATGTTCATTTTAGCATCATTTTAGAAATTAGCACTAATCTTGAAAGGAATGATTGCAGTAACCTTTGTTGTAATAATAATAATAAAGCCTTCATTAATGATTTTAGTTTAAATAACAAAAAAGTTTTTTATGTAGATATACCTAAGAACTCATTACTGCAATCAAAATGTAGAAGATAATGTACTATTTAAACTGTTATACTATTTAATAATTATTTAACTGATTTTAATTCAGCAAACGTTAGTTACTCCTCAATTAGTCTTCCGACAAAGGCCTCATGTAACGATCGCCATTCCATTCTATCCTTTGCTGTTCGAGTCCATGTTGGACCCGCTATTTTCCTGATTTAATCTTCCCATCTCTTAGTTTATCTACCTCTGTTCCTTTTGCAGTCTAGCAGGACCCATTCTGTTAATAGTCTTGTCCATTTTTCCTTCTTTTCTCTTAACATATGTCCTGACTATCTCCACTTTAGTTATTTATAAGCTAGCTTATGCCCGCGTACCTACATTAAATATTGCCTAGGTCACTCAGGAATAAAGCAGCTTTCTGTTGGTGAAAAATTTTTGCAATTGGACCAGTACTTTTAGAAATTACCTCCTACAAACAAAAAAACAAACTTTATCTCTTTATTATATCAGTGTAGATGTTTGCTTTTTTTTTAATATAGTGTTTTTTTATGTTTTTATTTAATTTCAACCTTTGTTGTAATTTGTGATAAATATTATATTCTGATTTTTTAATGTGGCAACAATAGCGCTTTCTCTTACCTATTTAAAAAAATGTAATGTATACTGTCATGGTGTTATTTTTTTTTTCGCACAAGAGTAATTTTACGTCTTGTGAGAAAAATTTATATTAAAAAAAAAAATTAATAAGTTCTATGTGCTAAACGTAGTACCATTTAAAGACAGTATAATTTTCAGACGTATTTTATTCATAATATTCTTCTTTTTCTTTGCGAAAGGTCGACACGACCTTTTGTTGTCCGAAAAAGCATTTCAATCACAATCTAATGTCACTGACAATCTTAGACAATAAGTATTTCAAAAAAATGTACAAAGAAGCAAATGTTTTCAAAATACAAAAATATCGACTTTTTCGAAATATTTCCTTTAGTTTTGTTTTTTGGATGGAATATTATCAAATAAACTTTCCCGCTATGTGTAGAGGGAGGATCAGACTCTTCTGGGTAAAACCCACTGCGGTAAGGATGGGTTTACATTTTAGTTTCATCAGAATGTTACGCGGTTTTTTCACTCTCTTGAATTATGTCAGGTGCTTCTTGTTTACTTTTGTAAGGTTTTAGCTGTGTGAATATGTGCCGCAAAAGTCGAAAGCTCATCAAATCGTTCACCAAAGGTTAACTCATCTTAAATACACAACATTAAAGTAGACTTGTTTTTATTTTTTTATTTTTAAAACTTTGCCCGCGGCTTCCTTTGTGACAAAGTTTTCATAAAAACTTTATTACCCCATCAAACGTATTTTGAGGACAGTTTTGAAAAACTAATAATGACATAAAATTACTTTATTATTCAATTTGGCTTTGAATTTCAGTTTATTAACCCAAGTACTAAAATTCCTTCACAGAATCTTTAACACCGTCTAAATTGTATCTTTATTAAGGAGCCTTGTCACAATTTTGACCATATCGCTCCATAAAATAATAGGCTAATTTTGTGTTAATTTGAAAAAAATCTAAAGTACTATTGGGAGTAATTTGAACGAATAATGATGAAATATGACAACTTTTATTATTTACTTACCCCCTGTAGGTTAAATTTCCAAAAACCCTTGCTTAATGCTCTCTTTCGTTACAAAAGGAGGCTTGGTGCAAAATTTCATATCCTAGGAATTTCGACATGCGTTAACCCCTCGAGCGCCAGGGGATCACGTGACCCTGAGAATTGCACTGTTTACGTAAACAGCCAAAAAAAAACTTTTTTTATTTTGTTTAGGAATATCAAGTAATATAAGATTAATAAGTTTAATTGATTTAAAGTTACTAAAGACCTAATATTTTAATATAAGATATATAGAATAATATGTATAGAAACCAAAATTTTCGGCCAAATAACTTTCATGCAAACGTGTTTACAAATATACACCGCTAAATTTTGATCGTTTTAATCCCGTGGGGGGCGATCCGGTACATGAAACATTATCGATTTGTAAAGATAAAATTAGAAAATAAAGTACCTTTTTTTTCAAAACTCGTATTAATTTACGCTTGTAAGAAATTGATTTCTTTAAGATAACTTCAACTGAGCGAGTCCAATGACCTGTAGATAATTTGTACTCAACGCCAACTACTACCTACAGGTCATTAGGCTCGCTCAGCTGAGGCTTTCTTAAAGAAATTAATTTCGTACATGCATAAATTAATACGAGTTTTGTAAAAAAAGTACTTTATTTTTTAATTTTATCTTTACAAATCGATAGTGTTTCATGTACCGGATCGAAACGGTATTAAAACGATTAAAATTTAACTGTGTATAACTCAGTCAGATTCTTCTTTTACACATATTTAGATAATATATAAAACATAGTTTTAGTATATGCGAAACCTTCGGGTTTCACATGTCTTGTGTTTTTATGTAAAACATCTATGTACAAAGTGTCATAACTTTATCACGAAAAATCACAAAGTAATAAGCTTGTTATTTCAGCAAAAATACATAGTTACTGTGCCATCCAGGCGACTAAGGGGTAGTATTGCACTTGCACCTAGCTGTTTGCTGGCACTTAAGGCCCGCTATGACCTGCCGTGATCTGTGTTGTCCTTAGTATCGGTGGTGTCCAACTTGTACCCTTTTTAAAAATATTTTTGGGAAAAAATATAACATGGAGTAAAAACTATAGGAATCCATTCTGTTACCTACTGATTCTGAACCAACTATATTAAAGTTTTGCATAAACTAGTTTATTCACAGCAAAAAAAAAAAACAGAATCAAAACTCTTCCAATACGCTCTTTGTCACTTCTGTCTACGAATAACACCATCACCGACTCCGAAAATTTTTTCAAGCACATTCTTTCCTTACTAGAATGTCGCTTGGTTTCCTTACTCTCCTGAAATAATAAGCAATGCGTGCCGAGGATGAACTCTGACGTCATAGCCATGTGACAGCAGTCTCGTCTATTAATCATGGACAAACCGCTCGCGATCAAGGATGTAACATCGTTTACAAACATCCGTAGCTTGGAATATCTGCTGTCGAGTTCATTTATGTTACATTTTAAAGTATATCTTTTTAATTGTACCAAAATCTATTTTTATTACTATACTATATTTATATTATTTATTTTACGTAACTATAGGGTGACGAGGCTGGCAAAATGCCACGGGCCCCTGGCCCGGTGGGGCCCCCGATCTGAGAGACCACGAAAGAAGTAACCTAACATTTTATTAGGGTATTTCAATTCAATTAAAATTACACACAAGCAAGTACCTAAAGACAAAATCAAATAAATGATTAAAGTTTATTAAACACATTCACAAGAAAAGGATCAATTTCTCGTGGCATTTTACCAGCTAGTCACTCTATAGTACCGTCATTGGAACGTCCACCTTCAGAGACGAAACAGAAAAGTCTTTGTGTATTAAAGAACATGCAATTTATTATATAATAATAAAGATTCGTTTTATGCCTGTACTTCAGTGATTTATTCAAATCAAATTACATCATGACAAGTTTTATGGGGCCCCATCAAATGATTTTGCCGCGGGCCTAAGATGGCATAGTTACGCCACTGACAGTAGTGCTACATAGGCGGAATTAGTATAACACGGCATTCTCAACCAGACAACCTTTAGGTACCAAAGCACTTTTTCTTTCTGGGTACTTTTAGGTAGATAGATTGATAGTGAAAGCTGTAAGAGGAAGGTGCCGATGTCTGACGCACAGGTAATGCTAGCACAGACATCGTCATTTACTCTATCTTTTGAAAGAAAATATAGGTACCTTATTAAATATTAAATACATTGTATATACCTAAGAGATAGAATAATAGATAGAAAGGCAGTTTCTATTAATAAAAATCTATAAGAAAAAACGTAAAAAATTGTATTTTCAAGTACCAGGAAAATTTTGCGTTCAGTTGGCACTGTGGTATTTTTAGAAAGAGTTATCACTGCGACCCTGGAACGCAAACTGCGAGTGGCTTACGGGTGGGTTTTAATAAGTAAAATTTTGATACTCAATGATTAAATAACTGCTTTACCCAGGGCGGAAGAAGTTATTTAATGAATTCCCAAACATAAAAGAATAATTTTACTTATTAAAACCCACCCGTAAGCCACTCGCAGTTTGCGTTCCAGGGTCGCAAACTGCGAGTGGCTTACGGGTGGGTTTTAATAAGTAAAATTTTGATACTCAATGATTAAATAACTGCTTTACCCAGGGCGGAAGAAGTTATTTAATGAATTCCCAAACATAAAAGAATAAAAACATTGAATCGGTAAAGGAACATTTCAATAAACAAAAAACCTGCAAAGGATCACAAAAAAGATCTGGCTGCAATAATTGTAAGTTTCTTAGTACTGGCAATTATCTATATGCGCAGAATAGCACGAGCAAAAATGCAAATGCACAGAGTTTTTTGGCCACATAGCCAGGAAAAACGAAGCTTGTCGTAATTGGCATTGTTGGTAGTAAACGATTAAGAGGCCGCAGTCCAAAACGACGGGCAGATCAGGTCCACTCCTCACTGGAAACCCAATTACACGTAGCACTACATGACGCCAAAGACCGACACAGATGACAAGACACCATCAGTGAAGTGGTGAAGAGACTGATCCGATGGGAACTTCGCGTCCCTCAGAAATAGGGAATACGACGCGAGGACGAGGATTGATACTGAAATGTAGTTTTGAGTTTTTGTATATACTACTTGTACATAGAAAAACCGGCCAAGTGCGAGACGGAGTCGTACATGAAGGGTTTCGTTCCGTCCTTAACAAAAAAATCACGTTTGTTATATTGGGGCCATACAACAAACGTGATTTTTAATATTAATTTATTCTGTTTTTAATATCTTGTCATAGCGATAGCGGCAACAGAAATATTGTGATAACTAGACAGTTGAAATTTTCTTAGATGAAATTTCAACTATGTAGCTGTCATGGTTCAAGATATACAGCCTGGTAACAGACCAACGGACAGCGAAGGGTCCTGTTTTAGCCTTTTGGTACGGAACCCTAAATAAGAGTCGTTATGACAATACTTGGTTCAGATCTATGTCCAATTGTGGACGTCTTTCGCCTGAAATCATATCTATTTTAAAAAACAGCAACTGCTGATACTTAGTTGTCTATTGTATTATGTACATAAACAATTACACAGCCTGTCAATTTTGACATTTTATCATTATCTATTACAAAAATCGTGTGAATAACTTCAAAATGATCATTAACAAAACATGTCTAAACCGAATCGTATTGTAACTTAGCGGTGGAAATGGAAAACCCGTCGATATGTGCAAGAATTCATACAATGCAACAATTTCATGCGCCATAAAACATCTCTACAACATCCAAACTCGACGCCAGATGAAAACGAAACGAGTGGTGTCCGTATCGAATAAAATAAATCGATTTATTGTCAAAAACGATTTCGTTATTTTCTTGACATGGGATTCAGAAGTGAGGGGCGCCGATGACAGCGTTTATTATTTACCAAAAAATCTAAGATCGATGATGGCATTGGTTTTCAACAATTGTCGTTTGAGATATTCATTGGTCCCAAGCGATTAAACGTAGAAATTTGACAAGAATAACCTTTAAAAAGTCATTCTTGCAGCATTCATTAAATAAATTTAGTAATAATTTTAAACGCTGCAATGGGCTCAAATCACAGATAAGGGCGAGATTTTGTGAGTGAGTATGTGGAAGTACGTTCTATGTTTATTATTTATTTTTGCCTTAATGGCAGAACGCATGTCGATGATACTTGGTTTATAGATAGACAATGACCTGGAACAGCTTAGGATACTTTTTATCCCAGAATATTTTCCCTTAGAATGATTGTCTACTATCCGTAGCCTATATAATTATAATAATACAATTTTCAAAAATCAATGAGTGACTGAATCAAAGCTCGTTCCATAGAAATTCCATTTTCAAGTCATATTGTGTTGTGATTCCTGACCCGACCACAACATGGAACGGAGACTTTACTATGGCACAAAATGGTTATTTTAATTTTGTTTTATTGTGCCACTTATCCCAGGAATTTGTGCCTTGTACTTTTTGAGTATGATTGTGATCGGGCTGGGGATCACGGTTCCTGATCCGACCACAACTAGATCTAATAAAATAACAAAAGTTACGTCTGCTTTATTACACTTGTGCCGTGCAAACAATGTCCAGTCCCTACACTGGTGTTAATTCCCCAATTCCCAAAAGGCGAGTGGTCATCACAGTGCCCTCTCTAATCCACTAGAGCTGTGCCAATCAGCACTGTAGGGACGTGTGGCCCATAGGGATGAGACACAGGACCAAGGGAGGAACAAGGACCATGGGGTGAAAAGGGGAGAGGGGGAATGAACGATGAATGCGAGGGACGTGAAAGAGGGAAGTTTTTAAAATCACTCGTATGGAATGGGGAAATTGTTGAAGTGTAAATTTGTCGTTGACGCAAAAAGCTGGCGAGTGCTTTTTTGTTTACTTTCCAGGGGTACTGTGGTTTTAAATGTTTGCTGAAAAAGTTGGAATGCTTTTAATAATTATATTTATTTGAATGATAAAAGCGGGAAAATGGTTAGCAAAAACTTATCAAGTAAGTGGCTAGTAATATTTCTAAAAACCTATCCAACTGCCGCACCAGCAACAATAACTAGTAATTAGAAAGAAAAAATGGATAAAAGAAATATATTTTATTTGGCACACATAATAGATACAAACACCGTAGTAACAACATTAAGAATCATTGGCTAAGATATTGAATGATGAAATAAATGAATTGAATGTGCTTAATATGTATGTACTTGCCTATTTACTTTCATTAAAGCATATAGTATAAAATTAAACTTAATTCTGGGGCAGTAAAAATTGTTTAAAATTAATAATTTAGGTAACTAAATAAACTGTTTCAAGAATTAAAATGATAAAAATGTTCTAATTTCAATAGAGTATAGTTATTATTTTGTTACCAGCAGAAACCCGGTGTGTATATAAATGGTAGCCATTTATTTATTTAAAAAAAGTAGATTAGAATACAATTTTTTAAAGATGATCTAAATTCACCTAGACTTTGAAACCATCCAATCGATATGCTTAGAAGGGCAATCCTTCTAAGCATATCGATGGGATGGTATTAAAATCTATAACGGACATAGGTAGACTTAATTTTTGTGTTTTATTTTTATATAGCAAAATGCAATCAAAAAGTTTGAAACAGAAAGCGTGTGTAAATAAATTAAAATCAACTTTCACTGAAAACTCTGGAAATGTACTCAACCTTACCACAAATGTTTCACCAAAAATCAAAAGGTTACCCTAATTTACTTTCTAACCACTGGCCACTCATCCAATTTTAGAACTATTTACAAAACTTTCAACGTTAACCCAAAAACAAAACAAAATCTCCGAACTTTGCTTTCAATTTAGTACAACTTTTAACCACGATCAAGAAGCAACCTACCCTTTGGAGGTGCTAATTAATTGTGAAAGTACCCAGAGACTATCCCACATAGTCCATTAAGCACAAAGCCCTAGCTTAACAGTTACTGTTGTTTTTCCATGACCCTCGAAGCGAAATCCCTAAAGTCCAGTCGAGTGACCAGCTAAAATGTTCTACCCCGCCCCTCTGGCCCTTCCAAAAATATGATGTATCAGGTGTAATGTGGTTTAGGGTTAGGGTCAACTGAATTTGGTCGGTGAGTGACCGCAACTTTTGTATTATTCAACGTAGGTCTACCTGCTGAGAGGCGGTCTTTAATTGGATTAAAGATGGTTGATAAAATGGCTTTTAATGTAAGCGCTCTGAGGCGGTCGCTGGCCGTTGACATTTCATTAAGGAATGGCTATTGATTTTAACTTCTCGCACGCTATTGGTTGGTTTCGTACGCCTCTATGGTTGTGAAGAAAGAATGGAATTCGTTTCTATAAATGTATAAGGTCTAAGCAGTATGGGGGCTAGAAACTTGCCTTTAATCATCCTTGGTAGGTACCTCTATGTTGCCTTGGTGTATGGTTAAAGAACCTCTTAGGTACATATTTGCAATGAAACTACCAGATGTACGGTGATGCACCATTGGTATGTGTTGAAAATCCAATCCGTAAGTACAAAACTTTTTAAGAACAGCTTAATTAAATAAATCTAAGAAGTAAAATTCCCTACTGGAATCTGTGTTTCCTGATAGCTACAATCACTCTTTAAGTCAAGAGTGAATACGTTACTTCTAGGTAAACGAGCTTTACCGTCGACTACATCGTAGTTTTCTATCAGGTAAGATAGTGGTCAAGCACCTATCACTAGTAACCACAATGGTCAAGCGTGAGTCTATCAATAGTAAAAAACAGAATATAGTTTGTCTAAAAAGTCAAAAGACTTGGGTTATTATTAAGATAAAATGAAATCTGATGTAGTCAACACTGGTTCTATAATCAAGGTTGATTAAAAGATCTAAGAAATAGAAGAACCTTATGCAAAGTATCATATTTTTTTAATGATTAAATATTATATTAAATTCCCAAGTTGTTAGACTTTGTAGACAGACTCTAGCAACTAGCTCATTTATAAATCAATTTAATAATGCGTATTACATGCAATCACTTCTTTCTTCCAACATCTGGCATATAATGTTGTAATCAAAATGAGATATAGCCAGCATCGAAAGATTTCACTTACATAGTGTATTGATTAAAGGTAGTCAAAATACAAACCATTAATCTGCTAATATTAAATACACATACAGAATGATATTTTGAATACGTATGTGTGAAGATAGTTCAGGGTTTAATAAATGGATGTTTAAGTAGGCGAAACAAATCACTTTTATGACATGTCTGTGTTTGAAGCTCAAATATTTCGGCGGCTTCTGAAAAATAAATTGAGAGAGAAATGTTTCAGCGCAACAAGATCAAACTTATTACAACACTAAACTGAAATAGTACTCGTAGTTATATTTACTACGGCCTTGAGAAAAATATAACAAAAGCTTCATAACAAGTGGGTTTTAATCAGTTAAAGTCTGATACTCTCTCTCTTTTTCGCTTCACACAGAACAGGGGAAGTGATTTAGTGGAAAAAAAATCAACATAACTAAAAAAAAAAAATATCATCTAGACCTAAATTTTTATAAAAGTTTGTAAAAAAATTTAGTGCTTTTTTTTTAGAGATTATTATTAGAGAAATCATCAAAAGAGACCTCTCATTTAATTTAGTATCTACTCAATATTTAATCAGTTATTTTCTAAATACACGTTCATGGTAATTCAAAAAAACCGCAAGGAAAGTCACAATGTCTATACAAAACGGAAGTCTTGACGAAAATATAAATAGAGACTCGTTTCAAAATAGACTTCGCGGAATGTGTGAGTCAATATATTGGGCGTCGCTGACGGTGGGCGTTCACGAACGATTTCAGCTAATTATTACACATTGAGATGTGTAGGTATGTCATGTGTGGTCTACAGATTTTAAAATAGACTTTTGACAGGTTTGCAGGTTCAAAACTGGTTCACTGCTAATAATCTGGTTCTAAATGGGAAAAAAACTAAATGTATAAGATTTTCCTTACCGAATGTCAAAAGTAGTGATTGTGACATTGTATTGAATAATGAAAAACTAGAATTTGTTGATAAAACGATTTTCCTGGGGATTACGCTTGATTCAAGGCTACAATGGGGTCCTCACTTAACTTCTCTTGCAGGGCGGCTTAGCTCAGCTGCATATGCTGTTAGAAAAATCCGCCAATTTACGGATGTTGATACCGCTAGACTAGTCTATTTTAGTTATTTTCATAGTGTCATGTCGTACGGTATCTTACTATGGGGACGGGCTGCTGACATCGAGTCAATCTTTATATTACAGAAAAGAGCCATCAGAGCGATTTACAATCTCCGCCGGTGCGATTCTTTAAGGGAACTGTTTAAAGATATTAACATAATGACAGTACCTTGTCAATATATCTATGAAAACATAATGTATGTTAGAAAAAATCTTCATCTTTTTAGCAAAAGAGGCGATAGACATAATTATGTTACAAGAAATAGGGATCAATTAGTTCAACCAGGTTTCAGACTGGCTAAAGTGGCCTCTTCTTTCATGGGGTACTGTTTGAAATGTTATAATAAAATACCTCCCCACATATTAGAACTCAATGAAACGAAATTTAAATCTTGTATTAAACGCACACTATGCAGACAAGCATATTATAAGTTGGAGGATTATATTCAAGATAAAAATGCTTGGCTCAATGCTGGTCCAGCTCCACTACCACTAGGGCGTACTAATTAATTGATTAGTTGGAAACTAATATTATTATTTTTTAATTTGAAAGACACAATTGCATTGTATAATGTAGAAGCACTTTTTCCAAGTTTGTGAATGTGAAGCACCATGGAGCATTTTTATTAGGTTACAACTTTTTTTTTTTTTGACATTACGAGCATGGCAGTTGAGAGTTTGTCATGCTCACTCAAATGTCTCGCTGTTGGTGGCACGTGTTATTGGGTCGTTCAGTTCCCTTCAAAATGGTTGAGCTGAGTGGGGCTGATGCACGCGTCATGCTCGTGAACGGGTGCCGTCAGATGGGACTGGTCATCTCTTAGCTGCCAGTGGCTTAATTCAGTTTCTATCTTTTAATTATTTTACTTTTTTATTTCTCTATCGACATAGTGCTCACATGATAGAAGCAACAAGTAATATGTAACCAAGCATTATATGTAACACATATATGATTTAAAAGAGTGTCCATGGAGTTTCTTGCACGTTCTTCTCCATAGAGACCTACTCTTTGGAACGTGCAATTTAGCTTCACTTTTCTTGGACTGACCGACATTTGACTATTCAAAAGTGCCTGTAAATGGTCTATTTGAAATAAACGCTTTGATTTGATTTGATTTGATTTGACATTTACTGGCTGGTAAAACACGGAATACCTTTTCTCTACTGAAGTTTTAAACAATGTGGCAATCTAACTTCATCTTCAACTGTTCATCATTTGTGGAAGAGACACCACAATTTTGCCAATAACCCGTGCGAAGTAATGGATAATGTGACAATCTAATACGTGATGACAGATGTCGTTATGTCATTTAACCCTTTAACAGTTTTCGTCGCATTGGTCAGACGAATGTTTTCGTGTGTCAATAAGACTTTTCGTAGGTAAGCTGCGGTCTTCCCGTCCGATTATAATTTAGGTGTCTTCAAGACAAGAGTGAATAGGCTCTTAATAAAGTAGTGCGCCTCAATATCAACGATTGCATCACTGCTTACCATTAGGTGGGATTGCAGTCATGCACTAGTTTATATCAATAAAAAAAGCCAGTACCAGAAGAATGAAAGCGAACGATGTAATTGACATAAGGAATAATTATGACATTCGCTTTTTTGGTTGCCTGGTAGAAGAAAAGAAGTGATCGCTAAGCATGCATTTTGCAAATTTGTATGAATTATATTTTAGAATCTGTTCGCACAATTTTATTGTATCTTTCTCACTTTTCTTCTCTTTAACTTTGTAACTGTTACCGTTGTCGCACTAGTGCTGGAAAGTACGTGTGCTGTCGCTACAATTTTATTGCATTTATCGTATAATGCTGGAAGTGCGACCCCTGGAGGTAACCCTCGTTTATTCATTTCTTCATAAGTGTATTGAAAAAAGTCGTTTGATACATGTGCAAATTTGTCACTGCAGCCCTCGGCTCCATAATACACTCGCCTACGACTCGTGCGAATTCCATCACGGTCGCAATGACAAACTCTCTGCACTTGCATCGAAATGTACTATTTCTATTCTATTCTATTCGCAACATTATTAGCCGTCTGCGCTTAGTGTAATTGCAACCACTTTATCATGATACTTTCACTGTACTAAAAAATCTTTTATATTTTACTGTTTACAGGTTCGCGCTTGATTATTATTTCACCTGATGGAAAGCAATGATGCATGTAGTCGGCAATAAAGCACGCTTGCCTAAAAATAACCTATTCACTGAGGCTTTGACTTGATTCGATCGTTATATCAATTATTCAATTTTCAAGTTATCATAACAAGTCATCGAAATTTGTATTCTAAACCATTTTAATACACTACGATTTATAAATACCCAAGATTGTTTTTTTCTAAAACCTTGCTTGAACCCAACGAATAGCGTGTCTAAAGAACAAAGCCCATCCCAAACTTTGTTAATACCTAATACACAAACGAAAACGGAAATAAATCCACACGATATATCAAACCGTGGGCCGCGGAAGGCCCGCCGAGCCGCATGTCAAACAGCAGGATACCTCCGGTTAAATTGAAAAACAATCTCTAACCATTTTCGCTCGCCGAACGTAATAAATCTATGTACAAAAATTGTACACGTTATTTATGAAATGTATCAGACGGGCGCCCAACTATGCGTTTGTTGTGGCGGCCGGTGTCTGGGATACAGTTTTGGTGTTCTGATAGGCTGGGAAATTTTTTAATGTCGTTGGATGAATGATTTATTAGTGGTTAATATGTGCAGTATCCTGGAAGTTTCATGGGTTGTCCAGAAAACCCCGGGATTCTAGACCGCAAGGAAAAAAAGGAATATGGAAATAGGTCAATAAAAGTCTGACACTCCCGAACACAATACGTTTGAATATAATAAGTAAGAATAAAGTTTGCGGAGATGTGTAAGGGACAAACCTCCTGAAACTTTAAGGGCTTACACTGCAGACGAAATTGAACAACCTTCCATAAGATTTTTTTTTCATGAACCGAAAAAAAAACTCACATCTCTATACAAAATGGCCAATCAAGTTTATAATTTTGTATGGAGAGACCGATTTTTTTTTCGTTTGTCCCTTACATCCTGTATTTCATACATTGCCTGGACGCCCCAGGCATTCTATACATTACCTAGGTTTTGTAGATTGCCGGTAACACATACACGGAACGCATCATTGGCAAAATATGCATGCATGCCTGGTCTTTGCGCGCATGTGGCGAAACGGAGAGCATACGGGTTATAACCGGGTATCATTCTCGGGTGTGATATGCTGTAGATACATTCTAGAGGGCGTCGTAGTCCGTGTCATCTTTCTTTACGTGCTTAGTACATTCCTAGCACGGTCTTGGTTTGATACAGTGCAGGGAGCAGACTTTTCGGAACAATACTTATGTTTTTCTGATATAGAAGAAAAACTAGCTGCAGATGTTAAAAAATATATATATCCTCCAAAAAAATCTAGAGATTCAGATTTTTTTTTAAAGGAAATGTTTTTGTGCTTTTGTTTTCGTTTCACAATCCATTCCGACGAACTACAAACGGAAAAATAAAACAATAGATTTTAAAATTAAAACGCTACACATTCAAAGCCAGCCAGTGTACTGCGATGTGGCCATTGTAGGATTAATTGCATTAATCATGAAGGCTGACAGCTATTACATTTTTGGTGGCCGACTTTTGGCTCCAACGCGACAGCCAGAGTTTCACTAACAATACAACAATGTAACGTTTTCGTTTTGAAACAATTACGAATCTATTTCGATTGTCAGTCAAAGGTCTGAAATTGATTGAGTTACGTACGGCTGTAGCAAGTAAGAAATTTTGGGTAGTTTAATATCTACGGGACATTATACCTACAGTGTGTCTGTCTAATAAAGGTCAATGTCTCTAAATAAATACATTAACTATTAGTAAAGAAAGAAATTTATTTCTTTACTGTTTATGTCTTTATTTATTAAAGAAATAGATTTATTGCTTTACTGTTTATGTATTTATTTATTAAACAAATAAATTTATTTCTTTTTCTTTGTTCTGACAATATGATAATGTCAGAACAAAGGTAACGGTGGTGTCGCCAATTCGAAGCGTTCGACGCAAGAGAATCGAAACGATACGGTCGTAACTTGGCTAGGCCTGCTGTTTGCCTTAAAACATTTTCGTGAATTCTTGCCATCAAGGCAATTTTTCATTTTGTCTCTATTTTTGTGTTAAAGCACCCAAAAGGTATAGGTATCAAAACAACACTTTAGTACAAAACACCATTCACTCAACCACCTAAAACTATATCCCGCTTCAAAATAATTTCCATAAACCCTTTTAATAATATACGCTTACCATTTTGATTAAGGGTGATGCGGTTCGTGAAATATAAATATTCTTGTTTTTATTTTGTTATATTCAACTCATTACTAGACTCTACCAAGACTGGGAATAAAAAAATAAGGTTAAGTAATAAAGTTAATCGGCTTTATATTGTTCACACTGCTGGAATTTAGGCCTCCGCTTTAGGAATGGGGGAATGCACTGTATTCCACCACGCGGATCCAGTGTGGTGGTGTGGTGAGTCTCATGTCTTCAAATTATTGGTTCTAAGATATACCGACCGACCGTGAGCAAATACGATCATGTTTACAAAAGGAGAACCTTTCACCATTATGTGAGTATGATATATACCTATACGATATTTAGCGGTAGTGTAACTTGCAATCGATGGAGTAATTTTTCTCTTTGGACTAGTATTTTACCAATTTAGAATATTATTTGTACTATAGAAAAACCACCGATCACATACCAAAACGCAGCGCTTAAAGGCCTCCCACAAGATAGAGCGACTACCCAGTGAGAGTCGCGAGTATCCGATAGATGCAAGACGCACAGGACCGGTTATTATGGCGACACTTGGGGGAGGCCTATGTCCAACACTGGACGTCTTTCGGCTAAAATGATGACTATAGAAAAAACTTAACCTTCTTCCTGGCGCAGTTGAGTAAAAGGAATCCTGGCGCTTTCGCCTTAACTTAGAAGAATAAAGTCCATAATTTTAAATTGCAACACGGCTCAAAAACATGAAGATCGATTAAGTTTTAAGAGCTTTAATCCATTAGGTTGATGGCTTCGAGATGTAATGACTTCATTTGGGGCAATTTTCCATACAGTAATCGTCGCGACGGTCATCTAAAGAGGATTGAAAATTAATATACCTTGCACATAATAAGCCGGGCACTGTAATTACGCTTTACATATTGATTCTGCTCATGTTATAAGGATGGTATTAAAAGTATATTATGTGGCGCTGTTTTTGTTTAGGTGCAGTTTGCGAAATCTGCAATGTTGTGTTTTGTGCGATAAATTGTAGATTTTGTGAGGATAGGTATTTAGGAGTCAAAAATTCGCAGACATATGACATCCACCAATCCGCACCGTAGATTATGGCCCATTCCCTCTCCTGGAGAGGAGACCTGAGTCCCAACAGTGGGAACGTTATATGGCCGACAATGCAATCCAATACAGTGCGTAATTCCTGTCACGGCGGCTGAGGCGTGAGTATTTCCGTTCCCTAACGGTTGCGGCCATCTTCTTCTCTAGCATTACTGCTTCGCAGAAAAAGGCGACTACATCCTATTCATTCTCGCTCCGGATCATGACCTGAACCAGGGATCAGCGTGAGATTTGGTCTCCACGATGACATGAGGTTTTTCGCCCAAGAGGGGCATATCTCCACCGCATGCTTCATCGTGTCTTCTGGGCGGTCCGCACAATGGTGACGCCTAATCGTTTTTTTCACTTGAATTTGAAACAAGAACCTCCCGAACTCTCCATGTCCGATGAGGACATGCGTTATGTGAAAGGTGAAATTGTCGTGATTTTTCTTCAGCCACTCCTCAAAGAGGGGTCTGGCTTACCACCTAATTGTGGCATGCCCAACAGTGACTGCAACGAATTTAAACAGTTAAATGAAAAAAAAAAATCTACAAATTCTCTCGTTATAGTGAAAAGTTCTGGTCAGTTACAATTTATTTATTTTTTGACATTACGAGCATGGCAGTTGAGAGTTTGTCATGCTCACTCAAATGTCTCGCTGTTGGTGGCACGTGTTATTGGGTCATTCAGTTCCCTTCAAAATGGTTGAGCTGAGTGGGGCTTATGCACGGACTGGCTGGTCATCTCTTAGCTGCCAGTTGCTTAATTCAGTTTTTATCTTTTAATTATTTTACATTTTTATTTCATTATCGACATTGTGCTCACATGATAAAAGCAACAAGTAATATGTAACAAAGCATTATATGTAACACATAATATGATTTAAAAAAGGGTCCATGGAGTTTCTTGCACGTTCTTCTCCTTATCTACGCTTCTACGCTTTGGAACGTGCAATTTAGCTTCACTTTTCTTGGACTGACCGACATTTGACTATTCAAAAGTGCCTGCAAATGGTCTATTTGAAATAAATGCTTTGACTTTGACTTTTCAATTTGTAACTTTGATTTACACGTGGATGCAAACAAGTTCAACATTTTTCTTATTACTAGAGTTCTTTCAGTAAAAAATAATTGAAGATCGCTGACCGATCGGGAATCGATCTCGATGGCTTCAACTTCATAGACACCCACTTTTTACATAACCGTCTCTACTAATCTTCGTGATAAACGTGACAACACAATAAGGCATCATGATAACGCGTGAATAACAGATGTATTAGTACTTAAATGCGTGATTAAAGCTTATGTACTATATGCATAGCTATACAAACTTACGTGGTGTTTCGTATAAAATTTTCTTCACCTATGTATTTCATCGCGCGTAGTGCAGGCATGCGCTAGCGCACGGCTCGGCGTGACAGCAGCGCGCGCGTTCGATTGGTCTCGCATTATAACACGGAGTAGTGAAGAAATGGAGCGCTGACTGCAACTGACATATTATCGACTTACTATCAACACTACAAACACAAAAATGGAAGACTTAAGCCAAACACAACTTACAAAATATTTTTTTTTGGGACAGTAATCATAAATTCTAATTTTCGCACACAAAAACACGACAGTTAAAATTATAAGGAATTAATACATTATTTAATTTAAATTAACAAGCCCATTCATTTGATCACCTGTATTAGCCGCATATACTCCCGATTTTATTATACACCCCAAATTAGGCCCCATTGTACGTGTTTTAGATATAAGTTTTTCTTTGTTATGTTTTGTATGTACAATAAAGTATATAATAAATAAATAATAAATAAATTAGGTAACAATTATAATTGAAGCACTGAAATTTTACTTAAATGCACGTAAATAATGGTTTAAGAAATTAGTTGTCTTAACAGTTAGCTAATAATTTAAGAATCGACGCACAAAATTAGTAGCGCATCGGCATTGATATACATGCGAGCACAGATTTATTGAAATTAAAAAGAGCTGAAATCGATTCAGGATGTACATGTTGTACAGAGTGCATTTTCCAAGTGTGTATGGATGGCCAAAGTGTCTCCTCAATATTTCTTTTAAAATATTAATCATTTTATTAAAGTAATAATTTAATTATAAACCATGATTTAACTCTTATACAAATTATTACATAACTGCTTATCTCACATCTTAACTAAAATAATTTAAATTCATCAGTTTTCTGAAGTTTCTGAAGCCTACTTCGTGGATCGAGTTTGACTCTATGGAATGGTGTAATAACACTGGAAATCTATTTTTATTATTATTAAAGCAACACGGTTCAATTCCTGGTGTGGAATATTGATTTTTCGAAAATCCATTTATGTAGGTTTATTTTTAATCAAAATTTACCCAAGAACCTTTTTAAAAGTGTTTTCCATTATTCGTTGAATTACCCATTATTACAAAAGTGAATACTGCTTGTTTGAAATAATAATAATAATTTATTTATTTAGATAACAACGATCCATAATGGTTAGTAACAATTAGAACTTAAAAACTATGTTAGTAGGTACAAAATACAATCACAAACATACATTTTATTTAAGCTTATGGTCCTATAATTTTACAATGTTATTGAACAATTCAAATTTGAATAATTTATTCACTCAAAATTGAAGAATTCAATAACTTGTAAAATTCAATTTTAATTTCACCGTCCCAACCACAATGAGCGAGTGCAACCCAGAGCCAGTCCCAACCCAGAGTGAGTGCATCGGACACTGATATTTATTAGATATTATTCTCAGAATGCTGTTGCTGCTGCCGCGTACTCTGTCTAACAGTGACGACTCACACTTGCGTCGTATTGCGTAGAAGTCATCCGTACGCGCTTCTGCAAACACCTCGGCAGGACGACATGCAGAACCTCTGCAACCGCAACGACAATAATAAAGACAGGTAAGAAATAAACACAGGTATTAACTTTCTAATGGCGATAAATTAATTGAAAGCAATTGTACCTACGAAACACATTGTTATGCCAATTGATTTAACGTGATCTTTTCGGGTTTGTAGCAGTTCTGCAACGCAATGACCACTACAGTAACAATGCAAAGATTTCTTTTATTTTCCTTATATAAATAATATATATTTATATGTATATGTATGTAGGTTTATATTATATTGAATATATATGCATGTATCCCTTGTTTTCTTATTACTCTATTCTTTTTTTACGCACCTGCCATGTTTTCTCTTCGCCACCCTTGGTTGACTGGTAGAGAATGCCTGAGGCATTAAGTCCGCCAATACCTTTATGTTGCATGAAGTTTTAATAAGTAAATAAATTCAACAGTAATGTTAGCAACTAGTTGAATTTAGCTCTTCCGATGTCTCCATTATTCTCACTACTCCATGACCTACTCTATATGGAGTTGGCGCGCAATCATCAATTATGTCCGATTGTAACGGAGATCAAAGCGACCGACCACTCATGCGCAACCAGAATGTAAATTATGATATACATTGCTAAGAAGGATCGTATGAAAATTTCTTATGCTGTAAACAAATCAATAGACCATGTCTAATGTAGAAAATGTGTAGGTATGTTCTGTAAAAAAGTATAGACCGAAATCATTGTAAGTCAGTGACTTATTAGAATATCAGTCAACGGTATAGTATGAAAAGAAGATGTCCCAACCTCAATAAAAACAGCATCTAAGCAGTTGGCGTTTATTAGTTTCTTAAAGATTTGAGTTCATAAATTTTAATCTAAAATTCTGAAAAAAAAAAGAAACTAGTTTGTTTGCTTTTTTTTAGATGGGAAAATCATCCAATGACATCCCTCACTCTTGGGCGGCGTAGGAGGGCGTTTCATCATCATCATCATTGCAGCCGAAAGACGTCCACTATTGGATATAGGCCTCCCCCAAGTGTCGCCACAATGAGCGGTCCTGTGCGTCTCGCATCCATCGGATTCCCGCAACCCTCACCAGGCCCACCTTGTAGGAGCGTATAGAATACTTACTATTTATTCCTGGAGTATGTCCCATTGGCGGCACAGTTGGCGTAACGGTTGTACCGGTTGAGCATTTAACTGCAATGCTGCCAATTCCTTCACGGAAAAAATATTTGTAATGTCACCATTCTGTTCTCTTTATCAGTGGACCTATAGATATTCTAGGCCTAACAGTCTTGTGTATAAAAGTTTACATGTTTGTGAATACATCTGCGATATAGGAGTAATTCCTGGTGTGGAACAAAATTCGTACTAATTAGTTGATTAGTTGGAAACTAATATTATTATTTTTTAATTTGAAAGACAATTGCATTGTATAATGTAGAAGCACTTTTTCCAAGTTTGTGAATGTGAAGCACCATGGAACATTTTTATTAGGTTACATCTTTTTTTTTTTTTTTTTGACATTACGAGCATGGCAGTTGAGAGTTTGTCATGCTCACTCAAATGTCTCGCTGTTGGTGGCACGTGTTATTGGGTCGTTCAGTTCCCTTCAAAATGGTTGAGCTGAGTGGGGCTGATGCACGCGTCATGCTCATGAACGGGTGCCGTCAGATGGGACTGGTCATCTCTTAGCTGCCAGTGGCTTAATTCAGTTTCTATCTTTTAATTATTTTACATTTTTATTTCACTATCGACATTGTGCTCACATGATAGAAGCAACAAGTAATATGTAACCAAGCATTATATGTAACACATATGTGATTTAAAAGAGTGTCCATGGAGTTTCTTGCACGTTCTTCTCCATAGAGACCTACTCTTTGGAACGTGCAATTTAGTTTCACTTTTCTTGGACTGACCGACATTTGACTATTCAAAAGTGCCTGTAAATGGTCTATTTGAAATAAATGCTTTGAATTGAATTGAATTGAATTGAATTGAATTCAAAGAAAGAATGGGGTTAACTACTTTGACACGGGCAAAACCGTAGGCAGAGGCTAGTCACAACAATATTTTTCTGAATTTTGTACACAATAAATAGAATTGTAAAGTAGAACCAGGTTACTTGTGACCTTTACGTTCAAAATATTTTGTGGATCGCTCTGAAGTTGCGTTTGCTCGAAACGATATTCGCATACTCGAAAAAATACGAAAATAAGCATTGGACATAATATAAGATTATTGCGCTAAACTTTGAACGATTGGTTCGAAGTTCATAGCGGTCAAGATGTTTCGGTCATATTGTAACTGAATCTTATCCATAAATTCAATACCGCTACAGGCAAGCGTTTAACACCTTCCAGACAACTAATTAAAATATAAGATCAAGCGGTTCGAACTTTATAATTAAGTGCTTCGCAGCTTAACCGTTCCGTTTATCATACAATTGGAAACTAGGTTAGCAGAAATGAAATCACTCTTCGAAACAAAACACAAGCTGTTGATCGTGAGGCACCAAGCTGCTTCAATACATTGAACGCTGCAGAATCGTGCGCACGAATGCGTAGAAAGATTTATTACCCGTCAAACCTGCGCACACGCATACAAACAGACAACCATCCTCATTTATTCATACATTTACCAATATAATATATTTTTTTACATTTTCAAATGTTTTTTTTTTAATATTTAAAAATATAATTTATTTATACATGTATTAAATGAATAAAGAGTTAATACTATCTAATAATTTTCCTCAATTTTTACACAACGCCATCTAGCCCCGAGCTAAGCAAAGCCGGCGCTATACTCACAGCATTGACGACTGATAAAAATACTATATTTCTAAATAATTACATCATCATTTTAGCCGATATACATCCACTGTTGGACATAGGCACAGAATCGTTCATTATAGCGATACTTGGGGGAGCCAAATGTCGCCATAATGAACGATCCTGTGCGTTTCGCATCCATCGGAATCCCGCAACCTTCACCATGTCATCGGTCTACTTTACAGGAGGCCTTCCAACGCTGCGGCTTCCGGCACGTGACTGCCACTCCAGAATATATTGGCCCTAATGGCCGTTTGTTTTGCGAGCAATGTGCCCTGCATTCAATATTATAGATAAGTTACACTCAGATACAGAACAAACTAATCGTACTCATCACACAAAATGTTACCACACGACCTCCGATATAGCAGTCAGGGCCACTAAACATTACACCAACAGGCCAGTCAACCACAAATTATCATCATCATCATATCAGCCGAAAGACGTCCACTGTTGGACATAGGCCTCCCCCAAGCGTCGCCACAACGACCGGTCCTGTGCATCACATCATACCACAGTGTCTCAACCACAAATACATATATATTATATACACATATTTTAAAATAACCGTTTTTTCGAAAATATCAAATCCGATTAATTGATTAGCTGAACTACAGTAATGACAGGTAATAAATATTTTCTTCTGGACACGTGATGTTCTGAATGATTGATCACGTAGTTTTTTCTGTAACTGTATGTAAGCTTCTGGCTAGACTAAATTATATTTGATGTTTATTTTAGTGAGATATATTACGGGTCAGAGTTCAGGTTAAAATGTTATTGATCTTTGCAGATTCCAATTAATCGTTTCTATTTTTGTGTAAATTTAATTTTAGATGGTAGTTCTAGATAGCTCTTGAAAAAAGTCCGTTCATTTAGTGTAAATTATTGACAATTTACACTTACTTAATGTATATTTTTATTTAAGAATACATATTAAATTTTGATTATTTACAGTATTTTGTGTGAAGGTTGAGCAATAAAAAATGCTTTCAAGCTAGAAGCTTGCAAGTTACACAGGTTAATTTTAAAGCCAATTGGTGAATCATGTAAGTGCAATGTTTTAGTAACCTGTTGGCAGACAATGCGACCAACCCGTATATTTCTTTTTTTGAGATTTGAAATCATCAAATGATTTTCGCACTCTGCGTGAGGCGAATAAGTCCTCCTGTCCATGGACGCTTAGCTTCATAGACGCGACACGACGCGGCACGACGCTGCTGCTTCGTTGGTAGAGTTCCAAAGTTTTTTATGAAAGCTTCACGCAGACGTACACTAAGCGTATAATGATGAATACGCGTCTATGAAGCTACGCGTCCGTGATCGTGTCCTTAGAGAGTCAAAGTTTTATTGACCAAAACCCACATGTGTTCTTTCAGATCCTTACACGTCATTGTACAAAATGGCATTGTATCTGAGCTGTCTGTCCGTCTTTCATTACGGTTTTGTCTGAAAGGTCACCAAGCCGATAATCCAACGTAATTTTTTGTCAAGTTTATCTTTAGTACAACAGAAATCATCTTAAACCACTTACATTAAGCCATAAGAACTGCTAGTAAGAAACACAGAAGTATGTCACGATGAATCTTAAAAAAAACTTTGAATAAAAAAATTAACCCATCACATACAACACTCACAATTTTTCAAGTGACCCAATTACACGGGATATGACCAGTGAATGGAGGCTATGTTTACAAACATCCTAACCTAGGCTAATGATGAACGACAGGGCGAGGTAATCAGCGGGTCAACGACCCTGATAATGACTGCCCGATGACGTTGCATGTACTGAGCACGTGCTCATCGGTCTACAGTTCTACACAATGGGAAATGAGACAGATGCGAGCTTTTTGTGCCCATTCTGATTGGGGGGTTATTGATTGGTTTTTGTTTTTTAGGTTTATTTATTAAATTGGCGCAATTTTTGAATTTGGAAGTTAAGCTCGATTTTTTTTTTCTCTTTATAATGGGCCAGTAATATGAAACCAATGACGTAGCAACGGATGTCAGTACTATATCGTAAAATGTCATTTTATGAAGAGCCAAAGGTCATTCTGTAGTACAATGCTTGTTTGAAGAGCTGACTTACTCTGGATTCTTTGACTTTGACATCGTCATTCCTAAAATTGTGTGATGTCACTCTGGCTAACAAATTGTATACTCATTTTCACAGCATAAATATGACCCTCACTGCATACGAACACGCTGTCTCATGTCCGCTGACGAGTGCAACGTTATCGCGATCAGTGCATTCCATGCAACACAGAAAATAGGTGAGCCATTGTCATTTATTATTGTGTACAATCAAAATTGTTACTGATTACTGAGAATTTTTGCAACAACATGATAATTTGCAATATCTATGAAGTCATTAGCAACTAGAGTCTTCGTCCTTTTTTACAGGTAGAAAGGTTTTAAGACCTATGATATACCTATTGGTAGCTGTAAAATACTCAAATTACCACCTATTTTAACTCATTTTAAAAACATGTAGCAAATATTCAACAATAAGCACGTCGAATAGATATTAGACTTGGCTATTTTTGAATATTTGACCTAAACTAAAACCCAAAACTTCAAAAGATGTAATAATTATAATGCTACATTTCCAGTTAAAATAATGATACAGTTTTATTTATTTCTCTTCCAAACTTCACCAGATTAGCATGATAAGAGACTTTTCTTCAAACCCATTTGTCTCAATAAAAACTGACAGTCGCCACAGTTTTTATCATTTTTAATTCACACCATTGTCTCACTAGCCGTGTGTCAATTCTGTCAGATTTCTGGTCATAGCGTCCAGCATTGAGCCGTCAGTCGAATGAAGACAAATATGTTAGCATGACTTTCAATAAGAAAGTGTTTGCGCAAATTGAATAGAGTGCATTTATGGTGGTTCGACGTCTGTATTAGTTTTTGGGGGCCATTTTAATAGACGAAGTACTCAGAGTTAACTATTATAGTAAGTGTTATATTTAAATAAGAAAACTGTTTATAATAGAAAGTACCATTATTGAGTAATCAAAGTCTTTGCAAGATTTATTTGTAGTACTGTAACTTGTAGTTTTGACGTTTAATTCAAAATTTTGCTGTTCGAGGTTCAAAAAGTACAAAATGTACGGCTTTGACATTCGCTATATATCACCAATAATATCACTGAACTGTTGAAGATAAATTGTAAAAAGATTATTTTGTGTGCTTTTCCTTACTTTGAGCACTTATCAAACAGACAAAATAAGTACATACATATGCTAAATATGCATATGCATTTTTTAGTTACGCACCATAGTAATAAGTTTTTATATTTTGACATCAACAATGTTGTTGATAAACTTTTTTCGACCAGGTATACTGTATACCTACCTATTGTTTTAAGACGTCAAATAGCGAAGCTATTAGAATTTAATATTTACTCAGACATAAATAGTATGTCGACGTACCCGGTAGTTAGTCCAACCATTAGTAGTAGTACTAATGATTTAAACTAGTTAATAAGACAACAGTTGGTACTGTTAGTAGTTTATGTCAACTTAATACAGTATCGTCTAGCATTCAAGCTACGCAAAAATCCTTTAACTTGTTTCTTCAAAACATTCAGGGTTTTTCTTCGAAACAATTAGAAATCGAATTATTTTTGGAAAAAAATTAAGTTTGACATCATTTGTTTTACTGAGCATTGGTTAAAGGATTCTGAAATGCTAATTAATTATGATAATTATAATGTGGGCAGTTGTTTTAACCGCAAGTCAATGTTACGTGGGGGTTCACTAATCCTTATTAAAAATAGTATTAAATTTAAAACTCGTAAAGATATAGTTGCACTGTCCGTTGAACCTAGCATTGAAGTGTCGTGTGTTGAGCTGGATAGGCATATCATAGTGTGCCCCCTAATTATCAAAACTACTCTATTTTTGAGTCAGTCATGGAAGATGTTATGGCTAAACTTTCAACTGGTAATAAACCAGTAATTATCTGCGGAGACTTTAATGTTAATATTTTAGAAAATAATTCAGATAGCAGTAGATTATTAAATCTTTTCAAATCATTTAATTTATCAAATGTGTTTATTGAACCAACTCGAACAACGACAACTACTGCTACATGTATCGATAATGTTTTTTGTTGCTGCAAGTATTTAGAAAAAGCCATTGTAAATTATCTGCCTTCTGATCATAGCGGCCTAATGGTAACATTTGAATCCAACTTACCAATACAACAAGTGCAGATACAATTCAGACCAATAACATCCGGTAAATTAAATAAATTTAATAGCACTATAACTAGCAGGTTGGGTGATTGGAACCTTGCAGAAAACAATGGTAATATTTTGTATAAAAATTTTTTTTCAGTAGTTCAAAAGGAGTTTAATCAGACGTTTGAGAAAAAAACTAAAACTATCTGCCCTAAGTTTAGATTTAGTGACTGGGCAACTAAAGGAATCAGAATAAGTAGGGACAGACTTTTCGAGTTGTATGGCCTTAAGCCTATTATTAACACTGAAACTTTTAATAAATATGTTGCTACTTATTCTAAAATGTTTAAAAATACTTGTAAGGCAGCTAAGGCCTTATACATTAGCAACAAAGTTAAAACAGCAGATAATAAAATAAAAACAGTTTGGAATATTATAAATAATGAAACCAACAGAAACAAAAGAAATAATAATGATTACACATTGGAGACTCATCATGGTCTCATTAGCGATAACAAACTAGTTGCAGAAGAATTTGTAAATTTCTTTACCAGTATACCAATTAAAACTACTGAAGCCCTAAATTCGTCGCCATCGCATGCTTTTGATTTATTACAGGCGAACGTTGCAGCCTGTTCAACTGAATTTAACTTTAAACATATAAACCCCATAACAGTAATAAAAGCTTTTAAAGAAATCAAGATTAAATTGACAGAAGATCTGTGGGGTATGTCTATAAAAGTTTGTACCTCAATTATTGAGACTATAGCACCGTACTTGGCTTTAATATTTAATTTGTGTATAGATCAAGGAGTCTTTCCAGATCTAATGAAATATAGTAAAGTGATACCGCTCTTTAAATCCGGGAATAGTAAAGACACTAATAATTATAGGCCGGTGTCCGTTTTGCCGGTTCTTAGCAAGATATTTGAAAAGGTAATGTTAAATCAAATGCTTAGTCATTTTAACTCCAATAACATCCTACATGATAAACAGTATGGTTTCACCAAAGGACGTTGTACAACTGACGCGGGTGTTTCCTTACTAAAACACATTTTTAATGCGTGGGAAGAGGCACAAGATGCTATAGGCATCTTCTGCGACCTATCTAAGGCGTTTGATTGTGTAGTTCATGAAACATTGCTTCGGAAACTCAAGCATTACGGACTAGGCAATGCAGCGTTAAGCTTATTAAAATCTTATTTGAATAATAGACAGCAATTAGTGCAAATAAACGGTGTCAATTCGTCGGGATTGAATGTTGAAATGGGGGTGCCCCAAGGTTCAATTTTAGGTCCTTTTTTGTTTTTAGTTTATATTAATGATTTACCCAATTTGTTGCAAAATAAACTTAATATGGTGTTGTTTGCTGACGACACTTCTTTGATTTTTAAGATAAATAGAAAAACTAACAATCTTGACAACGAAAATAGCGCCCTATTGCAGGTTCAAAACTGGTTCACTGCAAATAATCTGGTTCTAAATGGGAAAAAAACTAAATGCATAAGATTTTCCTTACCGAATGTCAAAAGTAGTGATTGTGACATTGTATTGAATAATGAAAAACTAGAATTTGTTGATAAAACGATTTTCCTGGGGATAACGCTTGATTCAAGGCTACAATGGGGTCCTCACTTAACTTCTCTTGCAGGGCGGCTTAGCTCAGCTGCATATGCTGTTAGAAAAATCCGCCAATTTACGGATGTTGATACCGCTAGACTAGTCTATTTTAGTTATTTTCATAGTGTCATGTCGTACGGTATCTTACTATGGGGACGGGCTGCTGACATCGAGTCAATCTTTATATTACAGAAAAGAGCCATCAGAGCGATTTACAATCTCCGCCGGTGCGATTCTTTAAGGGAACTGTTTAAAGATATTAACATAATGACAGTACCTTGTCAATATATCTATGAAAACATAATGTATGTTAGAAAAAATCTTCATCTTTTTAGCAAAAGAGGCGATAGACATAATTATGTTACAAGAAATAGGGATCAATTAGTTCAACCAGGTTTCAGACTGGCTAAAGTGGCCTCTTCTTTCATGGGGTACTGTTTGAAATGTTATAATAAAATACCTCCCCACATATTAGAACTCAATGAAACGAAATTTAAATCTTGTATTAAACGCACACTATGCAGACAAGCATATTATATGTTGGAGAATTATATTCAAGATAAAAATGCTTGGCTCAATACTGGTCCAGCTCCACTACCACTAGGGCGTACTAATTAGTTGATTAGTTGGAAACTAATATTATTATTTTTTAATTTGAAAGACACAATTGCATTGTATAATGTAGAAGCACTTTTTCCAAGTTTGTGAATGTGAAGCACCATGGAGCATTTTTATTAGGTTACAACTTTTTTTTTTGACATTACGAGCATGGCAGTTGAGAGTTTGTCATGCTCACTCAAATGTCTCGCTGTTGGTGGCACGTGTTATTGGGTCGTTCAGTTCCCTTCAAAATGGTTGAGCTGAGTGAGGCTGATGCACGCGTCATGCTCGTGAACGGGTGCCGTCAGATGGGACTGGTCATCTCTTAGCTGCCAGTGGCTTAATTCAGTTTCTATCTTTTAATTATTTTACATTTTTATTTCATTATCGACATTGTGCTCACATGATAGAAGCAACAAGTAATATGTAACCAAGCATTATATGTAACACATATATGATTTAAAAGAGTGTCCATGGAGTTTCTTGCACGTTCTTCTCCATAGAGACCTACTCTTTGGAACGTGCAATTTAGCTTCACTTTTCTTGGACTGACCGACATTTGACTATTCAAAAGTGCCTGTAAATGGTCTATTTGAAATAAATGCTTTGATTTGATTTGATTTGATTTGCTACCATAATGTCTCTGGTTGTATATAACTGGTCTTTACGACGAGTGAAAAAGAAGACCTAGACGAATTCCTAAATTCAAAAATGTACGTACGCTACAACTATACGATCGATACAACTCGGTGGAAACAAGTTCAAGTTAATATCTAACGTTTTTTTTTTGTGTATTTTTGTAATCTTATAGGTAAAACCAGCTATTATTTCGTTCACACATTTGTTACTAATAAATAAGTACTTAAGATGAATTAATTAATTTTGGAAAACTAACGTGGACTTTTTTTTTATTAATAGGCTCACTTTTGACAATGGTCAATGATGATACAATGGTCTCATCTGATAGTAAGCGATGATGTCGATGCTAGAGCGTACATGTTTAGAAGATACCTTGAACTCTAAAATAATTAGAATCAATATTTTCTGAATTATCACAATGCAAAAAATATCGACGGTACGTTGATGCAGTGTTGGCCGGTTGATTTGTATGGCCAGATACTTTAATGGGCTATATCTTTGTCATTTTTGATTACATTTACCATTAAAAAAATACGTGTCTTTATTTTTGAATAATCTAAAAGACGGACTAATTACATTTTTTACGGCCACTAGTCTATTGTACTGGGTCTGGATACATATTCGTGAATGCACCCACAATTATAGAATAATTACTATCCTTACTGTGGAGCAGTAAAAAAAATCGATTTTATCGAAAATATATAAATAGTAAAGATGATGGAGCAAAAAACTAATATATTTAAAACTAGCCGTAACCCGTGACTCCGTTTGCGTATAGTTTAACAACATTACTCTTCTTTTTAGTGCAATCATGGTAGAAAATATTATCTGTTACAGAGATATCTATCGTCGGCATAACACAAGATACAAACAGATCAAAATTAAAAAAAAATGCAAATTTGTTATAGCTATAGGTATCATTATATACTTTCTTAAGTATTCAGTAAAATGTCATTTTGATATTATAAACAGGTACTTTAATTTATCTACATATTATTATATGTATAAGTTCAGCTTGCCTGTACGAAATTCTTTCAACGCCATATTCATTATGTGCACATGTATATCCAGTCATCGTATTATATTGTCGTTGGCTGGTGACCATTGAGCTGGTTATTGGCTCAAATTGACATGTCCGTCTTCATAACGGAAGCCGTCGGGTTACGTTTAAGCCGAATATTGTGCCATGTTCGCTTGTAATGTTTAACTTTGTCTTTTTGTTCCTTTTACAAACTTTTATTTATTTTATGACTGGCCTGTTGGTCTAGTGGTTAGTGACTCTGACTGCTATGCCGGTGGTCGTGGCTTCGATTCCCACCCAGGACAAATGTTTGTGTGATGAGCATGATCATTTGTTCTGTGCCTGGGTGTAATTTATCTATATATGTATGTATTTAGAAATATATAAGTATGTTTATCAGTTGTCTAGTACTCATAACACAAACTTTGCTTATCTTGGGGCTAGGCGGCGTTGTGTTATAGTTGTGGAATATTATTATTATTATTATTTTCACCTCTTACGATGTTTGTCTGTAATCAAATATTGCAAATTAAATTTGAGAAATTGCAAAGAAATACCTAGTTAGTCTCGCTTGATCACTATGTCACCTGAAAGTAAGCGATGAGGTGGTGGATAGAGCATACTTGCCTAGAAGTAACCTATTTCTTGATTATACCCCCAGGCTGTAGTCATCAGAAAACACGGACTCCGGCAGGGAATTCTGCTCCTTAGCTATACGCACAATTATTGTGTTCCCAAAATGCTTTTCTTCTTCTTTTTGGTTGTTTCACTCTTGCCAGAGTGGTTCTATTACGAAGATAGCTCTCCGGTAGCTGTCGGGGTCGACATCCTGTCAGTTTTGCCTGCTGGCAGTCTTCAGAGCGCACTTGTTCAGTGGGATCCCGATGAGACTCGACTTCTGACGTTCAAAATGTTTTGGGCACCTCCAAACCTTCCCGCACTAGATTACCATCCTCAGCATTGATATTAAGATAGTACTTATTTTGGAGGTCGCAAACAAAACAGCAAATAATAACTCCTTCCGATCTGAATGGCGCAAGAGGAAGAGGCACATTTTTACGATCTAGAACCCAAATGTTTTCTTTCAGGTGTTCTTTCAAATCCAGGGCGCGGAGAGTTATCTGGAAATGAAACCATTAGTCAGTAAAGTAGGTATATATTTGTGTGATATTTATTTTATTATGTGTTTGTTTACATTATAATAGTATGTATATCTTTAATTCATTAAACCCCAAGCGAACGCCGGCGTTCGCGCATCTATTGTCTTTCTATTGCGTCTGTAATTTCCACGTTTGAAAGGTTTATAATTTTTTATACTATTTAATGAAATAGTATAAAAATTAAGGCTTCTGTGTACTAATTTTCATATTACTATTACACACTTTGTCTACTTCTCTATTTTCTCCAACATTCTTTTCGCAGGTATGCTGGAAGAGATTTCATTAGAAATAAGCATCTGGGCTTAAAGGAACGGGATGGGTTTTTTAGTCAGTAAGAGTCTGACACTATCTCCCGCTCCGCCCAAGAGCGGGGGTTGTCATTGGATGATTGTTCCCATCGAAAAAAAAACACCTTTATACTATTTTTCTGTTTCCTTCTTCTTTTCTTGTATTTCCATGTGTGTACATAAATAGTTAAATTGATAAATAAAAATCAGACACACTTTCCACTTCACCCAGAGCGGAATTAGATGATTTCCATTCTTAAAAAAAGGGTCGCAGTAACTTTTTCGAACAATCAGTAATGCTGTAGATACTAACGACAAAACCCAAAGGAAAAACCATAAGATCTTTATTTATGTACAAACATCCTTATCAACCACCCTGTCACCTATAATACCACCAAAATCCGCATCACCATAATCGAATTCTGATACCGGTACCGATACCAGAATGACTAGCATAGTTCAAGGCAACAATCGGATATCAAGCGGCGCAACTGACATGTAAATTGTGATCGGCCGGGATTCGAACCCGCTACCACGGACTACCGGTGCCACCGGGCTGACTCAGCAGTTTTAACACACCTGCCTTAGTAACCCATTGAAGGCGTAGTAACATAGAAGACATATAGGAATTTAGATCTTAATTTTAAAGTATTAAAGGTGATTGTCCTGTGTCATGTTTTGGGATAGGTTGCTACTTAAGTAAGATTTTAGCAATAGATACGGTTTGTTAATTAAAGTATTTAAAAGGTTAGGTATTTAGAATAGATTCTTCTTGTTTTTGAATTGATGGTAAACTCGGTAAACTGTTTAGGCCCAGTAGGTGGCTACGTTAACTGCAGCTTTGATGGTACTCATTAAATCCTCCAAAGTGAAAGTGTACCTATGGGCACTTGGAGCACTCCAATGCGTGGCACTGGAGCCAGACCTCAACAGATGTCAGCAAAACCGTAGAGGCCCAGCAGGTTCGAAAAGACCTCAGAGCCCAGGAACGAAGGCAAAGAAGAAACCAGAGTGGGTTTTGTCAGTCCCAAGGGCAGAAGATGTCATTACATGATTTTCCACCTAAAAAGACATGGTCGGGATAAAACCCACAAAATTGGTAATACACAAACATTTCGATTTGAGATTACTGTTGTCATTGTAATGACACTGTCTAGACCAGTGGTTCCCAAAATTTACTGAACTGCGACCCACCTAACACAATTCCCCAAATCGAGACTAACCTTTTGGTCTTCATGAAGAAGAAAGTTTATTAATTTATTTATTATTATTATGAGGAACACCAACGATATATTAAGAAGATATAAACAATTACAAAATTTTATAACATTGAATGCTATGCAAATATGTCAATTAAAAATGTCCACATCATAAACAGTTTGACAATACATATAAATTTATTTATTTGTAGTTGATTATAACAGTGCATGCCCACTTACATTAATTAACTTAAAATTGTGAAATTATAAAAGATAACAATAGTGGCAATTGTATTATATTATATGAGTATATTATAGAATATAAAATTTTATGACATAAACGAGTTTTATAATTGATAATACAATTATTTCAGTAAAACACAATTTAAGATTGAATACAATAAAATAAATAAATTAATTAGTTCAATCGATTCGCTTACAAGCCCTCATGTAAGTGGTTTTTCTATTTCAATGTAGAAGATGTCTTTGTAGCTTAGACATCGGTTTGTCATAGCGCATTTAATGTTTGCTTGCGACCTATACATTGGCAAATACTGGTCTAGAGTTGACTCTAGACCAGTATTTGCCAATGTATAGGTCCATTGGGTCAATTTGTGACCCACAAACAACAACAACAACACAACACACACACAACACACAACAGAGTTAATCTATTCGGTGATTGTAATTAACATACCACTCTACATACAATGCCGAATCTGATTGGCCTTATAATATTTGCTTTTGTGCGAAATAAATAATAGTATCTCATAGGTATTTTTAATACCTACAGACATACGAGTACAATCCGGTTTGACTGGAAATCGACTCCAACATTATTCCAAAAAAAATATGCACGTCAAAATTCTTACATTAAACATGTATATAATATATTTTAGACATTTATTATTCACAAAACATTTACAAAATAATTTACTAAGAAAATACAATTTATACTTAGGTAAAGATAAATACAAAACACAATACAAATTAAACCGATTGGTGCAATGGGCTAATACAAAATATGACAAATCATGTTAAATAAATTATAATAATTATGATTAGAAGTCAATACCAGTGGCCTAGTAAGATAGTTGCAGAAAAAATATAAAAGAGCTATATTTTTTAGCCATTATAAACATGTATATTATGATCAGAATCCGACATCAAAGCAATTTGGAAGACAGGCCTTGTCTATATTTCTACAACGTTGTACATACAACGTTTTATAAATATTGCTATGAGGCTAATAGTAATGTTATACATATAGTATAAGGTTTTAAGAAAGTACTAAACATCTGTCGATTTTATGCAACAAACGAAATAAAATGACCGTCTCGTTTCATATAAGTAAACGTAGGTTCACATTCATGCAGTCTAAAAATAAATCTTCAATACACACATGGCTTAGCATCAAAAGCAAAGAAAACCTGGTACCTGCACTTTATATACAACAATAAACAAAATACATACCCAGAGATTCTCACCGACCTTCGTCAAAACTTATCTAACGCCTCATAATCATACAGCCGGAGATTTTTTTTCAACATAATTCCTTGATCCTCTTAATGCTAAAAAAAGCAAAGATGATATTTTTAATCTAACGTTTGAAAGATTGACAGGTCGGTGGGATGCCCGCGGCCTAGCAGGTAACCGAGAGGTACTACGTTTGATTAAAAATAATTCAGCAAAAGATCGCTAGCGATGCTATCGAGTTTTTACCTTTTTATCTCCGAAATGTTATAAGTTTTCGTTCAGCTGTTCGAATTTGGAATGTTTTTTTTTCTTTTCAGCTGGAAAGCTGCCAGCATGTGGCTTTTTTTTCTATTTTCCTAGTTTTGAGGCAAAAGGTCTATAATTTGGGCGTGGTTGTGTTTTTTGTTGTAGGTTCTTAAAATTTGCCATAAAAAAGCAATCGGTACATAAAAAAAATATTGAGATTCATAAATATTTGAGAGCTTACGTCGTATAAACTTTATAAAGTACTAGCTTTTGCCCGCGACTTCGTTCGCGTGGAATAGTGACTTCTCCGATTGTATTATATTATATTTTCATACCTTTTTACTATTTATTTACATTTTTCCGATGAATTTTCAGTACTGAATTGATGCCGACTCTTGACCAATAGATGGCGCTGTATGTCCGGAATAAATTTTATTTTTTATTTAATTTTTTATTTTATTTTTTGTAATAAAAACTATCCTATGTCCTTTCTCAAGTTCCAAACTATGTCTGTACCAAATTTCACACAAATCGGTTCAGTAGTTTAGGCGTGAAGCAAAGACAGACAGACAGACAGACAGTTACTTTCGCATTTATAATATTAGTTTGGATTTTTCTTTAAATGAAGTTCGCCCGCATGATGGTCGAATATTATATAAAATAAAATAAAAAAAAAACATACTCCCGGGATGAAAGTATTCAATCCTAATTATAAGACACGGTCCCGTGTGTGCAATTTTATCTAAACCCATTCAGCTATTTGAACGTTAAAGAGGTTGCAAACATACACATTTTAGATACACAGAAACTTTCGCTATTTTAATATTATAATGATTTATTTGAATTTGCACCAAAACGTTAAGGTCAATCGATAAACAAAACAAAATAAAAGATAAGCAAAGGCATCATTGATATTCAAGCTACGTCTGTAGTTCTACACAGTTGAGCGATTTCAAATGTACTGAGTAGTAGGACACGCACATAGAGTTCAAATGTGCGTAAAAGATATATCACAGTTGCAAACATCTCAACCACTAGTAAATGCACCCCACAGAAGCGGCCATTTCTCAAATTGTACGGACGCATTCAACGACCCTTCGTAAAAAATATTGAACTAAAACCATCCCCTAAAATTATTTTAGTGAAAAGAAAGGAACTTAATACAGTCCCCACCATGCTTGGGGCGCACCCCTAGTGTGAGTGTATGTGTGTCAGTGCCAACTGTATTAGAATGTGGGTGTGTGTGTGCCCTCGGAACGAGCGGCTGACAGCTGAGCATGGAGGGAATAAAGTACTGACTGAAATAAAAAAAGTTGCAAGAAGCAGCATTGAGGGTGAAAAGGATTTTAGTTAAATGGTTGGTTGGTATGGTTTAGTTATATTAAAGGATACTTAAAATATAAAATATATAAAAACATTGTAAATATCAGACTTTTAACATTATGTGTGAATATTTGACAAAGGTTACTTTGAAATAGAAAATACACGAATCATATGCATGAAAATAGCTTAATGCTTATATTTTTTTTCTCAGCTGAAATATTTCTGATTCGCTTGGTTCATTTCTTGGGTAGGTACTAAGATACTATTACTAACAAAAAATTACTCAAAAACTTTATTCAAAACAACAATAAAATGTTAATTTGCTAAAAAAAAAAAATACAGTAATTTACGTACATAATGGCAGTGTGGTAAGTAATTATATAAAACTAAAATTATAGCAGCATTTATAACCAAACTAAGCAGCCTGTGTTTTAGCTATCAAAGTAATTCCCCTCAAAAACCGATTTAATTCAATCAACTATAATAGGTACTTTCTTCCAGCCATACCTCAGAACCATACAGAGCGGGCGCGGCGTCGCGTCGTGTCGGGAAATCAACGCACACACACGCACATAGCTAACCTCTACATACGCACCTATCGTGCCGCGTGCTTCGCCCGGTCGCCCCACAGAAGGGCACAAAAGCCTGGCCGACTGACTACCGAGATATGTGCTATATATACCGCCGTGATATATTGCATATCTTTGTAATAGTCTATGTAGTATATGGAGCGTCTTTAAGCGCGTTTGAGAGCAAAACAAAGTAAGAGTGCGCTTCGTTGATTTTGAATGAAGAGAGAATTAAGAAAGTGTTTATAATGTGAGAAGATTTTCGGATCTGAGAAAAAGAATTTAAACTTGGCATTAAAATATGATATATTAATTTTAGTTTTAAAAGACATGACAAGATTTAACAAGCTTTTCAGAACAACTGTAAAATAATTCATTATATGTATCATAGGTCACTTAAATCCAAAATGAGTAAGACCTACCTACTTTGATAAGTATGCTATACTGAATAATTTAAAATTATTTATGATTCACCCTGTAAAGGTTATGTCACGCTGTAACGTAATGTGTACACAAAGGAGTGTAACAGTTACATGAGAGGGTAAGGAGGAGTATGGGAGTGAGGAGTGTAGAGGAAGAGTGAGAGTAAGAAGAGTAAGTGTATAGTAAGAGGAGAGAAAGAGTGTTACGCGAGTGCTAGAGGGAGTGTAGTGAGTAAGTGCCTCCAGGGAGTAGCCCTGGCAAGGCACGTGTGGTGAGTAAGTGTAAGTGTAAGTGCCTCCAGGGAGTAGCCCTGGCAAGGCACGTGTGGTGAGTAGTGAGAGGTTGAGTGAGGGAGGAAAGTATGGAGGGAGAAATAATATATATAGATATGAATCCTTGTGAGGTTAGAATGCAAATAAAAGCATATAAAAACAATAGAAATATAAAAACATATAAAGATATAAAAACAGTTCAGTCGGGCTCGGCGTCAGAGGCGGAATGCAGCAGCAGGAGTAGGCGTAGCCCTCAGCCGTACGAGGGACGGCGAAGGCTACGCAGCCGCAGACAGCAACAGATAGTGGTAGACACAGCCCTCCAGCAAGGGCCGGCAGCAGTAGAGAGGAGGCCCTCAGAGGCCAGGTCCAAATATAGAACAGCCCTCTGCCGTGAGGGCCGGCAGAGGCAGAGAGGAGGTCCTCAGTTCCTTCTTTGGGGAGGTCTTCATGGTCCAAGGAGCTCAATCAGGAGCTGAGCCAAGTAACTGACACATGTAGCTGACCCAAGAAAAACTGACACCAGGAACTGTACATGTCGCTGCACCAAGAGTCTGACCGAAAACTCACTAAGAAAACTCACAAACATGGCTTTTATAATCAATTTTGACGGCTATGCTGGCTGTCAATTCATAATTTAAATTTGAAAACAGGTTTCAGCCAGCATTGTTGTTTCACAAGAAAGATATAAATTACAATTTAATTTTAAAGAATTATTTCAGATAAGAGAACATATAATTTGATAGCAAATTATATGTTTACAAAATAAATAATATTATGAGTAAAAGAATAAAACCTAAGACTATAAAAATACTCTTTGTTGATACCTAATCAAAACCATAGAAGAAAATAGTAGTGACATGACAGATGACAGTGATCAATGAAAATAAACAAACTAAATATATAAGAAATATTATAAAGTGATGTGATTATTGATAAGTAAAGTAAACGTAAGTATTAATAACATTACAACGCGAATGACGTAACTTTACATTTGATTGTATTATTTTGTATTTATAATTTAAAACTGAAATACATATATAATAAAGAGCAAAGTAAAAGGATTGAGTCAATGTTTCTATACATCTGGTGTTGAATCGATCTCTTTCCGAAAACTATTTAAGTTTTTTGATGCCCTGTGAGTTTTTCCCGTTTTTTAGCCTTTTTTAATCGTTTGTACATATTATTATTTTAAGTTTGTATATATATTACCTAGTAATTATTTATAAATTATTAAATTAATTAAATAGGACGAAACTAGGTATAAACAATTGGAAAAAAAAAAAAAAGTTTAAAGTTGAAATTGATTATACTTACTATTTATTATATTGGTGTACAATAAAGTATGAATAACTAAATATGTCTGTAAACTAAAAACAAAATCAGAATATATCTTCACTAAGGTTCGACGTTGTACTAAGCAACAAATTTATTATTTCAAATAATTCTTTAAACAATATTGAAATCATTTTATATCATACTCTATAAACACAGAAATCCAATATCTTGAGCGACCCCTCCGCATATGTCGCCTTCTCACGTACATTTCTGCAGCTCTCAAATCGACTCGAGTATGGATTACATACAGCCGACGACTTGAGCCACCCTATACTATGACGAACAGACACAAGATATGAGATATTGCGTGAAAAGTTCGAATATTTAAGGTTTAACTTTTCAATTATATTTTTATTAGGTTCATTTATAGTATACATAAATCTTGGGTTTTAAAAAAATCTGTCCTTTATGACAAATGTAAAAACATCAGGAGTACAACAAGGGAGCAGTCTAGGCTCTTTGCTGTTTTTTTTTTGTTAATTCAATTTTATTGCATAATCGCACCTTTCCACACATCTTAGAGCATGAAACATCTTCTTTTTTGTTATTATTTTCTTTATAAACTTGTACCACACGTAAACCATTCGCCGTATTCAGTCAGGCGAGCGCCCCTACGCAACAAGACGAGATGTATTGAAATTTGTCGCGTCGTACAGCCCTTTGAGTTCTATTCGCGCCGCTAAAGTTGCTGACTGTTGCTGAAGCGTATACGTCTACTAAGTTTGGCTTAAATTTAAGACGTCTATTGTTCTCTTTGATGTGTACTGCTAATTATGTAAGTTTATTTTCAGCTTGCATTACTTTAATAATGTTTTGATCATCAATGTTTGAGCTTAAAATTTACAGTAGTGGATTACTCCACTTTATGCTCAAATTAACTTTATCATTCTTTAATTTAGTCTGGATTAAGTCCTGAAAGTGATAATATTTTATCAAATTAATTGAATTATTATTCTTAGTCATAAATATTATGTCTGAAAACCCACAAAAAGTTTTACATACTTTCGTTTCAGATTTTTAGATTATCTAGTATCAAATTTCAATCAAAAAACCTTTCTAAAAATACTTATAGAAAATGAGAAATCAAATTCTACGCTCGCCATTTCTTCGCCTCTTTTGTAGACAGTCATACTTACAGGCTTACCTGAATACTTACCGATGTTCCTGCAGTTTTGCAAGTCACTCGCCAATGTTAAGCTGAAGTCATCCTCAGAAAGGTGACCGAACCGAATTTTATTTTAACTTTCCCAGGAGACTAAAAGAACTCTAACCAAATTGCTTTCATATTTGGTATATGTTTCGGTTATTATTCTTTTAAAATAATTAGTTCTTGAACACGTTTTAAACCACACTCGTTTTATCAAAAATGCACACAAATTAAGCAAATTGTGTCTTTATCAATTTTCAATGATTGTAAACTGAATTTTCTATATGTTCACCGTGACCTGCCTTATTTTGCACTGTTCAATTTTCAAATGAGTTAGTTAGTTTCAAATGAGAGAGTGAGAGAGGCTTGTTTTGCACTTGGTCAAAACACACTAAGCGTCCACCAATTGTATCTCACCTGACTTCTTACCTCCTCATTTCAACAAGTCACGCCTCGGCAGCACTTTTGCTCCACTTCCTCAACCAGTCCCCAAGGACTCACCTGCCGAAGTCTCTACTCTCTTAGACCTTTTACTTTACCGCCCTTTATTTTACTAAATGTTAGAAGGTTGCAGCCCCATTCCCTGTGGAACGTTACGGTAGTCGGCAATTTTACGAACTTAGTACCTCTAAGAAAAATGTTGCTTTTTTAGTGAAATTCTAGCAAAACACTTTAAATAAGCCTAGCTACATATTTAATTAAATTTAAGTCTCTCTCATTCACATTATGATTTTATAAAAAAATACAACCGACTTCAATGTAAAACAGTTGATGTTTCTATAATAGTTTTATCTCTTCGTTATTTAACACCGACTTCCCAAAGTTGAAGACATTGAAGTTGGTTGTATTTTTTTTTGTAAAAAGTTTTTTATTTAACACTCTTTAGTGGTACCACAACTAAAGTGTTTTGCACTTTGACTGAGGGGCACTTTTAGTACCACTCAGTCAAACTCAAATACTTTATAGCCAATAATCCCAAACACGGTTATATTACATTAATCTACCTTCCGGCGTCATCATCAGATCAGTTCGATACATCCCCTCCCCCTTTTCTTTCAGTCAGTTATCGACTACACGTATAAACGAAGCAATTTTACTTGTTACGACAGTTCTACTGTAATTCTATGAGAATTCTTGTTCCATATCTTCGAAGTTCATAATCAGATCATAACAATATTTCTATGAGACCAATTTAGAAGCATAACCTTTCAATCAAAAAAATAATTTTCTAAATTGGTCCACAACTGACGGAGATATCGGTGAACATACATAAATAAAAAAAACGTACATTAAGCCGAACATAGAACCTCCTCCTTTACGAAGTCGGTTAAATATATCCATGTTGTTTCCAAAATTTTGTAAGAACTTAACTCTTGATCTTGACTTGAAAAGCATATCAAAAATTTCTTCGTTTTCCTCTATCTACATCTACGTTTTGGAATATTTAATAGCTTCAACTTTTTTAAATAAGCTAGAATCCCAATGAAAACTTCCAATTTTTTTATTTTATCGTAATTGAGCATGCTTTTTGAGCACAGTATTTACATTTTTTAGAACACTACCAAACTAAAACAACAATCTGAACATAGAGCTTGACCCTCAGTACTTTGAAATTTCCAACGCGGCCTCAGTGCCTGCTTTTGTTGTTCAGATGTTACTCAGTGTAAGGAATCAAATAACAGTACAACAGCTACCGTCTACTTTGACAAAAGGGCCTCAAAGGATATGAAAAACACTAAACATTTGACAAGCGGCAAAGCTCAATAAATCCTTCAAACGGCGACGGTAGCATAATCTTCTTATTTGCATACAAAGCTCAACAACAATAACATCTTTTGTCTTCACCATGAAGATCTGCAAAAATTATAACTCTTTAACGCGCCGTGCAAAAAAGGGTTATTGTGAAGAAACCTTGCCAGTCTTTTGCGAATGAATAAGAAAATGTTTCGGCTAATTTAGGAGTTTTTACAATATTTTTTGCGCATCACTGTGTCTAGGACAAAAAAAAAGCAAAAATCATTTCGTAATATACTGCTTCAAAATTTTTGTTGGAGTTTTGCCAAAATCTTTACTTCAGTCCTTACTTGAACATCAGAACTTCGAATCTATTTCCATTTACTTTCTCTAAGCTGGCATTTGCTTCGTAATTTCGTGTTATATTAGCGGTCACTTACTGTACGAATGAGGCACGCGATGTTTTTTTGTTGATCGACAATTTGGGTAATGGATTTTAATGTATGTAATTCGTAGCCATAAAACTATGCAAATTATAGAAGGAAATCCATTTTGTGTCACAATAAACACTTCAGTCTATTCTAAAAGAGAAGAAGAAATTCTGTAATTACCAAACCATTCTACTCCCCAATAAAATCATGAATAAAGTAAAAACTAATTTTATTTTATTTTTTCATTGTTGATAGGTTTGTACTTGACCGCTATCTCACCTAATGGATAGTGACAATGCGGTCGACGATGGAATGCGCTTACCCAAAAGTAAACTCTAATTAATAATAACTCTTGATTTAAAGATTGTCTGGTGGTAGCTATCAGAAAACACAGTCTCTAACAGGGGACTCAGCTCCTTAACTGTTTAATTAAATCCAATGAAATAAATCTACAACAACATTTCAAGTGTGAAAAATCCTACAAGCGATATTAAAACTGTGAACACAAGTACAAGTTATATCAGAGTTGATAAAACCGTAGTCGTCAGGCGCGCAGGAGATGTTGCGTGCCGGCCACACAATGAGCCGGCGACTTTGATTAATGACCTCACATTCAACGAATACATTACGATTTTTGCTTTCATTTCGTTCGATACGAATGTCACAAGGTTATGATATCGATGCCAGACGAGCGATCGCGTAGGAGTAACTTGTGATGCATGCCGATATGCTTGGATGCGATTTTGGTTGAATGTAAATTGGGTGCTTGCTTAACGATACTGCTTGGGGCGATGTACCTAATGTAAGTTCATGATGGTTGTAATTGAATTGGGATTCGATCGTTTAATCAAATCATTGTTATTTGTTAATTTTGTTTCTTTAGCTATTCGAAACTATGTTAAAAGCTTTAACGTTTTGTATATACGTACTTGATTTTTCACGAAATTAGTTTCAGCCTATTCTTTTGGAATTGCGTTTAAACGTATCTTTCAGAATTTAAATAAAAAGCGTTTGAAATATTTTTCATTACTATATTTATTGGTTTTGTATTCACATTTTTCTATTTCAGTTAAAAAACAATTTTTCATTAAAAATTAAATCCACATTTTGTACCTAAACCTAAGTCATTGTCTACATCACATAAGTCATGAACATTATGAACGAGATATTTATCATTATGTTTATTTTTTTACTTACACAGTACATCTACCCACCTGTAGCTTTATTTAGAAACTGTATATTTAAAGTAATTCAACATGGTATATTTTTCACATCAAAGCATTAAACTAATAATCGCAAAAGCATTCAAAATTTTACAAGTTTTAAAGAAAAGAATCTATTTTCATCAAAATGAATGATAAACTGAGAGAGACTGTATAAAAACAGATTGGTAGATGGCTTGAAAATAAAGAAATACAACAGGAAAAATGGTAACTAAAAGAACGTAGACAGTTTAGCGCACATCAATGACAATATTATCCTTGCAACGTATAAAAGTTAGTCATTAATTTAATAAATACAATTGTTACTACTGACAATGACTTAAAATAAAATGTACAAATTCAACACTCAGAAAATGTTTACCTACCCTAAAATAATAATAATCACACTTTTGACATTGTAAAGTTTCCACCTAACTATATCCAAACATCCGAATATGACTGGTTACGCTAAAATACTTACACAACTTAAAAATAAATCTTAAATTAATTTAATCACTTTAGTACACCTTAGACACAAAGGAATGGTAAGAATTACAGTTCGATAATGAAAAATAGAGTTTTTTTCTTTACATATCTAAAGATTATAAGGCGGTTAGACCGTAGTCTGATTTGATGACTGGTTGGTTTGATGGAATGCCAGTCCCGCAGCCTGCAGTGCCGACGGGAGAGCCGTGGGCTGCAAGATTAGCGAGCAAGGCAGGGTCCATACCTCCGTGCATGCTCATCATATGTAGGTGATGCGGTGTCATGGGGTGCCCCGCATTCATCTGGCTCCCAGGATGAGACATCGGACTGATGGCAGGATCATGCGACAAATTTTGCTGCGCTCCAACACAATGCAAATCATTCATTATGTTATCAGTTACATTCTCTATACTGTCCGGCCGACCATTATTGTTTGATTTCTTCTTATCATTGTTATTTGTATTCTTATTCGATCTACTCTTTGGTGTACCCTTAGTCGTGGTTGTGGTGACGCCAGCCGGATTTGTTTTTCTTCTAACATTTTTGGTGTTGGGCAGCTTATTGTCCTTCTTCCATTTCATCCGTCTGTTCTGGAACCAGATTTTGATTTGCCTTTCAGATAAGACTAGAGTATGTGCGATCTCTATCCTTCTTCTCCGTGTAAGGTATCTGTTGTAGTGGAATTCTTTCTCAAGTTCTAGTATTTGGTGTCTCGTGTAGGCTGTGCGTTGTCGTTTTGGTTCCATTCCAGGTTGATATTGACCATTGGCTGTGAAAGAAAATAAAACAATTTAAATATAGGGATTAAATCTTTTGCTTTGCTGTGGGACACACAATAGGCTATAAAAAGAAAACCTTTGAAGAAGAAAATCTAAATTTATCACACCGGTTTTTTGTTTTCACGATCGTTCTATACCTGTAGGTGATGTGTTAGCAGTATGCTATCTTAGCCTCTCTTTCTTTTTTAATATAAACGTCATACTGTATTTATTTACCATTTTTATGTTGATTGAAAAATACTGAACATTACTGTAGGTTCACATACCATATTTTCAAACATTGTACCTCTCATAAAAGCATAAGTACCTAACAAAACATGAATAAGGCCGTACCTACATCAGTAGCAACAAGCGTTGCGTGCTCGACGTTCTAGTAATAATTTATGTACCAGCCCGTTGTGTTAATTAATGTGCATAATAATTACACATGCATGCGCCTGAGCTTCCTTTTTGTTTTGATTAATTGCGCCTAGTAAATTAGTTGTACAGACACCGTAGACATTGATACGATTTCGAGCACCTTGTATGTCTTGTTACAATTTTGCATGTAATATGTACGCACATATTAGGAAGTTATTTAAATTTGTATATACCTAAATACATATGCCGTAGTATGTGTAAAGGTTGTTTGTACAATTTCAATTTCGTTTGTTGTCAATGTTGATTGATTATTTTGTTGTGAGTCACTTTTACTTTTTTAGATTAGTGAGTCAAATTGCTTGTCAAATACAGTAGCTTTTTTTGCTATCGTCAGTAACTACTTGTTATAACTAAAGTTCAATTTTAACCATGATTGGTTTCATGTGATTCGTTTTAATTTAAATAATGGTACATTTTAGCACTCTACTCTATGTCTTTTGATATTTTTTAATTTGCTGCACTAAGTTTCTATAGTATTACATTACTAGACATATTTTTATTTGCTACAACTACTGTACTTGCATTAGGTTCACTAAAGTGAACAGTATTTTACATCTAACTTTCTTATTATTGGTACACTAGACCAATATCGCATCTGATGGTAAGCGATGATGTTGGTGGACAATGGAGCACGGTTGCCTTGCCTATAATTAACCAATTCAGTTTGACATAAACTCCGTCGAAATAGTATACGTTTCTATCTTTACAGGTTTGCAAATCAATAAACCTAAAGGCTGCCAAAAGGGCGGTTACTACCTGACGTCATACTCGCGCGCTCCATAAATCAAGTTTCATATAATTCAGCTTTAATCAACGAATTCTATAGAGCCACCCTTTCAATTTATTTAATACACAGTCCTTCTAGGTTATAGATTAATTTTAGAATTTCAGTTCTGAAATATTTAAGTCCTATCACCATGTTCAAAGGTTTTACTTCAAAAGCCTAGAATTAAACCTCACTTCAATGTTCAATGGGGCTAATAGTCGACAGAATAGTTCTATTGTGAGCCAAGTCCTAGAAATTTTGTAATTTCCTTTCGAGGAAATTGCCTTTATATTTGATGTCAAAGGAGCTTTGTCAGTGTAACGTCTTTTTTATTTATAAGAATAGGATGAAATGGAACATTCTGGTATTCATTAGGTTTTTTCATATTTTTCTGAGTTCAATGACTTGGCGGAATTCGATAACATTAGAAATTTAAAAAAGCTACGTTTTTGAAAAAAGCGTTTTCATCAATAAGTATGGCTAAAATGTCGTCAAGGAAAGACCCTTGACTAGCAATTATCAGCATCATTTCAGCCAAAACACGGCCACTGCTGGATACTTGCCTCTCTCTAGTGCTGCAAGAATGACCGGTCTTATGCAGATCGGATGCTAATACATACTTATTTATAATTACACTGCGTTACAAGAATAACTCCTAAACTATTGTATAGCAAAAAGTAATCTAGATGCTTAGAACAATAATTATCCAAATCAACATTTTCTCACCGACACAGAAAAACTAACGCAATGTATGTATACATGTTATTTTTTGCTGCTAAAATATATAATTTACTATTTGCTATGCTACTTTGATTTCTTGAAATCTTTTGCTATAAATATAGGTACACAAAATAGAGCGTAGGCTCTACAAAAAATACCAACGTTTCAAAATGATGAAATGTAACAGAAAAAACTTCATAAGACGAAATAACCCAACACACATAGCGCACACACAACCAACCGAACTTCCTTTTATTTATATCGATAAAACAAAAAGATAATCTGAAACGAGATCACAAATCACTAATCTATACATAAGAGCCTTCGTGAGAGAGGGATAGAAACATTTCTGTGGGGTTCGTAGTGGTATTTCTTTGAATCTCCGCGGTTCTGGTATGTGCGGTCGCCGGGTTGAGCCGAGATTCCCGCTGACCACTGACAACTCCACATTGAGCAGGGTCCAGGGATCGCACCAAACAAATATGGAGATATAGTCGCCTAGTTTTAGGTATGGTTGGTTCCCGGTACAAGGAAAATAAGGAATATAGAAGGCGTGTCTGTTTTGTGGTCATGCAATGTAGTTCTGTAATTAAAGTTTTCGTTTCGAATTTTGCTTTCGCTGATTCAGTATTAGTGAAAGCATCTTTTTCTATACTTATAATGTCCAATTATTATTGAGGATCATTTTTGTATTGCTTGGTTTTTACAGTAAAAAAATTGACGTGTCTGTCTAAAGATAGAATTTTCTGTGCTTATATTTTTTTTGTGTTATATCAATAAGCGCAAACAATTTATTCAAATGATGAGAACTTTCTTAATCTAGACGTATTGTTAAAACAAAACATAGGCACTTAACAATGAACTGTAAGCAACACTCGATGTTGCAAAAGATAGGTAGTTAATTTTTACTATCTATTGCAAGTCTGTAACAGGTTTTATTATAACAATCCAAAGTTGATTCTCATCTTTAAGGAAGTGATTGCGAATCTCTAAAGCTGCATCAACATTTGTAAATTCACTCTATTTTCTGTCAACAAACATGTTCCAATTTTTAAAAACTAGAAGCTAATACAAATGAGTTACCAAAGATTATTGTTTGTCCACCGAGTCGTAATCAATTACCGACCAATTATCCAAACATCCGTGGCGACAAACAGACTTTGTTGACTGATTAGGCGTGAACAGCGTGAGCGAGTATTTTTTGTCCTATCATGAGACAAATATAAATTTGAACTAATTGATCAGAGCGCTAAATATAGATTATCTATATAAGAAATATTTGTTCAACTTAAAACTTAGTTTGCTTAGACAAAATAGGTACAATAAAAAAAAATTAAATATAAATTGTTCAAAATTACTATTTTTACTGATTCGGCTGCCATTTGACTTGTTTTAATGGAAAGACTAGGTATATGATACACATTTAACTACAAAATGATTTGATATTAGTGATGACAACTTATCCCAAGAAAGTGATCAATGTAATAAACAACATAATAAAACTTTACAGCATATAATTTTAATATTCTTATAAAAGCTTGTATCACCTGCCAGGGCGAACCAACAACTCATTATTTTAATCATCATCGCAGAACCGCTACTCGCTACCGGTGCTCGATCTTCGCTTCGTTAGCCACTATCACGTCATCGAGACGATGACAATCTCAATTGAATTACGAGCTACCTGCGACCAACGTGTGGTCCATCTGTTAATCTCGAGTCGATCTTACGACGCATGCGCTATCGGCCCCTCGAGGTGGTCCCGCCTCATTACGTCCAACTTACGATGGATCTAAAGCCTCTTTGTCCCACTATTGTGTACCATGAAAAATGTTAGTCCAATGACAGGTGTCGATAAGCCAAGTCTCTCTTTTAAATTCGGAATAAAACGCGCGAATGTGATACTAGCAATTCCTTTGGCGATCAATCAATGAGACCGGTTCATTAATGATGTTACAATGGATGACGATTCCTTTGATGTTTGTCATTTTAATCGTGAAGGATTTCACTTTTGGTTTAACTTTGTTTGACGGTTCATCAAGATTGTTTATTTTTAGAGTCTATTCATTCTCCAAAACAAATAATTTCAATTGTATTTTTAACCTTTCGTATGCCGTAATTAGAGAGACAATTAAAAAGTTATTGTGTCTCGCGTGGATCCACGTTCCAGACACACAAAGGGTTAAAGGAGACGGTAATATAAGTTCAATGAAGCATAACCACTGATTAACTTATTGTATACTAGCTTTTGCCCGCGGCTTCTCCCGCGTAGCATTAGGTACTAAAAGAATCGGAATAAAAGGTAGCCTATGTTCTTTTCCATGTCAAAGGCTATATGCATGCCAAATTTCATCCAAATCAGTTCAGCCGTTTTTGCGTGATTAAGTAACAAACATCCAAACATCCACACTTTTACATTTATAATATTAGTTAGGATATACAAACTTATTTAGGTTACTTTTCATTTTGCTTTAGGGCACTTTAATCTAAAGGTAAAAATCTGAGTACAAAATATTCTCTTTACTTTTGACAAACATAAGACCAAAAATTGCTTTTGGTAAAGCTCTCATTGAAACAGTCCCTAAAAGGTTGGTGACTAGAAATCTAAAATTCACATCGTCACCACCTTGTTTTTTCTTGTCGGAGATGAGTTTCATCAAACTTGCTGCATCATGCTCGAGGGAACTTGGTTGTGCATTTGCCAACCGTATCTTGAGATATTTTTTTAGAAAACGATGGAGCCAAAATAGTTTTTCAAAAATTGAGAATTTTGTTGTCGCAACTGCCAACCTTTTTATCCGACTGCGGCAGAAGAAGGGATATTATTTTTGGGATTAGATTATTATAGGTGACAATAAAGTCAATCTTACTTAAAAACATACCAAGAAAACAGATCTTTCACATGGATCAAGATAATTCTGATAATATTTTAACTAGAATAGACTAGAATGCAAATAAAAAAATTGATCAAGTTTAGAGCAAGATAACCATACCACCCTAAGTAATCTACCAACAACTCATAACCCGATGCAACGCAAAGATGTGTATAAGTAGACAAAATGTCAACACATACATCCAATTTTTTGCTGCAAGTGAATACAGTATGCATAATTTTGATTCATGCATAGAAAAAAGTGTCGACAGCAGGTTCAAGAGACAATAACTAAAGGTCACTGGTGTTATAATGACATATATGATTGTGTGGTAGAATAATGAATATGGAAGGACGAGTAATATAGCGTTTGATTGTTAACTTTAACAAGTACCTACGTAAACAAAGCTGTGATCATGATGGATGTTCTAATATTCGCATTGAGCATTCATGTTCGTCAGTTTTGTATGAATATTGTGGAGGATGATTATCATTACATTGTTTATATTTATATTTACAAAAACGATACCATTATAAGGCTGATTATTCTTTTCCTTCCAGGCTGGACCACTTTTGCACATGGAAGAAACTAACTGAGGTATAAGTGATTGTTGGTAGATAGTTTTAAGGGGAAGTGCAAAGTTTTACCATCATGAAAAGAGAGAGAATGTAGTTGTTACGGAAAATTATTTTCCCTTAAACATGCTCTACTGTTCGCTCGTAAATTTGGTTTTTGTATGGAATACCAAAGTATAAGAAATTATTTTAATGTAGAGTTGACTGCCAGCGCTATTCTGATACAATGTATTACTTTTATCAAAACTCACCTACGAATAAAAAAATGATGATGAATTTAAAAAAATCTACTTGCAAGTTGCAACTTATTTTAAGTCAAATTTAATTTAATAATTTATAAATTATTAAATTAATTAAAGAGAAAAAAAATAAAATAAAATTGAACAATAAATTCTATTCTATTTTTAAGTCAAATATAATTTTTTATAAGGATATTGGTTAAATTTTAGTTTTTTTTTTTTTTTGTGCAAGAACCAAATACCATGTGTCTAGAACAGCAACAGCATCAGATAATATCGTGAAATGAATTTGTATAGAGCATGTAACTTTCAAGTATATTCATGTTGATAATAATTGTCTTTTTTAGATATAAAATTATGGGAAGCTTAGAATAATTTGTCTCAAGACTAGACATCTATAATATCTAATATTCCTTTAGTACATTGATGATTTGAAGTACAATAGAACAATTCTACTATTTATCTTTTGACAAATGAGATCTTATAAAAGTTACGAATGAATCTGTCCAAAATAATAATATAAAACATCTATGTTTCCTCTGTGAGTGCAAAGACTTCTAATATATATTAAAAAATAAAACTGGCATCATCAAACTATCTAAAATCGATGTATTTTTGTATGTTGAATGGGTAAGTGAAGTCATCTAAATAAACTAGGCACACATATGAAGCGCAGGAAGGTTTTCGTGACTTTACATAGACTCTTTATTTAATATAATTTACTACTAAAGAGCTGTGATGGCCCAGTAGTAACGGCCCTTAACGAGTGTGTGTCTGAGGTTCAAACCCAGCCAGGCACATTATTTTGTGTAATTTATTTTGTCACGACTGCTTCCAAAACGGTGAAGGAAAATGTGCTTCCCTCAGGAACCGGCATATGCAAGAACATGAAATTGGAAGATATGTGACATTTACCAACTTACATTGCGCTCGCGTGGTGGATTACGGCTCATTCTTTCTCCAGGAGAGGAGGTCTGAGTCCCAGCAGTGGAAATATTAACTCTTTGAATGTCGTAATTAGAGACACAATAGAAAGACCTTATGTCGGACAGTGTAACTTAAGACATTCGAAAGGTTAAAAGTCTGATTATTCTATGCTTATGCTATAATTTGCTGATAAAAGAAAAACTACTTCAGATTCAGATAGACAATTATTTGCCAACAATGTAGGTCCAGATTTAAAATGGTACGTACCATATAAATTCATATTAATAAAACTTTTTTATAAACAATATTTTTGAAATGTGGACTAAGTAAATGACAATACAAAATAAAAAGCTTTTACATCAAGGCAATTATTATTATATATGTATTAATATTATTGGCTACACTATAATTGAGCTCACAATTATCAATCCCAGCAGAGTTTCGCCATGTTACGCAGGAAATAATTATAATAGTACAAACGTGTGCACAAACACTGGTGCATACTCAGTTCCTTTACTCTCATAGTCCGATATGACGACAATCTGATACGACCGGAGAGTAATCAGACGCAATCCCAACGGTTTTAACGTGTTTTCTAGGCACAGGGAAGGGGGAGTGACATCAAACTCTGGGCAGCCACAAAGTAAAGCATAAAAAACCGATAACACTCTTTACCCAACTTGGAAATAAAACCCTCCGCTGAATAGTCGCACTTGTGATTAATAAAAAAAAACTATAAAGACCAAGTATAGACTAGGATGATGAGAATAACAATGAGATAGTTAAATTTAAGAGACAAATTGCAAAGATTAAAACCGCATAATATTAAGAATAGAAACACAATTAAGCTAAAGACGGCAAAAGGGAGACGACACGCAAGCAAAAAAACTATATCGATAATCTCCACGCCAAATGTAGAACCACAAACAGCTATTTAAAAGCTATAAAAATAAATGACACTCATTAACATGAGTGTTGGTCTTTTGTAGCGCAACAATGGTCCTGGCGTCTTACAGGACCACTTTAATGACATCGCATTAGTAAAATGTCAAAACAGAAAGGACACACTCGAAGACGAGTGCATGAAGTAAACATTTGAGGGTTATTAATTGGAAGCGATTTGTTAATTCTTTCATATACGCACCGCGAACGTTTAATATGTTTAAAAGTTTTCGCATTGATTGTACACAAAGGTAAAATTAATACGTGGACATTAATCTTGGAGAAATGTATATTTTATATTCATTTGTAAGCCATTAGGCGGTTTTAAGTTGTGATTTGGGTGCATTGTGGTTTTTTTTTAGATTTTTATATTTGAATCGGTTTATAAAAGTTTTTTTATTTTAAGCTAAATCACGTGCGTGTTACTTCTGTTACTGATTTTTTTCAACAAAGGAGATACTTTCAACAAACCAAGTGATAAATTGCAAAGGCAAACATAAAAAAATTATTCATTGTAGTCGAATAATTTGTTTTATAGAATTTGACATACCATAACCGACGAAGAATATATTCTAAGGAAAATAGAGTCATTGCAAAGATAAATAAACATCTAAAGCAATATGAGGTAAAATTTGTTTTTATATTTTTTGTTTGTAGAAAGTAATCTCTAGAAGTACTAGTCCGATTGCTAAAACTTATTCACCGATAGAAAGCTGATTTATTTCTAAGTGACAAAAGCACATTTTATGTAAGCGGGAGCTAGCTCTGTATAATTTAGCATAGTCAGTCTTTTATTGTTTCACACTACTGAGACTCAAGCCCGCTTTCTAGGAGAGGGGATGGACCGCAATCCACCACGCGGGTCTAGTGCCATTTGTTGGACATTACATATCTTCGATTATTTTGAAGTATTGAACCTGGCTGGGTTTGAATACCACAACCACCACTCTACTACCACCACTGCTACTACTAGACCATCACTAATGATTTCTACTGGGCCACCACTGCTCTCTGTATAATTTAATTTTGTCAAAATATTAAGCTTGTTGCTTTTCTGTTCAAACACTTGATTTAAATACTTCTTGACATTCCCTGTGAGCTGTGTTTAGTTATGAGCTGTTCTATCATTTCTTGTGCAGCAAACTAGTTGTACGTTCTTAATTTTTAGCGTAAACTCAATGATATGTTTATCCTGCCCATCCTAACCTACGGAGCTCCAGACATAATGACTAACCGAATTGCAAAAGTTCCGCCTTGGGGTATTCCAAAGAACTATAGAGCGCAGCATTCTGGGTTTAAAAAGAACACACCGAGTTTGGAATAACACGCTGCGCTGCAAAACGTGACTAGAATAGACGTGTACTTTTTTGTCAGCCAGGCTCAAATGGTATTGGGCGGGTCACGTCAGCCACATGAACAGTGACTGCTGGGCAAGTGTTGCCCCGCAGTGGGTTTTTGCAGAGGGAAAGCGCCGTCGAAGCCACCCTAGAAAGAGGTAGCCAGATATCTGGACGCGTGGCTTGCGGGCATTGGGCAATGGGTAGCTCGCTGTCCGGTTGCCCGGTAACTGTCCGGACCAAGCCCAAGTCGTCGACGGCGCGCACTGTTTCCACGCGCCTCAAGGATTTGTTAGCAATAGCAGGGACCCAGCTGGGTCGAAGCCTACTTGGGCCAGGGTTAGTTTCGAAAGACCACTTGAGCCCCGGTATGCAGGCTAGAAGGAATGGGGTGGGTCTTTCAGTCAGTAAGAGTCTGACACTATCTCCCGCTCTGCCCAAGAGCGGGACTTGTCATCGGATGATTTTTTCCCACCATAAGAAAAAAAAGATATCTGGACAAGAATGTCTAGAAGGACTTGGGGGAGGCTTTTGCCCAACAGTAGGATAGTAATGGCTAGGAAGAAAAAAAAAACACTGTAATGTATTAATATTTGTTTTCCTATAATAAATAATTTTTTATGCTCTGGGTTTGAACGCATCCAGCACTACAAAACAATAACATGTCTAGAAATACTTTGACGAAATAATCTTTATCAAGGCGAAGCAAAATAAATAAGGAACAAAACGACCATAAGACGCCTAGATAAGCCGGTGGTCTATATTCGAAGTTGAGTGCCGATGACTGACTTGGTCTTTGAGAAGCATCCCTACAGCAAAAAATGGAACGCAGCGCTGTAGGTATAGTAGATATTAAATTAAGAGATAGAGTTAGAAACGCCATACTGCACTACATCACTAAAATATGTTTAGCAATATGACTCATGACGCTACTCAAGTTCAATGGCACTAGAGAGGATATTTAATGTCCTATACCAGAAACAGTAGCATAGGTCTATACTATACAAAGCTGGTGCCCTGAAACAGTGAGATGGGGTTGGGTCAAACCACGAAGGAAGTAGTGAGACAAACTGTTAAACGTTGTTGAAACCTCTACGGTCCGGACTAAGCGTTTCGCTTCGTCATTTATACCGCGTACATCAAAGGACTGGAACAATTTGCCTGCTGTGGTCTTCCCGCCCGATTATAATTTAGGTGTCTTCAAGGCTAGAGTGAATAGGCGCTTAATAAACTAGTGCCCCTCACCATCAACGATTGCCTCGCTGCTTACAATCAAGTGGGATCGCAGTCAAGTGCTAGTTTATAACAAATAAAAAAAGAACTAGATAGATTCTCCTGAAAGTCATAGTGGAAAACACAGGTTTGTAAAAGATGGATGGAATAGAGGCAGTAATAGACGCCTGAGTTCCAGTAGTAGGGACATTATCACACTGATAATGATTATGTTTATGAAAGAGTAGAAGAAGTCTTTCATAGGAGTGGGGACTTATAGCAGAGTAAAAAAATAAATAATGACAACCATTTTAGTAAAGCTCTATATTCTATTGGTTTTTAGAGTCTACAGTCGAAATATTTCATCTAAGTGCATAGATCCCTCTCATTTCCTATTTTTAGTTTTATTCACTTACTTTTTTTCTTCGTTTTAACTAAAACATCAGCTCAAATTAGAAATCGTCCGTCGTTTGATTAGCTTTGCACATCTATTTTATTTTGTATTAAATTGAATAACATATACCTAAATATTTCATTATTTGGGCATAAACCGGTTCTGTTTGAGCAAGAATAATATGATAATTAATTATACTTACAAGCGCCAGCAACATGTATCTTCTTCATCCATGGATATATTACCCTGTCAGTATTGTCAGAACATATAGAGGAATCATCATCTTCAACAGGAGGAGAATCTAAGAGTAGCCTTTCGTCATCTAACTCTGATCCAGGCGATCCTTCTCGTCCTAAAGCATGAAGCTTTCTTCCAGCGGGTGCTGCTTCCTCAATATGTCTCTCTAGCCTTAAGCCAAGTTCTGCTAAACCTGGGGCAGTATCAGGATTGTGGCTTGGGTACCCGTGGTCAGCATCTGAAGGATGGGACGGCTCAGGAGGCCTTGGTGGAGGGGCCACAGGTGGGTGCTGTGGCAAAGGGTGATAATATCCTCCATATCCATACCCTGTTCCAATCTGGACTGGGGCATATTGATGCTGGTATCCGTACTGCAAATGTTGGTGTTGGTAATATTCGCCAGGTGGTATGTAGTCTGCTTGGCTGTATTCCTCGGAGGGTGGGAATTTTGGGTCTGGCTGCGGTTGGTACCCACCGTTGGTGAGGAATGAGCTCATGATGGGCGTGGTCCTCTTCGCGCATCACCTCGCACACAACACGCCTGTTAATATGGCTGCCATTCAATTTAACGTCATTTTTCAAAAAAAATCCTTATTTTATGAGATAGTCATGACATGGATAACAGCAATGAAATTTTCTTGTTCCTTGAAATGCTTTTACAAATTTTAAAGTATCTAAAGCAATAGGTGGTTGCAATAGGTGTTTAATAAGATATAATCTTAATATGTCATCACTAAAAACTGCTATATAAGGTTATGCCAAATATTGATTCCTCTGAATTCTATCTAGGTATCGTCTCAGAAGAAATAGGAAAGCTTTTCTTCCATCATCGTTTAACAGTTTAAATGAGTTTGAACACACGACACAATATTTTACAAAATTATTAATAAGTACAAAAATATGTTCACAGTTTTTTGTCCACCTCTCTATCTAAAATAATACTGAGTCCAAAACAAAATTAACTCGTTTAAAACGTCCACAAACCTTACAGTCAACGTTCAGTTTTTCTAATCATCTGTTATTATAATTATCACATTTATCAACACTGTTATCTTCACTTTCTACAGCTTTTGTCCACTAAACACTATCACAAACAAGTCAGTTCATTTCACAGTTTTGATCGCAAAAGTTTTAGAACAGCATTATTGCAAAGTCATTTGATTTATCACTTTTTGATAATAAACAATGGTGCTGGAGGCGCGCTGTCCTGCAACATTTTGAGACAATATACACTGCCCAACACGCCAGCACACTCTGTCACTTTAAGGACTCCTATACATGTTCATCAATTTTTACATACCACCTTCCATTTTTAAGGCGGAGCTGTTCTTCTTGCTACTTACTCATAATCCAACATACCACTTTCAACTTTATCTTAGCAGCATAAGCGCTCATTTTGTTTGCAGCTGCAGTTGAAAGCAATAAGCTGCAACCACGCTTTTCCCCCTCCCGCTCATAAACATACGACTGCGTGCGAAAGAAATAGACGCATAAATTGTTCGTCGTCGCAGTAACCGACCTCATGCCGCTGTCTCACTCTATCAGGTAAATTTTTGCATTAGAGCAAATGAGAACAAACTTTAGAGCGGGCTTTACTATAGAAGAGATTAAGAAGCTGTTTAATAATAATACAGAACGAACATGGTCTCTGTTCGTAGCGACAGGGCGGCGGGTTTTAAATATTTAATATGCAATTTCCTTTATTTTTCATTATTATACTGTTCATTATTTTAATGGACGACAAGTGAGATATAATTAGGTAGAAATTAATAGTTTTGATATAAAGCGTATACGGCCATCATACGGTCATTTGCATTTTAGTATCCGTCACTCATGGTCAACGCAATATTAATGATTTGGAGTGTTTAGTTCTGTTTTACGGTTTTACTTATCACTAATTAATTACGTTAACATTATGTTTTGTGATAAAAAGTTGCGTAAAATATTTAGTAGCAGGCTTTTTAATTTACGAGTTACAAATTAAGTATCCATTTGAGACTTATTTTATTTCATTGTTACCGTAATTAATTGAGACCATTTCAGACATCAAAGATTTCAAATTAGGTATTGTGTATTCTAATAGCGAGTTAAAACTCTCATAGCAATATTAGAACTCTTACAATGAACTATGAAGAGCTATAACAACAAGCTAAATTATTAATAATGACACGGACTTTAGGACCAAAACAAGTCAAAACAAAGAAGCTTAATAACAGCACAAAAACAGAAGACAATACCAATACACATGACGTTAACTAAGATATCTATCACAGAAATCACACGACAAATCCGATCAGTCCTTACTCTCCAATAAAAAACAAAGCAATCACTAGTCACGCTACTATGATACCGTCTAAGCCGCTAATACTACACTAAGACCCGACAAGGGAGCCGACTTGGACACCAAATAAACAAAAATGGTGATTTTATTGAATTAGATGATCACAATGGACCACGGTGAATTTCTGCCGAGTCATCCTAGCTCCCGGCTCGACCACAAAAGGTGGTAACACCCGATCAATGGCTGTTTGATCAATAAATAGACGTGTATCTGGTCCGGCCCGACCTTTTTGATACTGATTCTGTTTTGTGTTGCTGGTATAAAGATTCAGCTGCTTCGGAGGCCTCCGGCGTGAATTTGGAAGCGGGTGGAGTAAGTTCTTACATTCGGTCTTCTATTACTTTTTTTTTCATTTTAATATTATACTAGCTATCCTTGTTGTTTTTAGTCGCGTTTGTGGTTACCAATTCGCTCTTATAGGTTGTTGTGTGATGTTATATCTGGATGTATAGTTTAGGTATAGCCTTTCTGGATAAATGGATATCCAAGACTCGAAACATATTTTAATTCGAACCAGTAGTTCCTGAGTTCAGCGTGTGGAAATAAACAAACCAAAAAATAAATTCATCAGTTTTTATTTTTTTATTTTAACATTTACCTATATAATATTTAAATTTATTTATACAAATTATTTTAATACATATGCACATAAAAACTTACATACTAAATAAACTATTTATACTAAAACCTAACTATGTATATAAATATAATACAAAATGACAAAATACGCTAAGGCGTCAAAGTACTCCTCCACATCGCGGTCATCCGGAAATGTGCCCAGAAGAATGGCAGCATTGCCACGTTGAATGGCAATGATAATTCTTTGAGCGAAGAACGAGCCAGCCCTCTGGTCACGTGAAGTGTCGATCAGTCGGCGTGAAATTTCCTTGAAAAGGAGACGTGCACTCGGACCCCATGAACCAGGTGTTTCGACCCCAAACGGCTCAAAAATCGTAATTACCAATAAGGTAACAGTATTCATCAGTTTTATAAACATTACTAAATTTATTTACAATTGAAAATAATTACAATATACGTATAAGCAGCCAAACTAATAAATAATTTAATAGATTTAAATACAAACTAAAAATAATAATTACTGTTGCGATTGACAATCAAAAATTAATCCTCTTCGTTGTCCAAAACCATAAGTATTCGTTTAAAGTTAATTATGAGTTTTTTTTTTTATTTAACTCAATATTCTAACTTATTAAATAGATATTAAATTACTTCTAAAATTAATTTAAAAAAAAAAATGCCTAATATTAAAATTTGTAGCCTACCTATTTCGGGAACACTGTCCAAGCTACCAGTGTTCAGGGCTCCAGAGAAAGGAACCTACTACTAAACTACTACCTATATACGAGCCGTGTTCAGAAATACCGCTTTCTGAATCAAACCCTTTGATCCTTGTACTTAAGCCGCCTGATACGATACAAGTATCGTTGTAATGAGCGCTGAGTCTAAATTTTATGTCAACAACTTCATGAGCCAAGTCAAGATGCTTGATTTGCCTGTATTGTATATCCGGCTGGTGTCTGCAACTCCATGTTCTCAACGCGTATTTTGTGTACGGGTGGGACAAATGTGTCATTTGATCCACCTCAACTCCTCAAAGAAGGTCAGCAGTGCCTTGGTGTTTCAACTTCAAGAACCCAGACAGGTTCACGAAGTATTTTGCCCTGTAATTAACAACCACTAGGCAGCTTGGAAGCAGACGAGTTACTATTTCGTCCTCATCTATGCAGGCTCTGCAGAATGGGCTTGTGGGAATAGATTTTCATATCTGTCTCAGCTATCACGAGGTTTTCGTCATCCGTAGTGATATATCAACCATCATTCTATGTCTCAATTCAGTCAATGACCACTGTATCAGGCTTATTGGCTATAATAAAGTCAGTGACGATGGATCACTGTATAATGTGATATAACGGTTATGACCATTATTGAGAACTGGGTCCTGTAGGTAAACCGTACCGTTCTTTACAATAAATCTAGTCGGTAGTTATTCTTCATGATAAATCCGTCCATAATTGCACAGACAAAACCTTCAGTTTTACCTACTCATATGTCGTAATAATTTCATTATAAACAGAATTTGATGTCGTTTTTTCTCTTCTTTAAAATAATCAATTAATTTTTGATGTGATTGTTTGTCAGTAATACAGCACTAAAATAGTTTTAAAATACTGTACCTATATCATTCCCGTGTTTGTAAGGTTGACGATCCTTATCAATAAATAAATCAGGAACACACGTTATCATGTATTGCGCTTTCCTTTTATGATAATAGTTAAAATTTTAATCATCAATATAATACCTTACATCAATAATAAAATTGAGTTTTTACTTGTACAGAACAATAAAAAAAATAGAAGACGGACACATATTTAAATTTTTTCTTGAATAATATATTCTTTTGATATTTTTTAAAACATTATTTCTATATATTCTAAGTATAGCCTGTTTCAGAAGTTTGAATCTTAGTACTATAGATGGTACCATTTTGAAAGTACTAAAATATTGTAAACAACTACTATACATGTCATACTTGCTTTGATGGATAACAAAGAACAAACTTTACATGTTTTTGAAAAGAAGATGATTTTGAAAAAGACTTCGACAATCATGGCGATAATAATTTGTATTTTTATAATGAATTGTCCTCATACCCATTAATTACAATTGCCTACGGGGGATCCCCCATGATCTATTTTTGTAACTGGATATAAACAAGCTGATAATGATAATTGCATAGCTACTGGAAGTAACTAACCGGTATCATAATTACTTAGTACAAGGAAAACGTCAAACGTTGATACGTACTCCTCTACTCCAGATCGTGTCTAATCACTGTGCAATGTGTCGATATGTCTGTCAGTCTGTGCTATCGGTGATCTTGACAAGCAATAAATGGTTTTAATATCCGTTTAATTTAATTCCTAATTTTTTTATTGATTTCTGCTCAGCGTTGCCTATTACTTTTATACTCATAGAACTAATTATCGAAAAAAAGTAGAAGATACAAAATTGTTTTCCGAAAAGCATGAAATTATATTTCCAATGCCATTTTGATAGACATCCAAAGTTTTAAATTAAAATTATTTGCTTATGAGAGATAAATGTTCCCCATTGAAGACATCCTTATCGGCGCAAACTTTCTTCAACAAACTTGCTCACTCCCGTTGTGTTTTTTTCTCGTGACGCTAACTGCCTGCCAGCTCGTTCTATCCAGCGCAAACTTAATCCAAGTTTAATGAACAATACGACAGGCCCTTAATCAAACTTTGGACTTCCTAACTTTGCCATTAGAGGATTTCCAACTTTAAAATGTGCAGCTAGAAGATTAAATTCTTCTGTACGCCTTGTTACAGATAGGTCGTTTTACCTTTCAAATTCCCAGCTGGAGAAAAACCTATTTAGTTGACTTTGATCGTATTATTTGTTTCTTGTTTTGCCTTTTAGATACAGTGTCGGAATAAAGAAAGTTTATTTGAACTGGATCTTAATAAGATTTCGACTAGGTCATTTATAATATTCAGATTTAATATCTACAAATATAGTTTAGTTCTGGAATCCGAAAATATTTTAATTTCGTTTTTGAACGATATAACTGGAACTGTATCATTAAAGTTGAGAACAAAAAATACAATTTAAAATTTCGCAGTCCTGTTCCCAATCACATGTTGTGAAGGGGATCGTATAGCCAATTTTCTGTAATGGCGGGTTGCGTTTCCTATCTTTGTTGGGCCGAGTGCCGACGTTTTTTTTGGAAAGTCTCGCCCCTCCCATGCCGAGGGCTGGCTTCGATGAAATTTATGGGGTACACATGTACGCACCTATATACTGTTTTATTTTTTACAGACGTTTCTACTTATGTGGATTCTAAGACAGTTGCAAGTCTCTTCAAGAACTTCAGCATTGTTCACAGTCTTACGAATTACACCCAGACAGGGATTTATATGGATTGTCTTAGTCACGTCTTTATAATTTAATATTAACAATGTCAATACACACCTACCTACATTGTGTACGCGTCTATGTCGGAGCGAGCTCCTCAAAGCCACGCACAAGTTTCTGACGCGGGTACGTCATCGTATGTCAGACGTTTGACAGCCGACACCACTCTCGCCCCCCTACCACCTCCCACGTCCCCCCTAGATGACGTCACCCATCAAAGGAATTGTGGTTGGGAGCAGTGTCTAGAAAGATTTGGATTTTGAAGTAACTTGAAGTTGATCAAACTTTAACTTTATCCAGGACTATATTGTCGTCTATAGTAGTAGTTCTATGGTAATAGCTGTATTGTCGTCGTAAATCCAAAATTTACTTGCTCAAAACAAAAAGCTAACTAGTTTAGATATTTAAGTAGTTTACCAATTATCAAAAATATCTTTTGGACCTGATGAAATACTTACTGGCATCCTTCAGTAGTGTGGTTATTCCAAACTTGCAAAATATTTGGTATGAAATGTACTCAATATATTCAACGAAAAGTCTTTTATTCTTGTCTCAATATTTTCACTGGAGCGTGTATTCCTAAGATTTATACGGCATTTTCTACCACAGCCAAAGTTCATATTTTGCCATTTTATGTGTATGTATGCCTCACAAAAACGTCAAATGTTACAGCGTCGAGGGGGAACGTTTGGTATTCCTGACAAGACTGAATGCTTCAACGTAACTTCCGTCTCCTTTCACTCTAATTGCAGCTTTAGCATCTGTTTCATAAAATCCATTTTTCTCTGCTTCCTCTTTGGTCTTTACTATGGTTTCCAGCTGAGTGAGCAGATGTTTCATTAATCAGCAAACAGTCGCGACAGTGCAGCAGCGCTGGCGTCGCGGTTCAATTTTTTTCCTCTTGCGCCCTTAGATTGGATATTGGACACGATTTCCTGGGAAACTTGGCAAAGACTGGGTGGTCGCTAATCAATAGTAGTTGTACGTATCTATTACTTATTATATGTATTGAGACAGATAATAATTAATAGTATTTTTCCTCTCTGTTTGTGTTTAGTATATTTTGTCTTGGACTTCCATAGGGTGTTCCAGTTATATTCACGTAACTGCAACCAAAATTTTTATAATAATCCATAAGTATTACATTTGTTCCTTTATTTATTTTTAATGGCGTTGAAAATATCAAAATTTTTGATAGTATCAAACCTTACTCAACGAAGTAACATCAATCAGAATGCACACCAATAAAACAAAACAATCGGCCCACTACACACAATATCTCCTCAAATTTAACATCTCATCTCAACTCAACGAGATCCTAAAACCCGAATGTTTTAACCCTCCTCAACTGTATCTAAGCGCAAAAGCAATTTGCATTTCAATGCATAAATTTTATCCGACACACGCTACCCTGTATAAGTATTGCTATCTCCTCCCCTCTGGGTGCACTCTCAGAATTATCCCTCCGTGAATAGGGGTGCTTTTGTTACTGCATTTTGATGTTATATATGGAAACTATGTGGATCTTTGGTAAGCATATAAGTTGAAAAATTGTTAGAAATGATTTTATCTTAAGCACTAAGCTGATTGCAAGCAATAACTAATATGTTTTCTTTAAGTTTATTTTTCCTTCGTTAAAAGTTTAAAATGGAGGCATTGCCTGAGGGCTTGTAACGTTAAGTAGACTGCTTCTCGTTAATGCCTGAGAGGTTTGGTTCTGATTAGGTAATTGGTTGATTAACGCACTATCTGTACTTTGTCAAGACTGTCTTAGCCAATTGAAAGGGTGCAATAAAAAAAAAATGATCTGCCAAATCGTTATATTTGGAATCGAGCCACAGTTCAGCATTTTACACGAAGCGACGGCCTATCTGACCTCCACAACTCAGTAATTGGGTATACCTCTTGAAATGACTGATATGTTTCCTGACTTCAGACTATCGTAACGACTGTTAAAGATTTACAAATGGTAGCTGAGGAAAAATCTAAGACAAGGAGGAATCTCGGTACGTTAAGATAGTCACCCGTCCATAGACCGACACAGAAAGAAAAGTATTGGAGGACCCTAAAGTCAATTCTATTGTTTGTTTGGGAAACATTTTTATAAGCTAAATCGTCACATATTTAACACAAGAGAAAGCTTTCTTAAGGTTTATTCGAGTTAGTAAATCAAATAACACGATGGAACCAACAATGCAATATCACAGAATCATGACACTATAAATATTCATAACAAGCAAATAGCAAAAACCAATCTGCCGGTAATAGTAATCGATCAAACGCTGACTGTTACATTAAACTTAAATAAACTTAAATTTCACGCTTACATCTTACTTTCTAATGATCGATCGGCGGAAAATCGTACTGATTCGACGTAAATATTTTGACATCAAAGAATCGTATGACGAAACAATCGCTTTCGTATCTGAGGGGAATGTTAGAAAACTTAATATCTTCAGACGTTTGATAGATCGGTCTCAGGGGTGCTGGATGGAACGGTCGGAGTCCGAACGGTAGCGATTCGCTTGTGCTATACAAAGGCGAGTTTAGAGACCAGTTGCCACTTGGGACTTCGATAAGATTGGCGGCGGTATGGTTAAAAGCTATACGGGCTCTTTGTATTGAGGTACTATTACTTACAGACTATGTATTGTTTAGAGATCCCAAATGCATTGTAAAGGTAATGTTCTTACATTTTTAATAAAATGTCTTTCGATATCGTCTTTAAAATTTAATAGATTTTTAACGAAGTAGTGATGGTTGAAATCATAACTGGCATTGTAATCGGAATCAATGTTAGTATGTAAAAGACAAAGTCTTGACTCACTCATTGACTCATCAAAGCCCAGTCCAAAACCTTGGACTTAGAACGCTGTGCACAGAAGTTTTATGATGATGTATACAAAGATTAAGAAAAGATTTTCTAAAATTTACTTCCAGAAGTTGAAACAAGGGGCCAAATGGGCCGACAGAAGCTAGTATTTCGTAAGAATTGAGATTTAAAAGATTAATTTTAATGTTTTATAAATTAAAGCTTTACTGTTTACGTTTACTATGCAACTGTAATTCACTACAATTACTTTCTTGTCTTTGCATAGAAAAAGCTTTTCAATTTTATGTCTTCCATCGATTGAATCTAAAAAATCATTTTTTCGTAAATTATCGTTTTCTTTTTATGTCTTAACAATGCTCCCTTTAAAAACAAAACTGTTGAACAAAATTCTCTTTCGAATGCGCGTTGTTTCGTTGCATCAGTCTCGACTATACATCCGCAAAACTTCTCTCACCACTATCTCACAATGACTAATGATGCTGTAGACTGTGCAGTGCGGATTCCGAAATTTACCCTTTGTGATTTATAGGGACAATTCAAATAATTTCAGTGTTTAAAATTACATCAATGGCAGTTTTAATCTGATCTACTCTGAAGGACTTAAGAGCTCCTTTGCTGCGAATAAAACCTTCTAATTTTCATGTCGGGTATAGGCAGACCAAGCGAGCCAATGGAAACTGCCGATGGACATCACATGTTTACTCGCCTTCTGCTGGGTACGAGCCGAGCAAACGAAGATGGAGCAACGTAAATAAACGTACAAATGAGTGTGTGATCCTCGTTGACAGCGTTTGTTAGTTTATTCGCTTTGTCTGTACCTGTCATAATACACATCGTATATACCTATTCACAAAGGCGACTCTGACCATTACCGCAGAATTACTAGTGATGTTCTAGATTGCAGTGCAGATTCTGAAAATTACCCTTTGTGATTTACAGTACTGTACCTTTTCAAAAATGGGTTTAATTTTGGTGTTTTAATATTTTGCTAAAACAAGCGATTAGATCCTTTAGACACTGCTTTATCTTCGCAAAATATCAAAGCAAACCCGCTCTCCCTCTAATATCGGATAGGTACAGACCAAGTGAACGAATGCTAACGTACAGGAATCACCGATAGACACTGCATACGCGCATGCCTTCTACCGCGTTGAGACTGAGTAAATGAACACTCATTAACTCAGTTTGTGGTCAGTGGTGTCAGTGGTTTTCACGAGAAGACTAGCGAGCATGCAGTATATTTCGTTCCACTTGTCCATTTATTTAGTTTGTACGTTCCCGTATACTCGTGTACACAGGTTGTGCCGGTACACAAAGCACGTTGTTCCTATGTACCAAACCACATTATAAATCCGCAAAATAAACTTCTCTTGCCAATTCCTCGGAATGACTATACTCCGTTCAAAATAACATTATACATTTAAAAAATGTTGCTATGCGCTCAAACGATTTTAATTTTTATTACGTTGGTGGTATGACAAATGGCAACTGCAATAAATAGTTGGTTTTGTAACCATGTTTTTTGCTTTTAATGCCATCCTTATGCCTTCGGAATAGAAGTTACAATCGGTTGAACAGACAGTAAAAAGGTTTCTTTAAATGTCTAATCTTAACGTAAATCGAGTATAGGTAATGATGCTGTGAACAGTGCAATGCAGATGCTATAAATATCTAATATCCAAATATCTTTATTACTTACAGTAGATAACTATTCTAATAATTCCAGGAAGTGCAAATCTTATCTACTCAAAAGGATCAAAAATTTGCATCTACAACCTACCCCTAAACAGATGACATTTGGACAAATAAGAATTGCCACTATACCGCACGCTCGCCTTCTGCGACTAAACGAACGGAAATGAACATACAATGATTTCTACTCTATAGCATTCGTTCCTTGTTCGCTTAGTCTGTACCCGGCACAATTCACGTTGTTTCGTTGCATCAGTACCTACTACACATCCGCAAAAAGCGACGCTCACCACTGCCTCGGAATGACTAATGATACTGTACTGTGCAGCGCGGATTCCGAAAAATATCTCGCACTCGTACCCGTAAACAATGACGATTGAAATACGTATAATTGGGTAAAATGTTCAAAGACGCCGATGATTTTAGAAAAACTGTCCGTTTTTTGTTTTGTTTTTGTGGTTTCTAGTTGTTTTAGTGTAACTTTATAAGACCATCGTCTGTTTTACATACAAGTCATGGTTTGGTTCGGAGAAAATTAGGTCTTATGTATCTAGTTTATTGCTGTTTACTCTTGGATACACGTTGCCAACTGCTTTTGGCAGTTATAGAGTTTAGTGCATATTATAGCTTGATGCAAAATCGACTTATAGAGGCTGCCAGTCTTCTGGGGACGTTTTCGGCTTGTCCAGATGACAGCGATGTGGAAGAGTATTACGACACCTACTTGTATAATTATATGATTTTGCTTAAGTCACCGTAAAATTGTAAATATCGTTAGATTATAATCTACCATACGAGATTGTAAACTGTCGAAAGATTGTGAATGATGAATAGTGATGTGTGATTTGTGTGGTTATAATCTACCGAAAAATAATGTGTTAAATTGTGAGCAAACAAACTTACGGTTCACAATTTTTCGACAGTTCACAATCACGCAAGATGACATATACATAATATGACGTTGTAAATACTCGTAGTTAGTTATTCAGTCATTTACATACATTTATTTTATCAGAACCCCAGTATTTTAGTATTTTTTACCTTCTTATAACAAAAAACAACTTTCTATTAGAACAAAAAAATACAAAACAATCTACAGTTAGTGAATACTCCAGAGTAACCAGGGAAATTCAAATATTCGTACGTTTTTTGCAGTTCAGTACTATTGAATAGTAAGGTATATATATTATATATATATTTGCGATAATGACACGTATGCTTATACATAATTATTTTTTTCATTTGATATAAACTAGTGCTTGGTTGCAATCCCACCTGATGGTAAGCTGTGATGCAATCGTTGATAGTGCGGCGCACTAGTTTATTAACAGCCTTTTCACTCCGGCCTTGAAGACACCCAAATTATAATCGGATGGGAAGACCACAGCAGACAAATTGTTCCAGTCCTGCAAAGTACGCGGTATAAATGACGAGGCGAAACTCTTAGTCTGGGCCGTAGAGGTTTCAACAACGTAAGGAGGATGATGATTCCTATCAAAACCATTTAGATAAATCTCTAACCTAAGTTACTAAGAAGTAACGTAAGAACGTTCATCTGTAGCAACAGTAAGCCACTACATTTTATTTAGCTACTTTTTTATGTTTTTAAGATCCCATAACCTGTCAACCAAAACTAAATGTACAACCCAGTCACGTCAACAATCAAATCATCACACAACAGCTGAAGAAGCCTGAACAAAAATCCAGCTCCAAATCAAATTCACACAAAGACTAGGACGTAGGTAGGTAAGTATAAGCCGATCCTTTTGCACCAGCCAAGAAAAATAGTAGAAAAACCATTAATAACTGTCACTGTTGCCTTGTTAAATGCATACAATACTTGGAGCTTTTTAAAAGGCTCACAATGGGGACTTGGCTAAATTAAAAGTTTTTCGATACAGACGCTCGCGACATTGCACGGAACTGTGTCGGTAATTATTGTACGTTACTTGGTACCGTTGGCAGATTAAAATTTAAGGGATTTTGTTTTGATACAAAATAAAATCATATTTTAGTTTCATTTATTCTTAGTAACAAACATGTATTATGTAACATGACTCAATCTATTACACCATATTTTTTTTTTATTAGTCAACCTTTTAAGTACCTTAGAACTTGATCAATGTTTAGTCTTAATTGTGAGATACTCATAATTAAAATAAAATATCTTAAAAAAAAAACAAATATTTGCAAAATAACTTTAACTTTGGAAATCAATGTCAAAAAATTAAGCAAAATTAAAGTCTGCATAACTTTATTTAAGGTTTTTTATTCCATAGGAACGCAAGATTTTTATGAGATATGCTGAGTAGTAAATCCTAAAACTCGCCTATGTTTTTTAAAGCTACATAATTTTTTGCGAGGGCCTCGGTCACTTTTGCGAACAATCCTTCTTTTCTACGATCCTTATATAATCAAGAATTAAAAAAAAACTCACGAATTATAGCGAAATTAAGGATCAACGTTAGCAATATTGATTAAATAAAAACATAGACTTTAAATATAAGATTAGAATTACTTAGAATACTAAATTAACTTTTCAATAGAATAAAATATTTACCACGTTCTAAGAAACATCTTAATATCATTATAATATAAATAAACTTATAACAGAACTGCAATTTACTTGTCATCAATATGTATTTACCGTGATAAATTAAACAGGTATATAACCAAGTTCTTTGAAACGGAAAATTGTTGTAGATGTGCTCACATTCATATACAAAAACAATCTGAGATGTGGACATATTTTTAAATACATAATAATAATTAAAAAAAAAACTTATCCCTTGGTACTAAGGAATAAGGCTTTTTTTTAATTTACAGTTTATTTTAGTACATTGCACATAATTATAAATAGACAGTGGAGATATCACCTGATATCGAGCAGCGCACAGGGCCATTTATTATGGCGATACATGGAGGAGGCCTATGTCCAGCAGTAGACGTCTTTCGGCTGAAATGATGATGATGATGAGAATAAAATAAAATTGCTTTCGGCTTCTGGCTGTTTATCCGTCAACTCCTAAACCAAGCAACAGTTTTTAATGCGGTTTTCAACTTTTAGAAATAGCAAAAAAAGTTTGTGTATATAATTTGTGTCCATGTAAAGCCGGGACGAGCCACTAATACGATCACTAATACGATAAGACTCATCATAACCATTATTTCAGCCGGAAAACGTTCACTGCTGGACATAGGCTACCCAAAGTGTAACCATAACGAACAGTCCTGTGCGTCTCGCATCCATCAGATTCCCACTGCTCTCATCAGAAAATAGTCCACTTTGTGGGAAGCCTTTTAAACGCTGCATCTTCCGGTATCTACGCGGTCGCCACTGCAGAACCTTTCGTCACCATCAACCATCTGTTCTGCGAATAATGAACTCTGCCCACTGCTGTTTTAGTTTGGCGATTCTTCTGTTTTCGATAAGTTACACAAACATTGAATTTATGGTGTTAAGATCGATATTCCTTGTATGAAATTATGCTCTATCGAAATGGAAACCTGTCAAGTATTGATGTTTTTATTATATTACCACTACCAGGATTCAGGTCTTTTCTCTGGAAAAGGAAGGAGGCCATACCTAATTAATTCCACGGATCCAGTGTTTGCACGTGTTTCGCATATACTAAAAATAATGTTTATATATAATATGTAATATCTACCTAAATTACTTTTTTCTGTTTTGTGGACCATACACCCTAGGTTGGTACGTCAGCTGACACTGGTTTGTAAAGACACATTTAAGCGGAAAAAAATCAAAATTAATGATATCGGTGGCAGCTACCAGGGCACAGTTGAATACTCTTCTATAGTTCCACCGACTTCCAACGACTTCCACCGACTTCCACCTCGGTACGTAATGTTTGTGAGTTTCCCTGTCCTTGCTATTTTAGTTCTTACTACGTAATTGGTAGAAAAACTTTACTTGTTCAAGGAGTTTTGGTAAACAATGGTAGGAAACAAAAAGTTAAGGTTACGTGCCTACAAGGTAATTTCTGAGTGAAATTGATGAGTAGGCGGATGGAGATTGTTTTGTTAATAAAACATGACGGTTTTTATTTTCCTGAAAAATAACCGCTCACTTAACCTATTGAACACTTAACCGTTTTCACTCGTTTCCACTTCATCATGGTGATGATCACCAACTGTGCTGGCAATCCAATCTGGGTTGCCCAGACATCCTTCAATGCTCTAACCGGCATAATATGTTATCGTGTAGTTAAGTGTTGCTGTGTATGTTTATGTTATTATGTCGGTAATTGTGATTGTATATGTCTGTTTTTAGGGTTCCGTAGCCAAATGGCAAAAAACGGAACCCTTATAGATTCGTCATGTCTGTCTGTCTGTCTGTTTTTTTTTTTATAACATGAGTCATGTTATTTAAAATAAAGCAGTTGTAATTTATGCCGAAATTCGCTACACGGCCAAAGTCGGTTGTCTCCATATTTTTTTCTATTTACGATTATACCTGTATAAATCATTTATCAAACAAAATGCATCCTGGGTGCCACTATACGAATAGATACGTATACGCATAATTACGTAATTTCAGCTTCCTTGGTACCACTCTGCACACTTCCTCGTCTCGTACAGAAGTCCTACGGCTACGTAGGTACCCGTAGTCAGCGTCCTGCAAACAATTCATATATGGATAATATGTATCTGTAGTCGGCATTCAATGTGTTAAAACCGTTAATTGCTGTTTTTTTCTACTTTCTTTACCCCATTTCTATAGGCATAAAATACAGAAAACCTAGGTACACGCTTTTACCTTCATTTTAAATGATCTTTTAAAAAGTCGCAGTAGGAAAGATCTTTAACTAAAGTATCCATCAAGATAGAAATGAAGACATTGTATATTAAACCTTTTTAGGTGAAAAAGCATCAAATAACTCACACGTGCGTCTACTATTGCTTTTTGCATCTAAGGCAGCGGTGACTCTTCCGAAAAAAATTTCTTCTACAATTTACCTCAATCAGCACACAAACAATTCACAAAACACCAGCCTATCCCATCACACGACCTGGATACCGGATAGCACCTTGATTGACTTATCATTTCAATCTCACTGACTACCACGAAAACATGAAACGATATCACTTGACTAACAAAATCAACTCTAACTCATCGTACATCATACATTGCGTGTTTTATTCAACTTTGTTCACAAGTTTGGTATTCTAAACGAGCAATGTATGATGAATAATTTAAGATGTCGAAGGAGTTGAAGGGTTTCTTGTCAAGGAGTTAACGCGGGGGCGCTTGCCTTCGCATCATCAGTTGATAACATCTCCAGACAGCCGCAGTGACGTCGAGACCTGATCTCCCGTCAATGTTTTGACGTGGGATTCTGTACCTAAGTATAGGTACTACGGTTTTTATGTAGGTAGAGAGGTAAGAGTTCTTTGTCGAGAAACGGGTATTGATGTTTTGGTCTTGTTTTGCAAGTAAAACGTTCATGTAGCAGATATTGAGTTGTTTAGGTAAGTTTTTACACAGATTAAAATTTTCAAATGATTCGACCTATGAGTAAAACAACATTCAGAAGGAATGAAGAATGAAGAGAAAGATTTCCAAATATCACGATTAATTCAGATTTTATATCTGAATTAATCATGATATTTATAAATCTTTAAAATACGATATAACAATATAGCAAACATAAAATTATTAGGAATCTATCTTAAATCTAGATAAATGATAATTTATATTTATTTTGTAAACTGATCATAAGTAATATTTTAACTTTACAATTTATAGTAAGTAGATGAATCCGTCTAGATGACAAAGTTTCATCATGTATCGAATTACACATTGTCACAATATTGCAACGCAAACAACCAAACATGATTCACAAGAAGCCCCAGCGACAAAAATAAAACACAGCCGAAGAAAACAATCCAATTCCATCCCCAATTCCATCAAACGAACCCAAAGAAATTGCATATCGATCTTGAAATTTTAATTACTCTAACAGTAAGGCAATCTGACGAAGCCCTGTGACCCATTTTAAAAGTTTGATACGTACCCAAGCAATGAGGGGAGTGATAAATGAATAACATCAATCAGAAGAATAAGTGTTGCAAATTTTCGTCTGGCAACTTATCGTGGAGTAAGGTCCGACTTGTTTTAAACGATAAAAGTGATCGAGTACGTTGTTGTGTATTATCTCTGGTAAGGCAACAATTTTGGCGGGATGCAATGTGTATTTAAGAAATGAGGTTTTGTGTAATGCGTGTGGGTGGTGCTCATTGTTTTAACGGGATTTAATTACCAGTTTCGAAATTAAAAAAAAGAATATTTTATGATACAGACGACGATTTTGAAACTTTTAATATAGTTTTACGAGTTGAAAGTGTGTCTCAAGAATTGGAAGAAATCGAAGTAGACCTTAGCCTAAAAGTGTGATAGGACTGGTTAGATAATAATAATTTTAAAAACATTTTGGGCAAAAATGGTGGTAGGTTATTGACCATGGATGCAGGATGACTCAAACTGAAGTAAGTGTTATATCAAAACCTTTCTCTATTCTGCTATCGAACTCTTTTCTGACATTAATTTATGACCTTTCGAATACCGTAATTAGAAAAAAATGTGGGAACGAACACCGTTTCCCTTGGGGTTTAATGAACAGCAAATTGATATGATAGATTTGCTATTTCATAAAAGTAACCAGATACCTCAGCATAATATATCTATTAGACAAACAAATCAATCATATTGATAGAACTGTATCTGTTACTCCAACCCTAGATTTCATATTGTGTCTTCACTCCGGTAGATACTTACATTTCATAGAAACTTTTAAGTGAAACGTTGATTCCAAAGTGGATCGAAGATCCGAGCTGACGGCAGAGCGATTGTTTTGAAGAGGGGCGCTGAACTAGTTAAGAAGATAAAATTGCATCGATGTGGAGGAAATGAAATTAATGGAGATGGAAGGAATATGAATTCTGTATATCCATTGCTAGATCAAGATACTTTGATTTAAATGTCATTTGATTTTTAAAATTATTAAAAAAAAATATAGCTTGTGAAACCACAACATAAAGTACGCAGTAGATTAATAAAAAAGTTAGTAGGTTCAATTAATCGATACTAATATAATAAAGAAGTAAGAAGTTTTATTTTTTATTTTTTTGTTTGTTGGAGGTAATCTCTGAAAATACTGGTCCGATTGCTAAAATTTTACACCGATAAAAAGCTACTTTATTCTTGAGTGACTTATGCTATATTTTATGTACGTTACGCTAAACACGGGTACACCATTTATTTTATTTATTTATTTAACCAGAACGACAGAATGCCAATTACACTGAATACAAAAGGTACAAATTATGTAAAACCTAATTAAAGAAAATATAACACATAATATTACTAAACCTCTCATTCAGTCTACTCGCAAATCGCCAGACATTCGGTCAATATCCCCTTCCATTCATCAGCGAATAGATCTAGTCTAGGACTGGATTCAATGAGAGCGTTGAGTGCGATTAACATTCGTGGAATAGGTGACATACGTCGCGCAACCGTACGGCAGTGCGGCACTACAAATAATTCATGCTGTCTTGCCCGGCAATAGTTATCAGGGACAAAAATTTGTGCTATTCAAAAACCATGTCTTGGAATAGCACATAGGATACTTTTTGTCTCGAAAGTATGTTCGCTTGAAATAATTTTAATAAATAAATAAATAATTTTCTACTATCACGCGGGCAAAGGCACTGTGGCAGTAGCTAGTTAGGTAATAAAGCACAAAATTGGTTAGTAAACTATACAACCTTAATCATGCATAAATAACTGGTCCTCTTGAACAGCAGTGTCTTCTCCTGAAGCAGACTGATATGCGAGATGAGTAATTTATCCCGTCTATCTGTTTCTGCAGCTTAATGTTATTTTTTAGATACTCATATTATGAATTCATATTTGTTTACTCATATTGATAGTGAAATCTTGTACTGTTGTTTCTTGTTTCGTCTATCTTGACTAATATCTATAGTAATATTATAAAAAGAAAAGATTTGTATCATTTTTGTATTAAATGGAAGAGCGGAGTCACCTAACACAAGCATCTTTTTGCTTAAGGGTGATCTCTTAATCATGACTGCAAAAATAATAATACAAAAAAAATATGTCAATATTTGTACCTATTTTTAATGAATAGACCCAAAAACAACTGAACCAATTTAAAAAAAAAATCTTTTATCAATAGAATGCTACTTTATAGAGATAAAGTAGGAAATGCTACTTTATCTCTAGAAAGTAGCATTTTATTGGTATTCATTCATTGGTAAAAGAATCTACCAATAAATGAATAAATATAATTAAGCTATAATAGCAAATAATTAAATAAATACATCAATCAAGTTTTCCTGACTTTACACTAAAATCCTTTGTGGCTAAGATTTTATTCCTTTTAAAAAATCCACACAAACTGACATCAATATTCGAACCCTTTCCTGACCGTGTTCTAATCAAACAAGTGAGATAAGACGAATTAGGCGCGATACCCATCTTGTGTCCACGAGGGCTACACAAGGTGTGCTCATCAATAATGTGTTATCTACCGAACAACTGGTGGCTGGCTACTGTGGACACAGTGGCAGTGGAGTAGTGGACACTTCCGACTATCTATAGAGATGTTTGTGACATAGTATAAATAGGAATTATAAGACGGGTATTACTGGATTTAGAAATTATAGGATAATTAACCTTTCGTATGCCGCAATTAGAGAGTCGATTAAAAAGTTATTGTGTCCCGCGTGAATCCATGTTCCGGCCATACAACGGGTTAAGTGTGTTATTTTGAGTGTCTTCTAAGTATTCAAAGATTTATGTGCATTTAATTGTAAGTTTTATTCCTAGAAGTTCTCCATTATTGTATGTACACATGTATATAAATTATAGGAGAAATTGACTGACATATTAACACACAGCCGTAACTACTGGGCTTACGAACGTGAAATTTTCTTTTTATGATGTTAACGAACACTAAGAAAAAAATAATTTTAAGAGGTGTGAAAAGTGGGAAATTAGTCTGTATGCCAAATATACCTTTGATTTGACACTTGAAACTTTAATATAAAGTGACCTAAGTAAATACAATATATTTTTCATTCTTTTTTTTTAAATCCGGGCCCTATTTAGGTGATGTCAATTGAAAAAAGGTTCAATGAAAATTTGAGGTTGTATGAAAATTAAGACTGTCATTATTAACTGGTAGAGAATGCTTTAGGCAATAAATCCGCCTATTTACTTTTATGTCGCACAAAGTTTTAATAAATAAATAAATAAATTATTAGTTACTACCTTCAAAATACGTTTTAGAGTAGTGTTTTATGAAAACATTTTCGTGAACGAAGTTAGGCAAAGTGAAACTGGTATAAATTAAACTTAAGATCCTATCAGCTTGTCAGCTGTCCTAAATTTCATCTGACTTGAAATACAATCCATTTGTTTTTTTAATCAAATTCAAAAAACCTATTCAATAAATTGTTTCAATTTAACCTTTGAATCGTGAAAATTATAGACACAATAGAAAGACAATAGGTGCGTGAACGCCGGCGTCCGCTTGGGATTTAATGAATTAAACTCAGCATCATCTCAGCCAAAAAATGTCTATGTTGACGTGTGGTTCCAAATATCTGACTCTCATTCTGATCTTGCAGTTTTTTTTTTTTTTTTTTTTTTATTCAGATAAACTAGTGCTTGACTGCGATCCCACCTGATGGTAAGTAGCGATGCAACCTTTGATGGTGTAGTTTATGCATCCAGGTGAAGATCTGGTCAAGAGTATCCAAACCTCTGCCTGCGGGATAATTTGAAAGAATTACCTGCAGCCTGGAACGCAAAGAGCCATAACTGGTTAGTAAAAATCGATATTCTCTCTCACTCCACCAAGAGTGAAAGAAATAGATAATAACATTCCACAACTATCACACAACACCATCAGTCTAGTCTCAAGCTAAGCAGAGCTTGTGTTATGAGTACTAGACAACTGATAAACATACTTACTATATATTTCTAAATATATACATATTATAGATAAAATACACCCAGACACAGAACAAATGATCATGCTCATCACACAAATATTGTCTGGGTGGAATTAAACCCACGACCTCTGGCTTAACAATCAGGGCTACTAACCACTAGATGAACAGGCCAGTCAACAGAAATCATTTGATGTTATTTCACTCTCAAAAAAAAAGGTATCCAGACCTTGAATTTGGACTTAAAGGACTACTAACTTCAAGATAGAGATCTCCGACACCAGATAAAGTTAGGCATTGAAGAAAACCTTTATTAATGGCACTTTAATACAAAAACGAACCGAAAAAGATGTCACATCCACTCACTAAATTTCTCACAGAAGTTCGACTCTAGATCGGGGACAGTTTTAGGCAGCTATTAAAAAATAACCCTGTCAAAGACTATTAATCAATGTTCGATAAGGCAGCTCAAAATAGGCGGTCTATGTTGTAAGGTAATTTATTTCATAAGTCCGAATGCGATTGAAAGACTAACTGAACCAGTGTTTTCGGAACTGACCATTGCCTGTAAGATCCCCTTTTACATTTACTATTTCAATGAATGGGGGAAGGAGGGAGGGTCTTCGATTCTGGTCGTTTTATATTAGCGATGGGCGATAGTGGTCGTTGTATTGACAACGTTCTATGGACAATGGGCAATAGTCTTATCTGGACATCACGTGATTTTCTGTATACTTTCGTTTAATATAAAGTGAATCGGTACATTATTAGGAACAACTTTGATTTGTTGATAACTCAGTAACCACAGTATTTGAATTAATAGAGGTAACCTTTTTTCTATTTTCAAATATGAAGGTGTCTTCAAACATAATATTATCTACATTAAGCTGAAAGACCTTAGAAAAAAAAGCTACGACGAATTTTACGTAGGGATCATAATAACGTACTGCTTTTATAAGTTTTTATAAAACCCTCGAAGTTTTATTGTTTTATGAGCAGCACCTTGTTTATTAATAACTTATTTTTCCCCTTGGCTTCACCTGCGTACATAAAATATAACCTATGTTACTCAGGAATAAAACAGATCAGTGAAAAAATTGCAGCAATCGGACCAGTACTTCCAGAGATTATCTCCTACAAACAAAAAAAAACAACTTTTTTTTTAAATAAATTGTCATCCATCTTTAACCGAATAAGATTGAATAATATCCTAACACAATCAAAACATACCACTGGTTTTATGAGCAGAACATATTCAGAAATGAGCAATTTTTTTTGGATAGGCTTGCGGTAGACCTCTCTCACCTGATGCTAACAATCGATGATGTGGTCTACAATGGAGTACGCTTCCCTAAAAGTAACTTATTCAGTCTGGATTTAAAGATGAAGCTTATTTTAGATGAAGTTTATTTTATTAGGTTACGGACAACATACCCAAGTGTCCGTAAATCCGATAATTTTACGGACTATTTTGATGTTAAAAAGGTTGGATAAACTGCTCATGTCAAAACTCAAATATGTGTTAAGTTCATCCTAAGGTTTTTTTTAATATCTTCTCCCGCTCTAAGTGGAGCGAGAGTGAGTATCAGACTTTTACTGACTAAAACCCACCCGTGTATCTTCACCCATCCGTGCTTTTTCAGCAACTGAAATAGCACTGCGTGCCAGGGCCCCGGAGACCAATTTGAACAGTACCTCAGCCCGGTTTTATATTAACTGTAGCGAGTTCACTACATACGGCATAGATGTCGTTGTTCATTTTAAAAAGAATGAAAATACCTAAATTAATTGACGCGTTTTTCAAACATTTACACATGTATGCTGAAAATTATACCATGTGTAATACACCTTGTTTTTACAGTAAACTAGCTTTTGCTCGCAGTTTCACCCGCGTACATAAAATAAGGCCTATGTCACTCAGGAATAATGCAGCTTTCTATCGTTGAAAAAATGTTAGCAATTGGGCCAGTACTTCTAGAGATTACAGAACAAACAAAAGAAACAAACTTTACGTCTTTATAACATTAGTGTAGATTATAGCAGTTTTTGCAAAGGCCGTATGTACTTTTTAAGTCAAGTTCATCTCACATTATGTCCTCGACATATCTACTAAATCTAGAATTAATTTAATTAATCAGAATATATTTTTGAGGTTCTATATATGTAGGCTCTAAATCGAGGCTACTTCAAAATGATAAATAATTAAACAAACTCAATACCAAACTTATCAATGTCAAAGTGCCAATCAAAATTCAATTGAATCTTGACCATATTTGTAATCAAATGTAGTTCACACTGATATTTAAATTCATTTATTAGTTAGTTTACTGGTTATTTCCTAATGTTTTTGTTGCTCATCATCATTATTTCAACCAAAAGTCGTCCACTGCTGGTCATAGAGATCCCTCAAAAGTCGCCACTACGACCGGTCCTGTGCATCTCGCATCCATCGGATTCCCGTGACCCTCATCAGGTTATCGGTCCACCTTATGGGAGGCTTTCCAACGCTGCGTACTGCGTGATGTTGTTGAGTACGTGCTGCACTGTAGGTATTAGCTACATACGAATCAGAGTCAGCTGAAAATATTTTGAAAATTACCAATACAATCCTGTGATGGTAGTATTCTTCTATATATAATTTAAAACTTGATTGTACATACAATAGCTTAACTCAGTAATGAGTTTTCTTTCAGCAAACCTTTCAGTATTAGAGAGAGATCATATTCGAGGGTATGATCTAGTGTACAATATAAACCTACATAAATATACATACATCTAATATCAAAATTCTAATTTTACATAAATACCTACTAATAAATACCAATATATTTCGGGTAGGAAATATTATAGCAATTATGAAAGGAAGTTTATTTTTTCATTGAAAACTAGAAAACCCATCAATGAAAATAAAAATATTAACTTACATATAGGCATTGTTAAGCTACGTAACGCCACCTATTGTTAAAAAAACACAAGTCTGGATATAGTAAGCCGGCTGTTACGCTGTTACGACATCGACTACGGGACGATTCTATGCTACATAGGGAGATATACTGCCATCTGCCGTCGAGTAGCATGTATTACATAGTCGCACAGAAACTTATATGTCTACTTATATATAATAGGGACTGTAGTTCAAGCTCCTGGCTTCTGGGATCTGATATTTATGAAGACATAACTCTAAACACAATATTTCAATCTATACTAAATATTACAAAGAGGAAAGATTTTTAGTTTGTAATGAATAAACTCAAAAACCGCTGAACCAAATTTAAAAATTATTTCACCAGTAGAATGCTACTTTATCACTGAGTGACTTATGATGCATAATTATTTCCATTTTCATGCTAGCAAAGCCGCTGACAGAAGCTATTGCTTTATATTTTAGGCACTCCCCTGTTACAAGTTCTATGAAAAACTGACTTAAAATAATTCAATTATTTTTAATAAATTCAAAGCATTTTATGAAAGTATGTTTCTTAAGCAATCTCTTTATTCACAGTATTCAGACTGTAATGCCAGCCACACATTGCATTGAGCATTGCACTGCTTTGAAATGTGTGTGCTTACCCTAGAGCATTCACCTCAAACAGAATATTTTGCGTATCGCAAACCTGTCTAATTTAGTTAGACTTTAACTACCTGTATTTTATATATACGATATGTTCCTAAATCATATTAGGTATAGGTAGACAAATAGCTCGCGCTGTAACATATACAAACAAATTAAACCAAATGCTCGGAAAGTCAACTTAGCACTCAGAAAGATAAGTATATATATATATATATATATATAAATTAATTAAATAAATATTCTTTTTAATAAAAAGTTGTACAGCAAGATTAAGTTTGAGCTCAGTCCAAAGATTAGTGATAAACAAAAAATAATTAAAGGCTTCTGGATCATAGGATTGAGACTAAGAGGATAAAGTACCACATAATGTTGCAGCTTCTTCGTATAATTTTGCTAAAGCTTCAGCCTGATCATTAATTGTAAAATACATTTGTTGTGAAATTGATTATTGCGAAACTACGTTGGTGCAAGGTATAAATTATGGATTTACTGTTGTTATTTTTTAAATTGTCGATTGTATGCGTTAATTTATAGTGTTAACATACGCTCCTACTTAGTACGACAGTTTTGGTCCACCGTACCACGCTCGAATGGAACGAAACATCGTAGCAAATTCGAGCGGGTGTTAATATTATTATGTACAGATTGTTTTTATCTGTGTATGAAACATTTTCTCTGTATACGACATCGAGCGCTCATAGTTTGTGATCCTACACACACATCTAAGACTAATCTGCTATGATGCCTTTCAGCCTATTGAAGATTTACTCAATACAAAACCATTTGTTTATTTTTTTTAAGTTTAGGTTTTTATTGTTGTTCAAAATGCTAACTTTCAGTTTATGTCTAACTATAAGATAAGATTAGAAACTTCAAAGACACAGCAGCTATTTAAATAAATCACCCTAAAATAAACTGAATGAATCGAAATTAATTAATGCCTAGTATTTTTATTGAGGAACTGTTTACCTAATGTACCTAATAACTTTTTTAAAGTGAAAGCTCCAAAGAAGGCTGTGACATTCAATTCTTCATAAGTTATTTCATGAAATAGCTATTAATAATAATAAATAATAATAAATTGTTTATTTTTCGGACAACAATGGAACCATATATTAAATAGCGTAAGACGAATTAAGACCGTTCTATTTATGATTATAATGATTATTACATACGTATTGCAGCTGCCAGTCATATTTTAATCAACATTGAACATTTGAATTTGGCAAACTTTATTGGAGTTTCTACCTTAAACTGGATAGTACACAATTCAGGAAAATAAATACAGGGGAAATAATTAGTCATTATTTTATTTTATTTCTTGATGAAATTCTTTGTTGTTGAAACTGCAAGGTCATCATCACCAGCCTACAGCAGTCCACTGCTGGCACAGACCTCTCCAATTGCGAATCCATGAGCTCAATCTCGGCCACTCTCATCATTAATTGTTGCTAATGAATTTCTGAAACATAAACCATTATAGAAACATACAAAGACATACCTAAATTCCTTTCAGACAAAGGCAATAAGTTTAATATGACGAATTTGTGCTTTTACATAACAATAAGAACCTAATTTACTAATATAACAAAGACACAGCAGGTAATTAAATTATATGTATTGTCCCTAACTAGGTCGTTACCGATCTACAACTATTATCTACTCCAACTTCCTAATCATCAGGAATAATTCATTCATTTGTATGAGCAATATTCGTTACATAATTTGTCCTGACAAATAGCAATAATAATAATTTACATCAGTTTTAGTTGTAGGTTAGTAATAAATAAAGTAATAGATTCCATTATTATTAGTAATTCTGTTAGTATTTATTACTTCATAATATAAGCATATAATTACGTATTTTATTATTATAAGCACCTAATTTTAATGATACTTCATTATACTTCAAATATCTATTTTTTATTTATTGCAATGTAGTATTTTAACCCAAAGGTTGACTGGTAGAGAATGCCTTGTTGCAATAAGTCCGTTTAAATATGACTACTGTGCCAAAAAAAAAAAACATGTACATGATGTTTTTTTTAAATGTAATTACCAGATCATCATCGACCCTGTCCTTGGCAGATACCACTCTGATTAGTTGTATTTGAAATTTCATATTTTTTATGGACCAACCGTATATCAGAGTTACACCGAGATAAAGTAACTTTTATTGCCATATCCACAAATCATGTACAATCGAAAACCGTAAAACCGAAACTAAATCTCGTACAATCTACCACAAAATGTTTCAACCGAAACCCACTAAAATATTCGCACTATTTCATGAAATATCGCCCGCGAATCGGCATTAAGCAATAAAAGACTCCTACTAAAAGCAATCAAATGCATATCTACGTGTCATAAATTGCTCTATAAGCCTTTACTTTAGTACCGTTAAAGCACAAATCTGGGCGATTCTAGGCTTTTTTGAGCAATAATCCATTGACACACTGCACAGATAACACATTGTCTCTTTATAGGGTATTACCAGAGAGTGTTATATCTATGATTTGTGGTTATAACGAGTAGTAATTTTATAGAGTGGATTGGAGAATAAAAATATGTAGTAATGTGAAATAAAATATGAGCAGCGTTAAAATGTCAAGCGTGCAAGCGAGAAAGTTGGAGCTATATATACTTTATAAAGCTACATCCCTTACACAGTTTAGTTTAGGTCATCAAATGGATGGCGTTAAAAGCTCGGCCTTGAGAGTTGGAAGAGAGATTCTTACATAGTTGAAAAAAGAAATGTAGTTAATATTGTGACATCCTGAAAAAGAAATCATCACACAAGAAAAATTATTTCTATCCATGATAAAAAATGTTTGAAACGGGTTTATGTTCCTACACAATTTCCTATATGAAAAATTCCCATATCTTAATAAAAATATTTTTCATAACAATTACTCAAAAACTCGCTTATGTCTCATAAGTGTCAATTCCGCCTTAGCAATAATGATAAACTTTCTTAACTTGTATCAAAATGTACTATTCATTTACAACATGTACGTAACATAAGCTTTAAAGCATAAATCAGCCTCATAATGTTCCCCCAGCATTTATTTTTTTTCGGTGGGCATGTTCCCACAACTGGGACTCAGGCCTCCTCTCTAGGAGACAGAATCGACAATACATGTACACATTATAGTAAAATCTTTAAAATATTCTTTTATGTCCTCAAAAACTGATTCAACATAAATAAGTACTTGAAAATGATGAAAACTTATTTAACGGAAACAGTATGACTATTCTTGAATAGAACGCTAGCTAAAATTTTCTCAAAAATGTACCATTGTCTTTCCCGTCTTCCCAAATTCTTTACACACAAAAAATACAAGAACACATTACACACAGGAAATATACAAGTCAGCAGTTTCTTCCAATCTTCGATCTTCAGAAACCCCCAAGTCGGCAATATCTTCGTCCAACCATCTTCCTTCTCCAAAAACCCCTACCACCGGTATTCTCTTTTCGAACTCGTCGGCGTTCCGTAGCGTGGTCTTCCAGCCGTGAGATACCTGTAGAGACGAGCTTCTGATGTGAACTAAACTACAAAAGCCCGGATCTACAGGGTAGATCACGAATGTGCCATAAAACCGTTCGAGTTTCTTCCGAGTTTCAGTGGTAGGTTTTGGGTTTGAGTCGGAAGTTTTCGGCTACAGCTGTCGTCGCGATCTGAAACTTTGAAACATTTTTTATTCTTGTTGTATTTTATTTCTTGTCTTCGACGATTTATGGAGATGTTGTGAATAGAATTTTGATATTTTTAAAGTAAGGGCAAAGTTGGACATGGCTTTTAAAATATAGAAATGTCTGCAAACTACAATTTTAGTAGAAGTAAAAAATAAAATAATAAAGTAAGGATTGCTTTAACATCTAACTAAATTACTATTACTTAAATGATATCAATGTACCTATAGTATTAAAAAAAAATAATTCAAAAGACGAATTTTGATATTTGATATTAGTGTTTATTTTTTTCTTAATATATTGCCTTCGGCAATCTCACTATATTGAAATTAACTCATAAAATTGTACACAAGAGCTTAAAATGATTAGAATTATATTACACATCAACTAAAATTTCGGCCCGAAAGACGTTCACTGCTGGATTTAGGTCTCCCCAAAGTGTCGCCATATCGACCGGTCGTGTGCAAATTACACAGTAATAAATTTAATTAATTATTTCCTCAAAATCTTCAAGAAAAACCACAAAAATTTCCTAGAATTAATAAAAAAACCCTTTTTCTAAAAGCGACTTAATTAATGTATGCTAAAATGTTTAAACAATAACCTCACACTCGCGAACGGGCAACAAAATTTTAATATGACGTGTTAACCCCACCGTCGGTTAAAACAGAAGCTATATGATAAAAGGTTCAATGTATAATTAACATGACGCGCCGCCAGCATCCGTTTAATATGGAAATCTCGTTATAAACGAGACATGTTACCTATCATTTATTACTTGGGAAAATCGGGAGTGAAACGGTTGCTTACGATGAGAAATTTTCATTAGGGTTCGTGTTTGCGAGTGTTGCCGATTGATTGTGTTGTGTTTAGCGTGGTAGTTTACTGTTGAGGTAGTGAAGGTAATTTATGGAGATCAGTACTTTTCAAATGATATCCTCCGTTCTTGGGCGAAACGGGAGGGCGTGTCAGACTTATACTGACTTAAATCCCACTCCTGTTCCTTTGTCACGTTTCATATCAGGGCCGAGTCTTCCTTTCAGAAGCAGACCTTTGGCCCCAGTAGACTTCGACCCTGCTCGGCCCCATGGACTACTATGACGTGTTAAAATGTCAAGCGTATGAGCGAGAAAGAGACTATAATAATAATAATAATATTCCACAACTACCACTCAACGCCGTCTAGTCCCAAGCTAAGCAGAGCTTGTGTTATGGGTACTAGACAGCTGATAAACATACTTATATATTTCTAAATACATACATATAATAGATAAATTACACCCAGACACAGAACAAATGATTGTGCTCATCACACAAACATTTGTCCTGGGTGGGAATCGAACCCACGACCTCCGGCGTAGCAGTCTGGGTCACTAACCACTAGACCAACAGGCCAGTCAACTACTATACTAACTATATCCCCAAAATAAAGAATATTAGGCTGCCAATTCACGATGGTTTGTCTAATCTTCGAGCTTTTGTTTACGTTACAAATCACACAAATATTATAATGGCGTTAAATTGTGAGTTGTATATTTGCTAATCCTTCACGCTGAAAATGCTTAAGAGAAGTGCTTGTGAAAATGTGCCACAGGGTCTATTATGTACACATTATATTCCCTTGGAAGAAAAAGGTGAAGCCACTAGCAGCAGCGATTTATAAAAATGTAAGCCTAAAGTTGAATGAAACCCACTGATATAATATATAATCAGCCTAATAATGTTCTCACTTCTGGAACTCACGCCTCCACGTTAGGAGACGGAATGGACTGTTATCCTGTTGGTCAATGTCACAACCTTGTAAGTTGGAGACATTAATACTGTGCCACAGCTCGTTGTCCGGCCGTCCGGTAACTGTCCGGACCAAGCCCAAGTCGTCGACGGCTCGCAGTGTTCCCGCGCGCCTCAAGGAGTTGGCAGCAACAGCAGGAACCCAGTCAGGTCGAAGACAGCTCGAGCCCCGGTATGAAGGCTAGAAGGAATGGGGTGGGCCTTTTAGTCAGTATCTCCCGCTCCGCCCAAGAGCAGGGGTTGTAATTGGAAGATTTTTTCCAACCATGAAAAAAAAATACTGGGCCACCATTGCACTACTGGTATGCCGTGAAACCTCTCAATATAGATATCAATTCAACCAAACGTTTGATTGAATCAGACGCCAAAAAAACGTTGCCAATCTCGTGCGAAAAAATTCCTACCCGACAAAAACTCAACGCCTTCCAGAATTCAATTTACGCTCAACAATACAACACTTTCACCCTAATCTGATAGCATGACGAGGGATCACAAATCACAGAAATCAGCATCGAAGGACGAAGGCTCGCGGGATACGCCACAAAAAAATAATCTCGTCTATTTTCTATTTCCGCAAATCACTGCGAGCATTGTATAGTGGATAATGTAGTTGAGGAAAGCCTAACAAAAAGGTTCACTTAATTGCACAGGGGAAGAACGCTGAAAGGCGAACGGCTTTTGTTTCCCGCGAGGCCTTTGTACGGGCCAACCCGATTGCCTGACTCATCAATTTCCTCAGATTGACGTGAACCGTTGAGTCTTAGATTGCGCTAATACGGATCGACGTACGACACGTACGGGTGCTCGAAGCGATGAGGTGTCAGAAATCGTGACATATTTTTGGGGAACATCCTATAAGTATTGTGTTAACTTTCAGAAAAAAATGTAGAAAATAGAAAATGTATATACTGATTTTACAGAATCAGATGATTGAGAGAGATGATGTCCTAAAAATAATAATCGCAAATCCAGATTTGCGATTATTATTTTTGTATTTTACAGATCAGAGTTGTACACGTAAAAAAAGACATTTCCACACACTAGGAATTACTTCTGTAGAGTGGGAGCGTGCGCAAACATGTAAACTCACATGCACAAGACACCCATACACGAAACAACTATATGTAAGCCATAAAAATATTTGTTCCGAGCTAGAAATGGACCCGCAACACGCAGTAAAATAGGTACCTATTTTATACCCACAATTAAATGAAACTAAACATAAAGCCTAATATAATTGAACCATTACCCAAGTCAACCAAGCAAACACAAGGAAAACATGGCACTTGAACTATATTAACTATCGGGTCTAACGAGGCGCATCGACGCAGCCTTAATCGAACCTCATTTATAAATCTCCGAGTATAGGTGGCTCACGTAAATATCTACAAGCAATTAGCCCGAATAGAACTAACGTATTACAACGTTTTGGGAGGTTCGATCCCCCCTTGATGGGGGGTAGGCTCACCCCAAAGCTCCCCCAGTCTGCGCAGTGTCGTCCCGCCATCATTAATCTTGCCTCTGAGCAAACAGTCCTCCATAAGAGCAACTTTAGAGCTGTGCTGTGTCGATAATGTAAGTAAACTATAGCAGATATGAGCGATAACTGCCTAGAGGCCTCCCCGACCCGGCAACGGAGCTTAATTAATTGGATTTTAGATACAGCCCCAAGAAATTTGCCTTCAACGGAATTTAAGAGCAGTTAATTTTGATTTATTTAATAAAGGTCGATAGTAAAATGTTTTATAAATGTTTAATAACGCGGGAATCATCTTTATGGTTTGTTTACCGCAAATAATACTGAGCTAATCTTGAAAATATATATAAAATTATTCTGTACGTATGTTTGCTCGACCTATTTAGATGGTTTGAAAATACAATTTAACCACCGGGTTGACCGAGAGCACCTATCGTGGTGGCGCTGCATTGGGGTATCAATTATTTTCTGATAACGACTGCAATATCGAGATCGATAGTACCTTATAATTTTATAAAAAGATTTCTCATATTTCAGCTGGTTACGCTTTATATAATCACGTACCTACGCTAAATAGCAACAGAAACTTTCATAAGTTATACGAATTATATTTAAAAGTAAAAATCCTTACAAATTGGAGCGATCAGTCTTCTTAATTCTCTACTCATCGATACAAATTCGTCTGCTAATGGAATCCTTATCCCGAGACGATTTCATGAAAATATTCAGCTGGAAGATTACGCTTTAGATTCATATCGTGAGCACTGAAGACGATCGCCCTTTATCTATTGAGACCGAGGGGTAGCTGATATACGTAGGGACTTTCAGTGAAAGAATATGGGTATATATGGATAATACATGTATATATATTAGTAGATACCTACGCAGTTTTTATCTATGTAGTTTTGTTAAAGTAATTACGAGTTATTTTGAACTTTTCGAATACCGTAATTAGAGACACAATAGAAAGACAATGAGAGAGCAAACGCCAGCGTTCGTTTGGGGTTTAATGAATATCGAATTTAAGTTTTTATATTTTTACAAAGAGTACACCGTAAACTACGTCTTAATCAAGCTTTTGGGTGATTCTTTGAAACCAAGAGGGTGCCTCGTTCGTCTGGACTAGTTTTTTCTTCACAATTTGATATTTTTCTTAGCATATTAGTTTTACCTGATCTTTAAATTTATCAAAGGTATCCATTTCACCAAATAAATAGGTACAAAAGCTAGGCCAGATGAGTGACGCGTTCTTTCGGTTTCAAAGTGTATCAAATCACTCTTTTATATATTTTAAGTTCTTACAATTCTTCCAAAAGTATAGCCTGAAGATATTGCTGTTAGCGATAAGACTGTTATTGTACCCATACATTAAAGTTTGTGTAAAATTTATGTTAGGTACTGTTAGATGCTGCCAGAGACTGAAATAAGAAAATTATCTCAAAGAACGTTCTCTAGTAATAAAAAGAATCTTAAGCATTTGCTATTCCAGGACATGTTCTACCTATGTGTCCACATCTGATCAACTGTTTGAGCTTGAAGAAGTAGCAAACAGGCATACACACAGTCAAACTTTCGTCTTTAATATTAGTGTGATTTTGGTCTACAATAAAGTTTCTTTTCTATTCATGATTCAGTCGGTCCACTCTTATCACAAACGTAGGTCTAAAGTTCGATTAAGTAGACTGAATGCCTCAATCAATCACTAAATCTATAGGACTGTAAAATACACACCCAAAATGTACTGAAAAGTTATCCATCTTCAAGAAATCACAACCAGTAATCTTTCCGAGTAAGAGTCAGAGACAAAACTACGATGCTATGTTACTTCATAAAATTCGATGAGCTCATACGACATATCACAAGAACTTGCAAATTGAATGCGATCTAGTGTTGTAAGATACTCGAGTCTTTTAGTCTTCAATTCGAGACGAGTCCTAGACTTGAGTAGAGTTTCGCATGAGTCCCGAGTCCTTTGAGTCCTCTTGAGTCCTTTCGAGTCTTTTAAGTTCTTTGAGCTAGACTGAGTTATGAACTTAAATTGGTGTGACGAAAGCGATTTGAGCCATTATTTTTCTGGCAGTTTTGACAGAATGAGAGTAGGTAGGCAAATATATTTTTGTTATGAACGTATTTTGTCATTTTTCTGGATTTTGAGTCTCAAAATTCTAAAGGATTGGAGCTCTTAAGTTTTATTTAGAAGACTTCGATCTCCAAAAAGAGCTCAAATCTTAGACTCCAAGACTTGAGTTTCTTACAACACTAGTATGATCACATAAGTAGAGGCTTTGTCGAAAAAAAAAATCGCATCGCAGCAATATACATCGCAGGTTTCTGCGATGAGGCATCGAAACGCATCGCATTGCAATTTTTGGTTGGAACCATAAACAGAAATTCCTTCTTCTATTTATTTTCACGCTGTCCTTACAAACTTAGGACAATCAATGGTCTTATTGCGAGATTTTTAACGTATAAACACGAGTACGTTAAAAAAAACTAGCACTAGACCTTCTAAGTCGACTCAATTCTCAGTCTGCAAAACAAAACACAAAAAACTCAGTCGAAATTTAAACAATTACCCAAACAATATATCGCTCTTATGCGACAAGGATGACATATTTTATACGTATCTTAAAAAATATGATTTTATAGAAAATAGTTTTTAAGTTTGGCGAAATATATCTCCACAATCATTTTATTAAAAGGTTTCTATGCAAAGAATATGACGCAATTTATAACAAAATTTATTTAATTTAAATTAATTTTATTATTAATTATACTTTGTAATTTTTTACTTTGTAAAATCCATTAAAACAAAAGGATTAAGTAATTTATTTATTTTATCTGAATTTTACTGCATTAGATTTTTTCAGCGATGTCATCCTTAGGACAAATAAGCGATATGTTTCATTTCCAACGTAATCAAAAATACAAGTTAACATAACGTACCTGCCATTGTTTGTCCCACGCTTTTCTCATATCTGCCTGTTTTCCCCAAGCACCGCCTGGAACATTCAATCCCAAATGTTACGTTTCAATATGCTGACTAAAACAACCTAACTTTTACGTCAACCCCTTTCAACGCGTTTTATTTGAAAGCAATATTTCTCCATACTAGTCTGCGCACATAATTTCATATTTGTGTTTGGGATATTTTGTACCCCTATGTACTTTGATACGGATTGTCTACACCAATATTAAAAAGAGGTAATGTTTGTTTTTTTATGTTTTTTTTTTTTCGTTTGTAGGAGGTAATATCTGAAAGTACTGGTCCGATTGCTAAAATTTTTTCACCGATTGAAAGCTGCTTTATTCCTGAGTGGCATAGGCTATATTTTATGTACGCGAGTGACGTCACTGGTAAAAGCTTGTTTAGTAGGTATATAACTGGTAGGTTTCTTTTTTGTGGGGGGGAAACCATCCAATGACATCTCTCTTGGGCGGAGCGGAAAGGCGTATACGACTTTTACCCACTAAAATTCACTCCTATATTCCTTCTTTGCCTACGTTCCAGGGCCTCGGGTTTCTCTATCGTACACCCTATGGTCCCAGTAGGCTTTGACCCAGCTGGACCCCTCTGATTATGCTGATATCTGCTTGAACTTGGAACACTACACGCCGTCGATGACTCAAGCTCGGTCCGGATGGTTGGTTACCAGACGGCCGGACGGCAAGTTACCGATTGCTCTAGGCTTACCTACTCGTAGATCCTCGTAAATAATATTTATGATAAATAATATTTACGAGGTTGGAAGATAACGTAAAAGTGTAATCAATTTAGTTAAAAGCTACCGATGAAAAATATCGACTTTGGTCTTTTTTATGCTGGCCACGCGTATATTTATTAGGGAACCAACCATTCTCTTAAGATAACCATCATGTCTTCTCATTTATAGAGAATTATGGTTATAAACTTGGTGGATGATAACAGCCCCTACGACTGACAATACTTTAGTCAGTTTGGAACTTCTTGGTAGTCTAGTGGGCCAATGTAATCCAATTATTTTATATTTTTTCCATCATATGAAATATCTTCATTTGAAAAAATAATACTAATTAAAAAAAACGAATAATCTTTAATTAGTATCTTTTACAAACATAGTTTTAAGGTGTTTTTACTAACACAATATGGACTACAGTCGAAAAAAAGGTTTTTTTTTACAATGTATTATAAAAATAAAAATAAACCGTTTAATAAAAATATTTTATTGAAATATTTCTATATAATTACATTTATTTGTTTAAACAATTTTTTTTTTTATTTGTTATAAACTAGTACTTGACTGCGATCCCGCCTGATTCCTAGCCTATTCACTCTAGCCTTGAAGACACCTAAATTATAATCAGACGGAAAGCCCGCAGCAGGCAAACTGTTCCAGTCCCTCGAAGTATATAAGCGCATCACTTCAGAACGGCCACACCTATTAGCCTATTTTTTTTTCTATGTTGTTGTCACGACAAAATGGGGACCTGGGCGAAGCCAGGGTGAGTAACTAGTACAAAATAAATACTTCTAACATGTAAAAAAACGTACAAACGAAATAATTTCACTCTTCAACACAAACAAAAGTTTAAAAGGTAATTAAGGGCAGCACTTCATTTACGCGCTTTTAACAGCCTGGGTCAATGCGAAGTGCAAAGTTCGTTTCCCCCTACGCACAAAAATGCGTACGTGTAAATTTTTAACAGAGATAAAGACATACTCGTAAAAGTAAATGGCCCATATTGTTCCGTTTATTACTGTTACCGGACAAAACTGAAGGGGTGTTGAAATTACAGTAACCTTTTTTTGAATATTTTTAAAACTAGTAATATTAAAATGCAATGTGCCTGTATTCGAGTTCGGCAGAACTCTTAGCTATATTTGGATTCAGGATTCGAGAGTAGTATCCACTTAACAACAAACTCTATGTCACACTAGATAAAGTTCAATTATCGTTGCGACCGTTATAGAACCTTCCAATACAAAACACACAATGCTTCAGCGATACTAAGTTGGCAGCAGTGGATTCAAATTATTTCGAATCAATTAAATTAAAATATTGACGTGGAGATGGCCAATGTAGTAAAGCCATTACCGGATGGCGGCTAAAAAACCTAAAAGCATTGGGTTGACTATTTTTTTTTTTTTTGACTAATTATGTACGGAACAAGGAAGCATGGCGAAGAATGGGGAGGCCTATGTCTAATAGGAAGTGACTCCGGTTTGAAATATTATCTATCTGTATAATTAGAAAAACTTTGCATAATATTACGATAATGTCTGTGCACAGTGAATATAAAAATGTACTCGAGTTCAGAAAAAGCTATAAATTATGTGTCCGTCTAGACTTGGTTTTGCCTTTCAAATGCTAATGTCGCATAAAAACTAGGTTTTTACTGTGTTCTTCGGTAGCTCAGCTCGTTATTTGTAGAATACATTCTACAATTCTCGTTTACAAAACATAATTTCTGTACCATTTTTTTTCCGTTGCGTAAATCATCAAATTTTATACGTCATGATATCTGAAGCACGAAGTTCGATAAAAATAATAATTATACATAAAATTAAAATACTGAAAAAACAAAGGTTCTAAAAAAAATTTTAAGCGATTCATCATCATCATCATCATAATTATTTCAGCCAACGCTTCCGGTACAAGGGTCCCGGCCCCTTGAACCGATTATTATAGATTTTTTCATAAGAATCGATTTGTGAACTCAAATGTTCTCAATTGGCAAGACGTCTACAACATCATAACAATTACAAATTAAATTACTTAGTTAAAGCGAACAATCCATTACGACAGTGCATACGACCCAGCATCAGCCACGCGTACATTAAACTTGATCCCATTAAACAAAAACTTTGCTCTTAATATTCCGCCTAACGAGTTAACTTCGGACATACGCCCTTTGGCATTAACTTTTAAAATTTGTCGAGTAATGTCAACGTTAAAGTTTATAGTGCACATTTGAAATGTAATAGAGGTGTGAGGGTAAGAATAAAATAGAGTAGCTCTATCTCTTTATTAGCGGGGTATAAAGTTTAGTATGCTGACGCACTTAGTTGGCAGACATTGGACTAGAAAAAGTCTAGACTGGGTGGTTTGATCGTTAAAGTTTGTAACTGGTTTCATTCCAACTTGAATTCCAAACTAATCATATCGAATAAGTGTGGTTTGGAATCGAATAGTTATCGGTACGTGATCAGCTATTTATTGCTCCAATTAAGTACGTACTAGCATACATTTACTAAATGTAACTAATTTCAAATTGCGTAACTATGCAAATAATTTGAACTAGCCAAATTCGCAATACATAACTGCAGCACATAAAATGAAAATCGAACAATTCCAATCTGGCACATAGGCTTACGCTGCCAAAATTATCAACATAGCGCAACTGTGCCCTGATTAACCATCACTTAAATCAAAGAGCCGAGGGCTGGGCTTGGCTCGGGGCCAGCCGACCGCTACAGATTTATATTTGCAAACATATTTCCATATACCCGCGATCGATATGCCTATCATATGGGATGGGAGTATGGAGCCAAGTCGCGCGCACCCGATGAATATTTTACTGCGTTTCCGGACCGTGCTGTGAAAATGCCAAGCGTAAAATACTGGAAGCAGTAAAATGCTGTTCATTTACAGCCGCAGAGTAAATATGTGCCGCTGTTAATGTTGAAATTTAAATTGAGTGTGCCTTGACTGCCTTGCATAATATACGAATTTCCTCGCACATAAAAACGGAATTAAAACGCTACTGCAATGGCCTGAATTTTCGTCGAAACATGTTTCAACCAGACATAGCTACCAAAATTCTGTATAGGCCATTTTTACAAACGATTCGTCCCGAATTTCGTATCTTCCAAGCTATGTTCATTCCAAACTCTTCTCTTTCGTTAAAAAAAAAAAGATTTTAAACGTGAACAGCGAAGGGAAACCTTTAAAAAACTTCTAATTTATTCTCATGATAACGGTGTAATCCAAGGACCGGAATAACAGCAAAGTTACACAACATTTTAAACATCGCAAGTCCGTTATTTACGGAAAGAAGCGAAGAGCAAAATTCAATCCGGAAAAAAGCGACAGCTACTAGAAGAACTTTCAAATTGTTTTTCTTTAAAGCACAAACAAAGGGAGACGATGCCAAGGAAATTAAAGGTTGAAATAAAATAAAAGTCTACCGGAGCGGAGGACTTTTTTGTCGGATAACACAACTCTGAAGTCCAAACTTGAAGGTTTTTTGATTGCAAAACTAATTGGAAGTACATTGTTTTTAGTGTATTTCACGCAGGAGTAAATCAGCTTTCTATCGGTGAAAAAATTTTCGCAATCGGACCAGTACTTCCAAAGATTACCTCCTACAAACAAAATAACAAACTTTACCTCTTTATTATATTAGTATAGATGTAGATAGTGTATATGTAGATATATCACACACAAACATACATTAAATTTATTTAATTTTTTTTTTATATTTTCATTTTTTTTTTTTCCTCATTATTATTTTGGTACATTTCTATATTCGGGGAAAGGTTATTTTAATTGATTTTCAGCAGGTGTCAGTTGAAGTGGAACGTGTAATGTCAACAAAATAGTTGGCAAGCTACACAGGAGCTCGTAATATGGGGTGCTTCCCGTGTAGCAATGACCACAAACGATCGAAGGGGATAGGGAGGCCATAAGCAACACGCTTGCATGGCAGGGGAATTAGTGATGCCATGCAATGTGTCGGTAGACGCAAGTGCGTGTTGCTACGTCGTGTTGAGCTTTTATGTGGGCTTGCAGTTTTGATGACACACGCAATAAAGTAAACGTACTCAATTTATATTGTAAAAGTTAGACATTTGGTTAAAAAAAGAATACATTACTGAGGCCCAGTTTCAAGGTTTTCTCGAAGTTGGGTGGCCATTTTAATTATTCGCAAATTGATTAATATTGGATACTTACTGTGATTTAAAATGGTACTTTTGTATCTAAAGTGTCTAACATAACTAGATAATATGTAGACCAGATGCAATCTCGGTAAAATCGGAACTGAAAATCATACTGTAGTTTTTATTTACCTCAACGAAGCTTACCAAGAAGGCGGACTCGATACATTTGCTGCTAAATAAATTCGAATGTTTTACAACCAAATTCTAATGGAAAAATAGTGACTGTATCATGTATTTACTAAAATTTACGAAGACAAAACGAACAAAACTAAAAAAAAAAACTAAAATGGAATGTTTATTTGAAATTGTCAAACTCGCCACTAGATTATATTACCATACCATATTACCACTATATTAATACTCATTTACATTTGATTTAATCACATTAATTGACGAGTGGTTACTTTGTGACACTTCAACAATTTCGCTCCAGAAAACAAAAGATAAGTAATAAACATAAATCGATTTTTGTAGTCAAGCTGGATAATATTTAAAAAAATCAGTTTAAACCAAAAACTGAAACATCTTATTTTCTCTACAATTTGCCTCTCTGACTTTAAATATATAATTTAAAGAGTTAAGAGCAGTGGTGGTTCAGTAGTGACTGCCTTGACTTAAGAGTTGTAGGTCGTGGATTCAAATCCAGGCACATGACTTTCTGTAGATAATTCCATCACCGCTGCTCTCCAAACGGCAAAGGAAAACATCGTGAGGAAAGCGATATGTCCTAGTCCTAGAACCGCTCTCCGATCCGCAATGTGCCCGTGTGATGAGTACGGCCTATTTCCTCATCTAGAGAGGAGGCCTGAGATGCAAGCAACCAAGCAAACTTAGGAGTCTTTAAGTCGAGAGTGAATAGGTTTCTTCTAGGCAAGCGTGCTTCATCGTCGACCACAACATCGCTTACCATCAGGTGAGATGGTGGTCAAACGCAAGCCTATTAATAAAAAAAAAGCTCCAGTAGAAATTTTCACAAAACTCGACCAACAAACAAAATAATCTTCATTGGTGCAACATCTCACAGTTAAAACCCCGAACAATAGCAGCGCACATTACCCGTAGCATTAACTTGAATAAACACTATTATTCTCACTTAAATCCGTACAAAGCGGCAACATAACTCAAGCCCAACTTAGGAACAATCTCACTACATACATATCTACAATTGCTGGAACTTAATTTAGTTTCTAACTGCAGCCGCTGTATCTGCATAACGGAACAAGCCCAGTTAAGCTGGGTACATTTGCGCTGTCGCAAACTTGGTCGTGTTTACAGGCCTAAAGCATTAGAGCTACCTGTACCTATATTTCAGTCAGACTAAGCCTGCTAAATTAACGGGTAATAGTCTGAGAAATGGGTTTGTGTTTCGTTTATTTGGTAGATTTATTTTCCATTTTAGGAACGTTTTGGTCTGCATTTAAATGTATGTTTGTTTGCGTCTAACTTTTGTATGTTTGCGTTTGCATATAACCATTCTAATAAATAATCCACCCAGTTTTTCAACAACAATAGCTAGTATTAACAGAGATTAGCCTAGTAGGCAGGCGATGTTATAATGCACAAGTGTGTTCGCAAACACAGGTGCACTTTCTGTCTCTGTCCCTTTACTCTCATACTCTAGTAGGACGGCCATCCGACACGGCCAGTTAAAGATAAGGCACAGGAACAACGACTTCATTGTCATGCTTTCCGAGGGCATATATGGGTTATATACAGGGTATATACGGGGGTAACATACCACTGACTTCTAAACTCCGGGCTGCTACTGAAAAACCTCTTAATAAAAAAAAACATTAAAACTTTGACCAACCCAGGAATATTGTGCTTTGCGACCACCAGATAATATTCACCATACTTAATTTCTATTTTAAATCTCCTGTGCCTTCGACGCAAGTAAAACTGGCTAAAAACTAAGATCTAAACCAACTTTCACGCTCAGCAGCACCCAAGATTATAAATTCCCCACAAACAGTACGTTAACTAGTTCAATTCCATCCAAGACGAAGTGGCAATAAATAAGAACCACTGGCTTATAACCTCGCTACATTGCAACTACTCGAAGCAGTCGTAGATTATAACAAAGACTATGAGAATCTAGCTTTATTCCGAGCACGCTTTAGCTCTAGTGTATGAAGCTGATGACACAATACAGATTAAACACGAACGGAATAACTTCACAAAGACTGTCTCATGACGTAAGTTGATTAAATTCATGCCAAGAGATACGGGTTAATACAAAAGTCTGTAAATCATAGGATATCAACCGAGTGTATGAAACTCATCACATTTGTAGACAATGAATGCGTTTTCACGCCACCAGTTGGCGCCACTTAGCCGAGAGGTCTTCTACTTTTGAAAACGACTCAGTGCTGCCACCTAGTGAACATCATTATATAGAACCCTCATTGAGCAATCACACTGATATTATAAAGGTGAAAATTTGTAGCGTATGTTTCTGTTACCACATGACTGACATGCCAGATTGCTCTTATTAACATGTCAATAAGCTTAACAACTATACTTTTAAAATTATACATTACGACTGAATTTGATAGATAAATAGAAATGACTTATTTTGATTTGCCAACGGAACCTCCGTTGTCTGTCCGCCTGACTATCTGCTCATAAACCATAAGAAATAGAGAGTTGAAACCTTGGACAGAGGACACAGAGGATGTGTCGTATTTCTATTGCCGCTAAAACATTTTTTTTTTGGTTTTATAATTAAATTGTATTTTTTTTTTTGTGCGATTTTAATATAGTACAAAACTCATCAATTTTTAAAACCAGATGAGTTAGGACGGCTGTCAAATCACAAAGCGTATTAAATGTTTATATAAATAATAAGTTAAATTACTGTGCTTCTAGGATTAAACCCGATATAGATGCACAATAGTCTTTGATTCTGGGACTAAGGCCTCCACTTAAGGAAAGGATATAAGCCGTAATCCACCACGCATGCCCAGTACGAATTGGCAAGGCATGTCCTTCGAATTTTTAGTCCTAGAACATACTGGTTCCTTCACGATGTTTTTGTTCACCGTTTTAAGAGCAATGGTGATGAAATAAATTCCACAAAGTTAACATACAAAAGTCCGTTTAAGACTTCTAGTAAATAAGACAATTCAGCCACATAGCTCAGCACAACTAGTTTACACCCACTCATAAACCAGCGAACGTAGAACATCCCTAGCTTTATTCTGAGCGCGCTAGTGCTGTTACTCCAAATTGCATTTGCATATCGCACAGACCGTGATAATTTATTTATTCGAGACGTTTTATGGAAATAATATCTTAGCAAATAATAAGTCTTGATGGCCCAGTAGTTAAAGCAACCGACTCTCATGAATGAGAGTGCGCGTTAAAACCGGGCAAGTATAATTGTGATTTTTTCAATTTATATGTTTATTTCTAGGCTGATCTAGGACATTACTGACAGCCCGTTCTTTTAAAAGCTTGTAAAGTCGTTGGACCCGGTTGTTCACTGTAAATCTTTGACAGTCGTTACAGGAAGCCAGAAAAGTGACTATCAGACCATTTATTCTCCTTATTTTTGAATTCGTAGGAATTCGACAAATAATTCCTCTCATTCTGGTTCTTTTTTTATGATGAGAAATCATCCAATGAGTTCTATCGCTCTACACCGGAGCGTGAAGGCGTGTCAGAGTTTTACTGACTAAAACCACACCTATATTCTTTCTTTGCCTAGCATTCCAAGACCCGTTTCTAGTGTGGAGCAAGGAATATCAGACTTTTACTTTCCAGAACCCAATACGTCAGTCCGACCAGATTTGAACCGCAGTTGACTCTACGGTATGCAATGCTCTCCATATCAGAGTCAGAAACAGATAGAAGATTATCGTACGAATGAAAGTGATGAAGCAAGGAGGACACGACCTTCAGCATTGAGGAATACGACGCAAGGAGGGGATGTTTCCAGGACCACTGTAACTCTTTTGAACAATTCCGCCGCTCAAGTATTTCCCTTCTTCAGGTCTTGTCACTCATCCTGATACTTTTTTCTACTGTTCGTCTCACATCCAGAGGGCTTAGCCAAGTTGATAGATTATCAACTTGGCTAAGCCCTCGGCCCCAATCATTAACCATAGTACAAGACATCAAATGTACGGAAATTACATCTTCTCAATATTAAGTCACGTGGTCAGAACAAAGAAATCGGAGACGTCACCGACGGTAGAAAGAGGTCCGAAATGAAACGGTCGTAACTTGGCTAGGCCTGCAGGTGTATCCCGTGATTATCTTCAACCCTGGAAGGACTGGAATAATTTGCCTGCTGCGATCTTCTCGCCCAATTATAATTTAGGTGTCTTCAACGCTAGAGTGAATAGGTTCTTAATTAACTAGTGCGCCTCAACATCAATGATTGAATCACTGCTTACCCATCAGGTGGGATCGCAGTCAAGCACTGGTTTATATTATTTAAAAAAAAAAACCAAACCGCATCAGGACAAACCTGTCCAGCCTGTCAGGACAAAACTTATGGTCCAACTTTGGACATCGTGTATAATTTAGTAAAGACAAATAGTTCTTAGTTCAAATTAAAAAACCACCAGTTAAACCCCTTCATAAACCAACGGACGCAATACAACCCTAGCTTTATTCTCAGCGCGCTAGTGCTGTTCTTCCAAATTGCATTTGCATAACGCACGGACCGCGGTGCGCGAATTGGAATACATTAATAAATAAAATATAACACTATTCGCAGGAAGTTGGTCTTTGTTTTATTTAGATCGCGTTGTTTGTTTGCACTGGATGGTTTATTTAGTTTGCACGAATTTGGTATTGGTTGAGATATTGTGAGAGGAATATATGAATGTAGATATTTAAGTTAAGTTTTGCTTTAAAATTTAATACTCGGCTTTGTGCATTTACAATATACACCAAATAACTTGCAGAATTATAATTATTATTCAAACCACTAACGACTTTAGCGATATATTTATTATTGTTTCTTAATCGTGCCATTTATTAATAGAATAAAAATTATTTTTTAAAAGCTTATTTTTTTCTGATTTGAATGAGAACACAGTAGACTCAGTCTCAAAGATTATTTGTTATTTCAAGTCTATACTAGTCCATACTGTCCTCTAATATATATTATAATAATAATGGAATATGAAAATAATGTACAATATTTTTCTAAGAATTAACTAGTGTTTTTGCCGGTTCTTTTCCATAGGAATCGAACAATTGGTATCGTGCATTATCTGACACATAATAAATCTGTAGAAGTTTTTAATTGTGCGCACATCACGTAAAATTTATGAAATCGATGTAGATAACTTTTGTGCATTAAAATTGTGTGTTACTTAATATGTATTACTTAGGCTTTGTTTCATTGAATGTTAGGTGGTACAAAGTTCGCCGGGATCGCCGGCCAGATAGTGTGAAATAAAATAATTAGAATTTGATAAAAATCACTATTTTGCATACCAAATTCAAATTCAGTTACTAAAAGACACAACACAACAACATTACAGAACATTTTACTAAAAAGTAACTTAGCAAAACTTAGTTATCTAAGCTTAGTTATCTAAGCTTTATTACGCAAATATCCGACACAACATTTTATTTAAACATCGTATTCTACAATCATGAAAATAAATAGAGAGAAAGATATTACTTTACATTAGTAGTCGAGTTGAGAAAACTCATTATTCATATTTATGCAAGTTTCAGAGCGCCCAGCTAAATTAATGGGAGACGGCGACCATGTAAACTTGAAATAATACAGCTAAGTATACAAGTGAAATAATTTACTGGCTTCGCACGTTTTCATATTTGTTCGTGGATCTTTGACAATCGTTACCATTAGTCAGATGCCAGAAAATCTGAATATCGGTCTATCCATGGAATATAGTGTTACCAAGTAACTGTGGAGGTCTAAAGACAGTCGCTCCATGTATTGAGCGAACTTTAGACTGGAAACTGATCCCAAGCTAGTTGGGAAAAAGGCTAAGAAGACATACAGATATCACAGAAATATAGCAGACACCGTCAGCTAATAATAGATCTAGCAAGATTACGGACGGTCTTTAATAAGAGACAGGGTATATTGCAAACTATCGATTGATGCACCTTACTTGAAACCAGCTGCTGCCAGTGGCTTCGTCTGCGTGAAAGTAAAAAATTATCCGATGGGAACATACTCGTGGGATATATCAACCAAATCTATTCAGTTGATTAACCTTTTGAATGTCTTATGTTACACAGTTCGACATAAGCAATTGTCTTTCTATTGTGTCTCTAATTACGGCATGCAAAGAAGTAGCAATCACACAAACATTAAATTCACCTTTTAATATTAGTGTGATCGTCTGTCGCTCCCCTGGAGAGGAAGCTTGAATCCCAGTAGTAAGAAATTATAAGGCTGATTATGCTAAGCTATGCTATTTATGCTCTGATACATTCTTTATAATCTTTCCAGATTTATAACAAACTTGCGACGTTCGCAATGAGACGGTGACAAAAAATAATAAGGAAAAGAAAAATATAAAACACAGCTTTATTTGATGAAATTGTACAGCTTACTGTTGACATGAAAGTGATAGATGACCGAGAATCTATACGATGACAGAGCTGAAAGATCGTCCAAATGTGAAAATACCGCAGAAGTTTGATCGCAGGATTAGTTATTTCTTAAATGTAGACGTGTTATAAAATTCATCGATCATCTGCTGGAGCGATAAATAAATAAAGTTAGTTTAGAAGATGATGAAATGCCTGATGATAAGAATTTATCGCTAAACTTGCTTCTGCTAACGGTTTTGCTCGTGTGAGGGTAAAAATTATATACCTATATCGTTCAGTAATAAGGTACAATTCTATTAGTGAATTATTTTTTCTATGCGGATCTGGAAGCTATAGGTGGAGACGTTGTTTGTTGAAGTTCCATCTGATGTTTGTTCAGTGGCTGAAACCTAATCCCAAATCACCATAAATACTGGTATCCTATGAAAACAACACCGATTTTCATCAAGGTCTCAAGACGGTAATAAACGAAGAAGCCGAAAGTAAAGTCAGCGAACATGATTTCGAATGACAGAATAACGCCACCACGAAATTCAGTCTCAAAACAGTCGGTTAGGGCATTCATCTCATGTTACAAACATTTTTATCTACGACGCCACCAGATACGAGTCTAAAACCAAAATGAAAAATTCAGAACTCAAGCCCTTGGACGACACCCCAGGGTCTTGATCCGGCCACAACACCGCTGGCAGAAAAACCTGAATAATATACCAACCTGAATATATTTCCAGATATAAATAAAGTGAAAATAGCTAACTAAAAGGTGGAGTCGTTTTAACAATGTTAATTAAGGGACTGTTAGCTAATTTACATGATAATCTGCCCCAAAGAATTTATTTTTTGTTAAAGCAGAAAAGCGGCCTTCAGCTAAGCCGGTTAAGTAATATCAGAATTTACGTGCCCCTATCCCTACCGATTTGGTAATGTAAAGGGTGGACTAAGCTGCGTATCCTTGCAAATTAGTATTAAATTCTGTAAAGGTTCAATTTAAGGGTATACGTCCTTTCCAACGGTTATATCGATGGGTCCTATGTATATGGGCCAAACTAACAATTTGGGCATTTTGACTTTTTTATGGTAAACGCATCTTATAGATGTAATGAATTAGGTGAGCTATTAAAAAAAAAAATCTGCATAGAAACACGATTTTTTATTACAGTATAACGGCATAAGTAACATGAATTTAAACGTATAAGGTCCTAAGAGTAGTTAGAGACTTATACGTGGGGAGTTCCCGCGCGTTTGTTTCGTAGTTTGGACCAATCAGCTGATTTGACACTTATACGTTAAACGAAGCAACGGCCACACTGATGAATACAAAATGTAATTGTTGTGTTTTTGGGTTACAACTTAGTTTAATAAGTAAAAGATGGCATTCAATTATCGCACTAAGTTGTCTAGAAGTCGGAATTTTGTGAATTTGGCATTGGGAAATGAAAATAACAGTGCACAGAACAATGATTTAGGTTATGAAAACGACGATTTTATAGAAAATAGCGATGATAACCTTTGTAAGTACTTAGAAGTAGGCCACACTCAAAATGAAGGCGACTCCATACACGCCACTATTGAAAGAGCTTCAAAATATAAGAATATTTACACACCCTCTGAATGGAGCTCATTGATTCAATGGGCAAAATCAAAAGGAAGTCCTTATAACGTCATAGACGTAGCTCAAAATATGATTTATGACTTCAAAAAGATGCAGACAAATACACACTTTAACTGGACTAAAAACTCAGAAGGACCAAAAATTTGTTGGTCTAAAATAAAACAAATTCGTGTAAGCCGAGATGAACCATACGTTTTATACTATAAAAATGATTTAAGTGAAGATGCTATTGAAAATCATATTAAAATCTTAGATCAGCCAGTACGAACAAGAAGGCAAATTGCCGATAGACCTACAGATATTCCTCTGCAACTATGTTACAATCAGCTGTTACCAATACAACCTTCCAAAAAGAAAGACTTGCTTGATTTATGTCGAAAAAATATTATCCCACCTGCATACCACAGTTATTATGAAAATTTAGTAGCAACGAATGACATTGTGTCAATTAATGAAAGCGACAATTAAGAAAATTAATGAAGACATTAACAATTTATAGTAATGTTGATTTTGGTAATTTTATTACTTGATTATACTTCAGAGATTTTTTTTATTTTGTTTACACCATATACGTTTTTAATTTTGTTATTTTGTTGTAATTTTATTAAGAAAATAATAATGTGAAGCAATAATGAAGAAAATTAATGAAGACTTATTAAGAATTTCTAGTACTGTTGATTTTGGTAATTTTATTACTTACTTGATTAGGTATACTACGGAGATTTTTTTAATTTTGTTTTTCACCAGATAGGTTTAAAGTTTTGTTATTTTTTTGTAATTTTATTAAGAAAATCATAATGTGAAGTACATTATTTTGTTAATCAAACTAAGATCTCCAGTTACAGTTTCCTTATTACTTTTTTTTTGTTAGTTTTTTTATCATGAAAATACCAAAAAGACTGAATACGTGTCCATGAGTGAAGTTTTAAGGCTAATTCAATTTTTATTTCAATAAATGAATAAAACTACTGCGTGTTTTTTTATTAATCAAATGATCTAAATGAAATCTCAGTTCGTAGGTTAGCAGATTGTAAAACGTATAAGTGTCAATGTGACATAAATAACTAAATATCTAAAAAGCTTATATTCTTATTAATTAATTATCAACTACTTCAATTGTTACTTGATTTTATGGGTAAAAAATGTAAAAAATATATACTTTATGCTAATTAACGTAATACGCGTATAATGGCCAATATAACACATTGGCCCTTTTAGGGTGTTTTTAAAGAAAAATAATTTAAACAAAAACTAACGTAGAAGGGTCAATGTGACGTAAAAAAAAAACCTATATATGTATATATAAAATACTATAGTATAAATGAGGAGGATAGTTGTATTAGCAAACAAGGAAATAATCGTAAAGTTCAGTTTTATCAATCTGAAGTTATAGTAAATTTAAACTTTGGAAGCCTCTCCTGTAAAGTTGTAATTTTGCATTTTGGCCCATATACATAGGACCCATCGATATGGGAAGATCGGGTCGCGCATTACTTAAAAATTGGTTATAATTGAATGTATCCATTATCTGTGAATACACTTTCTGTGATTATTTCCAAGTGGTACCTATCAATAATGTGGATCTACATTCTTCATGACATTATAATATTACAATTAAAAACTTTACATTCCATTTAAAACAAAAGCCACTAATTAAGACAGATTCAATAATTGCAAGACCATTAAAAGTCAACGGTAAAAATGCGGACGAAATTTAAGTCTTACAATTGGATGCTGCAGGCACAATTCTACATACCACTAAAAAAGGGCATTAGCACGCTAGTGTAGGTGGTTTACTGCATATTAATTGTGCCCGCGCGTCGAATCAAATGGCAAGATGGCCGCCACCGAATGGTGGGAGCAGGGGGAAAGGGGATCGTAATTTCGCGCCCGGGGCGACATCTATAATTCCAGAGAGCTATCATAAATTAGCATACGTATTAGATTGCGCGGGCCGCGGGCGAGGACAAATTCCGTGCACGATTGTACATAGACACAAATCCGGGTAGGTGTCCTATCTGGCAAATTAAAGCGCAGTCAATTTATTTTCAGGATTTAGACATTTAACAAAATTTTTCTTCATAAAAAAGTATTTAAGATTGAATTATTATTACAGAAATTAACACATATTTTATAATCACTCTGAAATTATGTTTTTTTTTTTTGATTTTTCAAGTTCTTTATTTTATATGATTTGATAACTGCTTACAAATGATCTTATTCTTTAATTTGTTCCTAAGTGTTTGCAAAAATAGGTATTATGCTAAAGCACTCTCATTTTGAGCAGTGGTGCCCAGTGGTAACGACCGACGAGTCAAATCATCGTATATGTCATCGGTTCAAACCCAGGCAAGCGTTTACTTTGTGTAGTTTATTTCATCATCGGTGGTAAAACAATGAACGAAAATATCGTTAGGAAATCGGCATCTTCTAGAACCAAAAACTCGAAAAGATGGCAGATCGAACAACCTGCACTCGACCTACATGACGGAATACGGACCATTCTGCCCCTAGTAAAGAAGTTTGAGCCCCTGCAGTAAGAAAATTATAAGGCTGATTGTGTCTATGCGATCTTCTCTTCTCTAATTTGACTGACTCTTCACTTACAAAGTAATAAAAGACAATAAACAGTCAAAAGACTAATAAAATTAAATTCATCAACGCTACTGTAGAAATTCGAGCAATCTTAAATCAGCCCGAGTCGATTCATGAGCAGGCATTTATTGGCACTCATTAGCGAAGCACGCAAACGACACGCGAATACTGGTCCAATTTACTTTTACAAACCATTTACTAATAACTTCTTAAACATTGATAAAGTTGCTGTTATTTTAGAAGAAATATTATAATATATTAAAAACCTAGTCAATGAAGACATTAAAAAAGAGACTAATAAAATGATATAAGTAGTCCTTGAAAGAGAAAGGAAAACAGAAGAACACAGTTTCAACCAAGAGACTAGAAGATAAAAAGGAACCAGCTAAATCTGATCACAATTCAAATACGCAAAGGTTTTTATGATTGATCGATATGTTGAGATACACTTTTCTGTCGAAGCCCACCAACTTCACTGATCAATGACTGTTCGGAAACTATTTTATTATTCAAAGTCAAAAGTTCAAACAAAAGAAGACATAAAAACTTGCTTCACGACGTCTGGGAACATCATGAGGGCAATTTACGATAGTTTAATGCTTGTCAGCCGAACAAATTACAAAATTAATATTTAAATTCTGCAATATAAAGGGCGAACTCATTTAGCCCTCAGATTAAAATATAAGTCTGGAACTGTTTTGAATGGGATAAGAGCAAGATAAAACGCTGGCCCCGTAATAAAAGATCCCTTTCTTAGACTTGTTGAGCACACTCATTAGTTATTCATTTTCATTTTCTTAGATATAGCTGTAAGTTTATACGTCTTGCGTCTTACGCCAGTGAAGCGATAAAATTTTAGTGTAATAATAAAGATAGCACCATGTGAACTACTTTAAGAGCACAGCTGATCTCCTGCCCGGAAAACGAGCTCGTATAAACGATACTATAAATTTCCTAAAGGAAATCAGATCTTCGGTAGTAAAACCCTGGACAAGATTGGAGATAAGTGAACCCACTCTTTATTAGACCACATTGCTTGAAATAACCCGAACATGAAATGAATTGAAACAGTAATAAAATGCGTTTTAGTTGTTCATATAACAGGTACTATTCTTTCTGAGGTTATGAAAAAAGCGCATCTCACAAATTCATTGTTAATATTAACAAAAAAAAAATCACCTCAAAGGATCAAGAACATCATAAATGTAGTCTTGATCCTTTAACAGAATCTCACTATCTGCTAAAACATCTCCCACCTAATCATTGGCAGTTGCTAAACTCACTACATTTCTCCACTACAGCCACAAAGTTCCACCAAGAGGGACGTAAAACCTTGTTAGTATTGTAAATTCCCCTCATTCTTCTCCCGGTAAACAAAAGGAATCCACCGAGTCTTATAAACGCGGTGTGTATACCAAATTGTTTCGGCCATATTGCCGGCCACCGGAGGATTAAGTACAGGGTTGCTACATTACCGGTAGGATGGGACACGACGGTATTTCGGCAATAAAGAAACGAAATAATTCGTTGTTGGAGGTTGTAAAATTTTTGTGTGGCTATCTCGAGAATTGGATTTTTATCGAAATACCCTGGACGATTACAACCTTTTGGATTAGATTTGGTCTTAGTGATTCTTAAGTAAACATTTCTTTTTTTTTTTCAAAATTATTTATTTTTCTTTCAGCATTGAGATGTGAGAGTCCTCAATGCAGGTGGCATTGAAGACTCTCACATCTCAATGCTTATATTCAGTTCTGATACTTGTTAAATTAAAATTCTTCTAAGTTTTCTGGATATACAAGTAGCCGAATTATTTATTAGTAAAACTAAATGACGATCTCAAGTTTTTATTACAAAGCAAGAGCGTGTCATTTTTTATATTGGTTCAAGAGGTTTAATGAAAATGAGTCAGGTAGCTTTTATTAGAATATTAAATCGAAAAACATTGATTGATTTTTGACCAAATTCATTACCAATTCTATAAAACATCAATTGTAAAAAATCTTTACTACGTCTGATACTCCTAACATCATACTGATACGCCTTTTCAACTACGTTCAATAGTAACGTTATCCGGCCTTTTGCGGCCGACGATTGTGTGCAATCTTGAGAGTGTGTATTAATCTCGGCCACTTCCCGACGGGGCACTATAATGGATAGTTGCGAAATCGCGCCCAAACAACCTCTCCGTACCGTTGAAAACTACTCTTTATGTGCTCATTCATTATCCTTCTTCTTCTACACCGTATGTGGTAGAAAATGTTTACCGAAATTTGGGCTTAAGTTGTATGTCTTATATGATACGGCCTATTAATTTTGTTTTTTTATACTAATCTTGTAAATTATCATCATCATTTCTTTTTGAAAACATTTTGATAACATTTATTTTCGAGCACGCTTAAAGATTTTATTTAAATTGATCATGTATTTTAGCTTTGTACTGTGAACGTAAACAATGTACGTGGGTATATGTGATTGTATATAAATATAGATATTCCCAAAAAGGAAGTTTGAAAATCAATAATCGTCCATACTAATCGTCAATTGAATCTGTAGAAGTATCATGAGGACTCCAGCAAGAAAAGTTAAGAGAGAACTCGAGTAATCGGTGAGCGATGAAGTAAAAGTTTAGACAGCTACAATCATTAACGATCAAAATTCTTCCGATATAGTAGACGTGACTTTTGATACTGAAACGATTAGATCCCACCCTGTTATCTAAAATATTCCACGTCCTTCCCCAAAATTAGCATAGAGATGATTAATAAAAAGAGAAACCTAATTAAATACCCTACGGGGGAAAGAATTCTCACCTAAAGTCACAAGTATAATACTCGGTTTACAGAAGTCCGTAGTCGCAAAATCCTTATTTGCTTTTGTTATTACATTCTGCTCCGCCTTCATAAATATGGCCCTCCCGGGGCCGTTTGCTACAGTCGCTATGATATGAAAACGGAGAAATACCTATTTACGCTTTCCTTATATTTTGGTCCTTTGATACGGGGGTATAATGTCGGTAATTACGGATCCGATAATAACGAACCGGAACGTTCCGAAAATGTTTCTGATTCCGCTTTTAGATATGGTTTTGTGTAGATATTAGCTTGTAAATAGACCAAACGTCTAGACTTTAGCAAATATCGTGAAAGAGAAGTACTATTTCAAATGAGAGTGTCGTCTTTATGATTTTTATTGTTCGTTTCTTTCATAATAACTTTTTGATCTTTTTTCATCATAGCAACAAAGGAAAATTGATTGCTATTTTATTTTGGTAACTTTTGTGACCGAAGTAATAAAGGTTTATTGTCTTAACCTAAAATAAGTTAAGATTTATAAGTACATGGATTTGATCAATATTTAACGGTTTTTATTCTAACGTTGAAGCTCAATTAAGCCGCTCCCTCTATTAATATTTTTTCAGAATAATTCTAACTACCTGAAAATTACATTAAACATGGTCCTGACTTGACTTGTAGAGAAATATATATTTGATTCGATTTTATCCTGTTAATAGCTCTCGTTCAGAAGTGGGTAAAAAGTTTTGATCCCTAATCTCGAGTGTAGCTTAGCGGTGCGGCGATCGACCGAAAATTCGTGACGGCAAAATTACAGGTATAAATTATTCATACAGAAAAAATAACTCAAAAAAATTTGATAGATACAACGCCTATAACGTAATAACAAATCATACGTTAAAATGAAAAAAAAAAAAGTTAATATGAATAATCAGTAAAAATAAAAATAAATTTACATATACATAATAGTAAAATAAATAAGTATTTGAAAAAATCTATAATGAAAACAAAAGATAAATAAAAATAAACAGAATAATTTATACATTACCTGACATAGAAGACCGCACGTCAAGCGCCACCCGACCCGAGATCTGAAATAACGAACAGACAAATTCACAAAACCGCACTGAAGAAAAAGACCAAAAAGTTTGAAGAACAAAAAAGGTGCAGATTAATGCCAGTTAGAATCCAAGTCAAAACAAAATAGAAACAACAAGTCAACAACACTTGTCCGCGTCACGACTCACGCGGGGAAAAAGGTGAGGGAACCAAATCGCATTAAGGGAGCGTTTGTCGCAATCAAATTATACGAAAACTTCACCTCTCAAACCGAACGCAAACAGAACACAGAAAAAATATACACAAATACATACCTCAGATTTTTCCAGTACCCATGTCTCCTATATTTTCTAAAATATTTAATTTTAAATTCTGAACTGAATGTAACATGAAGTGTCGTTATCGGCAGGAGCTCAGTTGCGTCTAACTTTGCGGCGAGCCGCGCCCCTACACGCTACTTGTACTGAATCTCTACCCCTATTCCGGGCTTCGGGAGGCGAGAGCGCTTGTGTGTTTTAGGTGGTAAGCGAAACAACTATAATCAGTTCGATAAAAAGCTCTATTTACTAAAGAATAAGGTTCAATTTCAAATACGAGGCAATGGGCTTTAGCCATTATGGAGTCTGCGGACTGCATTTGGGTACCCGGGGATGCTGCGCAAAATAGGAACACGAAATATGAACGAGACTGCGAGGCGCTGGCGGGTGAGGAGGGGTGTGAACAGACAGGGGATATTTGAATAGACCTCTCCAGCTCTTTCCCGCGGTGGGGCAGTGCGGGGAGCACGGGGGACGCGGATAGCGCTGTTGTGTCGGAACCACGCTCCGCGGTACAAATCGCCAATGTACACTGAGCAACGAATGTGCACTTTACCAAGCCCTTGCTTTGGCGAGGGAAAAAACAAGAGAGATACGGTAATTGAATTCTCTCTCATTACATTATCTGCGAACCAAGATGTTTTGCTGGGGGAATGTATTCGAGTATTTTGTACCAGACAGGAATGCTTCAGTATTTCATACGCAAATGTAAAAATGGAACAAAAATACAAGAACACTACGTAGACGTCATTTACTAAAAAAAGCTTCCTACTGAGATTCTTGATAATGACATGGCTAAATTTTGCAAGATGTCCGCACGGTTGAACACAAGGGGAATATACATTTGTATGTTGCTATAGATAGGCGAGGAAACAATAAGACTTGAAAATTCCGAACTAAATAAGTTAGGAGAGAATGCTGAGCGGGCAAGGGACGGTCTCGTGACTTTGCAACTTGAATCCCTTACATGCCAACATTCAGCATTGTCAATGTACCAAACTAATAATACGTGGTACATATAGAAAACATAAAAAGAATACACAGCTACTTAAATACGAAACAAAAAAAACACGGCTAAATGTATTCGCGCTATTAAAAAGTAATCGGAAGATATACACTTCATTGTTCTAATTTTAGCTTATATTTTACAGAACTTTGAACATAAATAGTCACGTAAGCTAGCGAAATGGCGCACGTGAATTAACACAATGAGAAATAGATCATGATGCTACGCCAAGCATTCACAAAACATTTTCTCCGCCAGACTACCGGTTCCGTCAGGTACTGAAATATCGCTTACTGTTGGACTTTTTCACTAGTTTTCCATTATAAAATGCAACAAAAAATAATTTTCCTTTTAAATCAAAAAGCTGTTAACACTTTCGTTTTAAGCTTTCTTAATTGTTCATTTCAGATCAGTTAATTCTTTGATATCTATGTCTAATTAAGGTATACCACAGGGCACATATATTGGACCACTATTGATTTTCATATATTCATATTGTATAAGCGCAGATTGAATCATTTATATTCTAAACCCAACAAAGCATTTTAGAAAAGGCAAGATTTTTCGAAACAACCTCACATAGCTCAACACTAACAGAGTTTTGTTCGCGACAACCTCACGTGAACTAGAAATAATGGTTCTCGCGATGTTTCTGCTCCCACCATCAATTTGTCAACCTATTCCTCGTTCGCCTCGATGGATTGAGACAAACTCGTTGTTTCGTCACTTTAATTACTCTTGAACACCGTTAAGTAACAAGAGAAAATACAAGAAACTGTGTTAACATGAAAACAGTTTTCAAAACTTTTGCTCATGAACGCTTGTTATCGTTTCGAATTAATAACTTTCGAATATCGCACAAACAACACGATAATTGCTTCCACAAACTAATCCTTGAAAGCATACAACTAAGTCTATATTGCTAAGTGCTTTCTATTCAAATTCAAAACAGCGTCTATCGATCGTGTATATAACAAAGGCCGATGATAAATCTATCGCTATCACACAAATACCAAGGACGTTCAACCCTAAAATGCAGTGTAGTAAGTAAATCTGTGCATTGTCCAGACGGGCAGGTCGTGTGGAATCCCAAGATATCTCACAACACTTCTCAGCCAGCGTTGCTGGCATGTGTACTGGGCGGATGCCAATACATACAACTAAGATGTTAGTTTTATGTCCATGTCTTATGGATTCATCGGTTTTTGGGAGTATTTTGACATTTCGGTTTCCTACGTACTTTACATTCCGAAGATTTGTGGTGAACATAATGATTTAATAATAAGATTATTTAAGCATCGAATGTTAGGTTAAGATTCAGTATCTTTTATTATATGTACACATTCACCTACTTTTACTATTCTCAAAGAGTTTCTTGTACTAAAAAGAGTGACGTCCAAGCATGCCTTTTTCAAAAAATTCGCTTCCATTTGTATTTCATTATGTAGGGTTTGAAGTCACCAAAGCATAACTTGACTGACCTGAATAATTTTTATAGGATATTTCAATTAATAAATAATATCAATCACAGTACCCTAATCATCGATTGGCCTGTTGGTCTAGTGGTTAGTGACTCTGACTGCTATGCCAGAGGTCGTGGGTTCGATTCCCACCCAGGACAAATGATTGTGTGATGAGCATAATCATTTGTTCTGTGTCTGGGTGTAATTTATCTATAATATGTATGTATTTAGAAATATATAAGTATGTTTATCAGTTGTCTATTACCCATAACACAAGCTCTGATTAGCTTGGGACTAGACGGCGTTGTGTAATAGTTGTGGAATATTATATTATATATATTATTATAATCAAAATAAAATCTACTAATTCATGGACACACAAAGTGAAAATTTGTAAGGGTGTTTTTTTGATATGTTTATTACTTTTTCGCGCTGAAACTGCTTAAGGGATACAGACGAAATTTTTTAAAGTGGTAGATCATGTCCTGAAATAGCACAATAGGATACTTTTATTCTGGTTTTTTTCTTATTTAGTTTATTCAAAATTTGCTTAAAATTCTACCAAACTGAAAAACAGTTGGTCGGCAGTAGGTAGTTCTCGTCTCACATTTTCACAAATTTTGTTAAGATAAATATTCCCTTGCCATAATTTTCTACTTTCACCGAAGGCGGCGGCGAAGCCGCTGGCAAATGCTAGTTAGAACATAGATAAAACTAACACCAACAATAAGAATGACGATAAACAAATTTCTAAATAGGCATCATTTCAGATACTAGGCCCGCTATGTAAAGGCCCATTAATTGAGCACAAATGCGATGCGCTTGGGCGGCAGCCAATTTAATGTATTGCTTGGCACGAATGCGCTTTAATCCGATGTTAAATAGAAATTATGGCTGTGCACAGTTACAATGTATTGGGAGTTGTAACCAGGTTGTGCAGCCATGTTTGTATTGGTATAGAGTGATGCATTGTCGTGTTTCGTGTAGTCTTCTTTATCATACCCGTTGATAGCAGAGGCTGTAGACTATGTTTCAATCCTCTTGTGAATATTTTTTTTTATTATGGATAGGCTCGCGTTTGACCACAATCTCACCTGATGGTAAGCGATGATATGGCCGACGATGGAGCACGCTTGCCTAGAAGCAATCTATTCACTCTTGACTTAAAGATCCCTAGGTTATAGCTATCAGGAAACACAGACTCCGGCAGGGAATTCCATTCCTTAGCTGTACGCATAATAATGAATGTACTCCCAAAACGCTTTGTACGTATCATACGTACTAAGCGTTTTGTGGTGTATTTTCATAACAAAGAAATTCAGCTGACATTATACCTACCAAATTCTTCGTGTTTTGTATGGATTATATATTTTTTTACTTATTTATCTATTACTAGCAGTCCTGGCAGACGTTATTCTGCCCATAGTTGGCACATTCTCAGAAAAAAAAAAAAATTGAGAACCCGATTGCAGCGCGACTTACCGGGTCTAATTGTATTTTCAAACCATTCAGAAACTCACTTACACACACACTAAATTACATCCAAATCGGTCAAGACGTTTAGGCAGATACCTATAGGTGATAAACAAACCTACATATAAATTATATATATGTAAAACGATATACTTTATGGTAGGTACTTAAAACAAGAAACGTAACAAAGAAAAACTTACATCAACACTTAGAATTGGTGGTACCTATTATCGCATTCTGCGATCTCTTCCAGGCCACCTAAAATGGACAGTAATTACTAGAAAGTGATATGAGACAGTCATTACTTTGACAAAAAGCAAATATGTACATATAAGCATCTCAGTACGATGACCACAATGGAGAACGTGCTTTAATGAAGAAGTTAAACAATAAAAGTTTACATAGAAAAAGCCAATTTTAGTTCATTCATCCATATAGAACTTAATTCTTTCAAAACCTACCAAAAATTTATAACATCAATTGTATAAAAAGGCAGAAATACAATAAAATCACCGTGTAAACAAGGCGGGCAGTAAATTTTATGTTATTAGCTTATAAAGCAACGACTTACACTCCTCCTGCTATTTGTCGACCATAAAACGTAGCGTGGGCAGCTGCCCTTCACAATCCATGTTATACCACTTACAACAATACTAAAATATCGATAGTATACATAAAAAAATACATAAACCCATACTAAAGAGGGATAAAACTACTATTCTTGAAACGGTTTTAGAAATTGAGAGATCTTTTTTTTGTGAAAAACTGATGTGATGTAATGTGAAACCAAATGACCTTGTTTTGTATAGTGGAATAAAGTAAATTGACCTTTTGCTAATATCTCGGCGTACCCGAAAACAAACAATGAATTGCTGTTCATTACTAGATGATGTAAAGGATCACGATACATGTCGATTCAAGAAGCTTTATATCTTTATTTCCGTTTTTGAAATTAAGAATGTCAACAAATGTAAGAGGACCAATGACCATTATTCCACGTTTACCTTAGCATCTTCAAGCATGAGCATCCGAATCCGAAACTTCTATTGAAATTTTATAAAAAAAAAAAATAACAAATATCCAAAATACTCCAAACAATTTCTATTCCATCCGTGCCAGTATAAAAAAAAACTTTTACTAAAAAAATCCTCATTCAAGTGTCCTTAAACTGTCTAATTACACAAACATTGCACCCTACCGTTGGCAACGAGACTCGATGGTACTGCTCAATGTACAAAAACCAACAGTTAGTTTTATTATCAACATGTTAATTGGACCCGAAGGCACTCGCTTGGTACCCAGCCAAATGGCTGGAAGGCAGACTTATTCTATGACGTGCAAAAGTTTCTATTTGGATAAGTTCTGACATATTAGGTATAAAGACGACTAATACAATAATGGAAGCTCAAGTTGATCAGTTTAATCTCTTTTCATTCATAAATAAAAAGAAGTAACCTTTTTTTTCTTTTTTTATTATTGATATGCTCGCGTTTGACCATCATCTCACCCGATGATAAGCGATGATGTGGCGGACGATGGAGCGCGCTTGCCGAAAAGTAACCTATTCACTCTTAACTTGAAGACACCTTTTTTTATGGTGGGAAAAATCATGCATTGACATCCCCCGCCCTTGGGCGGAGCGGGAGATAGTGTCAGACTCTTACTGACTAAAAGACCCACCCCGTTCCTTCTAGCCTTCATACCGGGGCTCGAGCGCCCTTTCGGATAACCCTGGCCCCAGTAGGCTTCGACCCGGCTGGGTCCCTGCTGTTGCTGACAACTCCTTGAGGCGCGCGGGAACAGTGCGCGCCGTCGACGACTTGGGCTTGGTCCGGACAGTTACCGGACGGCCGGACAGCGAGCTACCCATTGCTCACTGTCCGCAAGCCCGCGCCTACGGTGGCCGGAAATCGGGATCAGAATCCCGGCGGCGGCGGCATCGGCGGCGATAACGCCGTTGCCTGATGCGTTCGGCCTCCTCCTTTGCGAGCATTACTGCTTCGCAGAAGTCGGCGACCGCTTGCCACTCCTCCTCGCTCCGGACCATGGCCTCAACCAAGGCCCGGCGCGAGAGGTCTCCGCCACCGATCGCCCCCATGAGGGCACGGCGATGCTCCGCCCAAGCAGGGCACACCTCTACTGTGTGCTCCACCGTGTCCTCCGGGCATTCCGCACAGTGACGACACCCGGGCGTCACTTCCGCACGAATCCGGTGCAGGAAACTCCCGATCGAACCATGTCCGGTGAGGACCTGCGTCATGCGGAAGGTAAGGACGCCGTGAGGTCTTTCCAGCCACGCCTCAAAGAGGGGACTTACCGCCATGATTGTGGCGTGCCCAGCACCGGGTTGCGATAGTCGTTGACGCCATTTCACTATGAGATCCCGCCGGAGCTCTGTCCGCCATGCCGTGACCTGTCGCGGCAGCGGACTTTCACCCCGGCGTTGCATCTCCACGCGCATATCGTGCATAACTTGAAGACACCTAAGTTGTAGCTATCAAGAAACACTGACACCGGCAGGAAAATTCACTCCTTAGCTGTACGTACAATAAATATGTATGGGATGTCTACCATGTACCGGTGGCACAATTAAACCTTAGCAGTTTTAAATTGTGAAGATTAGAAAATGAATAAGGAGGCGTTGGATCTGCAAAATCATTTAAAAATGAGGAAAGGAAAAAAAAACGATAAAAATGAGACCCTGAATAATCTGAATATATACAATTATATGCTTTGTAGTACTTAAAAGGAAAAAAAATCAGCACCAAATAAATGAAATTCTCACAGAGAATATTGACGTAAACTCGTATACCTACGTATTTCCATTCCGCTATCTGAATCGACGTCAGTTTTCATTACGCATTGAATCGAACAACCATTTGGGGCGTTTTAATCGCCGAATGATCGAGTGGCGAGCATTTGACACGTATTAACCGTCAATTATACACTGTTCCCTTTCTACCTAAATAATAAAGTAGAGAAAATAAAATGATTAACGCTTACGATTTAATAATTCAAAAACGATACTTTTGAACCAAGTTCGGATATGAGATGATAAATGATAACAATAAAGTTGAAGATAACCGCTAAAAAAACCCAAGGAAGTTTAAAAGCATTAAAACAACGATCTGTAGCAGATGAACATGATAGAGAGTAAGAAGATATGCCAAAGAATTTTGAACAATCGATTAAGCTTTCAGTTAATTCATTTATTGAAATGAAACTAAAGGCTCATTGTAACCGAATTGAATAGCCTTCGTGAAACCAAAGACTCAGTTTCTTTTAATTCCCTTTTTAGGGTTCCGTAGCCAAATGGCAAAAAACGGAACCCTTATAGATTCGTCATGTCTGTCTGTCTGTCTGTCTGTCTGTCTGTCTGTCTGTCTGTCTGTCTGTCCGTCCGTCCGTATATCACAGCCACTTTTTTCCGAAACTATAAGAGCTATACTGTTGAAACCTTGTAAGTAGATGTATTCTGTGAACCGCATTAAGATTATTACACAAAAATAGAAAAAAAAGCAATAAATTTTGGGGGTCCCCATACTTAAAACTGAAACTCGAAAAATTTTTTTTCATCAAACCTATACGTGTGGGGTATTTATGGATAGATCTTTAAAAATGATACTGAGGTTTCATATATCATTTTTTTCTAAACTGAATAGTTTGCGCGAGACACTTCCAAAGTGGTAAAATGTGTGTGTCCCCCCCTCTAATTTCTAAAATAAGAGAATGATAAAACTAAAAAAAATATATGATGTACTTACTACTGATGACTGTTTTTACTATAAAAACTACCAACGAAAATTGGTTTGAACGAAATCTAGTAAGTAGTTTTTTTTTAATGCGTCATAAATCGAAAAAAATACACTATTATTAAAACATCGATCAAAGTTACAACACATTACAAGAACTTTAATATTATGTTACTTGCTGCTACGGAACCCTTCATGGGCGAGTTCGACTCGCACTTGGCCGGTTTTTTTTCTTTTTTAATGCTTTTCCTTCTTTCTATTTTGATTTTTACGCATAAAAATATTATTTACATTAACTTTCGTTACTCTACAAAAATCATTGCTCAGTCTGCAAGTCCAAAATATTTTTGTTCACAGAATAGGCTTGTAGCAAATGAGGTCACACTGTCAATGGAAGTTGGAGCGGCATCCGGCACTTAAATGCTTTAATTTTACATAACGTACCGTACGTCCGCACATGCAATTGCTTCTGACAGATCGTATTATATCGCTTGCAATTGGAAGTAAGGTAGTTTTTCGAAGTAAGTTTTTTTTTTATGTAGGGCTCGCTAGTCGATTACGTTTCTGGTTTGTGGTGCAGGTTGAGTGAGAGCTTTATTTTAACTTCTTCAATTTCAAATATGATAATCTTTAGTTCCTCATCGTTTTCACTGTTTGGTTTACGGAATACTGATTTTTTTTATTAGATATTCTACTAGCAATATTTTTTTCATTTTTTTTTCTTTGATCCAAACTCTGCATTCTATTTAGTTTGCTATAATTATGTTATTTCTTATCACAATACTTAATATCGATCATAATTTGTAACCAACTCATTATTTTCATTACATTCTTCTACTCTATAATCAGGAACATCCTGTCTTGCTTTTTTTCCATTTTCTACCCCTTATTGTCCCACAAATGACTTTCTTTTCTCGCGCTCGTGGTTCGTGTCTCCTAATGAAATAAAATTGTCTAAATGTTATATACCAGAGTAGCAAACACCATCGAGACTAGAAACTCAACCTAGCTCAACATACATATTCCACATCATACAAAATTATATAGAATCTTCGGAAACAGAGGAAGTTTTTGTTATAACAGTAACGAGGTTAGCGGCAGCGACTGCGGTCTCGTCTCATAATAAGTTGTTAACTGTCGCCAAGAGCGTAAGTACCAACTTACAAAGTAATACAAGCGTCGTGTAGTTTTTCCTTTAACCGCTTTCTACGAAACTTGGTATCGGAGATATTCGTAATGTTTTGAGCTCGTGGCAGTATTTGCTTTTGTCTTTCTGAACACGAAATGGGATGCGGTTTTGTTTTGTGTCTGCACTCTGTGGTGCATTTCTTTGTGTTGTGTGTTTTATGTTAGGTTTGGATTTTTAGTTTTTGTTCTGAAGTCCAAAAATCCTTGTTTAAATTTCATGAATATTTTCAGTCAAACAACAATTTATGTATGTAGATTTATTTTAGAAACTTCTGATTACTAAAAAATATTGTTTCATCTTTCCAACATTATCATGAATTTAGTTTCTAGGTATCAGCTTCACAAGCTGACGTCAATAAAATATATCGTCAAAATTTATGTCAGCATACTGACTGTTGATATTTGAAAACGCCCTAGTATAAAACAAAATGTAGGTAACTAAAGCAAAATCTTTCTAAAACACACGAACTAAAAGCGCAAAACACTATTCCAATATATTCCTGAATGTTCCACATATTTCACGGGCAAATCTCACCGATAGCAAAGTTATTAGGAACACGTTCCTAACTTTCATGTAGCTCGCAAACTGCGCATATTGTACAACTTTTATTCATTCGCTTTTATATTGCACATACCGCACATATTGTTTTAAAAGACTTTCGTGTTTATGTAAAATATGTAGTTGAGTTGGGGTTGATTTATTATTGAAGTAAAATATTACAACATTTTTATATTCCTGTTTTAATTATATAGTCTATTGCCCCGAAAAATATTATGATCGATTGAAAAATTGTAAACAGAACAATGTCTAATCTATACTAATAACAAACTAAGTTGGTAGGTGGGTTACCTTATGAAAATATTACAATACTTCTTTAGTTTCTCCTAAGAAAGAACGGTTTTAGAGTTAACATTGTATTTTGGCCGCCAAGCGAGTTGTCTGTGTATTTTCCAAACATCATATTTTTGTTTATTTTTGTTATTTTTTTTAAGCTATTGCATAGCTATCACGGGCCTTGAGCGTGGAGATCGAATCCAAAAATTCCGTAACTAAAATAACTTAACACCCACTCATTTGTTTTTTGAGCGTGGTGATCGATAAGAAAACAAATGAGTGAACAATCAATCAAAATTCAATTCAATGTGTGAAAGTGTAACTTCAATTAATATTAAAGAAAAAAAAAACAAAGGAAAAAAAAGACTGCATAAAATAAAATAAATAAATAATTATAATTGCATAAGTTGTTAAAAATGCTATGCAATAGCTTTACCGCGGCAGTTCCCGAGTGCCACACGTCTTTTTTTTTTATTTTGTTACTGTAGAGACCATGTTACAGAACACAATTAATGTTTTACATAATTTTAAGAACCCCAGAAGAGTAACTTTGTACATTTTCCCAAAACACCATAAAAATCTCACAAAAGAAAAACACCAAACTTTATCATAAATCTCATATCAAATGCCAGCCAAACATTCGTGCCACGTATCTTTCAGTCCGCAATCAGTTGGGAGCGCACAAAGTTCCGAAGCAATCAGAACAGAACGCAGCTGCAGCGCGCCGCGATATGGAAACTCTTTGCCAAATAAGCCTGCATCCAGCTACCGTCAAAGAATTTATTGAAACTACGAAAGTGTTGGGCGGAATTCAATTTAGGACTTAAAGGACTCATTTACCTATGGGTAAAGTTTTTATGTGAGCAGGAAAGTATATAACATGTTTGCGATCTCCGATACCGCGAGAAGATGAAAATTAGGTGACTCATGTGTAACGGTGAAAAACTTATCTTGATTAATCATAGCCCAACTATAATAGTATCCTCATTTAAGTATCTACAGTTTATACTAATCATAATTTTTTATTACTTCAATAAACCAAACGATCAAAATTCTCACCCATCATGTTTAAAACATAAAACAAAATAAATATCTACCTCTGGACTTAAAATCAGTCCCATTCAAGGAAGAAAGACGTCCGAAGGAAGTCCTCGAATACTAATGCAACGGAATTCATTTACTGCGAGCACGAAACACGACCTGCATTCTATGAGTCTTCCAATCTCCTTGAAGCACCTGAAAAAAAAAACGAAAGCTATTTTACTCAAAGAACCTTTGAACTGCTCAAATTAAATGGTGAAACGAGAATAAATCACAAGAAAAACTAATAACTATTCTGCTAATTAGTTTTATGTCGCTGTATTACTATTTGTATCTAGCCAAGGCACTGGCACATGCAGCCTGAATGTAATTGAGAATTTATGACGTCATTAAATTGATGCAGAAATAGTGCAGCGCCAAACATCAAGGACGGTCGGCAGAATAATATTGCTAAAGTTTCGGAAGGTAATAAAAATTTGTTATTGCTGATTTTTTATGAGTTTTTGCACTGGTAACTTTTGTTGAAAACTGCGAGTTTTTTCAGCTTTTTTTGAAGGTTGAAAAATGGTCGGTGAAAATAAATTGAGAAACGGTTTATTTACCGTCGGATATGTTTTATTTGAAGAATAGATATGTATTTATGGCATATTGCCTTTTCAAACTTGAACAATGATTGTTCAATATTCCAATGACTTTGACAGCAGCTCTTAATAATCATGGTCAAACAATTTAAGTAAAATTTGCTTACGATATGGATACTAGATAAAAATGAGTAATATATATACATACATAATCGAGTATAATCTATACTATCTACACTAATATTATAAAGAAGTAACGTTTGTTTTTTTTTGTTTGTAGTAGGTAATCTCTAGAAGTACTGCACTGGTCCGATCGTTAAAATTTTTTCACCGATAGAAAACTGTTTTATTCCTGAATGACATAGGCTATATTTTATGTACGCGGGTGAAGTTGCGGGCAAAAGCTAGAAGGTATACAATATTATAAAAAGTTAATGTTTGAAGGAAGCAAATAATAACCTCTGGAAGTACTGGTCCGATTGTTGGTGCATTATACCTACATTAGAATTTTTTTAAATCTTATAGTGCTGGATAGCCCGTTTATGGAGGAAAGCTATATTGGCTATAGAACATTAACCTAAAACGCGAGTGCAACCGGGGGGGGGACAGGTAGCTTTAGAAAAAAATAAACTAGATACCTTTTCGGAATACTCTGTACTGAATTGACTATTGATTTCTTTCATTGAAAGTTAATACTTTTCCGAATCTGTCGTTTGCAACCAAGAAATGAGACGAGAACATTTTTAGTCAGTTGTTACATTGCAAATACACTCTCACACAACATAACACACGTCAACCAGGCACATTTAAGTAAATTCCAAAACACAATTACGACGCTCATAATCAAGGTTTCATACGGAAGGCAGCCATAATGTTACCGTTTATATTCTGCTAACGGTACCTCGGCTATAAATCAGTGCGATAATAATTATACATCGGCCATTTGTAGCCATAAGGGTAACAAACAGAGGTGTCTGATAATATTCGACGCATGGCTTTGCCCAAATAATATAATTAATTGATGTGTTGACAAACAACTGTTTAATCTGTGTTTGTATGAGGATTTGAATTTTCGAAATTGTTGGCGCATGTCATGTAAGTTTTGAGCGTGAAATGTGTAAATTGTCGGATTTCTTGTGTTGTTTTGAAATTGTTGTTTGAGGAGATCACTGTTACACGTTAGTTTTTTTTTTTTATTAAAATTAATTTTGAAATTAACTGAAATGGGCGCTACCCCGTCGCATTGTATCTGGGCAAGACATGTCTGCCGTATGCCCGAAAAACTGTGGGTCAAAGTATAACAAAGTTGGTGCCCTGACAAAACAATGCGACTGAGTAGCGACAGACCACGAAGGAGATGGCGCTACGAACTGGACAGATTCCGTCAGAACTGGCCAGATTCAGCCTAAAAATAGAAGGAGTGGAGAGAAACCTTTGCCCAGGTTTGGGAAAGAATAGGCTAAAAAAATATATATAAAAATCTTAATAAAGAAAATAATTATAATAGAAAAGACTTATTCGACACAGAGCAACAGCAAGAAAAATAAAGTAAAGGAGAACTACAGGATAATACAATAAAAATTTGCTGTACGTGCTCGAACCAAAAGGGTTTTCAACTCAGCACTAGCTGGGCGTCATACACCCAGCGCTGGTTTCTATGAGGCACCCTGCAGTGACGCACGAATAAGGGTAAATATAATTTATATACTTAATTAAAAATTGATATTCATGTTCTTAAATAGGTAATAATTTTTAATTAAAATATGTACCTAAATAAATAATGTTATATGAGGCAATTAACTAGCCACATTTGTACATAGTTACACCCTTACCTAGATATATATAGTTGTTATCGAAGCTAAAGTTAGGTAATTTGGCTCTCACCGTTGATACATTATACCCAAGGGAGATTTTATATTCGTAGAATTTTGAATCTGTATGAACTTTTATGTCCATAATTGATTACCTATAAAATATGTAAAATCAATAAGACTAATACAGACTAGAATTCTCTAGAGAAGTAGTTGTGGAATACATGCATACCATAATCAAAATTCGAATAATTTCGTCGTCTCTTACTCGTAATACGAGTAACGTATTACGTGCAACAAAGACCGCATTACACAAAACCGAAAGACACCAAAAATTTTCGGCTTCTCCATACAAACTGTCCAGTCAAGTTTGTAATTTTCTATGGTGAGGCGGATTTTTTTTTTCGTTTCCTGTAAAAAAAATTGTGGAAGGTTGTTCAGTTTCGTCTAATGAGCAAGCCCTTAAAGTTTGTGGAGGGCTGTCCCTTACACCTTGTATACTAAAGGAAAGCTTTATCAAAATTAATTTATTTGTTTAACAATTAGGACTATAACTTTCAAAATTACTTTAGTCATTTAACCTAGGATGGGACAGAGTAGAGTGGTAGGATGACGACAAAAAGATGGAATCAGAAAAAAATTAGAAAGGTAATGCTTATTTGGAAAAAAATCTCTTCTTCCAGCAAATTTTCCATTTTGTTTCTCTCGTAGCGGGTATAAAAGAAATCGAAAATAATTTACTGTTAAAATATGAAAAATCTATATTTCAACCACAGCCTTGAATTTAAACTATAGCCATTAAAGACTTTACGCTATTTCACCAATTTACTCTACGGTCTAACTTCAAGTCCATTTACTATCTCTTTCACTCCTACCGTTTGCAAAAAAGACAGCATCATTACAGCGTACAGAATCTTGCCAATTATGTTCTTACATAGGCTGTAATTTTCCTGAAAGTTTAATTGGCAACTAAAAGTAGTTTTGTGTACGTTAAAACCCGACTTTTTTCTACCTACTGTTAAAATAAAGAAAATCAATACGTTGAACATAGCCTAGAACTATTGAAAGAGCAATTAAAAACACTCATACTTTCACACTATAACCAAATCGATTCCCCATCTCTTTCACACCTACCGTTTATAAAAAGGACAGCATCAATTATACAGGGTGTAGAATCGGAATACGTTGGTCGCTGTCACTTTAGCCGTGTCGACTGCGCTGCCCTTTTCCAAAAGATTACGCATATCATCGGCTAAGGCAGGGATGGCCAATCTTTATTTGTAATCTAGCAAATTTTTATAAATAAAAAAAAAACAATCCCCGAAATGTAAACGATGCTCAAGACTTTGACGCTTCAACTCGTACGTGACAGTACGTACATAGAGTACGTGATTACTATTGTTGCAAATTAGATGCATTGCGATAATAAAATACACTCTTAATTTATTACTTAAACAAGAATGAAAGCAAGCTGTAATAGTACAGCTTGCTTTCATTCTTGTTTATAGAACCTATGATATAGATATAATAATAAATTTAAACTTTCTAGAATCTCTCGGTTTATTAGGGAAATCCATAACCAAAGAATATACCGACCGACTGGAATTGGTGGACCTATGTTTTATAATATCTAATAATATAATATCTATATACCTATCTAAGAATTGGCCTTAGGATTTTCTGAAAGAGTTAGGTACCATGATTGTGGAACTCAAGGCGCATCTAAAAGACATAGGTAAGTTTTAGTTAGAAACTGCATCAGATCTACGTCCGCATGTAACACGCCTGTTTTCATGGTTTGTAACGTAGAACGAGGTCGTATGGTGGGGATCATGTGCAAGTCTAAAAGTCCAGTATCCTTATAAAATGTATGGAGACTGACGCGCCTAGATCGCCTTCTCGCTCCACCAATGAGATGGTCCAGCGGGGAAAGTAATTTGACGATTTCCCACCACAAAACAAAAAAAAATATAGAAAAACTAGAATAAGTATCTGTTGTTAGCGTGACCGAATCATTTTGCTGCCTACTGGCACGCGTATAGTTAGTTGTATCGGCATCCCTATGCTACAGGCTAGCGTGGGTAAATAGCTGACTACCCTCCATCCTTACATTTATCGGGCCACTCATGTAAATAACATCGGGATCGGGATTCGTATGCTTTCATATTCTCAGAGACTGAAGTATTGAACTTATCATATTGTAAATAATTCATCGCGTTTTGTGTTTGTTTTTATGGTGTTAAAATGTATTGGGTATTTTTATAGAGATAGTTTAGGTGGTTATCGTTTTATTAATATTTGCATCTACCTATATCTATGTAATATCTGACAATATGAGACTTTCTTATTAATTTAATAGTGATCAAAATCAGAGAATTAAATCAATAACATTAATTAAAGTTTCTTATTTCTTTAATGTGATTGGGATATCAAAACAAAATTATTTTTATTGATCATTTTAAACATTTATATTCATATTGCTAGCCTTATAATTTTACTTATTAGCTTTCTTCAATTTCACAAACACAAAAAACATCCAAGAGAAAGAAAATAAATAAATAACTCCAACAAAACTTCAGACCAGCTGCTCCCAAATGTAACAAAATCTGTATTTTTACAAAACAAACAACCGTAATACAAAACATAATTCGCACCGTACAGTATTCATACAATATCTAAATACGTACTCGGTTAAAAGACAGTGAAATCGTGAACGAAGGACGAAGCCCCCATAGCTCCATAGCCCCGCATTATTGCCCCACTCTCCTCGCACCCTTTTTATCTCAGCCAACTCGACCCTCTGAAACTTTCTAAGGAATCATCGCTTCAATCCCGCCCTTTAATATTGTTACATAATATTTTCAAGATAACCCAGTATCTACACAATTTACGAATACGCCGAAAGCAGTAGACCGAATAATGATCAATAAATAATATGCAAAAAAAAAACACAGCCGTTTCATAAAAAGCTGTCTTGCTCATTTAAAATTCCACGTCTGGTCTTTCACTGTGGTCCAAAAACCTTTTACCGCGCTATTCTTCACAAAGTTCACGACGATAAAATATATTCTCGAAGTTATATAAAACACAAATCTCTTAAACGAGCGTCTTCGTAACATCATCTCAAGTAAGTAATCCGTTCTTCTATCAAATATGCAATACATTCTAATGCAAATAATATATCGTTCACTTTTCTAGACTAACGTTTTCGATAAAGTATTTACGATCAGATCTCGATAAGTTGGGGAAACATTTTTGAGCGATTTTCTTTCAAGCGTAATGTTATTAGAGTATTCAAATAACAAATATGTCGCGGTATATCTCAGTCAGTTATCATTGGCGGTGTAACCCCATGTTTCCAAGACATGTCAACGTATTCCTTCTCACAAAATAGCGTATTTTTATTGCGACGTCTGTCGGATCGACCAAATAGGAAATTGTTGCCACTCCCAAGACGCGTACCGTGTCACGAGATATGTATGCGAATTATTCAGTTTTTTACCTCCTCAAGGGATGATCCGTGTCGCATGTCAAGCGACGTAACCATTAGTGACTCAATATTGAAAAGTAAACTCTAATTTTGAGCGTTTAGAGAAGAAAATCCTTTGCTGATTGGCTAAAATATATGTTTGGTAAGTGACGAGTGCAGATTCCTTGTTTTTACATCTGCGGTGGGATTCGAAGAGCTTTTGTTAAGTGTTCAGCCAGTACGAAATGATGGAACGGGAAAATATCCTAGCTTCGTAATGCATCTGGAAAAACTGTAAGATGTTTTTTTTTCTTTCAAATTAAATTTTCAACGGTTACTGTAGCTACCCATCTTTTGGATTGGAACTTTAGTTACTCTAGAAATCTTGGTAATGATTGACAGTTTCCGGGAGACATACGGTAGCGCAGAAGAAAGACTAATATCTACCGACTTTCTGTTCTATACGTAGGTACGTATATCTATGAAGGGTTTTTTTTCGTTTTCGTAACGGAACTGTAGCCATCAGAATCGATGAGAGCAGGCAATAAATCGGGAACGCCGTGCCCGCACTAACTCTTCGATTACTAGCGACCCGCGAACGACCCTAATGTAAAGCTTTAATGAACATATAAAATTGGATTCGATTCACGATTCTGGACTGGAACTATATAAATTGTCAAGAGATACACACGTCATTAAAGTAAACGCGTTAAAATAACAATAAAGTAGGAAAAAAGCGGTAGCGATCGTAAAATCATTTGTGAGGGACGGTGAAACAATATAATTTATTTAGGCTTTTCGTGTCTCGTTGAAAGTACTTTAGTACACTTATGGATGTAGCTACCTATACATTTTTAAAGACGTAATACGTAATATTTTAGTTACAACAATCATTGTCTTTAATTCTCAATTCTATTGAAATATCTATTATCTATTTATTGCGCGCACCTACCACTGCATTATTTCAAAGGCTGACTGGAAGAGAATGCGATGTTGCTTTAAGTCCGCCTATGTACCACTACTGTGCATGAAGTTTAAATAAATAAATAAAATAATATTCATTTCAACAATTACCTACAAGTAAATAAGCCAAGGCATCTAAAAAAAGCTCATTCAACAACTTTTCAAGCAACAGAAACGTCTTATATTTTCGTCTCGTAAGGGACAAAAGCTCCATTTTGTAATAAAATGTTACTTTTCATCGTGCGTCTGCACAAACTGCGGACCGTTTTTTGCGCTCTTTCTTGCTCTATATGCAATAACGGTATGTTTTGTATTTTGCTGACGTACCGCCGTGTATTAGATTAAACAATTTGCGATAAACAACCTCGAGAACATACGCGCCCCTATTTCCTGAGACGTGCGACTAAAAATTTAGTTATATCAAAGCTTACGACGCCGTGAACATTACCGGCACTTATGTATGTTTTCATCCCCTCTCGCACCTTTTTATGTATCTTGTTTTAAACCTGAAAATATGAAGATCATGTGCTTACTTTATATTTTACTGCCGCACATTAATTCCTTTAATCTCAGTTCAAACCATGCTTACACAACATCGCAGACAGGCCACCTACAAAGTTTCGGTACACCTATAAATCAACGCTAATATTTCCTGGAGTTTTTACAACACAATTTTTACGCAAGCCAGGTCTAAATAAGTTTTAAGAACCTTTCATAAATAATGTGTTTCCAAGTCGACGCTGTATTAAAGGGATAAGCAGCAACGAGTTTACCTTTAATTTTTGATAGCTTTGGTTAAATTGTCTACTTTGTTATTTTAATTCCGGAGAGAACGAAGCAGAAGTTCAATTAACAAAATTGCCAATTAAATGTTTACACTCCGTAAAATAATTTTAAACGCTCGAATTTTCATAATCAAGCATTATCTCTAGGCCCGACGTAATGACATTCACCGCAAATCGCTAATCGCTTTACAAACATGACGCGTTCGTCTAGAACTCTAAAAGGTCCACACGTCGAAGGGCTCTGTGAAAATTCGCAACTGAAATCTGTACCGTCATACGACATATCGAAACTGTGATACGCCAGCCCGACTGACAGAGACAGGCGGATAAAGCTAGTGAGTGCGACAGGGACAGCCTCACCTTTTGGTAGGTCATATTGATCTTTCACCCGCCATTTTAGACCGTGCCATTTTCGCTTCGGGCGTCACATGTATACCAGGGCTCGGCGCGCTGAAAAAAAGAGAAAACCTTTTATTCGCCTGTCATTTTGTGTTTTAATGAAATATTTCGCAAAAAGGAGGATGAAGTTAGAATTTGATGTACAGAAATTAGCATTTTTGATGGCGTGAAAATGAAGCCTCGTCAGGTTTTGTGGCATACCGACTAAGATAAATTTACATAACTTTAGGTTAACCGAAGCCTCTCGGCGACAATTCAACAAGTTTCAACAAATATTCAAATTCATAATGTTTATAAACTGACCCAACTTTTACCATAACACCGAAAATCAATTACATTTAACATTGCGAACGTGAAGAGTTATATGTATTTTAATACTGATATCGGAAGGCCTCGGAATAAACTGGGGTTAATAAAAAATAATGCCTATATTAAACCGGTAACACGGACCTCGTCCCAAGGGAGGTCTCACCACGAATATAAGCAATTTTACATTCGGAAACTCAAAAAGGTGACTACAATGTTGAAATTTATGAAAATTCTATGCAATTTTTGTTTAAAAACAGCCTTAACATTAATCTCGCTTGGAAATGGAATGGAAAAATATATTGACTGAACTCTGTTCTTTGTTGCGCGAAAAAAGAAATATTTTAAAATTGTGATTTATTTATTTTCGACTTTAAATTGCTGGCGCCATTTACATTTTACCCGTTTTTGGATACCATTCAAAACTGATCAATATTTAAAACAAGGTTCTCTTTAGTTTCATCATTAGTACGGTAATGGTGTTTTCGTATATATTCTTATTTTTCTTCATAGACCAACATAATTCAGTTTAATTCTTACGCTTTGTCGGAAACACTCGGAAATATCCGAATATTTATCTCCTAAGAGGGTTATTAAGCGGGATTTCATCGCTACTAACACCGGGTTCAAAGAAATAGCTACCATATTGTACTAATACTCTTAAAAATACTACAGTTATAGCATTTTAGACCTTACTCTTTTGTGATAAGGTAGTAGTGGTTATCAAAATATTGTCAAGAAAGCTGTAGAGATTTGCTGTTCAGGATTAATTTCTATCTGCATCTATTAAGAACTGCAAATGGTTTTCTCTATAAGACATTATGCTTAAAACTAATTAGAATTCGTAGGTAATGACGCTTTAAGCATTGAGTTATCATTTCCTCATGGTCGTAAAATCTACATAAAGACCTATCCTATTAATTGGTTTAATTATGTTAATCCGTAATTGTTATCATGATAAGAAATTCCACATGGCAGATATTTTAAATTAGAACTGACTAATGGATGATTACAATTAAATAATATATCACCTAATAGCTAACCAGAAAGGCTAAGTAGGTTTGATTGTTCGAAGAAATACCGTGACCCTGAAACTCTAAGGGTAATTGAAGAAACATAGGTTAGTTTTATTGAGCAAAAATTTGACTCTCACTCTAATTCCACTCAGACCACTAAAAGTTATTTGATAATTTATTTATTTCCAAGAGTACAGAGGCGGGGCTAATGCCTACTAATCAACCTTCGGACGATGCAGAAAAAAATAGTGGTAGGTGCAATAAGAGAGAGAGAAGGCGAATACAAAAATAGATATACTAATAAAACATATTATATATAATACAATATATACTCAAAATAATAAACTACACACCTACACGAATATAGCCAAACAATTAGTCCAAATCAACAATTGGAAAACATTAACACTGTGATGTTATTACTGCTAACAAGCAACAACAACTTAACGAAATATAAAATGTTCTTGAAGTGTACAGACAGACTACTAGATTCTTTTTTTTTAGTTAGCCCACACTGTCCCTTTGCTAGGCCTCCCTCCACAACTTCCAAAGATCACGGTTCCTCTCTTTCTCATTCCAGTTCTTAAGGAAGCCATTCAGGTCGTCCCGCCATCTCCTTCGTGGTCTGTCTCTTGCTGTGTCCGGGCACCAATTCAGCGTTTTACGCTCGTTAGACATGTGGCAGACATGTCCTGCCCAGTCCCATTTAAGTTGGGCAGCCTTTTGAGCCACATCAACAATTTGCGACTACTAGATCATTATTACAGAATTTTATGAAGAGCCAATATTAGGTAGTTTCCATTTCCAACGGGATGGTCTCGCCAGCAGTTGCGACAATTAGTCGTGATTTAGCGCGTCTAATAAACATAACGCCGATATGCGATAAGACTATACGTGACGTAAATAGTAAATGCCCGATTCCAGCTATTAATGGTAACGAACTAACATAATTCAATTAAATTGGTGCAATTGATGTTAGTAATATTAATTTGTAAGCATGTTAGTTATGTTTATTAGCTAACGTAATACTCGTAGATGACGTAGTGGTTCATCTATCATTGGTTATGAAAACTGTCATTTATGTCTTGAAATTCTTTTGAAAGATTTTAAATCTTCAGCAGATTCATCCATCTTCATCGTATTCTCTTGTGTCTGCATGAGATATACTCGTGAATAGCTCATGCCAGGTCTGAATAGGATTAGCCGAGAAAAGTTGGTTGCAAAGCTCTGTGCCCAGACAGCGATGAACGTATTTGAGTTTTTATTATTTGAACGTTTTAGCCTGTTCTTGAAAGTTATCTTGCGCTAGATTAGAAACATTTTTATATCATTTTATTTGACTTAATATTCTAGTATATTTCCAGTGTGAGAAAATTTAGCATTAGCGGATATGAATAAAGTGTAATGTTATACTGCATTTGATCAGCGATGATCAAAAATTCCAAAAAGTATTTCTTTCTTCTTGCGGTTACTGTCCCACTGCTGGGCAAAGACCTCTCCCAAGTCCTTCCAAACTTTCTTCTCCTGCGCCGTCTCAAACCAGTCCTCGCGGTACGCGTCCAAATCGTCCCGCTACCTCTTTATAGGCCGTCCTCGACGGCGCTTTCCTTCAGTAGGGACTCACTGTGTGGTTACGCTCGCCCAGCGTTCCCTATGCATGCGGCTGACATGACCCGCCCCGTCCCATTTGAGCCTGGCAGCCTTTTTGCCCACGTCTATGATACCCGTTATGGAGCGCAACGTGTCGTTCCGTATTCGGTCTGTTCTTATTACGCTCAGAATGTTGCACTCCATAGGTCTCTGGCAAACCCCAAAGCGAAACTTTTGTAGTTCGGTGAGAGACCAGGTCTGAGCACCGTAGGTTAGGATGGGCAGGATACACATGTCGATGAGCTTGCGCTACCAAAAAGTATGGTAGTTATAAAAATTCGGGCAAGGAAATCATTTGTTGCAGAACAGAACTGATGTTCGATGGGGCCGAGAGGTTCAGGAGTAGCGATTGCATATCGGAAAACATGGCGTTGGTGCAGCCTCCTACAAGCTAGATCGAGGACCTGGTGAGAGTCGAAGACATCAAGTAGATGCGAAATGTACAGGGCCAGTTGTTGTGGCGATACTCGGACGGGCAGTGGAGATCTTTCGATTGCAAAAATAATTATGGTATGGACTACGCTACCAAAATGCCACGTAGTAATTTTCTTAGATTTTTTGACGTGTCGACTTTCGTTAACATTGATAGAATTAGTCTTTTTTTGTAATGTGTTTTTTTTTTTTGTTTAGATTGGCTTTAATTATTTGCAAATATATTTCAAGTGATTACACAATTCATCAATATGTAGAATCATTGAAATAGGCATGATCTCGATAAAATGGAGCTGAGATTGTGTGAGAGCATTTTGTTGTACCTACTAAGGCTGACTCAACACATTTACTACCAAATACCTACTGTAGAAACATAAAATGTTATTACATCCAAATTTTAATTCAGAACCAAGTGCTATCAATAACGAAATATCTTGGAAAACAAGGAGATACGACACTGGGTAAAAAAAAATATATATCACTATTTTCGAAACCTCTTTTCTCCATTAGTGGTTTTAGTTAGTACCTTCTTTTAAGATGGGATATCTTCCAATGACTTTTCCGGCTCTGGAGGGACCGGGAGGACGATGCTTTTACTAAAACCACACCTGCCTCCTTCAGTTGCCATTTATGTTCTAAGACCACGGGTTTCCTTTTCAGAAAATCACCGCGGCCCTAGCTGACAACGCCCGTACTGGGCCCTACAGTTTGCTGACATCTTTTTGAGAAGCGCGTGGACAATTTAGGCTCGGTCTGGTCGATTACCGAACGTTCGGACGGCGAATTTTCAGTTAGTACCTGCGATGTATCATTTCACCGCTTGTTTAATAGTACAAACATTTGTACAAAGAAATGTATCTATGACAACAGTTCAACTGAAAACAAACATAACTAACATTATTTACGGAAGTTTAGTTTCAGATCGTTAAGTACAAATACTAAAAAAAGTAAAAAGGTTGAACGTTGTCCTAAGAGGAGCGACTATTTTAACTTGAACCGTGACGGTCCCTGTATTCCCTAATATTGTATGTTCGTTTTTTGTTATAGGGTTGCAGCGGAGATCTTTGTCTGCTGGTGAGAAAGATTCGACATTGGCTAGGGATGAAACCCTCTGATAATTGTTGCCGTCAATGGGAACAATGACCCGAAAATATGGTTAGGGTATTTAATAGATACGAACCTTGTGCTATGGAAACCATATTTGTAATTTGTACCTATGCCTACTTAAACCTTACCTTACAAAAATAAAATAGGATTAATTAATTATTAATTTCTCCGTAATTATTTATTTTATTTGAATTCGTAGTTTTCATTAATAAAATTATAAATTATGATAAAAATTAATATAAATTTGAATCGTGCTGTGCTTGTCTGTTTTTAGGGTCCCGTACCTCAAACGGGAACCCGTATACCCGGTCTGTCCGTCCGTCTGTCTGTTTATGTCTGTCTGTCTGTCAAAAGACCTTTTATCTCGGGAACGCATCAATGTATCGAGTTGTTGAATTAAAACCATACACTTAGGTTTGCAAACCCTTAAAGCTGTGAAAAAATCAGTCTTCTAAATTAACGGTAAAATAAGATATGGCCGTCTATGTTGCAAAAAACGTGTATTTCGACGTTCAAGGGAACCGAAATTCTAGAGTAGTTCCTGTTGACCCAGAATCCTAAAATTTTGCATAAAGCAAGGTATAAGTATAAGAATAAATCTGATAACAGATTTTTTTTTGTAACGTCACAAAAAATAATCTTGTTTTTTAGCGATTTGGAAAAAACTTCGAGATTCCAATCAAGAATTGGGCTCTTTACATAGGTAAGTTTGTACGAAAGCCTCAGGGCGTGGGTCCGACTCGCACTTGGTCTGTTCTTTGATATTTATAAACATTAGTTTAAGATCTATGTAATGTAATTTGTTCATATTCGTAAATAAACAAAACAAGGCACCTTTTTAATATTCCCATTACTACTACACATACTTAGAAATACATATTATTTACAATAAACTAATAATATCTACAGAAACCAGAAGCAATTTATGATGTCAATGTATCTTTATATTTTATTTACTATTTACTTGGGTTAAGTCCCTGCCATAAAAAATGAATCATCCTTGGTATAATTGGATGGTAAATTTTACAGCTGTCGTAAAATTACCATGAGACAGTGTTAACAGCTTCTGAGATGAAAGTATTTGTTTAAGACATAAAAAATGCAGTTGCTGTTAATAGCTCATCACCAGTAATATTAACAAAAAGTTTGGCGTATTTGTATATTTGTCGTAGTCATATTGTATATCACGCCGTATTATAAGTTAGTGTGCTGGGTTGGGAAACGTCCCTGTAATGTAATGCAGGTAGCAGTGCGCTAAGTGCGATTTATTTTTATACGTTTAACGTTTAGGTTGGGTACAAGCTTAGAGTCCGACAATCGGAGCACCGTACGTCATAAATGTGTCAATCGCGTTAACGTAAAACGAACTCCTGCTAGACACTCAAACGTTCAGCCAGATTTCAATACGACTAAAGTAAAGTACGCCGCTTTGCATGCACACTTTACGTTCGTCAATGCAGCTTAGTAACGTTGAGCAAAAATACAAACGAAAATCATGTTTCTACTAGAGCTACATTTTGTTTTCTGATCACTGAGGACATTTGTAAATATGTCTAGATTTGAGGAACTGTTTTCTATATGGATTATTATTTTCTTGTATAGATATAAATGTCAACAGTTCTATGTATATTGTCTACTCATCCATGTTAATTTGTTATTAAAATTATTTACTGTCTTTATTTATTTATTCAGTTATAGACATGTGCTATAATAGTTACATAAATAAATCAATTATAATATGAGTAATCAAAGTCAATTGTGGTACTTGTTATGGATTTCATATTTTTATGTTCATTAAAATATGAAATCCATAACAAGTATTTGTACTTGTGTTCTAATTACATTTCACACTAATATTTAAAAGGTGAATATTTGTTGCTTCTTCACCCTCGAAAGGTTGAAAGGAATTGGATGAAATAATTAGATGAAATACACAATTTATTCCATGTCCTGGAATAACACATAATCTCTTCTCTTAAACTCTTTTCTTTTCTTTTTCTTTATAACCAGATCTAAAAGTCGTTTATTTCCATTTTAGTATATTTATTAAAATTAATTGCTAGGAAATAATTAAACAACAAGTTATTTTTTTTTTTGAATTTCAATCTTTTGTTTTTATTAAATTATAAATAATAAACAAATTAAACAACAACTTAAATAATTAAGAATAATATATACACTAAATGCCTAGCTAAATATGACGTCATAAAACTCCTCCGCATCGCTGTCGACTGGAAGTGTGCCCAAAAGGCTGGCGGCATTGCCACGTTGTATGGCAATGCTTATACTCTGACCGAGGTAGAAGCCAGCCCTTGGGTCACGCGAAGCGTCAATTAAGCGTGTCGCCAATTCTTTAAAAAGCATATGAGCACTCGGACCCCACGGCCCGAGAGTTTCAACCCCAAACGGCTCAAAAATATAACTGCCGACGAGGCTGTTATATTTCTGCCGCTTGAGGTTCTCTGCAGCCGTCGCGGCAGCACCAGCACAGCACGATGAAATAATTAAAAATAATATATACACTAAATGCCTAGCTAAATATGACGTCATAAAACTCCTCCGCATCGCTGTCGACTGGAAGTGAGTTTTCTTTATTAATCTCTTTTTCTTTTGTAAATGTTTATCCTCTAATAAGCTAAGGTGTGCAATAAAGTTATAAATTAATAAAGAAATAACACATAAAATACCTACTTTTTCTCACGGGAGTACCTATGTTTCCATGGAATTATTTTCTACTTTCACGCAGGCAAAGCAGCTGTTGGCTAGCTAGTAAATAGAATAATCCATTGATTGAACTAGTCCACTTTAAATAAAATTACGTAGAGAAATTATACTTTTGGCCAAACCTAGACGCAATTTCCACAGCAATATCTAGAATTATAATAACAAAAGTGGCTATAGCCCATCTCGCATCAGGTGCCTGGCATGAGTTCAGAACTAGGCGTTAACAGCCACATTCGCAGCATCTGTCTGTACGAGAGGCGCGAACCTTTTTAATATAAAGCCTTCAGTATCTGTGTGTGTGTAGTTTGTACAGTCACGAGCAATAATATATATATGTACACTATCGCATTTTTTTTTAACTTTGGCCGTTCTAGGAATGACTCCTGTATCGTGAGTGCGTTCACAAACATGTAAACTCACATACACAAAATACCCAAACCCGCATTTCTCAATTGCACCCGTGTTGTAATTCCTGACCCGACCACGACATGGAACGGAGATTTTACTATGGCACAAAATAGTTATTTTAATTGTGTTTTATTGTATCTGTAATGGTTTTTATTATCCGAATAAAGATATATTCCGTGATATGAATAGAAAAAGAATTTCGTGTGCCATAGGCACAATTTAACACATATTTCTGGCATGATCAGTAATTTCCCACTATTAATATTTTATTAGATATGATTGTGGTCGGGTCAGGAACCGTGATCCCCAGCCCGACCACAATCGTACTCTTATTACTCAAAAAGTACAAGGCACAAATTCCTGGGATAAGTGCTAATTGTCGTACATACGTCGTGCCATCAATGGCAAAAGTTAAGACAGAAAATGTGACAATATAATAGTACGAGTATAAAACGTTGTACGTGACTGTACCTACGGACTCACTAACGTTATGGAAATTTTTATAATTTCGGTGCTCGTAACTAGGTAAGAGAAATGAAGATGATAACTAAATTGTTCATCACTTTTATTAGTATCAATTTAGGCTAGGCTTTTAGATCTTTGTCGTTATTGATTTCTTCTTCCCAGTGTTTCGAAGGCATGACACTTAGGTTAAGGTTAGCCTTATAAATGATTTCTGTGACTATACCCACTATACATTTGATGGAAACCATGAATAGCTAGAATTCTCAAGCCAAGATAGCTTGAAAAACACATTTTAAAAACCTAAAAGGTGTTCAATCAGAGACAGAACTTTTTAAATCTAACTTGCTTCTCCAATTCGAACTTACTCAGCTGTTTTAGCATCTTCAAGAAACTTCTCTAATGACATTTTGTTCCTGGATACAGCTTTTATGCATCTAGGTCTGTAGGAGTGATTACATTATGCCGTAACTGTTTCCTGTCCAATAAACGAATGGGCTTCTACAGTCAGTTCTGCCAGACATAACTACCATAAACAACAAAACTTTAAACCCATACAAGCGTTGAAGGACCGTTCCAACTTCTCCTAGATATTCAGCAACTTGAACATTGTAAATTCGCTAGAACAAAATTAATTCAGACGCCAGCGGTTTTACCGAGCACTTGAAAATTTCTTTCGCGATTTATGTGTAGCGAGAATGGACCAACTTGTACAATTACTGTGCCAACTCGCAAATCTTGAGCTGCAGCCGTACTTGTAGGACTGTAGTTAAAAAAATAATAATATTTGCGCACTTTTTTGCAGCAGTGATTTTGAAATAGAAAAGTTTTTAAATTTTTCAGATTCTAAATTTCTTTTAAGAGAATCTACAAATCAGTATCTGTTTAGTAGGCTTAGACCGTAGCAAGATCCTTGGCTTAGACAAATTTTGCTAGCATTCCTGCCAAACGTTAAGTACAAAATCTACACTAATACTCATATATGTATTAAAGAGGCAAAGTTTGTTCTTTTGTTTTTATGTTTTTTGTTTGTAGGAGGTAATCTCTGGAAGAACTAGTCCGATTGCAAAAAATTTTTCACCGATAGAAAGCTGCTTTATTCCTGAGTGACATAGGCTATATTTTATGTTAGCGGACGATATCTCAGACAAAAGCTAGTATGTAATAATTACATTACCTATCACGTCCCTAATCACGCGATTTCGATGTGGTATCTGCTGGAAAAGCCTAGTACTGACTGCTGTAACGCCACATGCAATTTTACATGCAATAAAAAAATTACCAGCCATAATGTCACAATGTATCACGTAATGTAACAGAATTCCTATAATATGGACACCTTGCGAGCATTTCAACTATATGAGTAGTACATGTTCAGTTCGGGTGCGTGCTGCGTCCACACTTATAAAAATGCTCTTGTTATGTTACCTTGCACGTTACGTTAAATATTAATAATTTATTTCAGACTCATTTACATCCATATTTGTAGTAGGATCTAAAACAGTCTGTATCTGGTTTTATAGTTTTTTTTTTTTTAATAAGGGCCAATAAATTCGACGTAATAAATTAAGAAACAAATGACGCATGAAATACATTATTCGAATTCGCGATTGGAATTCTTATACCGAAAACGTGTACTTATGAGACATAGTAATTTGAGTAGTTCCAAATATAAGAGTCATGAGTTATTATTATAATATGCAATATACGTCTCAGAACCTTGAGGTCTTGGACCTTTGGAAGGCATACGATGGGCTGAAGCCAACTCGCAGAGGCTCTGTAGACAATTTTAATAGAATGTGATACTAATCGACAATTATCTCTTACACGCTATGCTAGTGCATCCAAGGACGACGACAGTTGGTGAAAAACTAAAAAACAAAGATAAATAGGTAGATCTATTTTTGGAATCTTAAGTGGACTGGTTATCAGGAACTGTTTTAAAACTATAGCCCTTGTCTAAACTTATTATACATATACTTATTATAGTATATCACTATACTTACACAGACCTAATAAAAGTGGCAAGTTCTGCTGAAGGTAATTTGAATTTCAGTTAGACTGAAGACGGCGTGACAAAAGCCGGCAGCCAGACGGAAACCATTCCGATGAACATAACTAGTCCAACCATAGTACAACGTCGATTTGGCTAGTCGCTTAGGTAGACTATGGATAAGTATACATCTATATAGAAGCCTAATGTGTCGTTACTATTGTACTACACGTCCTAATGGTTTCATATAAAATAGACTCAGTAAAACTACTGATTTCTGTGAAGTGTGTTAGACTGCCAGACTGAACATAAAAAAGTCAATCGTCAAACTGACAAGTAAGGCTTACTTGACTTGTTTAAACAAATAAACCAACAATCTAATTGCTGATAATACAACAATACGGCTGCCGCTTAGTAAGTTTTTTTTAGTTGACTTGTTCAAACAAATAAACCAGCAATCTAATTGCTGAATACAACAATAACTGCAAACAATTGGGATTTTCTGTAAAGGAAAGACGCGGCCCTAAGACGCAAAGAGCAACTGAAGGATACAGGTGTGATTTTAGTCACTAAAAGTCTGACACGTCATCCCGATCCATCCAAGAGAAGGAAAAGTTGTTTGATGGTTTCTGACCTCAAAAAAAACTTACTACCTATGTATTTATTTATTTATTAATTATATACTTTATTGTACATACAAAACATAACAAAGAAAAACTTATATCTAAAACACGTACAATGGGCGTATGTTTAGATATTCTGCCAATGCACAGATTTATGTTGTCAGGCATTGTATTTTGGCCCTATGGTTGTACGTGGTGCATATAGCTAAATAAATAAAAGAATGGGTCTCATCAGAAGATCTAAAGTCACCCAAAAAACAATAGAAAGGAGTTTGGTCAGTGGGTCATCTTAGGGGTTTTCTTGCTTGGAGTTTCCTTGCGTGATCGCATGAGAAATGAAAATGGAGGGTCAGGAGAACCAAGGTTACCGAAATAGCATGAAGAATCGCCAAACTTAAGTGGTAATGGGTAGGGCAAATTGCTTGCAGAACAGTTGGTCGACGAGTGCCGAAAGATTTTAAGTAGCGATCATATACCGAAAGACGGAGCGTTGGAAGGCCTCTAACAAGATGGGCCGATGACCTGGTGAGCTGTGTGAGACGTACGGAATCGGTTGTTATAGCATCACTTAGGGGAGGCCTATGTCCATCAGTGGGCGTCTTTTGTCTGAAATAATGATGATAAACGGAATGAAAACACCAATCGATGAACAAATAAAAACATTTTCTCATTATCTTCCTAGAATCACAGCATCTAATCAGCAAAAACCCATTTCATCTCGGAGCCAAGTTAAAGTTAACGCAAAGAGCTGTGCAACGATTCGTATCGTCCATAGCAGAGCACTTAGTCCTATTATATGATAACATGATTTTAAGTAAGTACATACTTAAGAAACGCTTACTACCGCGTTTACTGAGATGGTTCAGGAAATGCAAGTCCTTTTACAGGGCGGATTTATTAGATAGGGCAGGAGCAAGTACTTTACCATTGTAGCTACAGGGAAACGATTTTAGCAGCCCATGTTTTTTTTTTTTGAGAAATTTTGAGCAGTTTCGCATGAGAAAAGTTGTTTGTGATTTGTGGCTTTTACACTGCATAAACCTACCAACTTAGGTTAAAAAAAAAAATTATTTTGTTGCTTTCTATGAACAAAAAGATAGAAAATGAAAGTATCTATAAATGGAAGATCTAAATATCTCATAAATTCACGGATAGTCTCCTAAGACTGTTTTCATGTAGCTACAAAAGTGCTGCCCGTGCAGCCTCTTCTCAAAAATCCACTCTGTGTAAATGTACCTCAATAGAACTGCAGATAGTAGATTGGATCGGTTCATGTCTAGACTTACTAGGAAATTCGAAGTTCCTGTCTGGGTAGGTACAGAATGGTACGAAGGTAGCTGAGCCAGTTTGAATGCTGAGATGAAGATTCGACTGGCATAAAGGAATTCCAGAGATATTAGTATCCAACTGTTATGCAACCATATCATTCATCTTTATTTTCATTTTAGAAAGTTACCCTACTGTCTGAAATGAAAATTATAGATACCCGGGTGATAAAGCTGAAAGGCTCACAGTTAATGAAGAGAAGTAGTATTATATATATTTAAGAAACGTAACTACCAATACCTGCATCAGACGCAGAAACGGAATAACTTAGGTTAACAACAAAAACACGATGAATTTTTTGAACACAAAGGTTCGTAGAAAATTAAAACGACAAAAGAAAATAACTTTATCACAAAACCATATTTTTAATAATGTTCTAATATTTTTAATAGCAATGCAATGGTAGCAAAAAAATCAAGTTGTATCTTTTATAGATTGAGAATTAGACAGAAATGATTATTTATTTTGCAAATAGGTTTTAAAAAATACATGTAATACATTTCTGTGTTCATCTTTTACATCTCAGTAGCAAAATATGAAGCATCGCGTTTAGTTAACCAAACAGAAGCACTACGTAGCTTCTAAAACTCACGGAAGATGGCGCCAATAGAAACAAATAACCGTTTTCGTCAAAATTTTTGTAAAGATACGTTTAATAAATTTTATTATGAAATAAGTAATGTAGAAATAGTTATAACACAATTAGCAACATTATATTTATTCAAATCTTTGTAGTTGCTACTTACGCCATCTTCATGATCGAAGTGGCGACTACTGCATTCCTTTAAAGCCTTGCCACAGTGAAATAGAACCTTTGGATGAGTGGTTCACATTTCAGGAAATATTTACTAGAAGGTATCATTTTAATGTTGAAGATGGCATAATTTTTGTTATTTTTAGAAACATAAAAATTCACACTAACCTCATCACAATATCCAGTCTTCGTATGATTCATAAATTGCTTGTGTAGGTAGGTGTTGAAATTATATTTGCAGCACAAATTCTTCCGCCATCACTGACATGATAATGTTTCTTCACGTGAACTATATTCATCACTAAAATATTATATTTTTTTATGAATATTGCCACAAACATCACTACCAGAAGCCTAAAGCAAACTGTTGATAGTGATCCAAACACCAGCTCAGCTTGAATCACTTTTCTCTTTGGCGGGAATAGATACGCTTATCCTGCATCCTTGTCGCACCTATAGAACATCCTATACCCGTCCTTCACCGGTGTCGATTAAAGTAAAACCATTACGGCGAGAACAAAAAAGGGTCCCCTTTGAGCAAATCGTAATATATCATCGCTTTGACGTTATGAGCTTGGGGTCTACGGCCGAACCAGTCCGCTTTGTCCAGGAGCAGTAAATTTTATTGGAGTTAACGGTTTCCATGCAATACAAGCGGATTTCGGACACGTTTGAAATCGAAAAATTGATCCCATAAAATGGTTTTGATAAAAAATCTTGCACCTGGGTATAATTTCAATTAAACCGAAAATAGCGCCTGAGCTCATCGAATTTTTATATTTACGTAAAATATAGCCTATGTCACTCAGGAATATAGCAATTTTTGCAATCGAATCAGAACTTTTAGAGATTACCTTACAAAAAAAAAAACATAAAAAACAAACTTTACCTCTTTTATTAGTGCAGATGATTTATATATCTCTCAGTACATATTTCTAAAAGTTCATCCAGACATTTTTCCCTCTCCTAGAGAGGAGGCCTGAGTCCCAGTAGTGGGAACATTAAAAAGGCTGATGATGATAATCCGGACATAAAAAAGTGTTCTGGTATCTCGTATTTAAAAACTATTTCACATAGAGTCTGTCTAATAAGTTAAACAACTTGGGTTATTATTAGGATTTAATGAAATCTGATGTAGTCATACGGGTTCAATAATCAAGATTGAATAAGAGATAGAGACCATTGTTTACTAACAGAAGATCCTTATGAAAAGTATCGAATATAAGTATTTTTTAAATGTTTAAATATTATACAAAATTCTCAAGTCGGTTGACTTATTAGACAGACTATACAAACTCAAAATTATATATTTCACATAGGGTACTTATAAAACGTCAGAAGCTAGCGTACGGTTCTACGTTTCCAATGGAGAAGAACCGGCAAGAAACTCCAGTTTCAGCTACTCTGAATCCCAGTACCTAATTTATAAATAAACCACATCAATGCTATCAAATTCACTACTTCCACAAGCAATATTCCCAACGACACATAATACGAATTTATGAGCTCATAATCTGTCTACTCAGGATCGGAACAAACGTAAGCTGTGCGAGCTTCGATCCCTCACGGATGGAGCCCATCCATCATGCGAGACAATAGCCAGGGTCGGCGCTCGCAGCCGAAGCAGCTGATTCTATACTTACTTGCAAATGAATACTATAGCAACTGTATTGCTATTGTTGTGAAGGTCATAAACTAGAATTTTCAACTGTGCAGGATTTTGTTTGTGTATTTTTAGGGATGACTTTAAAAATTGGATAATCTTATTAAGTACCGATATTTTCAAAATTTTGCATTAAACTATTTTATTTAGTTATATTTTTACGAATGTTCAGTTGTGCAATTTGCCTTTTTTATATTTATTTTCCCAAGGCAACATCAATGATACAATAACACATAGTATTAGTTATATTAACTATAATGTACATTTATTTTAACTGTAACTACATACACCATATTTACTGTACTTTTGTAACCATTTTTGTTACTTAAATTTATTGTCTCGGCCTTGGTTGACTAGTAGAAAATGCTCAAGGTATTAAATTCGCTTATGTGTCTTTGTGTCGCATGATTATAAATATCTAAATAGTCTACTCATGTACCAAATATTATCAAAATCTGTTCAGTCGTTTGAGCATGTAAGAGTAAAAACATACACACAAACTAGTATACTAGGTAAATTAACTTTGTACTATTAGAAAATAAATTCACACTATACAATCAATCAATTATGATTTTTAAGGAGATTATGCAAAATAATGTAATTCAAGTGTATCTAGCGTGACGCAACTTCCGAAGGCAAACGATTGTGTTTGTTTTATTCCATTTTAATTTTATTTCTAAAATCCAGTAATGGCACATTTCACAGTTTCGCAAATTATAGTAAGACATCAACACGTGCTATCGACTTAAGTATCTGATACAAACTCAATAGGTTTCTGATTGTTTCAATGAGAAACATTTAAAACTATATTACTTAGCGCGTTACCATAATTGGTATGACCATTATAATCCATTTTAATTTCTTAACCACTTATTGGATTAGCGAAATCTATACCATCGTTATATTCACACTTTTGTTTTAATATTTTACCTTTCGAATGTTTATATTTAAGACGATATATGTAAGTTTGGAAAATTCACTTCTATCTTAATGAGTATAGTATCAGTAGGCACAAGTAGGTGGGGACCTAAATTACTACGTAAAAACTTGTGGTTTCAATATCTATCAGTTCTTGTGGATAGCTTAATTACCGGTGACGAAATCAATAATATTGGTTAAACCACATCCTACTGTCATATACCACGATATAGATCACCGCGATATAGCATTTGCAGTCCGGACTCCCCAATATGATCATCTATTTTCTCTTTTGTCCCTTAATTCGGAAGTCGAAGTAGCATATAAATATGGTCCAATTTTTTGCCAGTTATATTATTATCCAAAATAATATTCACCTATCCTGTGCTGTTACTAAGAATAACCCGAACACTGTAACTGTTTTTTTCTGTTACATTTTAATCAAAATCAAAACTCCTCATTCTGCAGTCACGTTTAAATGTAATAGATTAACTAGGTACTTACTTAGTAAAACTGTAAACACACACACACACACACACAAATTACAGGTGACAGGTTAGATCCAAAATACTCACAAAACTATTTCAAATAAATAATTCTGACAAGCAGGTTGGCTACCGAAACAGATTTTAAACTTATCTCTTGTATGTACATTATCGGAGACCCGGTATGTTCTGCTTATCTGTTGCACACAAATGCACTAGCCTTTTAAAAATCATACACACAAACGAACAAAGTCATTACCAAATTAACGTCGTACAGGTGACGAAAAAGCATTTTGTAAACAAGAGTCATTCCGTACGGTCGCCTATTAGTGATTGAACAATTTTTATGGGCTGACAAATCATAATTGTTATAAAGTATGTAATTGGGTTAGCCCATCAGTGAGGATAACAGTTCAAAACATGTCGACGTCTACTCCATCACCACCGAGTCTACACTCCGATCAAGAAGACTCGAGAGATACAACATCGACCGAATTCTCCAATCCGGGTGTACCAAAATATGACCCTATTGAACTTTCGCAAAGAAATGATTGCAAAACTAGTGGAGTCACTTCACACGGTGTTGAAGATATATTATCAGAAAGTGTCAATTATAACGTCAATGATAACGTTTTCTCGGATTGCAAACCAGAAGTTTTAGCCTCAATACCTACCTCTTTTGTGCAAGATTACAACTCGAGAGACTCCACTGGATTTAGCATTCAAGACATTCTTGGCTTGCATCAATCATACAGTGCAGCTAATACTCAAGATGAGTTAGAACCAAGATATGAGTATCAAATGCCGAATTACGAAAACATCAGCAACAATTCTAATAACTACGGATCTGGAACGGAAGAAGTGATTACCGATGACTGCATTGACAAAAGTGACAACATCTTTAGTGCGACCACAACGCATATTGGAAATCAAGTTATTTACTCAAGAAACTATGCCGCTAATGAACTTGTTCGATACCATGAAAGAAGTGGTATAGGCAGCGATGTGGCAAAGGATCCTATCACAGAAATCAACGACTTGCACGATTCTAGTTTTCCCAGTCAGGTAAATGCTACAGCAAAATATACTTTATTGTTCTATTTAGAAGGAAGTTTGAACATTTAGCGTGCATTGGAATAAGTGACAATCGTGATTTACCGCAGAACAACCGGATTCTTAATTGTGTTTTAATTATCTGGTAGATAGTAGCAATTAAGAATTAGGCCGAACTTACCTTATTGTCATAGTGAACATTGTTAAAGTTAGACGTATTATTTTAGTGGTTATATTATATTTCAGGAACCCTCGTGGAATAACAAGTCTGCTTCAAGTACTCCAATCCGAGGTTCTTCATCTCTATCAGCTACTGGTAAGTCTATTTCCGGTTTGTTTACTACTAACAAACTTATTTTAGTATTTCTTTTAGTCTTTTGTAACTTAATATTAAGAATATAGTTTTTTTATTTATTTTTTATCAAAAACAAGTTTTACAATATTGTGATTATTAGGGTACAGTGGCAATAATTAGGTATCTTTTTACTTCGAAGAGGTATTGTTGAAAAAACTGTTTAGTATCAATCAAGCATCTACATCTAACGAAGCATTTAAATTTTTCAGAAATGTCAACTGACTCATCTTATCAAAAAGGATTTACCAAAAGAGCGCGAACTGCCTACACCAGCTCTCAGCTTGTTGAGTTGGAAAATGAGTTCCATCAGAACCGTTACCTGTGCCGGCCTAGGCGTATCGAACTCGCCAACTACTTACAACTTTCGGAACGACAAATAAAGATATGGTTCCAGAATAGAAGGATGAAATATAAGAAGGATAACAAGCACAACAAGCCATCTTCATCTGTAGATGACAGCAGTCCGTCAAGCTCTAAGGAGATGTCTCCGAGTCAAGACCACAAGATGAGTCACGGACGAAGCTGCGGTGGACACGACCGACACAGGCGCCTTCTGTCAGATCATACCGCCCATCACAAAATCTATCTTCAACCAAACGACAATGTACCAAGGCCTCCAGAATACTCCTCAATTAATCCATTGAAGACTGTGATAAAGGGTCCACAGAGCACAATAGAGCTGCCGGCGTATACACCAAACTTGTCTTATTCATCGTACTACACGGTGGGTTCCAGCCGTGCCGCTTACTCACCGATGTCCGAGGTTTATAGATACAGCAACGATGAGTCACTGCCGCCGAATTCTAACACCCTGCCTTCGTTATCATCCGACAGCTACGTGCCGAACGGAGCTAACTTGAAACTAAACGACGATTTAGTGAGGTTTAATACTGGCTCTTATTACAATCCTTTACCGAGTGGTATGGTAATGCCACCGACAACAACAGACAGCTATGGGTTTGTTACATCTATGCCATCTACAACGATGCCTACGTATGACGATAGCAGTCTCCACACAAGGACTTCTAACTTAGGATTGTCGCAAGATCCTTACTTTTCATATTTACCACCTTCTGATCCTACCACTCAAATTTCATCTTCTGCTACAAGCAAATATACATCGTCGTATATATCTTTATAACATTTTCCTTATCATATTTTTCATTGAAGTTTGTTTTTGAACTGTGAAGTCATTCAAAGACTTCACAGCCTAAAATATAGCACGTGTCAGATTTTAACTGACTAAAGCCCACCTATGTTCTTCAGTTGCTCTTTGTGTTCAAGGACCACGGTATTTCTTTTAGAAATTCCCCTTGGCCCTAGCGGGCATCGGTCCTACTGGCTCCCTACAGTTTTGCTGATATTTCATTGAGACGTGCGTAGAACACTAAGTGCCGTCGATGACTCGGGCTCAGTTCTCACCGAACGGCCGGATAGCGAGTTACCCATCGCTCGTCATCCATAAGCCTGCACTAACGATCTCCAGTGGTAGCGGCTGGAGCGTGAGGAGGTCCGTTTGTTCACAGATGCGGCCATCTCCTACGCTGGCATTATTGTGTCGTAGAACGAGGCCACTGCATCCCATTACTACTTCATTACTACAATACATTCTTCTACATTACTTCTCGCTCCGCGCCATGGCCTGAACTAGGGCCCAACGTGAGAGGTCGCCTCCGCCGATCCACTGGTCGTGTACAGTCCCCGAGAATACGTTAGTACTACGCCCACGTGGGACTCACCTCTACTGTATTCTCCAGGTGATCTGCTCAATGGTGACACCCGGGCGAGTCTTCCGCCTGAATATAAAATAGGAACCTCTCGAACTGGCCACGTCCGTAGAGGACCCGCGTTAGGCAGAATATGAGAACGCCTTATCGTTTCTCTCGCTAGCCCTCAAAGAGGGGACCTAACGAGGCAATTGATGGCGTTACCACAATAAAATTTATATAATTATGTGGTTAACGTTAATACGTATATTATGTTTTACACGAGCATAAAATTTATATTTAGTGTAAATAGTTATTAACAGTAACTTCAGTCCTTTCATTAGATATGTGAATTACTTAATTTTTAAGGTTTTATTTTTACTTAAGTTTTTATTCGTACCTATCTACCAATTATCTAAACGTACCTAGTATTTTGAAATCTATTTTGTCACGTACGATTTAAATAGTAAATATTATTAATACAATTGTTTATATCCGTGTTGTTTTATTTTTCGCTCACAATACACAAAACCGTTGGCAGAGGCGTACCTGTAGCACACACACATTTTGTATAGCCAAGTATGGTTTATGTCTAACAAAATGGCTATATGCTATGTTATTTTGTATTCGGGTTTTGGATACGAGACGCACAGGATCGTTTCGGCGACGCTTGGTAGTGGTTTTTGATTTAGTTTTACGGCTGAAACAATGATGACGGTGATGAGTACAACGAAAGAGTATGTCAATACCGGTATGAACTAAATGTTAAAAGCGCGCAACTCGTTTGAAATTAGGCTATTGAATAAATTTTAGCCAATGTTTTGACTGGCCTGTTGGTCTAGTGGTTAGTGGCCCTGACTGCTATGCCGGAGGTCGTGGGTTCGATTCCCACCCAGGACAAATGTTTGTGTGATGAGCACGATCATTAATTGTTCTGTGTCTGGGTGTAATTTATCTATGATATGTATGTATTTAGAAATATATAAGTATGTACTCTGCTTAGCTTGAGACTAGATGACGTTGTGTGATAGTTGTAGAATATTATTATTATATTCTTTATTCATCTTTTATACTTGTTAAAATACATTAAAAAATATTATATATATAAAACAGTATCCCACCGGTATCGGGAACAGGGTCCACGCTACCGGCGGTCAGGGCTTCATGGAAAGGAACCTCCTAACAATACGAGCCGTGTCCAGAAGAAAATCAATCAACCAATCTTTATTTGTGAACATAGGTATTACAATAAAGGCCTTATAAAACATTTTAGTCGTCGTGTAATAAAATCGGTGTACAAATATATTAGTCTTTTAGTAAGTAATATGTTTTTAATCCATACAATGCAATGTCAAATTATATTTAGTAAATAATGTCAAATAAATGTAATACTAATAATAGATAAATTAATAAATTATAATCAATTTCAAATACATGTCAATGGTAATAGTAAAAGGCTGGTAATGTCATAGTTTATTATTTAAAAATTCATCATTCAATTTAAGAACTGCTCTCTGAATCAAGCCCTTGATCCAGTCGCCTAACGGGAGCCTCCTAAGGTGTTGGTCGAGGCTCTTGGCTATTAAGTCATTGACTGACACACACTACAATGATCGCTGAGTCCACTTCCCACATGTCGACAACCTCGCGAGCCAAGTCAATATACTTACTTGATTTGTTTGTCTTTCTCGGCTTTCACGAGTTTCCCATCATGCGGAACGGATATGTCAACAATCATTGCACGCCTCTCGCTTTGGTCCACCACCACTATATCAGGCTTATTGGCTACAATAGTCCTGTCAGTGATGATGGACCGATCCCAGTACAACGTGATATCGCCACTATCGAGAACTGGGTCGGGCACATTCCTGTAGTATGGCACCTCCGATTCCACAAGAGAGTACTTCAGAGCAAGTTGCTGATGGATAATTCTGGCTACAAGGTTACAAGGTCTATGCAAGTATTCTCAATTAGCTAGATGAGAATAAGCAGAGATAATGTGGCGGATTGATTCACCCGGTCGGTGACATGCCCGACTGATGTCAACCGTGCCGTCCTTCACAATAAATCTCCGATAGTTATTCGTCATGATAACTTCGTCCATAATTGCATATAAAAAACCTTCGGTTTCCCAAAAGAGGTCACCGACGCGCAGTCAGGCTACGGACGTTAGTTGGTCTATATCGGGCCCATGACGGGCCCGGAAAAAGCGTCCGTGAAGTTCCTTACTCTGCCATACTTCCTTGCGTACGTTACTGTCAAGCACTACGGGTTTCCGCCAGTTCTCGTAAGTCAAGGAGAGTGGGGTGAGTCCCTGGTCCACTGCTACTACATCACGATCCTTACCCCCGTCAGCGGCTAGGAAGTATTCCCTGCGACTGCATCCCTCGCGATTGTGCAGGGTCTTAGCATTTAAAAAGCCTCGACCACCACACTTCCGCGGGACATACCGTCTCATTACCGACGACCGAGGGTGATGCATTCGATATGCAGTCAGCAGTGTATCATTATTATTATATTTTGCAGGATATGTCGATCGAGGACCTAGGTTAATACAAAAAAAAAAACTCATTCAGGTATCGAAATTCTCCTCCATATCACTGTCACCTGGAAACGCACCTACAAGAGTGGCAGCATTAACTTTGTTACGATAAATAGCAAACCTAATTTTTATTTTTTTCTTGAAAAGAAGATGCACTCTTAGACTCCATGATCTAAGCATTTCGACGCCAAAAGTGGCCTCATTGGCTACAGTGTTGGCTCGCTCAACAGCCTCAGTGGTAGCACCGGCACAGGCTATCGTACTTGAAAAATGGATGGCTTTAATTGCATTCTCATCAGAGGCCTACCCACCTTTCTCGGGACCAACGCCATTCCAAGCCACTAGAATGCTAGATTCTAACAAGGCAGTAGCTGGCGGTGGCAAAAACCTGCCAAATAAAATTGTTCAAAATGACATGCCATGCCATAGCACCGCACGGCTTCAACATACCAATTCGGAAGATAAAACGTAAATAAAACCAGTATTGTAACACCTTCATTTAATATTTGTATTAAATGCAGGTGTACAACTAAAAATATTATTATTATTAATAAAAAAAACTATTAGGAAAACAAGAATTCCGGATCTGACGTACACAAATATATGCACAAATAACACATAGAGAAAAATAAACTAATGAAACGTAAACATGTTGTTATTTTTTTCAAACTTAATAATAAACAAAGGATTAAAGACCACCAGTACGAAAACACCCTACCTGTGAAGCTAATTAGAAATTAGCCAGGAACATGACACGTAAAAAAAAAGCCGTGAGTAATGGCTTTTTTTGACAAAAAACATTGAAAACAAGCCCTCACTGCTAATCCCTGGATGCAATTACCTCCACTGATATCAGTAATGAATTTTCGTGCTCATTGGAAAAATATCGTTGACCACTGTAGTAAGTACCTACTGGTAGCACTAATCCAACGCCTCCACTTATACAACACTCGCATTCGATGGTTAGGTTGGTGCCGAGTATCCTACTTATCAAAAAGGTTGAAAACATAATTTTAGGTCTAAAGTCTAATTACACTGTTGGCTATAACAACATCACTTTCAACTTTTTGAGAAGATATGGGCTTATCTTTATGTCTCCAATCGTTTTTATTTGCAACCTTACCATTGACTCTGGAAAATTTCCAGACGCGCTTCAATGTGGCGACGCGACACAGTCTTTGTCAACAATTATAGACCTATTTCCATTCTACCAACTTTATCTAAAGTACGGAAAAGGATCATTAAAAAGTACCTGGTTGGCTAGGTATTAGTCAGTAAAAGTCTAACACGCTCTCTCGCTCTAGCCAGAGCGCAAGAAGTTATTTGATAATTTCCAACATCAAAAATAATTAAAAGTAGTACACAACTAATACTGCATTATAACTAATACAATACATAAAACTCTGACCTTTTAGAGCGTATTTGACCATTTTTCACCACAAAAAGGCTGCTACTAAAAACTTCAGTGGAGCAACCCAATATCAATTATACTCTCTATATAAATTATAAGTGTATCGTTTATTTAGCAATTGAATAAATAAATGCTGCTCAAGCTGAGACTCAAACTCAAGACATGCTCAGCAGTACGTACGCCTGGAATCATCTGCTTGATGAATCATATCATTAAGTAATCTCTGAACGTTACGGTAATTGATTTAATGAAAATGTTATAGGCTAATTAGACATGTAATATTTCAGTTCTATTCTAATGAGCAGCACTACTATTAAGGCGTATAGTCCCTTGAACCATCTAGCCAAAATTATGTGAACGCAACTCTCGCACTCGCCTAGGCGGCAGTACGCAAATCTGTGCATTTATTTGCGGCCAGCAGCGCCCGGAAAGCGCTTTAAATACATTTTCTCTGCGAGATATTGATTGATTTACATATGCAATGTTCACTTTGAAGAACATTTAACCACCAATTTTTATGTTTAAAAATTTTTTTAAAGGTCCAAGCCGTTTCGAAGGAGTAGGGAAAAGTTGCGAAAAGTTGCGAAATTGCAATTGCTTTGACAATAGTATTAATTGCACGAAAAAATCAAATGTTGATATTATTATTCATGAATCTATAATAAACATATATTTTTTTCAAACCAATTGACCTAGCCGTTACGGAGGAGTAGGCCTCAGAAAATCACTGTTTTATGGCACTTTTCGGGCGCTTGGCCCTTAAGGAGTTCCTCTAATTGAATTCGATCAAGGAGGGTGATAAATAAAGAACACAACACGGCTAGTGCACCACCATCCATACAACTCTGCAACCCATGAATACAACTTTGCTTTGGCATGCAAGTGTTGAGAAAGAGACTGCTCTCTAGAGAGTATTTGACGCCTGTTTAAGAATAATATTACGTGTTTAAGGCATTTTTATGTAATCAAGCAAGTCAAAATTTGTAGATAATACCGTCCTGATAATCTGTTTATATATTTTATATTTGTCTAAACTTACATATGTACAAAAATAAAATTTTACCTAGCATCGAAGTACTCCTTCACATCGTTGTCATCCTAAAACATGCACAAAAGACTAGCAAATAGCAATGCTGCTTCTTGAGCAAAGATCAAGCCAGCCACGCGAAGTATCGATCAGTCTGCGAGCAATATTCTTAAAAAGGACGGATTATCGAGCAAAGCCGTGTTGACCAAATCAATCAAATCAAATCAAATCAAATCACTTTTATTTGTTAACACAGGTGTAGATATATACAGATCTTATATTTTATTAACAGTGCGCCATGTTATGCCAGGAGGCGTACAAATATATGTGCATCTAGCTCATGATTACAAATCAAAGTTAAAAAAATATTTGAGAACCATGCATAATTTAAATTGTTAGTTATAAATGTCAAAAATCTAAGTGCATAAGTCCAAATAATTAAAATGTCAAAAAATCTAAGTGTTTATGTCCAAATAATTTAAATGTCAAAGAATATTAGATGTCAATCAGATTAAATGACACAAGCCGTTTTATTTTATTTTTATAATTTTGATAGGCTCGCGTTTGACCACCATCTCAGCGATGATCTGGTCGACGATATAGCACGCTTTAAATTATGACTTTGGCCCACATGCACGACCTGTGTATGGCAACGCACTATTGCAACGCCAGGATGAAACTATGCTGCCACGACAAGTCGCGGTATGGGATACAGAGTTTCAGCGGCATTTCATGGCGATATGGTGAAAGTGACTGTCGCAACCAATGCTGGGTTTCGGCACAATCGCGGCTGTAAGTCCCCTCTTTGAGGAGAGGCTAGAGAGGTGCTACAGCACACATAGACATAGAACGGGAAGCTTTCACCTTCTTCTACGAAACAATAATAAGAGCGACGGAGATAGCCGCAACCAAAAGAGAACGGATAGAGTGATTCCCGACGACTATAAGCACAAGTTTGTAGACGACGAACAATGAGTATCTTGCCGTCCGGCCGTTCGGTAGAGTACGGTACCGAGTCTACACATGCCTTTAAGAGATGTCAGCAAAACCTTAACAGTCCAGTAAGGCTGCGGGAGTATTTAAAGGAGGCATCGTGGCACTAGAACGCAATGGACAACTGAAAGACATCGGTAGGTTTGTTTTAGGTGTGTAAATTCAGAAATCAGAAATCAGAAACGTTTATTTCAAATAGACCAGTTACAGGTACTTTTGAATTGTCAAAATATCGGTCAGTCAAACAAGTGAAACTAAATTGCACGTTCCAAAGAGTAGGTCTCTATGGAGAAGAACGTGCAAGAAATTCCATGGACACTCTTTTAAATCGTATTGAGTTACATGAATCTTCGTTACATATTTCTTTTTTGCTTCTATTATGTGAACACAATGAAGACAAGTAATAAAAATTAAATAATAATGGTAACAATAGGTATGTGCCCGACCCAGTTCTCGAAAATGACCATGTCACGTTGTACTGGGATCGGTCTATCATTACTGATCGGACTATTATAGCCAATAAGCCGGATATACTAGTGATAGACCGATTAGCGCGCTGCGCAATGTTAGTCGATGTCACCATCCCACATGACGAGAATCTCGTGAAAACTGAGAAAGAGAAAAAAATCAAATATCTCGACTTAACACACGAGGTTGTCGACTTGTGGAATGTGGACTCGGCTGTCATTGTGCCGATTGTCATGAGCGTCAATGGCCTTATAGCCAAAAGCTTCGACGACCATCTGTCGAAGCTGGCGTTGCGCGGATGGATCAAGGGCCTGATACAGAAGGCAGTACTCCTCGATACGGCTCGTAATGTGAGGAGGTTCCTGTCTCTGGAGCCCTAACCACCGGTAGCTTGGACCCTGCTCCCGACACCGGCGGACAACTATTTTTTATATTTTTAAATGTTTTTTTTTTAATAATTTTTTTAAGAAATGTTTAAAAATGTAAAATAATATATTATGTTAAAATGAGAAATAAAGGAGGTAACAATATAAATACAAATTGAATAAGTCACTGATAGCTAAGAGATGACCAGTCTCAATTTGCAGGGTTACAGCAGTATTTTGTCTAAAAACTAGAGGAATCAGACTCAGAGTTAAATTTCTTCGCAATGAAGTGAGCGTGATGTATCTTAAACAGCCTGTACTTGAACTTTACAAATATTTTCGATTCTTACGAGAGCGAAGTCGCGGACAAGAACAAAAGCTCTTTCTACATCTACATCGACTGTGCGTATGTTTGTACTGAATAAATTCAAAAACTATTATGCCGATTTCAAAAATTCTTTCACCTTTGGAAAGCCTCATTCACTTTGAGTAACATAGGTATTTATTGCCCGGGCAAAGCCGGAGCAGGCCGCTAGTTATTTATAAATTATAATAAAAAAAACAAGCCTAAATTCTAAAGAAAAAAATTCGACTTCTGCGCAGACGAAGTCGCGGGCGAAAGCTAGTATATTATATATGTACAGATTATTATTGGAATTGGGTTACTGCACTGATTTATTTATAGTAGGAGTTTTATTTATGGTGAAAAATCATCAAATAAATAAGTATTTTTGATGATTTTTCTCTATAAAATACAAAAGGTCAGGCAGTTTTATTTAAAGGGGACACACATTTCACTAATGTAAAACTAGCAGTGTACTAGCTTTTTTTTTGATATTGGAAATCTTAATTTCTCTAATCAGGCCTAAAATTCCTGAGATTAGTACGTTCAACCAAACAAACAAACTCTTCAGCTTTATAATATTAATATAAGTAAGTATAAAGTAAGTATATCCTTCGATAAATGATTTAAGTGTGCATGAAGAAATGAACGCTGCCCACACCGAGAACTGGACCCAAGACATACTCAGCAGAACTTACTGCTTTGTTAGTGTAAGAAAAAAAAAAGTGTAAGAAGCATCTGCTTGATATATCATATCACTAAACATTCCCTAGACATTACAGTAATATGTTCAATGAACATGTAATAGGTTAATTAGGCACATATTAATTCAGTTCAATGTATTTTAGTGAACTGCAGTACGGTTAAGGAGTCCCTATTTTATTTAATTTAATCAAAGATAGTGATAAATAACCAACACAACATTGCACCACCAAACAATACAACTCTGCCAAAGTTTTTGGAGAGTATTTGACCGTCGTTGAGGCATAATGTTACATTTTTAAGGTATTTTTATGTAATCAAGGCAGAAAAAGTTGTCGACAAAACCGTTTCAATAAGCTGTTTACATATTTTACATGCTTCTCTTATTCTTTAAAAAAATGTATAAACAAAAATTTTTAACCAAGCATAAAAGGACTCGTTTATATCGGTGTATGCAACTTTTTTCAGCAAAAATTAGCTATCCTCTGGTCATGCGAAGTTTCGATAAGTCTGCGAGAAAAATCCTTAAAACGGACCGGGTGTCGACCAAATCCGTTATTGGACCAGCTTTTTTCCAAGCTGTTTTACGCATCGGCCATACACCTATGTACGTCAATATCAGCCAATAAGGAAGATACAATGTCCCTGTTAATACATCAGTTGAACAAACACTTTTCAGTAAAAAAACTTTATAGGAAACTATACGCACACAAACTTATGATGTAATTACATAATTAAAGTCATCCAAAAAATTAACTAATGAAACGTAAACATGTTATTCATTTCTGAACCCTAATTAGATGCCGGTGAAAGTTTGGTGGAAGGGCTGGCTAATTAGTAATTACCCAAAACATGACACGTATAAAACGGTATAGGATATTGCTACTAGACATCATTTTATCCCAGTACTTACTCTAGTAATCATGGCTTCGTACCAGAATACCAGTGGATATAACTGTGGCATAACTGTGAATACCCATCCAGGACTTTGTCCCAATTCAAAAGTATATTTTAACCGGAATCCTACCAATTTCCATGTAAGTATTTGCTCTTAAGAATCCTTTTAAAATATTCGATTTTTTTTTAAGACGTGTACTTATTTCATTTTAATTGTTTTCAGACGCATGCAAGTGCTTACTACCCTGAAAATTATAAAAATCAGGAGACTTTTCCAGAAACATATTCAGGAGGAAGTATTTACAATCCAACTCACAGACCAATAAACTATAATAATGGCAACGTTTATGAACATGTTCCTCAGTACAATATCAATCAGGTAACAATTATTTTATGATCCAGACTTTAATCATTTAGATATAACTAACATACATCACAATCTGATAAAAATATTTCAATAATTTTGTTTTGTCTATTTCAGAACTCTCCACTTACACAACAGCCAGTTACATATCCAGTGTTTTGCCAGGAGCCAAGACAACACCACCAAATTCAGTCTATGAGTAGAAAACATCACGCTCAGATAACAAGTAAGTATTAACATTTTTCTTGTGGACCCTAACTTCATTGTCACCATATTTGATGTTGTAACAAGAAAGTCATTTATTAAAGTGCTTCGTTATCTTGTTTCAGTTTTACCATCATCCAAGGGAACGTTCAAGGCTCAAATCAAACGCAAGCGTAAACGCACTCTCTTCACAACTGAACAAGTGGCAGCTCTGGAAGACATCTTCAAGACAAAAAAATATATTAATTGTGAAGAAAGACTTGTGATCGGGAATCAACTAAAACTCAATGACAAAGCTGTCAAAATATGGTTCCAAAATCGTCGATTAAAAGTTAAGAGGCAGGATACTGAGGAGCAAGAAGAAAATTCTATTACTAATAATTCATCAGAAAAAAGTAACTTTCAAGTCTCAGCACTTCTAGACTCGGTAGAAACTCAAATAAATATTAAAACAGATATAAATGGCTTTGTAAGTCTGGACGAAGGACTCATACGAGACTTAGTTAATGTCATTGATACTGTGCTGACAAAAAACAATGAAGAGGTTCCACTTGAAAAAGTTGTAGATAGTGACAGGAGTTCACCTTATGAACCTATTTCACCAGCCAGTGTAAGTGACAGTAACGAAGAGGATAGTGTAATGAATTGGAAACCGTCTGATTCCAATGAATCCTTGCAAAGACTGTTTGAATTACAAAATATGCTATTACTATAACCTGCGGCTAGTTTTTTTTTTTTTTTATTTATTTTTCGTGTTAAGTTAGTTTTTAGTGTGTAGTAAGTAATTTTTAATTATGTACTGAGTTAGGAATATGTATCTTCTGAACAAAAATAAAGCAAAATTATTTTAAATTAATTTCTGTATGTATGTAACCTAAGTAATTTAAAAAGTCAAAGTCAAAAATATTCTTGAGAGTACCTCTCCCGGTATAAATTGCAATACCAGTATTAGCTTAAGTATAACGAAAAATCTTTTTTTGAAAGACCTTTTTCGTACTTATTTAATTAATCACACACAAACTGTTAGGATTGATAATTATAGTAGTGAAGAGCTTCCCATCTGCTACGGGGTTCCCCAAGGTAGCATATTTGGTCCCACCCTATTCCTTACTTTTTTTAAATGATCTGAGCGACCTCAATATTCCTAATGGCTCAATTGTTTCATTTGCGGATGATACCGCTATTACATTCACCGCAGACATTAAGACTTGGTCAGAGCTAGAACTAATAGCACAACATGGCTTTAACACAGCCTTAGACTGGCTCACTGCACACACCCTTACCTTAAATACTAGTAAAACCAATTTTATTGCTTACTCAATTGGCGAGGCCTCTTCCTTAAAAGCACACTCTTGTCTCCCAAATACATCATGTAATTGTCCATCTTTAGTAAACGTTGATCATATAAAATACTTAGGTATAATAATAGATGCAAACTTAAAGTTTAAGAAACATATTAACATGCTTACGGTTAGAGTAAGAAAACTAATTTACATATTTAGAACCCTCCGGTACGTTACAAGCCTAAAACTTATTCGTATGTTTATTTTGCCCTTCGCTCCTCTATTATAACATACTGTATCTCATGTTGGGGCGGTGCTGCCAAGATTGTTTTGATGCCATTGGAAGTCACTCACAGGGCCATTTTAAAGGTTTCAACATTTAAAAATACAAGAAAAAAAAACATTACTATAATATTAAGTAAGTATAAAGTATATATTTAGGCACAAATATTAAATCAGTTCCATGTATTCTAATGAGCTGCAGTACTATTAAGGAGTCCCTATAATTGAATTTAATCAAAGATATTGATAAATAACCAACACAACATTGCACCACCCAACATATACAACTCTGCAACCCATAAATACAATTAACTCTGCCAAAGGTTTTGGAGAGTACTTGACTGCCGTTTAGGCATGATTTTACATTTTTAAGGTGTTTTTAAGTAATCAAGGCAGACAAAATTGGTCAATAATACCGTTTTGACCAGCTGTTTACATATTTTATCTTATTTAAAAAAAAATGTACAAACAAAAATATTTAACCAAGCATAAAAAGACCCGTTTATATCGCTGTCATCCAACTTTTTTCAGCAAAAATGAGTCAGTCCTCTAGACATGCGAAGTTTCGATAAGTCTGCGAGAAAAGTCCTTAAAACGGACCGGGTGTCGAGCAAATCCGTAATTGGACCAGCCTTTTTCCAAGCTGTTTAACGCATCGGCCATACACCTATATGTACGTCAACATCAGCCAACAAGGAAGATACAATGTCCCTGGTTAATACATCAGTTGAACAAACACTTTTCAGTAAAAAAACTTTATTGGAAACTACTAATAATGAAACTCATCCAGATAATTAACTAATGAACCGTAAAAATGTTTTTCATTTCTGAACCCTAATTATAATGCTAGTGAAAGCATTAAAAACAACCAATAGGAAGACGCCTTATCTGTGGAAAGGCTGGCTAATTAGTAATTACCCAAAGATATGCCAAGTATAAAAAGGTATAGGATATTGCTAAAAGACATCATTATCTCAGTATTAACTGTAGTAATCATGGCTTCGTACCAGAATACCAATGGATACTACTGTGGCATAACTTTGAATACCCATCCAGAACATTCTCCTAATCCGAACGTCTATGTTAACCAGAATAATACTAATTTTCATGTAAGTATCTGCTCTTAAAAATCTCTTTAAAATATTTGATTTGTTTTAAGACGTGTATTTATTTATTTCTATTTGTTTTCAGACGCATGCAAGTGCTCGCTACCCAGAGAATTATAGGAATCAGAAGACTTTTCCAGAAACATTTCCAGGGGGCAGTATTTACAATCCAACTCACAGACAAATAATCTATAATAATGGCAACGTTTATGAACATGGCCCAAAGTACAATGCCAGTCAGGTAACAATTATTTTAAGATCCAGATTTTAATCATCACTGTATCTCATTTAGATGTAACTAACATAAATCACAATTTATAAAAATATTTCAATATTTTCTTTTTATCTATTTCAGAACACTCCACTTACACAAAAGCCAGTTACACATCCAGTGTTTCACCAGGAGCCAAGACCGCATAAAAACCAGCATATGAATAAAGAACATCACGCTCAGATAACAAGTAAGTATTAACATGTTTCTTGTGGAGATACATACATTGGTATTAACTCCATTGTTCATAAAATATTTGATGCTGTAACAAGAAAGTAATTTATTAAAGTGTTTCGCTATCTTGTTTCAGTGTTACCATCATCCAATGGAAATTTCAAGGCTCAAATTAAACGCACCCTCTTCACTGCTAAACAAGTTTCAGCCTTAGAAAATATCTTCAAGACAAAACAATATATTAATCGTGAAGAAAGGTTTGCGATCGGAAAACAATTACAACTTAATGACAAAATAAGGTTCCAAAATAAACGATTAAAAGATAAGAGGCAGGATTCTGAGGAGCAAGAAGAAAATTCTATTGCTAAAGATTTAAAAGCAGAAAGAGTCTGTCAAGTCACCGCCCTTCTGGACTCAGTTGAATCTAAAATCAATAAAAACACGAATAAAAATGGCTTGGTTACACTTGACGATGAACTCATGAGAGACTTAGTTAACGTCATTGATGCTGTGTTAACAAAAAACAATGAAGAGGTTCCACTTGAAAAAGTTATAGATAGTGACAGTAGTTCATATTACGAACCTATTTCGTCAGCCAGTGTCAGTGACAGTAACGAAGAGGATAGTTTAGTAAATTGGAACCCATTGAATCCTTGTAAAGACTCTTCGCAATGCTGTTAATATAACCTGCGGCTGGATTTTAATTTATTTTTAGTGTTAAGAAAATTAATTATAATTACTTACTAAATTATGTATCTTCTAAATAAGGAAAAATGATTCTGTTTTGATTTCTATATTTTATTTACCTTAGTAATCTAAAAATAGTGCTTGACTGCGATCCCACCTGATGGTAAGTAGCGATGTAATCGTTGATGTGAGGCGCACTAGTTTATTAAGAGCCTATTCACTCTAGCCTTGAAGACACCCAAATTATAATCGGACGGGAAGACCGCAGCAAGCAAACTGTTCCATGCTGGGCACGCCATAATCATGGCGGTAAGTCCCCTCTTTGAGGCGTGGCTGGAAAGACCTCACGGCGTCCTTACCTTCCGCCTGTCCTCACCGGACATGGTTCGTTCGGGAGGTTCCTGTTACAAATTAAAGCGGAAGTCACGCCTGGGTGTCGCCATTGTGCGGAATGCCCGGAGGACACGGTGGAGCACACAGTCGAGGTGTGCCCTGCTTGGGCGGAGCATCGCCTTGCCCTCGTGTGGACGATCGGCGGCGGAGACCTCTCGCGCCATGCCTTGGTTGAGGCCATGGTCCGGAGCGAGGAGGAGTGGCAGGCGGTCGCCGACTTCTGCGAAGCAGTAATGCTCGCAAAGGAGGAGGCCGAACGCATCAGGCAATGGCGTCATCGCCGCCGCCGCCGGCGCTGGGATTCTGATCCCGATTTCCGGCCTCCGTAGGCGCGGGCTTGTGGACAGTAAGTTATGGGTAGCTCGCTGTCCGGCCGTCCGGTAACTGTCCGGACCAAGCCCAAGTCGTCGACGGCGCGCACTGTTCCCGCGTGCCTCGAGTTGTCAGCAACAGCAGGGACTCAGCCGGGTCGAAGCCTACTGGGGCCAGGGTTATACGAAAGGGCGCTCGAGCCCCGGTATGAAGGCTTGAAGGAACGGGATGGGTTTTTTAGTCAGTAAGAGTCTGACACTATCTCCCGCTCCGCCCAAGGGCGGGGGTTGTCATCGCTTTAAAACGACCGCGGTAAAAATTCTGTATCCACCAATCAGCAATTTGCAAGACTGTGGCTAGCCACTCAGAAAGCAAGAAACAACAAAACAACCCTCGCTATCTAGTGCACAATTATACCTCGGTGCCCCTGAGACTCAAGCGTAAAAGTTTTTGGCAAGCGTGAGCCCATCTCAAAATAACACGACATCGGAGAGAGGTTATACAGAGAGAAAAGAATAAACATGTTTTTATTTTTTTCAACCCTAATTAGGAACAAACACACGATTAAAGGTAACCAGTACGAAAACACCCTACTAGTTAATAGATAATAAAGCTAGATAAAAAGCAATTAGCCCGACATATCAAAAAGTATAGGATATTGCTAATATGAATTTTTTAGAACATAATTAAAGACAACAATCGTGTAATAACATATTGGAAAAATATCGCTGACCGCTGTAGTAGGTACTGGTAGCACTAATCCAAAGCCTCCACTTATACAACACCCGCACTCGATGGTTTGTAGGTCGGTGAGGAGTATACCAATGATCTAAAAGAGATTATAAACATATTATAATTTTAAGTCTGAAGTCTGTTTGCGCTATTAGCTATAACAACATCAGTTTCAACTTTTTGAGATGATATGGGCTTATCTTTATTTCTCCAATCGTTTTTAATTGCAACCTTACCATTGACTCCAGAAAATTTCCAGACGCATGGCAAATAGCAAAGATTCGCCCAATCTTCAAATGTGGCAACACAATCTTTGTCAACAATTATAGACCTATTTCCATCCGACCAACTTTATCTAAAATATCTTTATAATAATAAACTATATATATATTTTTTTGTAATAAGGTTTTTATTTCCCACTTTTTAGTTGCGATACACTTGTAGCCAGAGTAACTTTTCCTCATGGCAATTCCAGTTAACCCAAACTCTGCTAAGATACATTGTCTTATTATGAAGTTTCCGTGTCCACCTTCCACTGTCCGGCTCCATCATCATCATCAGATCAGTTCGATAGTACCTTATAGCCAAAGTGCATCTCATGACAATTCTAATAAGCCTAAACACGGCTAAGATACATTGATTAATTACGGAGTGCCGGTGCCTATCTTCCGACTCCATCATCATCATCAGATCAGTTCGATAGTACCTTATAGCCGAAGTGCATCTCATGACAATTCTAATAAGCCTAAACACGGCTAGGATACATTGATTAATTACGGAGTTCCGGTGACTATCTTTCGGCTACATTATCATCATCAGATTAGTTTGATAGTACTTCATAGCCAAAGTGCATCTCATGACAATTCTAATAAGCCCAAACACGGCTAGGATACCTTGAATTATTACGGAGTTTCGGTGCCTATCTTCCAGCTCCATCATCATCATCAGATCAGTTTGATAGTACCTCATAGCCAAAGTGCATCTCATGACAATTCTAATAAGCCCAAACACGACTAGGATACATTGATTAATTACGGACTCCAGTGCCTACCTTCTGGCTCCATCATCATCAGATCACTTCGGTGATACCATTTTCAACATAACTATTCAGAACTATTTATTTATTTGTATTGTCATAGTCGCTTAACTATGTTTATTGTCATGTCACTTTTTTACTGTAAATGCTTAAGTCCTCGATGAAAATACCAAAATAACTATATAGTTGCCTATAATATTCGAGGAGTTCCCTCGATTTCTCATGGATCCCATCATCAGAACTGGATTTTGAAAAAAAAATGATACCAATCTGGAACTTAAGGGAAAAAAAAATTTGCAAATCGGTCCATAAACGAGAGTTCTGAGGTAACAAACACAAAAAAAAATACAGCCGAATTGATAACCTCCTCCTGTTTTTGGAAGTCGGTCAAAAAGTACCTGGTTGGCTGGGTTTTAGTCAATAAAAGTCTAACACGCCTTTTCGCTCTAGCCAGAGCGCAAGAAGTTATTTGATGATTATATAATACACCACTAATATTACATTATAACTAATACAAAAAACTGTGACTTTTTGGAGCGTATTTGACCATTTTTCACCACAAAAAGGCTGCTACGAGTACTAATAAATACAGTGGAGGAACCCAATATCAATTATACTCTTTATATAATTATAAGTGTATCCTTTATTAAGGGATTTGAGTGTGCAAATAAATAAATGTTGTCCGATCCGAGAATCAAACTTAAGACATGCTCAACAGTAGGTACGTATGCCTGGAATCATATGCTTGATGAATCATATCATCAAGTAATCTCTGAACGTTACGGTAATTGCTTTAATGAAAATGTAACAGGCTAATTAGACACAATATTTCAGTTCTATTCTAATGAGCAGCATTACTATTAGGAAATTCCTCTAATTGAATTCGATCAAGGAGGGTGATAAATAAAGAACACAACGCGGCTAGTGCACCACCATCCATACAACTCTGCAACCCATGAATACAACTTTGCTTTGGCAGGGTAGTACTGAGAAAGAGATTGCTCTCTGGGGTATATTCGAAACCTGTTTAAGAATAATATTACGTGTAAGGCTTTTTTATGTAGTCAAGCAAGTTCGAATTTGTAAATAATAACGTCCTGTTAAAATATTGAATATTGAATGGATGATTTGTTTATGGTTCCAAATCCAAATTTTAGTTTTTTTAGTCATTGCTAGTTTAACAAAACTGTTTTCCATTTTGGCGCGGAGTTTGAGTTGCATCTGTTATTTATATTAAATACAATGCTGTTTTAGTTATATCATATCTAATGTGTAATGCGAATTTCATAATAGACAAAAACATTAAACAAAGAGTTTGTCTTAAATTTTGCATCGCCAATGGAATTTCGTTTTCGGAGTCACTGAAAATTTTACAGAAGGCTTACGGTGGACTTTATCAAAAATACATGCTTATGAGTGGTACAAAGCATTCAAAAGCGGTCTAGCTTTGATGGAAGATTTGCCTCGCTCTGGTAGGCCATCAACCCACAGAGTACAATAAATATTTAGAGAGACATCAACCTCTACAACTGCAATAAAAGTTAACATCGCAAAAGTGAAGGAAATATTGACTGAAAATCCTCATTCAAGTTGGAGAGTGATAGCCGTCGAACTTTCTGTATCTCACGAGTCGATCCATACCATTTTAATTAATCATTTGGGTATGAAACATGTTGCCGCTCGGCTAGTCCCAAAAGACCTGAATTTTCTCCAAAAACTCAATCGCATGAGAGTCGCTGAGTACATGCTAGAAAGAGTCAATTCCAACCCAACATTCATGGAACGCATTGATACTGGTGACGAGACGTAGTTTTGCGAGTTTGACATGCAAACAAGTCAACAAGCTTCGGAGTGGCGCCTTCCAACTGAGCCAAAACCGAAAAATCAAAAGCCAAAGTCGATCAAAAGTCACAGTCATGTTGACTGTTTTCTTTGACTAACGCGGTGATCATTTTGAACGATTTTTGACCAAACACTCAACAAATACCATCGAGCAGCCACCGTATTTGCCAAATATGGCTCCACCCAAAAGATATTGTTTGTATAGGTGGGATGTCTACCATGTACCGGTAGCGCAATGCCGTACGACTAATTTAATGGTCCGATGATGGAACGGACTTAGCAGATTTAGATTGTGCAATTCCAGTACACACATTCCGAAATGTAAACGATAGAAAACCGACAGACTAGCCACTCGGCACCGATGTTCAAGGCTTTGGAGCTTTGATTCAACAAGTAGGTACATCATTCCTGATGATCTTCCGACTCACCACTCAATCGACTCCAACGTATCAAGCTATTATTTGGCAGAACCATCCCAAAGATGAAAACAGTACTCCATACACAATCGAACTTGCGCTTGATATAAGGTTGAGCGGTACTAAAAATTTTGGTAGCCAGTTGAAATTATATATATAAGCCGAAATTAAAAGTAGACAAAAACGTAACCCCAAGAAGCTCAAGGTGGTCGGTTACGGAACGAGTTCAAGTGTTCTCTCGAAATGATGCCTTTTCCAAGCCATCTAACGCAACGGACAAAAACTGTGCATCAACATCAACCAATAAGGAAGATAAAATGTCCCTGGTTAAGATATCAGTCAAATAGCAAACAGTAGGCAGTAAAAAAAAATAGAAATTGAAAACCCGAGCCTTTTAAACTACATGCTCACAAACATATTTTCTAATTACACACACACATAATGAAACACATCCAGAAAATTAACTAATTAATCGTAAACATGTTTTTCTGAAACCTATTTACTAGTGAAATAATTAAAAACAAACAATAGAAAGACGCCTTACCTGTGGAAGGGCTGGCTAATTAGTAAATTAATCAAAAACATGACACGTATAAAAAGGTATAGGATATTGCTGATAGACATCATTTTATCCCAGTACTTACTCTAGTAATCATGGCTTCGTACCAGAATACCAGTGGATATTACTGTGGCATAACTGTGAATACCCATCCAGGACTTCGTTCTGATCCGAACGTATATTTTACCCAGAATCCTACTAATTTTCATGTAAGTATTTGCTCTTAAAAATCCTTTTGAAATATTCGATTTCTTTTAAGACGTGTACTTACTTCTTTTTGTTTGTTTTCAGACGCATGAAAGTGCTTACTACCCTCAAAATTATAAAAACCGGGAGACTTATCCAGAAACATTTCCAGGGGACAGTATTTACAATCTCACTTGCAAACAAATAATCTATAATAATGGCAACGTTTATGAACATGGCCCTCAGTACAATATCATTCAGGTAACAATTATTTTATGATCCAGACTTTAATCATTTAGATATAACTAACATACAATCATAATTTGATAAAAATATTTCAATAATTTTTTTTTGTCTATTTCAGAACACTCCACTTACACAACAGCCAGTTACACATCCAGTGTTTTGCCAGGAGCCAAGACAACACCACCAAATTCATTCTATGGGTAGAAAACATCACGCTCAGATAACAAGTAAGTGTTAACATTTTTCTTGTGGACACTGTATCTAACTCCATTGTTAATACCATATTTGATGCTGTAACAAGAAAGTCATTTATTAAAGTGCTTCATTAACTTGTTTCAGTTTTACCATCATCCAAGGGAACGTTCAAAGCTCAAATTAAACGCAAGCGTAAACGCACCCACTTCACAACTGAACAAGTGGCAGCTCTGGAAGACATCTTCAAGACAAAACAATATATTAATCGTGAAGAGAGACTTGCGATTGGGAACCAATTACAAATTAATGACAAAGCCGTCAAAATATGGTTCCAAAATCGCCGGTTGAAAGTTAAGAGCCAGGATTCTGAGAAGCAAGAAGAAAATTCTATTCATTCACAAGCAGAAACAAACTCTAAAGTCACAGCACTTCTGGACTCCGTAGAAACTAAAATCAATAAGGAGACGGATTCAAACGGCTTTGTTAGTCTGGACGATGGACTCATGCGAGACTTAGTTAATGTCATTGATGCTGTGCTAACAAACAACAATGCACAGGTTCCACTTGAAGAAGTTGTAGATAGTAACAGGAGTTCACCTTACGAACCCATTTCGCCAGCCAGTGTCAGTGACAGTAACGAAGAGGATAGTTTAGTAAATTGGAAACCGTCTGAACCCAACGAATCCTTGCAACGACTTTTTGACTTGCAAAATATGCTGTTAATATAACCTGTAGCTAGATTTCGTTTTAATTTATTTTTAGTATTAAGTTAGTTTTTAGTAAATGATTTTAAGTTAGATTTATTGAATGTTTTTATTTATTTATTTTGTTTTTAATTTATTTATAGTGTTATGCTAGTTTTCAGTAAATGTTTTTAAATTAGTTTTTAGTCAAGGTTTTTAATTTATTTTTTTAGTTTTTATTTATTTTTAGTGTTAAGTTAATTTTTAGTAAATGTTATGAATTTAGTTTTAAGTCAAGGTTTTTAATTTATTTTTAGTGTATAGTAAGTTATTTTTAATCATGTACTGAATTATGAATATATTATGTATCTTCTTAACACAAATAAAGAAAAACTATTTTATTTTTATTTCTGTATTTTATTTACTATCACCTAAGTACTCTAGAAAGTCAAAGTCAAAAATATTCCTAAGGGGCAAGGGTACCTCTGCCGGGATAAATTGCATTACCAGTATTAGCTTTAGTAAAAAAAAAAACATGGGAGGAAAGCTTATGTCGCCACCGGGTACAAATTATGAATCCATGCACACATGCACGGCCTGTGTATGGTGTTGCAACGCCGGGACGAAACTCCGCTGCCACGACAAGTTGCGGTATGGGATACAGAGTTTCACCGGCATTTAACCCGATCATATTTAACTCCGATTCATATTTAACTTGCGAAAATATGACCATGTTTCCAGTTACAGATCGGAGCTCAAATGGATGCCCATTCGCCAGAGAAGAAGTTTGCGCGCACTGACTACACTCTTCTCTCTGCTCAACTCTCCTACCCCTCCTTCTTATCTTGTATCTCATTTTCAATATTCATGTTCTTCCCATTCTAAGAGTTTTCGTTCTTCTAACAATCTCCTACTGCTCTGTCCCTCTCATACTACTTCTTTTGTTCATTCTTCCTTTCATATACAGTCCATACTTCTGTGGAATGCGCTTCCTCTCGACATCAGGATGGCCACCAGTCAGTATGCATTTAAGCGAAAGTTGCGGCATTACTTTCAGAACAAATAGCGGAGTCGTTTCAAAACCCCCCTTCTGCTACTTTATATAAATATATATGTAGGTATATTATAATAAATATATATGTATGTCTATTTTAGTTATATATATACATTTGCACCCTTATTTTTCTTAATATCCATTTTTTTGTTGTTTTATTTTGTGCACCTGCCATGTTTTTCTCTTCACCACCCTAGGTTGACTGGTAGAGAATGCCTAAGGCATTAAGTCCGCCTTTGTACCTGTGCGTTGCATAAAGTTTTAATAATAATAACCCAACGCTGGGTTTCGCCAAAATCGCGGTGGTATGTCCTCTTTTTGAGGAGAGACTAGAGTGGCGATGATCTCTCGCGCCGGGCCTTGGTACAGTCCATGGTCCGGAGCGAGGAGGAGTGGCAGGCGGTCGCCTCCTTCTGCGAAGCAGTAATGTTACCAAAGGAGGAGTCCGATCGCATCAGGCAACGGCGGCGCTCACAGCGCCCCAGCCACCGCCGGGATTCCGATCTCGATTTCCGGCTACCGTAATCGCGGGCTTGTAGACGCGAGCAATGAGTAGCTTGCTGTCCGACCGTGCGGTAACCGTCCAGACCGAGCCCAAGTCGTCGACGGCGCGCACTGTTCCCGCGCGCCTCAAAGAGCTGTCAGCAACTGCAGGGGCCCAGGCGGGTCGAAGCCTACTGGGACCAGGGTTATCCGAAAGGGAAGATGCTCGATCCCGGTACGAAAGGCACGAAGGAACAGAGTGGGCTTTTAGTTAGTAAGAGTCTGACACTATCTCCCGCTCCAGCCAAGAGCGGGGGTTGTCATTGGATGATTTTCCCCACCATAAAAAAGGAGAGGGTAGAGAGATGCTACAGCAGACATAGAGATAGAACGGGAAGCGTTCATCTCCTACTTGTTGTTCTCTTCTTATTTTGATTATTCCTTATTCTGCTGTTTTTAAATTTAAATGTATATATATGTGTTAGGTACAAATAAACGTTGTTCTTTCTTTCTTTCTTACGGAGCGATAATACGAGTGACGGCGATGGCTGCAATCGAGAGGGAATGGACAGAAGTGAATCCCAACGACCGTAAGCACAAGTTTGTAGACGACGAGCAATGGGTAGCTTATCATCCAGCCGTTCGGTAGAAAACGGTCCCGAGTCTACACGTGCCCTTAAGAGATGTCAGCAAAACCTTAACAGTCCAGTAGGGCCGATGCTAGGGCCGGGAGTATTTAAAAGAGGCTTCACTGTGGCACTAGAACGCAATGGGCAACTGAAAGAAACCGATAGGTTTGTTTAGGTGTATAAATCGGTAAGTTTTATTCAATACAAGTTTGACACGTTCTCTCGCTCTAGCGTAGAGCGGAAGAAGTAATTTGAAGATTTCCAACATCAAAAAAATATATAAAGCTTGTATACCGCTAGTAGTATACATTAGTGAAATGTGAGTGTACTATTATAAACGGCCTGACCTTTCATCTTTTTATGGTAAAAAAATTTTGAATGTACTTTATTCGATGATTTTTCACTTTATAAAGACCTCTAAATAAATCAGTGCAGTAACCTAATGCTAACTTTTGCCCGCTAGTTTGTACGCGTAGAAGTCGAAATTTTTCCTTATTTTTTTTTCCCTTCACACATTTATCTTATTCTAGAACTTAACCTTGCCTATAACTTAAGTTTTTGAGTAAACAGCTCTTGTCAGCGACTTCACTCGCGTAAAATTGAAAATATTTGTAAAGTACAAGTGAAGGCTGTTTAAGATACATGACCCTAACGTTATTGCGAAGAAATTTAACTCCGAGTCTAGTTCCTCTAGTTTTTGATGTAAATATTGGTGTAATGTACCGCATTGCCTTTATCCATTACATTACCAATGTAAATGTATTTGGTGCTTGTCTTCTCGCTACTATTTCTAGCCGCAAATATTGCCCTTTGACACATCCACTAGTAAGTAGTCTTTATTTTCTTCTAGCTTTTGGCCGCGGCTTCGCTCGCATTAAATTCGGGGTAATACGGTTCCCCTTTCTGTGGGGGGTTAGAAAGAGAAAAAAGTAGTCTATATCACTCTCCATCCCTTCAACTATCTCTACTTAAAAATCACGTCAATTCGTAGCTCCGTTTTGCCATGAAAGACGGACAAACAGACACACACTTTTCCATTTATAATATTAGTTAGTATGGATCTTAGCTCCACTGCAGGTGACGTAACCTACGACAAACTTATTATTTGCAGTTGGTACAGTAATCGGGTCTAGGGATCTAACCGCAACATTAAGTTTGTTTTTTATTGTATTTACTTTTTCGGGATAAATAGTACCCAGTGTGGCACCCAGGATATTAAAGAATAATTATACTAAGTTTCATCGTAATCGAACCGGTAGTTTTTGCGTGATGCCTGAACAAACAGACAGACAGACAAAAAAATTGTTTAATCGCCTTTTTGGGTTTGGTGTCGGTCTAGTAACACTCCCTGCCATTTATTTTTTTTGAAATTTTCAATGTACAGAATTTTCACTTCCACAGTTTTATTATAAGTAAGATATAGATTCGTAGATTAGATCTTCAATGCTGGTAAATTTTACACCTAAATCACGATCAATTTCAATTTTGTTATTATTTTCACAATAAGGTACTTCCCAATCGCATCATCATCATTATCATTTCAGCCGATATACGTCCACTGTTGGACATAGGCCTCCCTCAAGTGCCACCACATCGAACGATCCTGTGCGTCTCGCATCCATCAGTTTCCCGCAACCTTCACCAGGTCATTGGTCAAATGATGATTGATGAAAGGGGTAAAATGATGATTCACACACGTCGCTGGGCCTGTGAGACCGCATGTCATCAGTTAAAGGTAAGTCATGTTCGCTTTCTCAGCGCGGGTACCTATACCATCAAAATGCAAACAAATATTTACCTAATTCTCTGACAAAAGCACAAAAGAGTATGGCACTCGCCTTCGCAATACCCTAACGTTTCCGAGATATCGTATCCGTGAGCGATGTCTATGCGTGTGTTGTTCGAGCGCGCTTTGTATGTAGATTGACTTCTGTACCTATTTTGTTTTTTTTTTTTTTGCGCCTTCCTCAATAAATAGGCTATCCTACATTATAAGAATTTCTCCAATCAAGCCAGTAATTCCTGAGATTAGCGCGTTCAACCAAACCAACAAACTCTTCAGCTTTATAATATTAATAATAAGTATAAAGTAAAGTATATCCTTCGATAAATGATTTAAGTATGCGTGCATGAAGAAATGAACGCTGCCCTCACTGAGAATTAACCCCAGAACATACACAGCAGAACTTACTGCTTTGTTAGTGTAAGAAGCATCTGCTTGATATATCATATCACTAAAAATTCTCTAGACATTACGGTAATAGCTTTAATGAACATGTATTAAGCTAAGTAGACACCTATTAATTCAGTTGCTGCTGTTTACATACTTCTCTGATTCTTTAAAAAAATTATAAATAAAAATATTTGATCCAGCATCAGAGGACTCGTTTATATTGCTGTAATCCAACTTAATTAAGCAAAAAACGAGCCAGTCCTCTAGTCATGTGAAGTTTCGATAAGTCGGTGAGCAAAATCTTTAAAACGGACAGGGTGTCGTGCAAATCCGTAATTGGACCACCCTTTTTCCAAGCCGTTTAACGCATCGGTTACACACCTATGTATGTCAACATCAGCCATTATGGATGATAAAATATCCCTGGTTAGTACATTTTTGGTTGTTGCTAGATTGGCACAACTGTTTTATGAAGGCTTACGGTGAATCTCAATTCAAACATAACCGTATACGCAGCACACGAAACGGAAGCTTTCAAATGTAATTTTCTATAGTGATGTTGTATTATAGCATATAGCCACAAAATAGACAGGTAGGAACAGAAGTCAATCTCATGTATGAACAACATTTTTAATAAATACCTACGCTGGTCGGCGCGTGACGCCGCTCTGTCCGAGTGTGCCCGAGAGCGGTGATAAATACCTACCTAATGAAATGATAACTTTTTTTATGTTGTTTCATTATTGCTCAAAAGTGGATGGCACTCACATTTGCACTGGTCCTAACGTTATCTCGGAAGATATCGTATTTGTGAGCGGTGTCTATGCGTGTGTTGTTCGAGCGCGCTTTGTTTAGAGATTGACTTATGTACATATCTATTTTGTGCTATAGCCATCCTCGTTAAATAGGCTATTCAACATTTAAAAGAATTTCTCCAATCAGGCCGGTAATTCCTGAAATTAGCGCGTTCAACCAAACAAACTCTTCAGCTTTACAATATTATATGTAAAGTAATATAGTAAAGCTATAGTAATATAGTAAGTAATATATACATCATTCATTTCATCATTGTATGTATACATCTTTGGTAAGTGAATTAAGTGTAAACAAATGAACTCTGCCCGTACTGAGAATTGGACCCAGGACATAGTCAGCAGCGCCTACTGCTTTGTTAGTGTAAGAAGCAGTTGTTTGATAGAATATATTACTAAACATTCTCTATAATACATTACGATAATAGCTTTAATAATATGTATTAGGCTAATTAGACACATATTAATCAATTCTATGTATTCTAATGAGTTGCATTACTATTAAGAAGTCCCTGTAATTAAATTTAATCAAAGATAGTAATAATTAATTTCACTAAAAACTTGCACTACCATCCATACATACATTTCTACCAAAGTTTTCAAACAGTATTCGACGCCATTTTAGGCATGGTCTTACTTGTTTCAGGTACTTTTATTTTATGTAATCAAGCTAGTCAGAATTTTTCAAAAATACCATTATTATAAACTATTCACATATTTTACATACTTCTCCGCTTCTTTGAACAACTTATAAACAAAAATATTTAACCAAGCATCGAAGGACTCCTTTACATCGCTATCATCCCATTTTTTTGAACAAAAAATTAGGCAGCTCTCTGGTCATGCGAAGTTTCGATATGTCGGCGAGAAAAATCCTTAAAACGGACCGATTGTCAAGCATCCGTAATTGGACCAGACTTTTTCCAAGTCGTTTAACTCATCGGTCATACATCTATGTACAACATCAACCGTTATAGAACATAAAAAGTCCTTGGTTAATACATCAGTTGAACAAACAGTTTTTAATAAAAAAAAACATTGTTGGAAACTACATTTACACAAAAACTCTAAAAGCTTTAACAAATATGTCAATAAATATTCTAAACTCTTTAGAAAAGTTTGCAAGGTAGCGTAGGCCCTTTTCAATAGCAACAAAATCAAATCGGCAGACAATAAAATAAAGACCGTTTGGAAAGTTATTAACCGTGAAACTAGTAGAAATAAGGTACGAAACACGGATTTTTTATTGGAAACTTCACATGGTCCCATAAGTTCTAACATAGAAGTAGCCAAAGATTTTGTAATTTTTTTCACCTCTTAAAACAAAGGAAGCTCTAAATTCCTACCCGGAGGCCTCAATTACTTCATTGAAAGAAAACGTGCCAGGCTGTCCGGTTGAATTTCAATTCAAACATATAAACCCTATGTCATAAAGACTTTCCGGCAAATAAGAATAAAATTAACCGAGGATCTGTGGGGAATATCTGTTAAAGTTTGTACATCTATAATTGAGACCGTAGAGCCATACTTGGCTTTAATTTTTAATTCGTGTGTGGACCAAGGACTCTTTCCAGATGTTATGAAATTCTGTAAAGAGATACCTATTTATAAATCCGGCAACCATAATGATACCAACAACTACAGGCCTGTATCCATGTTGCCGGTAAGGTGTTTGAAAAAGTTATGCTCAATCAAAGGCTTATTAAAGGCACCAATAAAATCGTACATAAACAGCAGTACGCTTTCACCAAAGGACGTTGTACGATTGACGCTGGTGTCACCTTATTAAAACACATATTTGCAGCGTGGGAGAAAGCCCATGGTGTTTCTTGCACGTTCTTCTGCATAGAGATTTAGATCTCTATGGAACAAGTAAACTTAGATTGACTTTACTTGGACTGACCGACATTTGACTATTCAAATGTGCCTGTAATTGGTCTATTTGAAATAACCGTTTCTGATTTCTGACTCATCTAGAAAATTAACTAATGAAACGTAAACATGTTTTTGATTTCTGAACCCTAATTATATGTTAGTGAAAAGATTAAGACGCCTAACCTGTGGAAGGGCTTGCTAATTAGTAATTACCTAAAGACATGACACGTATAAAAAGGTATAGAATATTGCTACTAGACATCATTTTATCCCAGTACTTACTCTAGTAATCATGGCTTCGTACCAGAATACCAGTGGATATTACTGTGGCATAACTGTGAATACCAATCCAGGACTTTGTCCTGATCCGAACGTATATTTTAACCAGAATCCTACTAATTTTCATGTAAGTATTTCCTCTTAAAAATCCTTTTGAAATATTCGATTTCTTTTAAGACGTATACTAACTTCTTTTTATTTGTTTTCAGGCGCATGAAAGTGCTTACTACCCTCAAAATTATAAAAATTGGGAGACTTATCCAGAAACATTTCCAGGGGGCAGTATTTACAATCCCACTTGCAAACAAATAATCTATAATAATGGCAACGTTTATGGACATGTCCCTCAGTACAATAACATTCAGGTAATGATTATTTTATGATCCAGACTTTAATCATCACTGTGTTTTATTCAGATTCAATTAACATCACAATTTGGTAAAAATATTTCAATGTTTTCTTTTTATCCATTTTAGAACACTTCACTTACACAAGAGCCAGTTACACATCCAGTGTTTCACCGGGAGCCAAAACCGCACAAAAACCAGTGCATGGGTAGAAAACACCACGCTCAGATAACAAGTAAGTGTTAACATTTTTCTTGTGGACACTGTATCTAACTCCATTCTTGATACCATATTTAATGCTGTAACAAGAAAGTCATTTATTAAAGTGCTTCATTAACTTGTTTCAGTTTTACCATCATCCAAGGGAACGTTCAAAGCTCAAATTAAACGCAAGCGTAAACGCACCCACTTCACAACTGAACAAGTGGCAGCCCTAGAAGACATCTTCAAGACGAAAAATTATATTAATCGTGAAGAAAGACTTGCGATTGGGAACCAATTACAAATTAATGACAAAGCCGTCAAAATTTGGTTCCAAAATCGCCGGTTGAAAGTTAAGAGGCAGGATTCTGAGGAGCAAGAAGAAAATTCTATTCATTCACAAGCAGAAACAAACTCTAAAATCACAGCCGTTCTGGACTCCATAGAAACTAAAATCAATAAGGAGACGGATTCAAACGGTTTTGTTAGTCTGGACGATGGACTCATGCGAGACTTAGTTAATGTCATTGATGCTGTGCTGACAAAAAACAATGCAGAGATTCCACTTGAAGAAGTTGTAGATAGTGACAGGAGTTCACCTTACGAACCCATTTCGCCAGCCAGTGTCAGTGACAGTAACGAAGAGGATAGTTTAGTAAATTGGAAACCGTCTGAACCCAACGAATCCTTACAAAGACTTTTTGACTTGCAAAATATCCTGTTAATATAACCTGTAGTTAGATTTTGTTTTAATTTATTTTTAGTATTAAGTTAGTTTTTAGTAATGATGTTAGCTTTATCGAATGTTTTTTTTTTTATTTTTTGGTTTTTTATTTATTTTTAGTGATATGTTAATTTTCAGTAAATGTTTTTAAATTAGTTTTTAGTCAAGGTGTTTAATTTATTTTTTAAGTTTTTAATTATTTTTAGTGTTAAGTTATTTTTTAGTAATAATCTTTAATAATTGTTTTTAGCCATTAATTTATTTTTTTAGTCATTAATTTATTTTTAGTGTTAAGTTAGTTTTTAGTAAATGTTATAAAGTTAGTTTTAAGTCAAGGTTTTTAATTTATTTTATTAGTTTTTTATTTATTTTTAGTGTATAGTAAGTTATTTTTAATCATGTACTGAATTATGAATATATTATGTATCTTCTTAACACAAAAAAGAAAAACTTTTTTATTTTTATTTCTGTATTTTATTTACTATCACCTAAGTACTCTAGAAAGTCAAAGTCGAAAATATTCCTAAGGGGCAAGGGTATCTCTGCCGGGATAAATTGCATTACCAGTATTAGCTTTAGTAAAAAAAAAAAACATGGAAGGAGAGCCTATGTCGCCTACCGGCTACAAATTATGAATCCATGCACACAAGCACGGGCTGTGTATGGTGTTGCAACGCCGGGACGAAACTCTTTTTGAGGATAGACTAGAGTGGCGGTGATCTCTTGCGCCAGGCCTTGGTACAGTCCATGGTCCGGAGCGAGGAGGAGTGGCAGGCGGTCGCCTCCTTCCGCGAAGCAGTAATGCTACCAAAGGAGGAGTCCGATCGCATCTGGCAACGGCGGCGCTCACAGCGCCCCGGCCACCGCCGGGATTCCGATCTCGATTTCCGGCTGCCGTAAACGCGGGCTTGTAGACGCGAGCAATGAGTAGCTTGCTGTCCGACCGTGTGGTAACTGTCCAGACCGAGCCCAAGTCGTCGACGGCGCGCACTGTTCCCGCGCGCCTCAAAGAGCTGTCAGCAACAGCAGGAGCCCAGGCGGGTCGAAGCCTACTGGGGCCAGGGTTATCCGAAAGAGAAGATGCTCAATCCCGGTACGAAAGGCACGAAGGAACTGAGTGGGCTTTTAGTCAGTAAGAGTCTGACACTATCTCCCGGTCCGCCCAAGAGCGGGGTTGTCATTGGATGATTTTCCCCACCATAAAAAAAGGAGAGGGTAGAGAGATGAACGGGAAAGAAGAACGGGAAGCGTTCATCTCCTACTTGTTCTTCTCTTCTTATTTTGATTATTGTATCCTTATTCTGCTGTTTTTAAATTTAAATGTATAGTATGTGTTAGGTACAAATGAACGTTGTTCTTTCTTTCTTTCTTACGGAGCGATAATAGGAGTGACGGAGATGGCTGCAATCGAGAGGGAATGGACAGAAGTGAATTGCTGTTGTTTACATACTTCTCTAATTCTTTAAAAAATGTATAAAAAAATATATTTAATCAAGCATCAGAGGAATCGTTTATATCACTGTCATCCAACTTATTTCAGCAAAAAACGAGCCAATCCTCAGGTCATGCGAAGTTTCGATAAGTCGGCGAGAATCCTTAAAACGGGCCAGTTATCGTGCAAATCCGTAATTGGACCAGCCTTTTTCCAAGCTGTTTAACGCATCGGCAATACACTTATGTACGTCAACGTCAGCCAATAAGGAAGATAATAATTATGTCCCTGATTAATACATCAATTGAACAAACACTTTTCAGTAAAAAAACTTTATTGGAAACTACACGCACACAAACATATCAAGTAAATACATAATTAAACTCATCCAGAAAATTAACTAATGAAACGTAAACATGTTTTTGATTTTTGAACCCTAATTAGATGCTAGTGAATAAATTAAAAACAACCAAAAGGAAGACGCCTTACCTGTAGAAGGCCTGGCTAATTAGTAATTACCCAAAGACATGACACGTAGAAAAAGGTATTGGATATTGCTACTAGACATCATTTTATCCCAGTACTTAGGTACTCTAGTAATCATGGCTTCGTACCAGAATACCAGTGGATATTACTGTGGCATAACTGTGAATACCCATCAAGGACTTGTCCTAATCCGAGCGTATATTATAACCAGAATCCTACTAATTTTCGTGATAGTATCTGCTCTTAAAAATCTTTTTAAAATATTCGGTTTGTTTTAAAACGTGTATGTTGGCGCATGATCGCCATTGAAGAAAAGAAAGAAGAAAAAAAGAAAATACGTTTATTTGGCACACAAGTACACACAATGAAATAAAAACCGGCCAAGTGCGAGTCGGACTCGCCCATGAAGGGTTCCGTAGCAGCTAGTAACATAATATAAAAGTTCTTGTAATGTGTTGTAACTTTGATCGATGTTTTAATAATAGTGTATTTTTTTCGGTTTATGACGCATTAAAAAAAAAACTACTTACTGGATTTCGTTCAAACCAATTTTCGTTGGTAGTTTTTATAGTAATGTACATCATATATTTTTTTTAGTTTTATCATTCTCTTATCTTGGAAGTTAGAGGGGGGGGGACACACATTTTACCACTTTGGAATTGTCTCTCGCGCAAACTATTCAGTTTAGAAAAAAATGATATTAGAAACCTCAGTATTATTTTTGAAGACCTATCCATAGATACCCCACACGCATGGGTTTGATGAAAAAAAAATTTTTGAGTTTCAGTTCTATGTATGGGGACCCCCAAAATTTATTGCTTTTTTTCTATTTTTGTGTGAAAATCTTAATGCGGTTCACAGAATACATCTACTTACAAAGTTTCAACAGTATAGCTCTTATAGTTTCGGAAAAAATTGGCTGTGACATACGGACGGACAGACAGACAGACAGACAGACAGACAGACAGACCGACATGACGAATCTATAAGGGTTCCGTTTTTTGCCATTTGGCTACGGAACCCTAAAAATGATTGTAGTATGGATCTTACACTTAAAATATATCTACATTGTATGTCCCACGGATGTCCATTGAAGTTGATGTCACACAAAATACACAGTCACAATGATATCAGGAAATGTTTTAGAGTGATAATAAAGAAATACATTGCTTCAGTTCATGTTGTTTATTCCATGGTCGGTCAAAAAGTGACTCTCTAATCACATTACAACGGTTTTTATACTTAGAAATAGACAAGCGTAAAAATTCACTATGAAGGAAGAAAAATACTTTATGTAAATTAATAGAACGGAAATTGTCACCGTAAATTTCAATTTTAAATATGACCGGATGCTCTGATATTTTTAAAGGAATAAAAACCGGCCAAGTGCGAGCTGGACTTGCCCATGGAGGATTCCGTAGCAGCAAGTAAGTAATAATATAAAATTCTTTTAGTTCGTTGTAACTTTGATTAATGTTTTAGTAATAGTATATTTTTCAGATTTGTGCAGACGTATTAAAAAAAAAAACTAGTCACTAGATCTCGTTCAAACCAATTTTCGTTGGTAGTTTACATGGTAATGTACATCATATATTTTTTTTAGTTTTATCATTCTAAGAGAATTTATAAAAAGACGGATACTAATTTTAGAAGTTACAGGAGGGACACACACATTTTACCACTTTGGAAGTGTCTCTCGCGTAAACTACTCAATTTAGGAAAAAATGATATTAGAAATCTCAGTATTATTTTTGAAGGCCTATCCATAAATACCCCATACGTATGGGTTTGATGAAAAAAAAATTTTTGAGTTTCAGTTCTAAGTATGGGGACCCCCAAAATTTATTGCTCTTTTTCTATTTTTGTCTAAAAATCTTAAAGCGGTTCACAGAATACATCTACTTACTAAAATTCAACAGTATAGCTCTTATAGTTTCGGAAAAAATTGGCTGTGACATACGGACGGACAGACAGACAGACAGACAGACAGACAGACAGACCGACATGACGAATCTATAAGGGTTCCGTTTTTTGCCATTTGGCTACGGAACCCTAAAAATGATTGTAGTATGGATCTTACACTTAAAATATATCTACATTGTATGTCCCACGGATGTCCATTGAAGTTGATGTCACACAAAATACACAGTCACAATGATATCAGGAAATGTTTTAGAGTGATAATAAAGAAATACATTGCTTCAGTTCATGTTGTTTATTCCATGGTCGGTCAAAAAGTGACTCTCTAATCACATTACAACGGTTTTTATACTTAGAAATAGACAAGCGTAAAAATTCACTATGAAGGAAGAAAAATACTTTATGTAAATTAATAGAACGGAAATTGTCACCGTAAATTTCAATTTTAAATATGACCGGATGCTCTGATATTTTTAAAGGAATAAAAACCGGCCAAGTGCGAGCTGGACTTGCCCATGGAGGATTCCGTAGCAGCAAGTAAGTAATAATATAAAATTCTTTTAGTTCGTTGTAACTTTGATTAATGTTTTAGTAATAGTATATTTTTCAGATTTGTGCAGACGTATTAAAAAAAAAAACTAGTCACTAGATCTCGTTCAAACCAATTTTCGTTGGTAGTTTACATGGTAATGTACATCATATATTTTTTTTAGTTTTATCATTCTAAGAGAATTTATAAAAAGACGGATACTAATTTTAGAAGTTACAGGAGGGACACACACATTTTACCACTTTGGAAGTGTCTCTCGCGTAAACTACTCAATTTAGGAAAAAATGATATTAGAAATCTCAGTATTATTTTTGAAGGCCTATCCATAAATACCCCATACGTATGGGTTTGATGAAAAAAAAATTTTTGAGTTTCAGTTCTAAGTATGGGGACCCCCAAAATTTATTGCTCTTTTTCTATTTTTGTCTAAAAATCTTAAAGCGGTTCACAGAATACATCTACTTACTAAAATTCAACAATATAGCTCTTATAGTTTTGGACTGACAGACATGAAGAATCTATAAGAGTTCCGTTTTTGCCATTTGGCTACGGAACCCTAAAAATAAAAAGGAAGTGGTCAGCTAAATTCTCACAAATTCGACGCGATCTTGTAATATTTTCTAGAAAGGAAGTTGTCATTTAATTTGTTATAAATTCAACAATATTTTAAAATAATTCGAAAGGAAGTTATCAAATGAAATCCTTTTATAAATTCAACAGGATGTCGTAATATTTTAAAATAATTCGAAAGGTAGTTGTCAAATGAAATCCTTTTATAAATTCAACAGGATGTTGCAATATTCAAAAGAAATAAGTGTAAAGTGATCGAATAAAATCCTCATCAAAATACTTATTTCTCTTTATTTGTTTTCAGACGAATGCAAGTGGCCCTCAGTACAATATCATTCCGGTAACAATTATATTATGATCCAAACTTTAATCATTTAGATATAACTAACATACATCACAATCTGATAAAAATATTTCAATAATTTCGTTTTGTCTATTTCAGAACACTCCAGTTACACAACAGCCAGTTACATATCCAGTGTTTTGCCAGGAGCCAAGACAACACCACCAAATTCAGTATATGGGTAGAAAACATCACGCTCAGATAACAAGTATTAACATTTTTATTTATTTATTCAAAGCTTTATGCACAAATAAACTGTACAAAGGCGGACTTAATGCCTTAGGTATTATCTGTCAGTCGACCGTTCACAACTGAACAAGTGGCAGCCCTAGAAGATGTCATCTAGACAAAAAAATATATTAATTGTGAAGAAAGACTTGCAATCGGGAATCAATTAAAACTCAACGACAAAGCTGTCAAAATATGGTTCCAAAATCGACGATTTAAGAGGCAGGATCCTGAGAAACAAGAAGAAAATTCGACAAGCGAAAAGAAACTCAAGTTACAGCCGTTCTAGAATCTGTAGAAACTGAAATAAATAAAAAGACGGATACAAATGGCTTTGTCAGACTAGAAAATGGACTCATGCGAGAAATTCTCAAGTTACAGCCGTTCTAGACTCTGTAGAAACTGAAATAAATAAAAAGACGGATACAAATGGCTTTGTCAGACTAGAGAATGGACTCATGCGAGAAACTCTCAAGTTACAGCCGTTCTAGACTCTGTAGAAACTGAAATAAATAAAAAGACAGATACAAATGGCTTTGTCAGACTAGAAAATGGACTCATGCGAGAAACTCTCAAGTTACAGCAGTTCTAGACTCTGTAGAAACTGAAATAAATAAAAAAAACGGATACAAATGGCTTTGTCAGACTAGAGAATGGACTCATGCGAGAAACTCTCAAGTTACAGCCGTTCTAGACTCTGTAGAAACTGAAATAAATAAAAAGACAGATACAAATGGCTTTGTCAGACTAGAAAATGGACTCATGCGAGAAACTCTCAAGTTACAGCAGTTCTAGACTCTGTAGAAACTGAAATAAATAAAAAGACGGATACAAATGGCTTTGTCAGACTAGAGAATGGACTCATGTGAGAAACTCTCAAGTTACAGCCGTTCTATACTCTGTAGAAACTGATATAAATAAAAAGACGGATACAAATGGCTTTCTCAGACTAGAGAATGGACTCATGCGAGAAACTCTCAAGTTACAGCCGTTCTAGACTCTGTAGAAACTGAAATAAATAAAAAGACGGATACAAATGGCTTTTTCAAACCAGAGAATGGACTCGTGCGAAAAACTCTCAAGTTACAGCCGTTCTAGACTCTGTAGAAACTGAAATAAATAAAAAGACGGATACAAAAAGCTTTGTCAGACTAGAATTCTCTAGTGTATTCTCGCATGCGTCCGAATGGACGCATGCGAGACTTAGTTAATGTTATTGATGCTGAGCTGACAAAAAATAATGTAGAGGTTCCACTTGAAGAATTGTAGATAGTGACAGGAGTTCATCTTACGAACCTATTTCGCCAGTGGCAATGACAGTTACGAAGAGGATGGTTTAGTAAATTGGAAACCATCTGAACCTAATGAATCCATGCAAAGACTGTTTGACTTACAAAATATGCTGTTAATATAACCTACGGTTTAGTGTAAAGTTACTTATGTACTTAATTATGAATATGTAACTTCTGAACCCAAATACAGAACAAATGTTTTTATTTGAATTTCTGTATTTTATTTACTGTTATTTTATTAACAAAAAAGTCTAATTTAAAAATAATCCTACGTTCGTTAACTCATGGAATATTTTGCAATAATAGCTTAAATCCACAAAAATGGGAGAAGAGCCCATTGTTAATGGAGTACAAATTATGACTTTTAGCACCTGTGCACAACTTGCATATGGTGTTGTAACGCTAAAAAACTCCGCTACCATGATCAGTCCCAGTATGGGAAGTAAAGTTCCGGCGGCATTTCAAGGCCATATGGTGACAGCCATTGTCACAACCCAGTGCTGGGCACGCCGTGATTGCGGCGGTATGTCCCCTTTATGAGGAGTGACTGGAGAGGCGCCACGGTGTCTTCACCTACCGCACCATAGTAAGTTTGGGAGGTTTCTGTTCCGGATTCAGGCGGAAGAAGCACCCGGGGTGTTATCACTGCACGGACCACCCGGAGGAATTGGTGGAGCGTACGGTAGAGGTGTGCCCGCTTGAGTGGAGCACCGCCGTGTCCTAATTGAGGTGATCGGTGGCGGTGACCTCTTGTGCTTAACCCTGGTTCAGGACAATATGGCCCAAGGCGAGAGGAAATAGGATACGGTCGCGTCTTTCTGCAAAGCAGTAATACTAGCGAAGACGGTGCCTGCAAGAGTGAGGGAACGTACATTCAGTGTAAAAGAAACTTAGTAATAACAACGTCATCTCACACAGAAACAAACATGAAATACAAAAATTACAAGAAATTAAAATTATAAACTAACAAAAGACATTAACAAAAAAAAATGCATCAGAACATAGATCAAGTAAAGAAAATAACTATTTTTGGGGCCCAGCTGGGTCGAAGCCTACCGGGGCCATAGTTAGTTTCGAAAGACAACTCGAGCCCCGGTATGAAGGCATGATGGAACGGGGTGGGCTTTTAGTCAATAAGAGTCTGACACTATCTTCCGCTTCACCCAAGAGCGGGGGCTGTCATTGATTATTTTACCACAAAAAAAAAACTATGAAGTAATGTAAAACGAGCGTGAGTATAAATAACACTAAACTCAACTCAGGACTATTGAAGAGATCAACAAAACCAAAGAAACGACATTTGCGTAGGTCGAATTAAATACTTAAAACTGCTAGATATAATAAAATAATAGAAAAGGAAAAGTAATCTACAAAGTTATAAGTACATATTTTGGGATTGCGGACGGCGAGCAATGGCTATGTTGCCGTCTAACCGTCCGGTAACCGTCCGTACCAAGCCCAAGTCTTCGACGGTGCGTAGTGTTCCACACGCGCGAAACACAATTAAGGGCTCTTACGCACTAGCGGTTAACCGCGGGGGCGGCTTTGCTTTGCCATTTTAATATGCAACCGCTTACCCGCCACGAAACTTCAACCGCGGCGGTTGAATGGAGGGCCGCGGTCCGCTTCGTGGCTAGCCGCCATATTGTGTATACGCACTGGCGGTCAGTTAGCGGCGAGCCGCCAGTGACAAGCTATCTCGAAGGCGTCCATTTTGCTTATGGGCCACGCGCCTTCGAGCGGCTGACCGCTATGGTGGCTAACCGCGAAGAAAAACGCGAAGAAACCACATTAAATGGTTGGACCGCTCAAACAAACCGCCTAGTGGCCAACCGCTAGTGCGTAAGGTCCCTAAGTGATAATCATATGTTACATAAGCCTAGAAACACTTTTTAACGATCGGATAAGAGATCTAATGATACTCGTATTAGCCAGGGGATTGCTATCGTTCTTAATAACCGCTAATACTCCACGTAGACCACATTTTACTCCTCCTACGTATATCCTTAAATATGTTGGAATCCACCTAACCTTCACTTCACCAAAGCTTCCTTTAGCTTCCAGTGATTTAGAATTTTATTCCAGTTAGGGACAAAAGTATTAATTATACGGGTGACCTCAACGCCAAACATAAATATTGGCATTGTGGACAAAAGAATTTCCACGGCACGGCATTGTTTGATTATACAGTACTTCATGATTGACAAGTCTATGGCCATCCATCACCACTATTACTACGTTACAACCACGCACCTATTCCTTCCATACCGGATGTACTTCTCAGTCATAATGTCACATCTGTGTCTGAACTTTGCACTTTGCCAGCGTTATCATCCAATCACCTTCCAGTCTTATTTTCAGTGGGTTGTACGTTTACCCAGCTTAGCTCCAAACAATATCGATATTCAGAATCAGGTTAGGTTTAGTACAGATCTCATTTGAATAAAAATATTACTTTATCGCCTGCAACTTAGAATCCATATTTCATTTATAGTCCATAAAAACTATTGATGCAGCAGCTGACCTTCAAAAAGCAATTTTATTAAATTGCGAAATAAACATTCTATCAGGCTCTTCGTCTACTAAGCGCTACACCTTGCTGAGACGCGTTAACATTTTAAATTTCTACTAAAAACAAACTAAGAAAAATTGCAGAATAAAAACAATGATATAAAAGTACTTAAAACTAAAATAAAATACAAATATGTAATAACAAAATATGGAATGATAAACTATCTAAATTAATAATCCACAGACTGATATCAGAAGGATTGTTAAATCTCTTACTAATAAACTGACGGCTTAATTATCCAATTTTAAACCAGGTGACTTTAGACAGTCACCTCAAATATAAAATTGAAATTGTATAAATCTTTAGTCAGACTCTGCAACCTCTCAAGACTGGTAAGAACATCAGAAATAACAACTTTTGTTCTATGACTTCTAAAAATTCATCATACATTGGTTCATCAGATTATCATAAAAAAATAAGAATATTTAAATTGAACGATCTAAATGTTACGAAGTCTATGCGAAGCAAGCGATAGTACAATAGCGGAGGACCGTGCGCGTGAGGCGTAGGTGTGTACAGCAAAATACGGAGTTGAAATGTGTTAGACAAAGCAACGAAATCTGCAAGGTTTGTTTTTGATGTAAATGTATTATGTTTTGTAAAAAGTCATAGAACTAGTTGTTGTTTATGATATTAGTAATGTAGTCCTGCAAGGCTGTTAGTGTTTTACAAATAACCCTGTATATGCGGTCCCGGTCTAAAGAAGTACATGCGACAGCAATTACACCAAACTATAAGTGGTCCAAAACAAGGCCATAAAAATATCTTTTAATACAACAATACGGACTAATCTAATGTCTTGCACAATCACCCAACACTAAAACAGTTTATTACAAAACTAACTTGAAAGTTTTTATCTTACAACCAACCCTAAACATCACAATGCACTTATTTCTAAGATTGGATAGAAACGATTTAAAAATTAAAAAAAAACATCTACACAATATACTCGATTATTCGTATCATCAATGTTGCACCCATTAATCAATATAGATTCATTTTAGAAAGAGGCGTCTCTACCAAACTCCAGTGAAAAACCTTGGCAAGTGGTGCCTTCCAAGACTTCATCAGGTGGAAAATATTCTTTGCTTCCTCCGGTCTGCAAAAAGAACAAAATTACTTTAAGTAAAAATGTCAGTAGTATAGTCATCTCATTGTCTTTCTATTGTTCTCTAATTACAGTATCCTAAAGGCTAAATCTAAGTTTTTCACTTTTCAAGCCGGAATAACTTTGCATAATACGTAATTTTTTAATTTATCACAAGATATACAGTTTTAAATCAATAAATTTAAATCTTTCAAATAAAGCAAAATAACCTATATGAATAGATAGCTCTTTTTCGAAACTTTTTCGTAGTTTTGTGTATACGAATAATCGTTAAAGATATCCGAATAATCGCATTTAATAATAACAAAACGTTTTTAATTCAAGCGTGTTCTAGTATTTAACACTTATTTCAACTGATATCTAACGGTCAACGAAAATGTATAATTAAAGTTATACATATGTAAGCATTGTTATTTTAAATATGTATCTTTAGATAAAATCGCTCGTATGTCACCTCTGTCTAAACTACGAAACTCAAAAATCAATAATTTACAATATCGATGGTGGAACTGAAACGCCCGATTACCTGTTTTATAAAAATTTGACATTTACCTACACACGCGGCTATGACTTAAGATTTACTAGCAAAGTCTAAGATATGCTGATAACAGTAACACATAAATCTGTAAAACGGTAACAGATTAGTGTAAATATTTACAAAGAAATTAAATCAATATCTCTTAAGCATCGGATATTATAGTAATCGATTTTTTTGACCCTGTCCCTTTTTTTTAATGTACCAAAATGGTATTTCTTCGATTTAACGTGCTTTAATAATCTTAACTAACCTTATTATGGCTACTTCTCATATTTGCACAGCGTCTGCAAGCCGACTTCTTTTATCCCATTTGAATCGATCCTGCGCTGGAGTTCGTGATAAACTTGATATTGACAGCATTATTGATGGCATTCGTGGCTTTTTTATTTATTATAGTATTGGCCGCGACAAGTTGTACAAGTAGTATCGTCTCATCTTTTGTCATCGGTGCTGCTTACACTGACTGAAAAAAAAAATCTATGAAGGCCAGAATGCATTATGCCATATAGGTACTTAAATATTATCACAAGTACATTAAACTTACAGAGTTAATTTTATTTCACTTTTAGGATTTTTAAAAACCTAAAAATAATCAATATTATATACCGTAAACGGAGGAACTATAGACTCAATACCGAAAAGAGCGCGAATAGGTAAGTGACATGCGCGTGGGCGCCGATATTATCTGTTAGTGTCAAAACGTTTCGTTTTAGATTTCAATTTTACTAAAAAGAAGATAAATAAAGCGAAAAAATTCGATAAAATGTTTTGATTTTTCTTTTTTTTTAATTACATTAACGCTTTTTAAAAATTAAGTAGGTTTATTAATGATAAATAAATGAAAATTTTGAGCGTGACATATTTTCATGGTTAGCATAGAACGAAACGTTTGGAGAGGCTTGGATAGATGAGAGAGAAAATACTAATGTCGTTAGTTGAAGGTAGAACGTAGTGATTACATACTCTTTGGTTGAAGGTAGATAGCACCTATCTTTGATTGTGAAACGCAGAATAAGGATAGATAGAATCCTACTGTTTATGATAGCTAACTCTCTATGAACTTCGGGAAATTATTTAAAACAGACGTTATTGCTTTAAAAGTAACAAAGACAGAACAACTAGACGACCTGATATTTTTTACAAGTTCGACATATATGTAGGGTAGTTTTAGAATCATGCGCAGTACAAGAAGATTTGCATTTTAGTTACCATTTTTACTATTAACGTATTTTGAATTAAAATTAATTTTAAACAACATTATATTATTTACTTGTTACGATTGCTTATAAATAGTTTATGTGTTAAAAAAGTGCGTTTTTTTATCTTATTATCGCATCTAAGTACATTAGTTTTTTAACCAAAGTAAAAAGATATCGTAGATTTATAACAAGTAGGTAGTTTTGTACATTACGTATTGTAAAATGTTTTATATCGACGTCATAGTCTGCAGAAAATGCATTCTTTATGGCTATTGCCATTTAACAGTTTTATTAATGTGAAAATATTTCAAATTCAAAACCAATCTACACAGCCCCCACATTTCCAAAAAAGAAATCACGTAAAATAAAATTTACAAAAATATGACACAACAAAATGTGTATTACAAATCATAAGATAAATATCCCTCCATAAAACACTATTTAGGTAACATTATTTTATAATGTAGATTTTCATCATCGCAGTAGTTCATACAGATACAATTAACAGAAGTATATTAATGTTTTCTTTTTATCTATTTCAGAACGCTCCACTTACTGAGCCAGTGACATATTCAGTATTTCACCAGGAGCCAAGACCGCTCCACAAAAACCAATATATGAGAGTAGGAAACATCACGCTCAATTACAAGTAAGTATTAACTTTTTTCTTAAACTGTTTGTAACTTCATTGTTGATACCATATTTGACACTGTAATAAGAAAGTCATTTATTAAAGTCCTTCGTAATCTGGTTTCAGTTTTACCGTCATCCAAAGGAACTTTTAAGGCTCCATTTAAACGCAAACGAAACGCATCCTATTCATTACTGAACAAGTGGCAGCCCTAGAAGACATCTTCAAGACAAAACAATATATTAATCGTGAAGAAAGACTTGCGATTGGGAACCAATTACAACTTGATGACAAAGCCGTCAAAATATGGCAGCCTTAGAAGATATCTTCAAGACAAAAAAAAACATAAATCGTGAAGAAAGAATTGCGATCAGGAACCAATTCCAACTCAATGACAAAGCTATTAAAATATAGTTCCAAAATCGACGGTTAAAAGTCAAAAGGCACGATTCTGAGAAATAAGAAGATTCTATCGTTATAGATTTACTTGAGCAGAAAGAAACTCTCAAGTGACAGCCTTTCTGGACTCTGTAGAAACTTAAATAACTAAAAAGACGGATACAAATGGCTTTGTTAGTCTTGACGATGGACTCATGAGAGACATCGTTAAGTCATTGATGCTGTGTTAATAAAAACCAATGTAGAGGTTCCACTTAAAGAAATTGTAGATAGTGACAGTAGTTCACCTTACGAATCTATTTTACCATCCAGTGTCGGTGACAGTAACGAAGAGGATAGTTTAGCAAATTGAAGACCGCCTGAACCCAATGAATCCTTGTAAAGACTTCGAAAAAATTCGGAAAAAACTATCGATTAAAAGTTGTACGAGTAAATCAAGTCAGAATTTTTAGGAGCAAATAGAAAATTCTAATGATTAAAATTTACAAGTAGATAGAAGCTCTCCAGTCACTGCTATTCCGGACTTAGTAGAATCTGAAATCAGTAAAAAGACTGAAAAAAGGGCTTTACTACACTAGAGGATGGACTCATGAGAGACTTAGCCATCTTCATTGGTGATTCCTTTACAAAAAATAGCGTAGACATTGCAGTTGAAGAAATTGGAAAGTGTAATAGTAATCCTGTTCATAAACCTATTTTGCCAGCAGCGTAAATGCTAATTACGAAAAAGAAAGCTCTGATGCTAAACATGTAGAAGCTAAAAAAAGTTTTCGATTTTGAATATTCCATAGAATCCAAATTCATTAAAAAGACTGATGAAAATGGCTTCGTTACTCTTGATGATGGAGTCATGAGAGACTTGGTGAACGTCATTGACGACTTATTAGCAAAAAATAACTCAAATGTTGTAGTTGAGGAAATTTTAGTTAGTGCCAATAGTCCACTTTACGAAACAATTTTAACAACAACAATTTTGTTAACAAGAACAATTTTGTTAGTGATAGTACCGAAGATAGTTCTATAAATTGGAGACCGTCTGAACTGAAATTTATTTCTTGTGATAAGTTAATTAATTACGTACTTAATTATGAATATGTATCTTCTGGACCCAAATCAAGAAGAAATGTTTTTATTTTAATGTCTGTAATCTAGACATTAGTTACATTCTGTACGTCAATGTAACTATATAATTATGTTCAAGGCGCCAGATGCCCAAAAAAACTCCATTCATCTCTATCTTTTGCGGGCCTGCTCCATTCCTGCCTCCTCGATTCCAGTTCTCTCGAAATGGGTCTAGTTCGTCCAGCCTTCTTGGTCTTCTGCGACCCCGTCTCGCTGCGCACACACTCCTACAAAACTTCACCTTTATAATTTAATTTCTCTCACAGTCAATTAACTTACGGGGGTTATTTTGTCCAGTAAGGGGTAGATATTTAAACAAAAATAATTGACATAAAAAATCAATCCCCCCTTTTCACCCCCTTATAAGTTACATTCAAAAAAATCTCTTCTTTGTGCTCGCCTACATCACAAAAAACTGGTCAAGTGCGAGTCGGGCTCGCCCATGAAGGGTTTCGTAGCAGCAAGTAACATAATATAAAAGTTCTTGTAGTTCGTTGTAACTTTGAACGATATTTTAACAATAGTGTAGATATATACAAAAAAAAAAACGGCCAAGAGCATGTCGGGCCACGCTCAGTGTAGGGTTCCGTAGTTTCTCGTCCGTCACAATAAGTATACCCACTTATGAGTTTAAATAAATGCTTGCATATATTATTATACTACAAACTTAGTCCAGAAATTATTTTGTACAACCTTTTTGTCTTTTTGTACCAAAACTGTTCTTTCCATCAAGTTCAAAATAATTTTCCTAGAAAGTCCTTATAAAGTTCTTTTTCATATTTTCTAAACTTATGGTTCAAAAGTTAGAGGGGGGGGACACATTGTTTTTTACTTTTGGAGCGATTATATCCGAAATTATTGACATCATCAGAAAATGATTTTAGTAAACCCCTATTCATTTCAAAATACCTATCCAACAATATATCACACGTTAGGGTTGAAATTAAAAAAAAAACCGGCCAAGTGCGAGTCGGACTCGCCCATGCAGGGTTCCGTAGCAGCTAGTAACATAATATAAAAGTTCTTGTAACTTTGACCGATGTTTTAATAATAGTGTATTTTTTTCGATTTATGACGCATTAAAAAAAAACTACTTACTAGATTTCGTTCAAACCAATTTTCGTTGGCAGTTTTTATAGTAATGTACAACATATATTTTTTTTAGTTTTATCATTCTCTTATTTTAGAAGTTGGAGGGGGGGGGACACACAATTTAGTACTTTGGAAGTGTCTCTCGGGCAAACTATTCAGTTTAGAAAAAAATGATATTATAAACCTCAGTATCATTTTTGAAGACCTATCCATAGATACCCCACACGTATGGGTTTGACGAAAAAAAAATTTTTGAGTTTCAGTTCTAAGTATAGGGACCCCCAAAATTTATTGCTTTTTTTCTATTTTTGTTTGAAAATCTTAATGCGGTTCACAGAATACATCTACTTACAAAGTTTCAACAGTATAGCTCTTATAGTTTCGGAAAAAAGTGGCTGTGACATACGGACGGACAGACAGACAGACAGACATGACGAATCTATAAGGGTTCCGTTTTTTGCCATTTGGCTACGGAACCCTAAAAACACTTCCCACTTTACATATGACTGACTGACTGTGTAACCATACCATCTGGTGTGCCATTGGGCTCAATTTTGGCCCGTCTGTTATACTCTGTCTACCTATATGATATAGAAGCACATGTTCTTAACGCTAAATTTCTGATGTATGCTGACGACACCAAGATTTTTATGAACATTGGAAACAAAAACGATTGTGAGAAGTTACAAGACGACTTAAATAGATTGTCTAATTATTATATTATCAATAGAATCAATGTAAACGTAAGCAAATGTCAGATAATAACCTTTACTAGGAAGCGAATTTTTATTAACTACACCTATAATCTTAGTGGTGGCAACGTTGTACGTTGCAATGTCATTATGGATCTTGGTGTCGTCCTTGACTCGAAACTCTTGTTTTCAAAGCATGTGTCCTATGTCGTCGGCAAGGCTTACAAGAATCTTGGACTTATACTGCGTATATGTAAACTATTTGCTAATACAGATTGTATCAAAATACTTTATTCTGCATTCATACGCAGTATTTTAGAATACTGCAGTAATGTCTGGAGTCCTCAGTACTTAGTTTATACACAGCAAATTGAATCTATACAATCCAAATTCATCAAATATATTAATTATCGTACTGCTTGCTTGCAAACATCATAATATGCTGCCATTGGAGAATAGACGTATGATTCTGGACATGCTTTTTCTTTATAACATCTGTAATGGGAACATTGAGAGTATTGCTTTGAGTAATTTGTTTCTAAGATTGAGTGCTCCGTCGCGATGAACTAGGCACACACAGTTTTTCGATGTAACGCGCAGTAGGACAAACTACGATCAAAACTCTGTCGTTGGCAAAATATTGAGGAACTATAATAAGAAATTCTCTCATCTTGATTTATTTAATACCAAAAAACATACTTTCAGGAGACTGCTGGTAACGTCTGTATGCGACGAATTAATCAATAATAATTTATTAAAAGAATGATGAGTATAATAGTATTTTCATACACCACATCAACTCTTCACACTCACTCCAACACACCCACTCACACAGCACACCACTACTAGGCTTGAATGGTACTAGCGTTTTATTCTGTTTGTTTCTGAGGCATAAATGTTTACATAGTAAATTGTAAATACTTAATTGGCTGTAACATTAGTTTATCTTTAAGTAATTTTTTTGTAAAAGAGCTGTGGATTTTGTGAATAAATAAATAAATAAATATAGGGGGGCTACCCTAATAAAACATTTTTTTCCAATTTTTATTTTACCATTTTGTCGGCGTGGTTAATATACATATTGGTACCAAATTTCAGCTTTCTAGTGCTAACGGTCACAGAGATTAAGCGAGGACGGACAGACAGACAGACAGACATGGCGAAACTATAAGGGTTCCTAGTTGACTACGGAACCCTAAAAACAACTCACTATATCTCGTTCAAACCAATTTTCGTTGGCGGTTTGCATGGTAATGTACATCACATTTTTTTTAGTTTTATCATTCTCTTATTTTAGAAGTTACGGGGGGGGGGGGGCACATTTTACCACTTTGGAAGTGTCTCTCGCGCAAACTAATCAGTTTAGAAAAAAACGATATTAGAAACATCAATATCGTTTTACCTATCTAATTGGCTTTCCAATTGGCTACGGAACCCTAAAAAAGCCTTGTACAAAATTTCAAGATCCTAAGCCCACTAGATTCGGTTGTGCGTTAACATACCACCATCCAGTCAGTTTGTCTTAATATGATAACCAGCTGACCGTTGTTCTGCTATATAAATTATCAAAAAAAAATACTCCCCCCACTTCACCCATTTACTTCCATCCCGGAAGTAAATGGGTAAAAATAGCTTACGACCTATTCTCAGACCTACCAAATATACACAAAAAAATGTGAAATTCGATGAAGCCCTACGTTGTTGAAACCTCTACGGTCCGGACTAAGCGTTTCGCCTCGTCATTTATACCGCGTACGTCGAAGGACCGGAACAACTAGTGGGCCTCACCATCGCAGATTGCATCACTGCTTACCGTCAAGTGGGATTGCACTCAAGCACTAGTTTATATCAATTTAAAAAAAAAATGCCTTGGAGTGCGATAACAATCACTGTGACAAGTGATTTTTATTCATTAAATGTATACATGTATGTGATTAAGTAATTATGAATAGTATGGACACAAAATCGAGTGTGCTAATATGCGTATTAAAAGGTTTTTTAATGAACAAACATAGTTTGCCGTGAAATGAAACGCCTTTAACTTTTCTTAAAAGACGGTACATAAGAAACTATACGGATCTGCAAAAATACTGATACCTACATTTTTACAAAGGCCAGTCAGTCATCAAAGAAGTGATCTTTCGCTGTGCCAACCAGTGACCTTAAAATAAAATTGGTCGATATATTCTTTGATCATCATGATACAAGACCTTCTATTAACTTCATTTACACCATTGAAGACGATGAATGAGGTAAAATTCTACAATAACATTTTAACATAGTGTTGATTGTACAAAGTTTTGCTGTCATATCATTTGCAAGATGGCCTGAGTAGCTTAGTGAAGGTTGCAGGAATCCGATGGATGTGGGACGGACAAGATTGTGCATTGTGACGACACTTGCGGGAGGCCTATGTCCAACAGTGGACGTCTGTCGGCTGAGATGATGATCATTTGCAAAGGATATTTGAATGCTAACAAGATTTATTTTTTTAAGATTAACTGCTGGGAAAATCGACCTTTTGCAACGGCTTGGCCAGAAAATATACAGCAGATACACAATACAGATAAAAAAGGTTGGTAATATTCTGAATGATCTAAGGTTACCTAAATATTCTCTTATACAAAGTGAGACAACCACACAAATTACAATAAAAGTGTTTCTATTTGCATAACAGTGGCACTATGCTGGATTTAACTAACTGTGACATTGCCATACTGATGGTATAGTCATGATGATAATATTGATTTAATCCAGTGTGTAAAATACAGGAATTCAGCCGAATATCCTTCCAAGTGAGCTTTTGTGGAACCTTGTACAGTTGTGCAACATACAGGCGCCGATGTACCTGTACATCTTAACTGTATAAGACAAACCTGTCAAGTATATACCCCTAGCATGTATGGCTACATTTGAACTGGAAGCTTTAGAGTCGGCTAATTGGGAAAAAGCTGGGAAGATAATGAATCATTCCAAACCCCCATTAAATCCAGGTGAAAACGTATATGTTGTATTATTTTATATTAAACATTCATTTCAGATGTAGTCAGAATAATAAAAAAGAAAAAACGAAACCGGACTGCCTTCACGACAGAACAACTTCGGAGTTTAGAAAATGCGTACTCCGAACACAAGTACATAGACTCAGTGACACGAGCTGAGATCGCCAAAAGATTGAAAATCAGCGACAAAAGCGTTAAAATCTGGTTCCAAAACAGGAGAATGAAGGAGAAGAGGGAATCGTCTGAATCCAGTTGCGATTCATCGAGTGAATCAGTTAGTATCGAATCCCTTTCAGTACATACTCCACCCTCATGGCAAGAGATTATTAATTTACCTACCACTGAACAAATTTCTCATTACTCTGACAGTGCCTACCAACTACCCACTTACTATAATACTAATGAACCTCAGCCTACCTTTGGAGATATAAATTCATCTGATTCTCCAACATGTTTTTACAATGAACGTACTGTATATCCTACTCAGTATTATCCTCAAGATTTAGGCTTTTCGAATGAAGGTCATGGATATGATCAATATGCCAGTGAAGAAAATAATGGTTGGACAGGAAGTCAGTACCCGTATTACTCGACTGTTTAGATTACTTATTATTTTACAGACATTTATAGTTAATAGTTATAATAATCGCTATGCAACCAAAATCAATTATTTTGGATTTTTTACTAACGAATCTGTGCAAATCGCTACACTTTATCAAGAGGCTTTCATCAAATAAAAAAATAATTTGAATAAATAAAAAAATATATGATCGTCACTGACATGGTTTTGTCTATAAGATAAAAAGAGTTTGATTTATTTATTATATTTTATACCTACTTATAATTAAGTAATTTATTGTTTTTAAGTAGGTAAATCTACAAATATATTTATCACATTGAAATGTTTTTAATTATAGCAAAAAAATCTATCGTAATCAAATTATCTATTACATATTTGTATATTATAAAATTTCATATTAATTTATGAAGCTTCATAAAATTAACTTTTATGTTGTATTTATTCACAATTCATTTATTCTCGATTCGTGAAATAATTAATTGGTTTTGCTTGAATAGTGATTAATTTATATAAATATAGATTTATATTTTATGTTAATTTAGGCAAATAGATTATTCGTATTTTTATTATACGGCACGGTTGGCGCAGTGGTTGAAAGATTGGCTTTTGCGCTGCATGTTGTGAACACGTATTTAAATGGCCTTAAAGATAGGTATTCGGATTCTGGGTGTCTTATTTATGTGAATTATACATGTTTCTGAACGCACTCACTACGATATAAGAGCTATTTCCAGTGTGGAATAAAAACAAATACACAAGTATACATAACTTATAGTTTTTCAAAATATTTTTGAATACAGATATTTATGGAAAAGAGAAATATGTGAAAAAATACAATTGTGGTGTTTGATAGGAAATTACTAGATATAAGCCCTTTTTAAGTAAGACTAGATTAAAAACTACTAGAGTAAGTGAAATTAATATATTATTCTCTATAACGAATAGATAGAGATATTTATTTTAAGTTATTTATCACTTAGTTATTATTTAAATTATTTTAAAAAACATTGTTATTTTTTTAAATATATAGTGTTAAAAATGTTTTGTAAATTGTGGGTTTTATTATTGAGTTCAAATATTTATATTTGTATAAATATTTACTACTAACATTATGTATTTTCTATTCTATTTCTTATTATTTCTGTTTTATCTTGAAACTCTGTTAAAAAATTCTTTATTACTAACAATTTTGGCAAACTGTTAATTATTATGTTTTATTAAAAAATGTTTTTGACTTTTTAAGCTTACTTATAATATATTTCAGTGTGAAAAGGTTTCAAATAAAATATCAGTAAAAGTTTTAGTTTTCTTTAATCAATAATATTGCATTTTTGGTGATTATAAAACAAACAACATTAAATTAATGATTACACTTTTACAGGATTTATTTACATAACAGGATTATCACATTTATACTACAATGAAAACATTCCATATAACAATTTGTACAAGCTTACTTATTAACGATTATGACAACTGACTTTTTTTCGCAACTTCGTCATTATGAATGTCGGTTACTACAGACACGAAATCTAAGTCGAAAACAGATAAAAGGATAGCTTATATCCTGCTGAGGTCTAAATTTATTCCATCCCAAATTTCATCAAAATTGGGCCAGTAGTTTAACCTTAAAGCGTTACAGGTAGACACTTTTATATTTATAAATAAACACGTCAAAATTTCCGACGATGACTTGATAAGGGTTACGGGAATCCGATGGATGCGGGACGCTCAAGACCGTTCATTGCGGCGACTTATTTTGTACTAGTATTTTGAAAAGGTACTGCAGTTATAATGTACTGAGGACTTGGAGATTGCTGAGTGAAATTATACGGTACTTGAGGCATCACTTGGGTAACATGACAATCACAGTTACAGGATTTTTTCGTACTGTTTGCTTGAACGGGAGGCATATTTAACAATGGGTTACTCGGAGCAGAAACAGGTGGGGAACTAGAAGTGACAACAGGCAAAACACTCAATGGTTTCCAAATGACTCCACCGGGAGGAATGTAAGGCTGCGTACAAAAAGGTGAAACAGTCGGTAACAGAGATACAAATCCAGGATTACTAGAAGCATTTCCTGGAACAATTTGTTGCGGATCCATTACTGTCATATTCATTTTTCTTCTAAGAGATAAATCTTCAGGAGTCATCTGATCTGTGAATCCCACAGACTTTGGTTCTTCCATTTTCTTTATTTTTTCAGCTTCTTTTTTAAATGTTTGTGCTTCTACGTTAGATGGTTTAGCTAACGCTATAGATTTGTATTTCTTACACAATTCGATAGAGAATTCAGCAGAACTTTTGAACTCTGGAGATGGAACTCTACTTTTTACAAACACTGATGGCGGATGAATACCTTTAGTTGCAGCTACAAGATTTGGAATAACACTACTACTTACAACTGGTTTTTCTTCAGTATCTTTGATTTCAACACTTTGTCTCGTAATTGTAGAATTTTTTGTTTGAATATTGTTGTAAGAGTTTCCTTGACTAAAATGAGTTAACAATGTTAATGACCGCGGGTGTTCATTAGCTGATGATGTAGGCACATTATTTAATTGATCTTTAGTGAATTCCAGAGGCCTTCTAATACCTTGTTCGTCATCAACTTCTTTGGTAGTACTTTCTTTTTTTTCCTTCATCCGACGATTCTGGAACCAAATCTTGACTGCTCTCTCCTCGATGTTCAACACTGCGGCAACTTCCGCACGTTGAGCGCTTCCGATGTATGGAAACTTTCTGAACTGCTTCTCTAAATAATTTATTTGATCCGTTGTAAAGGCACTTCGGAATCTCTTCACCTTTTTTGGGCTATAATTTTGCAGATTATCCATCTGAATAAGAAATAACACAATAAATGGATAAATTTTAAATAAAACATTTATAAATAAACAAAGTAAGTATTGTAAAACAATGAAATCAAATTATTCAATCAAATGTAAAATCAAAATTATAAACCTAATCTACTAATTTTTAAAAGAGTTTTTTGTTACAATCTTAATCTTATTGTGTTTTATTTTGGCTCTGGAGAATAACTTTGGCCCAAGCTTTATAACCAACATGAACTCATGATACTGTAATGACTGTATTACTTTTGGTTAACGAGCTCATGTTTTTTCCAGTTCCGGTAGTCGAACGGTAAAAACTTTTGCTCTCGGAAAGAACAATACAAACCTCAGAGTAAAGGAGATCAAACCCACTTTCCACTAGTGAAGGAACTTACGCGGACTAAATAATTATAATCACATCATAAACTCAGTGTCTAACTTGTTGAATTTATAGTGAAAAAGAAACAGTAAATTTAACCCAAAAGTGTCAAAGTGTCATAGACTAGATTTTCAATATTATAAACCAAGCTACCAACCTAATATTCCTGTGTTGCAAGACGTTAATTAAAACAACAGTGAACTGTCAACGAGTGATAGAGTAAAGCGCGGTCCACACATATCTCACCTATAAGTTCCGTTAAGTTATTGCATTATTGTAAAAAACGGAAGTATGTCAGAGGAAAATAAATCAATATTAACATTCTATGCAATGATAAAACTATAAATGGAAAAGCAAGCAGCTCTCATCACTGCTATTACGTATAAAATTATGGTTTCTATAGAAGAAATAATTAAACCACTAATGGAGGAAAACCAAATATTAAAATTAGAAATCGAAGTTCTTAACATGAGAATTAATAAATATAATAATAATATTCCACAACTATCACACAACGCCGTCTAGTCCCAAGCTAAGCAGAGCTTGTGTTATGGGTACTAGACAACTGATAAACATACTTATATATTTCTAAATAAATACATATTATAGATAAATTACACCCAGACACAGAACAAATGATCATGCTCATCACATAAACATATGTCCTGGGTGGGAATCGAACCCACGACCTGCGGCATAGCGGTCAGCGCCACTAACCACTAGACCAACGGGCCAGTCAAAAATTAATTCTTTAGAAAATATAAACAAAAGAAAACTATGCGGAATTATTCCAAAGTATTAAAGAATTCTTTCATAAATTGAATGTGAAAATTGAAAATGATGATATCAACAAAATGCATAGAATTGATAAACAAACAACAGATAAAATAAGACACACTAATTTCATTTACAACATATAACAAAAAACAAAAAGAAAACTCCAGAGAACTTATTTCCAAAGAAACACTACAAAAACGGAAAGAAATACAATCGCAGTTAGAGCAAGAGAAAGAAAAGGGAAACAAAGCATAGATTAAGAATAATAAAGTGGTAGTAAAAGCAAAAGATAGTGAGAAAACGTAAAGAGACGCTTCAAAATCATCTAGCACAACAACAAAAAGATAGCGCAGTATCATTAGTGACCCCTGCAAAACTTCAACGAATAGATTCATTTGCGTATATGAAATCTAAATCCAACTCCTACTCTTATAAAAACACAACGAACGCATAGGATCCACTAGAGATCGGTAACCGAAGAAAAAATGCAACAACCACAACTAAAATTAAAACACAATAAATAAAAATCTCCCTAACCCGGTTGATCACCGTGGGGTCAGAGACCAAAACCCCCCTGAAATGTTATCAAATAAAGGAAATTCACACAACTGAAAAAATATAATAAACTATTAAACCAGCGCTGTGAGCTCATCGCATTAATAGTGAAGCAATATGGAAAGAAGTATGCTTAATGTTAAGAGAAAAGACCAATTAAGCCTTAAATCATCATTATCATCATCAGCCTTTTTTTTACTGTTGGGACTCAGACCTCCTCTCTAGGAGAGGGAATGGGCCGTAATCCACCACACAGTCCAGTGAGGGTTGGTGAATGTCAGATGTCTTCGAATTTTTGGTTCTAGGGCATGCCGGTTCCCTCACGATGTTTTTTTTTTTCACCGTTTTAAGAGCAGTGGTGATGAAATAAATAACACAAAGTAATGCGCCTGCTGGAAGACGCATTGGAGGGCCTCCTACAATGTGGACCGATGACTTGGTGAAGGTTGTAGGAAACCGATGAATGCGAGACGCACAGGAACGTTCTTTGTGGCGACGCTTGGGGGAGGCCTATGTCCAACAATGGACGTATATCGGCTGAAATGATGATGATGATGAATGCGCCTGGCTAGGTTTGAACCCGTAAACTACAACTCGACATATGGATATAACATCAAAAATCTAAAGTGGAAATGGGCGAGTCACCTTGTCAGAAACAGAAAAGAGAAATGGGCTAAATTAGTAGCTGAATGGTACCCCAAAGAAGGCAAACGGAAGAGAGGACGCCCAATAAGAAGATGGGACAACGATATAAAGGTGGAAGCGGGGCCAATGTGGAAGAGGAAAACCCATGACCGAGAACTATGGACGAACATGGGGAGGCTTATGCTAAACCAAAATAATCTTCTGTAACCGATGTAGGATAATATTTTTTACATTTCATAAACAAAACAGTATTAGATATATTAATATATCGTTATAATAATAATAAAAACAAATCAAATATATCAACTTAGCACACGAGGTTGTCGACATGTGGAATGTGGACTCGGCTGTCATTGTGCCGATTGTCGTAACCGCCAATAGTCTTATTGCCAAAAGCTTCGACGACCATCTGTTGAAGCTGTCGTTGCGCGCTTGAATCAAGGGTCAGATACACCAGGCAGTACTCTTCGATACGGCTCGCATTGTGAGGAAGTTCCTGTCTCTGGAGCTCTAACCACCCGTAATTAATAATGATTATTATTATTATAACGAGCTCAGGCCAAAGTTATACCCCATGGCCAAAGGCCCCAGGGTTGTTTCTTACTTTTTATAAAAACTGCATTACTTACCACTGTAATTTGGTATCCCCTTCCGAAAAAGTCACCACTGATTTCCATATTTAAATTCTCTTTTAAACCGTTTTGTAAATATTTCATCATGATTGCTGGTCCAGCCAATACTATCAACTAAGAATTTCAAACTGAGATGTCTTATATATAGTTATGGTTGGAAAATCACTATTTTAATGACCATATAAACTAATCATACACTATTAACTAATAATCGTCTGACCAAAATAATTATCACAATGTGTAATAATAATTATCACAATGTGTAATTTAACGAACGGTCACCGCGGTTTCACCCGCGATTTTGGCGTTTTCCGCTTCGGAGGGTCGTAGCGAGATGTTATATTGCATATAGCCTTCCTCAATCAACAAAAAAAAGAATCCTCATGTAACATGGTACTTTAAGTTTCGTTTTAGTCAATAAAAGTCTGACACGATCTTCCACTCCACTCTAGAGCAGGAGAAGTCATTTTTTCCCACCTCAAAAAAATACTAAATGATTCTTTCAAAAAATCTTTTTTTTTTTTAATTGGTTGCTAATGCACTTATAAGATAATGAGATGATGATAATAATGATGTTTAATGATAATGATGATGATAATAATAATGTTAATGATGATAATAATGTGATTTTTTTTACTTGTTATATTGTAATAATAATGACTCTCTGCACCTATTGATTTTGACTGTTAGTGCAGAGAGTACCTGTAATAAAATAAATAATGATAAGCATATAATAATTATGTTATCATAATTTACATTGGCATAACGAGATTCAGCATAATGTTCATTACGCATAATATTACTAAGCATAAGTGTTTTGTCATAATGCTTATTACCATAAATACTGCTAGCATAATAATTATGAAGCATAATTTTATAAAGCATAATGTTATAAGGGCATAATGATATAAACACATAATGTTCTTTGGAAATAATAAATAACTCCAAACGATAAGTTGTAGACGGGTCTACCTTTTATAGCAGAACTTTTTACGTCATAATATTGTTTTGCATAACAACGGATAGCATAAACTTCATTTCGCAGAAAATCATTTCGCATACACTCAGTTGTCATACATTCAAAACTCATAAGTTTGTTAGTCAGAATCATCTTTAGGCATAATGTTTATATCCACAATAATTAAAAAGCAGAACCATCATATCGCAGAAAATTCACAGTCAGAATCGTCTTTTACACGTACATTTTATATCGATAGTCATTAAAAGGCAGAACTGATTTTTTTCGCCACACACATGCGACGATAACGTTAATTGCAATTGCAATGGCAATTGGAGCTAATTTAAGATTAGTTTGACCTAAATTGTCTATATATTTTGTTTTATTTATTATTTAATTATCATTATTCAATAAAACAGTTGATTGTGAAAATAAGTTGTTTTTAGTTCCTTGTAAGAAGCATTCAAACATGCAAACAAGAATACACCATGATATTACTACTAATATCAAAACGCTAACCTAAATGCTAATTACAAAAATATTGTCGGCTTGGATGCATGTAGCATGCAAACAGGCATACAACATGCAAGCAGGCATGCAACATGCAGCATGCATGTAGCATGCAAGCAGGCATGCAACATGCAGCATGCAAGCAGGCATGCAACATGCAGCAGGCATGCAGCATGCAAGCAGGCATGCAACATGCAGCGAGCATTGTTTCTGTCACGGCTCCGGCGCTGCGGGGTTTGGGCGGCGCCACGCGAGCTTATCGTCACAGATGGTTTTAACGCTCACCACCGCAGCTAAGACTGCGTAAAGTCGGTTTCGCAGCGATTCGTTTCTGTCACAAAATTTTGCAGCACAACGTATTGACTTTTTATGACACAAATTTAATTTAATATTGAAAATGCTACCAATACATGCTATATTTAGAACATTCTATGTCACTTTTGCAGACCATTCGATTTTAAATACATTGCACGTAGGTTATCTAACCATTCGACAGCATAAATTTACTTTATTTAAATTATCAGTTTTATTCGATATATTATAAGTTTTTGATGTTTTGAACACTAAATTTTACAAGAAGATACATCTATTTTAATTTTTGATGTTCAAATATGCACCCATACCAAATAATCGTATCTGTAAATAAATGTTATGCTAAACAAAATTACACATAATATTAATTATGGCAAAGGTAATTATGCGAAACAAAATTCTGCCAAGATAAAAGTATGCCATTGTAAATTCGGACACGTAAATATTCTGCCAAACAAAAGTTATGCTAAATAATTTTTATGCCTTAAAAATATTCGATTAAATAAGATTATGCCATGTGAGTTATGCCAAATAAAAATCGGAGTATCAAGATTCTGCCAAATAGAAGGAACCCGTTGTAGACACTGTTTCATCTTTGATTATATTGGGCATCCATGATGGATTTTTCACTACTGCCACAAAAAAAACCTAACCTAACATAACCCAGTAAACGATAATACGTCGCCACAAAAAAATCGCCTAAAGATCAATTTAAAAATTATTAGCTACATTCACCCAATTATGACGTTTTTATATTTATGGCTCATGATTAATAATATAATTATTAGACGAATAAATATTAGGTATGCCTTTAAAATGTATGCAACTCCAACTTAAGCCAAAACATATTAGACTAAAATAATGTCTGTCTAAAAAGTCCGACTTAGGAATTTTGTATAATATTTAATCATTTAAAAAATACTCATACTCCATACTTTATACAAGGTTCTTCTATTAGTAAACAATGATAAAGATCTCTTAATCAACCATAATTATTAACACAGTGTTGACTGCATCAGATTTCATTTTACCTTAATAACGACCCAAGTCGTTTGACTTTTTAAACATACTCTAGTTATGCTAACCTTTGCATTATGCCAAAGTATTATTAAGCTGCAGTATTATTATGCTATTAAAAGTTATGCAAAAACGTTATGCCAAATTATATTATGCCTTAAAATTTTATGCCAATAGGAGTATTACCATTTTTAATTTCTAAAAAGGTAGAGTAAAGTAAAATTTGCATAGATTGTAGGTACAATGATTGGATGGAACAATAATTAAGTGAGCCTTGTACAATCTACCTCATATTAGGCATGCAAATTTTAATGAAGTTGTTAACAATATTTACAGACAATCTTAAATAACTTTAAAAATCTACTTAATATAATTGGCATAAAATAAATTAGATAAATTAAAATCACAAAAAAAATAATTATGTACCTTTGTCAAAGAACAATAATAATAAAAGATAATAATCATTAGTCAAAGAAAAAAATAATAAATCATTAGGTATATCAAGTAGTAAAAAAATAAAATAAAACAAAAACAAAATTGAATTATTTGATAGGTCACAGTAAAAAATAAATCATATAGTCTGTCAAGGAATAAAAGAATGTATACTTATTGCAAAATAAAAAGGATTATTAGGTATGTGAAATAGAAAATTTAATCACGTATGTCACAGAGAAAATTAAGTCCTTAGGTATGATTATATTAATTCATATGTCAGCATCAATTAGGAATTAGGAGTTCCTGAGAATAACGCATTCGAACAAACAAACACACTCCTAAACTTTATAATATTAAGTGTGGTATAAATGGATGAATTACTTAATGTCTCTTGCAGCTTAAAACATGTAATCTGTTTAATTAAATATGTACCAATATTGATAATTAGTTCGTAATGAGTTAAATACAGTACTTATCAACATTGTCAATACTACTATTATAGGATGTCGCTGTCATGACTGTCTTTGTAGATAAGATTTTTGAAGTGGTAGTGTAGTTTTTTTTTATATATAATATCAGGGACCTTATTATCATCACCAATATTCATCATCATCATCATCATCATAATCATCATTTAATTCAATAAACTCCAAGCGGACGGCGGCATTCGCGCATCTATTGTGTCTCAAATTGACGGTATCGGAAAGGTCAGCCACTGTTGGACATAGGCCTCCCCCAAGTATCGCTACAATGAACACTCCTGTGCGTCTCGCATCCATCGGATTCTCGCAACCCTTACCAGGTCATCAGTCCACCTTGTAGGAGGCCTTGCAGCGCCTACGTCTTCCGTTACTTGGCCCCAACGGCCATCTGTTCTGCGACCAATGTGCCCTGCCCATTGCCACTTAAGGGGATACATCTCGACATACATTTTCACTGTTTTTCATACAAGCGCTCTTACGCGATTATGGGGTTATTACACATTTTTCATCAGATATTTTGGGAACACAGTATCTTGTGGATATTATCTAGGCTTCTATGGAAATCAAAAGTTTTGTATTATATCCGAGTAAATCACGGAATTTCTAAATGCCAACAGAGTTTTCAGGTATTATCACTCTTTTTTCGCGTTGCCTTTTCGTCAAACATCACGTTGGATTGCGTTAGAAGAATTAACAAGCTTTTAAATCGTGCTCGATGTTTACGATAGGCGAATGGAAAAGCAACCTCTTAATGTGTCATGTTAAAATGTCAAGCGTACGAACGAGAAAGACGGATAGAGCTATGCACACTGTAGAACGTTATTTTTAGTATATGCGAAACCTTGCACAACACAATTTGGACACCACCGATACCGTAGTATCGGTGGTGTCCAACTTGTGTTGTGCACAACAAAACAACCCCTCAGTCGCCCGGGTGGCCTAACTAGGTTTTTATATCGCCAACCAGGTACACATGAAGGAACAAGAGACCTGACCCACGTGACAGCAGAAGATAATATAAGACATCCCAAGTTAGATAAATTTAAACCTTCTGCAATTAGCAGAAGATAAATAGTATTCAATTCGGAGCATAATAACATAAAAGAATATAACGGGAGGAAATATTATAGAATACTGTTATGTCAATTTGATCTTTAAGACGTAACATTAAGGTAGGTAAAGTTATGAAAACGGTTTTTTCTCGTAATGTACTTGTTAATTTCAATATTATATCGCAAGTCGAATAGTCTAATGGACGACCATTAGACTAATTCGATAGTACACTTATATTGACATGGCCGTAAGTTAAAATCTATCATGCTTCTTTTAGTAGTTATGTGTTTATAATATTGAGTTTTGATTTATATTAAGTCCCACATTAGATAGAATGATTTTAGTCTGGATTATTTTAATGGGTCCCGACTGTTGCTGAACTGTGGACTGAACTTGTTTATTTTTCTTTTCAGTTTTTATTTAAAGTATTTTTTTACGAATATTTTTTAATATTACGAATATTTTTTTTATTTTTATAAATATTTTTTAATTTTTTTATTCTACACTTTTTAGTTACTATTATAATATTACTATTTATTCACTATATTTTAGACGTAAAATCACTATAAAGTTCAAAAACCGACCTAGGCATTTGCCTCAGTACAAAATAAATAACAAAGATTTCCTGTTGTACTTTTTTTTTAATATGGTCATGACATACTATTTTGAAATCCATATGAAAAGCCCTTTTATTTGACACCCATATTGCAGAATTAAAAAAAAATATTTTTTTTACTCTAACATATAGCATCTCACAGTCGATATGTTGTTGTTTTTTTTAACGTCACCTATCTAAGAACACTTGGGTTATCAAGACAAATCTAAGGATATGTTAATTATAAAAATCTGTTCAGCGGTTTGGAAGATTTGAGGTAATAAAGAATATTACATACATACAAGATACGCGCGAAAAACATAACCCTTCTAGCAGTCGGGTAAAAAAAAAATGATTAGGATAGGTAACGATTTATTCAATATAAGCAATATTTACAATTAATTTACAATTAAAGGTAAACATATAAAATAAGTTACAATATTAAACTGCTTTTGATATGGTAGAATTGTTTGTAATACAGTTTTGAGCATGAAAAAAACAGTTTAGTTGTTTCAATAGTGCCAATGAAATACTAATTTTATTTTTAAAGAACAGTTTAATGCGGTGAATGAATGCGGTGAACGGCAACATTTAACATGATTAGAAACATAATTATAATTTTTCTATTTTATAACAGTAGCATCACTACATTAACTGTCATACTTGCCCAAAAAATAAAAGTGAAAATAGCACTAAATATTTTTTTTATTTATTTATTTATTGCCAATTCAAACTAACAGTTTACACCACATATTTTAATTATTAATTAATATCGATAACACAGAAAACATTTGAAAAACATTAACATAATAGTAATCAAAATTCTAAAAATTTAAAAATAATAATAATAATGTTCATGTCAAAAATAATATTCATAAAAAAAAACCGGCCAAGTGCGAGTCGGACTCGCCCATGAAGGGTTCCGTAGCAGCAAGTAACATAATATAAAAGTTCTTGTAATGTGTTGTAACTTTGATCGATGTTTTAATAATAGTGTATTTTTTTCGGTTTATGACGCATTAAAAAAAAACTACTTACTGGATTTCGTTCAAACCAATTTTCGTTGGTAGTTTTTATAGTAATGTACATCATATATTTTTTTTAGTTTTATCATTCTCTTATCTTAGAAGTTAGAGGGGGGGGGACACACATTTTACCACTTTGGAAGTGTCTCTCACGGAAACTATTCAGTTTAGAAAGAAATGATATTAGAAACCTCAGTATCATTTTTGAAGACCTGTCCATAGATACCCCACACGCATGGGTTTGATGAAAAAAAAATTTTTGAGTTTCAGTTCTATGTATGGGGACCCCCAAAATTGATTGCTTTTTTTCTATTTTTGTGTGCAAATCTTAATGCGGTTCACAGAATACATCTACTTACAAAGTTTCAACAGTATAGCTCTTATAGTTTCGGAAAAAAGTGGCTGTGACATACGGACGGACAGACAGACAGACAGACAGACAGACAGACAGACAGACAGACAGACATGACGAATCTATAAGGGTTCCGTTTTTTGCCATTTGGCTACGGAACCCTAATAATGTCAAATGAAATAAAATAATAATAACACTAATAATGAGAAATAATATCAAAAAAGAATATTAAATTTACAATAATATGTCAAAAATTTCATTGAGCTATTATGCTGGGAGTGGCTATGGGCTCCAGGTAACGAGCCGCAGTGTTAAGGAGTTCAATTTCAGCACTTGCAAAGATGTCAATAGTAGCGTCATACGTAATGTGCTGTTGATGTGGGTAAGGACTAGGTACACGGGACTGGTTCTGCACTGCCGTCCTCTAACTAAAAAGCAGCTAAGTGATTTTGTTTCTAAGTTAGCTGCTTTTTAGTTAGAAGACGGCAGTACAGGTTATGGTATAGGCCTATGGTATGAAAAATAGTGGGCGATGACGGGGGTGTAGTGTATGCCTGATGGGAAGTGGAATGTTAAAGGAGATGTAGGTACTCAAGTAACGAAGAATTGAAGTGGGAACGACGAATTAGGCGAATGAAATATTTAACCACACAAAGATTTCTTCTTACTTCTAAGCTTTGGTAAGACATAATTTTGACATTTTAACTACGAGTTGCGGAAAACAGCCCGTTGTATTATATTATACAATAGATAAATTATACCCAGACACAGAACAAATGATCATGCTCGTCACATAAACATTTGTCCTGGGTTAGAATCAAACCCACGACTTCTGGCATAGCAGTCAGGGCAACTAACCACAAGACCAACAAGCCTGTCATTATAAAACTTCGTAACCGTAACTGAAACTATCGTTTATCCAAACGGCAAACGATACCGACATAAAAGTTTCGGATAAACGTTGAGTCTAAATGACAAGTTACTAAAAACACTAAATCATTGAATAGTCTACTCATACTCTTAACTCAATTCACTTTAAAAAATGTTTTTTAGAATAATCTTATAGCAGTAATATATGTAACGCCTACTTAAACACTTGGGTCGAGGCAACGTACCTTAGGATGATTCACCGTAGTGTGTTTCCGAACGCACTTTAGCACATGCGCGTCGCGCCAACCAATCACAAAGCGTTTTCTTAGGTTGGTAGACGATTATTATTTTTGAGTACACGTTAACACGCTTTTTTTATTATTATTAGCTTCACCTGTATGTTTGTATGTAATCAACGCCTTTGAACTCGATTTTGCCCAAGTTTGGGCGATCAGATTTTCTTTAAACTTTGCACAAACATCAAAGTCCGATGACAATGCAATAATCCGATTTTTGTTTTGTTTGTTGCGAAGTCCTCCAAATGACATATCCCAAACTTGGGCGGAGCGGGAGATAGTGTCAGACTCTTACTGACTGAAGGACCCACCGCGTTTCTTCTTGCCTTTTTTTGCGTTTTGAAAATCATCTAATAACATTCCCACTCTTGGGCGGAGCGGGAGATAGTGTCAGATGTCAGACTTTTACTGAATAAAAACCCACTCCTGTTCCGAAGTACGAAAGGCAACGAAGCCTTTCGTATTGGGGCTTGAGCGATTTACCGAATTAACCCTGGCTCCAATAGGCTTCGACCCAGCTGGGCCCCTGTTGCTGACAGCTCCTTGAGGCGTGCGGGAACAGTGCGCGCCGTCAACTTGGGCTCGGTGCGGACAGTTACCGGACGGTCAGACAGCGAGCTACCCATTGCTCACCGTCCGCAAGCCCGCGTCCACGGTGGCCGTAAATCGGGATTGGAATCCGCGCGGCGGCTGGGGCGCCGTTATCTGATACGGTCGGCCTCCTCCTTTGCTAGCATTACTGCTTCGCAGAAGGAGGCAACCGCCAGCCATTGCTCCTCGCTCCGGACCATGGCCTGTACCAGGGCCCGTCACGAGAGTTCGCCGCCGTCGATCGCCTCCACGGGGGCACGGCGATGCTCTGCCCAAGCGGGATCCACTGTGTCCTCCGGGCGTCCCGCACAGTGGCGACACCAGGGCGTCACTTCCGGACGTATCCAGTGCAGGAACCTCCCAAACTTACGACTGCCATGTCCTGTGAGAATCTGCGTCATGCGGAAGATGCAGTAATTCGATTAAAATATTATTATGTTATCCTGATTATATTCGCCAGGATCCATCAATTTTAATTAAATATATATATATATATATATAGAAAACAAAATTTAATCGTAATATAAGCAAAAATAATTCTTAACGTATAAATAAAATTACCGGTAGCAAAATTGGGATATTGGAATTTAGAGCTTGATTTGAAAACCATTATGCGTAATCTGCGCATGTTGTACCATCGACCCGTTTTTTTAGTTGCACACATGACTGAATAATATTTATCTCCTTAATATTTTTATCACATTCGGTGGCTATTCTCTAAAAAGTGAAAAAAAAATCAGTTTAAAGAAACTAAAAAACACGCTTTCATAGCATATCAAACTAAAAAGTGTAAAATAGTTTTTAATATAGGTAGAAAACAATAATTAGAACAAAAATTATTAATATTATTGTGAAAAAAGCGTGGGGTGTTCGATTTACGAAAAATATGACACAAAGCGCCTAAATATTGAAAAAAAAATTACAGTTTTTAGTTTGATAATATGCTATGAAAGCGTGTTTTTTTGTTTTTTTTTTTTTTTAAACTGTATTTTTTTTTAAGATTGTGATACGTAGGATTGGATTGCAATTCTATCTTTTGTATTATATGTGATCTCACGCTACCATTACGTTATTACACATTTTTCATTAGATATTTTATAAACACAGTATCTTATGGATATTATATAGAAATTATTACTATTGAAATCAATTTGTAAATTTGTGTAAAACTAATTCAGTAAAGACCTCTGAAAATCTGCTATTTTGTGTGAACTTTGATACTTCATAATATACTCAAATATCAAAAAAAGTATAATAATAGAAGCCTAAATTTATTATGGTTTTGAATGGCAATAATTTTTTCAAAAACTTTCAAGTGTTTAAACAGAATACGCACTTCCTGGAACAAGTTTTGTAAAGTATTCGAGTAAATCACGGAATTACCGAATGCTGACAGAGTTTTCAGGTGTTTCCTCTGTGTTCGCATTGCCTTTTCGTCAAACATCGCGCTGGGTTGCGTTAGATGAAGTAACAAGCTTTTAAACCATACTGTTGACGATAGGTGAGTGGAAAAGGAGCCTCTTAATATCTGTATTTAACCTATGCCCTTAATAAAAACATTCTGATTCTGATTCTTAGAGTGCGATTTGCAAGTGAAATGTGTTGAATACTAAATTATTTAAAAACTATTTTAGTTATAAATCAATGACAATGATAAGTGTGTGACGGTCTGAATGAATATGTGGTCTGTCAAATGAACCATTAAACTTAGTAGATGTTCATCAAGCAAATAAAAAATAGAAAATTTATAAAACATTTTTATTTGTACTAAATTTTTTACAAAATAAATTTACGATCTAAATCTTATAATTAAAATTACATTATTACTCTTCATAAGAAAGTGATGATCTGATCCAAGATAAATCCCAGTTCTTCTCAATGTTGTCTCCATTGGCATTTGGAGAAGGATTTTCATTTTTAGTTTTCTGTTCAGGCGACAATTCCTGAACTTCATTGTACGAGGACTGACAAGGCTGCATTTGCAAATGTAACTGTTGGTACGGCGCTTGGCATTGTTCCTCCATCATGAAAGTCTGAAATATGTTCTGTTCTGAAGTCTGGGCTGGCATCGAGGATGGTAGACCAGTCATTGGCATCGAAGGCGGCAGACTTGTTGCTGGCATCGAAGGTAGTAAACTCGTCGCTGGCGTCGAGGATGAAAGACTCGTCGCTGGCATCTGAATAGGAGTAGATGTTGCTGGGTAGTTTTCTACATAAATATTTCCTTGACAGTAGACTTCCGACTGATTATAAACATTGTTTTTCATGCCAGGATACTGCGCGTTAATAAGCATTGGCATCTGAGCGTTTCCTATTTCTGGAGAAGACTCAGATGTGCTGACTTCCTCGGAGTCTTCCAGACTCTCAGCTCGGTCTTTCTTCTCTTTCATGCGACGGTTTTGGAACCAAATCTTGATCGTGCGCTCATTTAGGCGAAGGATATCTGCCAGTTCAATCCTTCGAGCGCGATCTAAGTAGCGGGTCCTAGAGTATTCTTGCTCTAGCTCCATCATCTGTTGACTTGTAAACGCAGTTCTGATGCGTTTCTGTTTTTTGACTCCTCCGGTGGTTTTGTTACTGGTCCATCCAGGTGACTGAGCGATAACTCTTCCGAGCGCCGACTGATTAGGCCAGGCTTGTCCTCCGATAATCTGTCCATTTTGAGTGCGTCGAAAATTTGGCCCGTTAGTGATTTGAGGGTTAATTCCTCCGGTAGGATTTAAACTCGTGTACCCTGTATTAGATCCTGTGTTTGTTTGGAATGGAAAGTTTAGATAGTTGTGCGGGTTGTACACGACTTGGTTGCTTAGAATGTTGATATTGTTGATGCTGTTGACATTGTGGCTGCTCGTGGCGTAGTCACTGGAGACACTGTTGGTAGACACTGGTGCTGAAGCAACACTGTATGTCGGTAACTCGTTCCACACAGGAGGCTGTAAAAAAGAGAAATATTTTAATAGGTACCATTTCTATAAATTCATGGTTTTGGCAGAAAACACATTTAAACCGGGATACTTAGATGCTATCTATAAAATATGCAGTCCTGAAACTAAGCAGAGAATATTAGGAAAATCAAATTACCGTTGTATTATTCTGCGACATGTTAGTGCTACCAATTTGGTCCCAATGTCCCACACCGGAGGTAACTGCACCATTGTCAACATTACAAGGAGTTGGCGTCACGGACTGACTGGTAGTCGTAGACTCCGGCATTTTGGAATATTGCTAACAGTTATAATAGTAACGATCACTACGAAAGTTCCGCAAATTATAATGTCTGTCAGCAATGTGCCCGGTTTTATATGTAAACGCCAACCCCGTGGCGAAGGATAATTAGCAAATTAGGTAAAAGTTGTGTTTGGTCTTCGCTTCGGTGATTAGGAACTAGTTATGTTGATATTTCATTTTTGTTTTGATTGTTTTTGGATGATAGTTGTATGCTGAATGTTTATAACGTTTCATAGTTTATGAAAAAATCTGTTTTGTAGACTTTTATAAAGATGTTATCTATAAATAGCTATTGTACTTAAAGACTAGCTATTAAAACACTAGACTTATCTAGTGCATTCACACTATAAGTACTATTTTGTACATTTGCTTACCTTTTCAGGTCTTTCCGCAGCTCTCATCGGTTCCCTATAGGTACCTCTTCTGCTCATTAGTGCTTAAGTTACCTTTAGCTCAAAATATAGTCTCAAAAATTGTTTTTTTTTTTTTTCAATTCAAAATAATTTCTATTGAATGCATTCTTTTTAGTACTGTCACTATAGAATACTTACTAAATAATTACTTTGCCTTTTTCCACTTATTTCCAAATAGGGAATAGAATTATTGGAAATAAGTGAATTAAATATGTCGAATAGTTCGTTAAGCTGTCAACAGGTGAGATGTGCATAGCATAGCCGGTCTTATAATGTTCCCACTGTTGGGACTCAGGCCTCTCTAGAAGAGGGAATTTGAGAGAGAATTTGTGAGATGTGCACTCAGCGATTATTATACCAAAAGTCATGTCAGCTAATGCAGGGGCCCAGCTGGGTCGAAGTCTACCGGGGCCAGGGTTAATTTTGAAAGACAGCTCGAGCCCCGGTATGAAGGCTTGAAGCAATGGGGTGGGTTTTTAGTCAGGAAGAGTCTGACACTATTTCCCGCTTCGCCCAAGAGCGGGGGTTCTCATTGGTGATTTGCCCACAATACAAAAAAAAATGTCAGCCAACATTTTAGGAGGCTCTCGTAAAAATGCAGGATCAAGAGCTTGATTCAGAAAGCGCTGCTTCTGGACACGTCTCGTATTGTAGGGAAGTTTCTTTCTCTGGACCTCTGACCATCGGTAGGTATCATGGAAACAGTTCCCGATACCTTAAATGTTATATGAAGGAACGGCATTATTATTCAAAATTAAATTCGAACTACAATTGGTATATCTTCAGCACTAAATATAGAACTGAAGTAAAGCAGCCGCAGCACAAATTCTTATACTAGATGTAATGGTTATTCTAATTAATAATATAATTAAATGTCATAAGTTTATTGTGGTACTTCCTTACTAGTTTCATCTAATTGGTATTTTACTAAATTGTATCTAGGTAATGCTTTAATTACGAGTAGTTTTCTTTGCTGTCTCGGTGCCATCAGTACCTAGGCACTACCAGGTTATAATATTAACACCCGGTGTATGTAGGCTTTGAGTTTTGAGATGAGATAAAAATAACCTGGTTTTAGGGTGTTTAACAATCTAATGATAAAGTCTTTTAATAAAAATACAAAAAATAGCATACATATCCACAATAATAACAATGCTTCAATTAGGAGCAGAATCGTTATCAATTATTGGTAAATTATCGTCATCTTATCTCTTAGACTTAACGATAACAATTAAATACCTACTCCTAAGTAGGTATTTACTTAACGATAACAAGTAAGTACATACCTACTCCTAAGTAGGTATTTGCTTGTTATTGGTTATACTTACATACTTAGTCATTTATTCTTTCTTAACAAACAATACAGTGATCTGAAATGAATAAACCTTCTTAGTTCTATAAACTATAAAATAATCTAGATTATTGTAACATACCAACGCATGTAGTTTATTCATTTACTTCTCATTATTGTGTTACTTTTGAGAACAACGCCATCTAGTTACGGACTTTGTAACTAGAAACAAGGCTTCTGTGCCAACCATGATCCCATGTTGGAGCATACAATGTTTACCTATTCGTGAGCGCTGATTGCATTATTTTATACACAAATTCTTATTATTTTTCAAGGTATCTTCAGCTATGCATTATTACTAAACAGCTATAGGCATTTTTTCAGTTAAACCCAGATATTTTTAATGGGTGTTATTAAATTATTACAATGTATATAAGAAAGCTCATAAAAAACTAACAGAAAAGCGTCATGTTGAACACGTTTCAGTCTAGTGACCCCAGCATCAGTGTTAACCTTACTGAAACCATACAGATGGCGTACTCGGTTCCAATCTTGTTGAAATAGAGCTTGGAGAATGAACATTATGATGATGTTCAACGAATTGAAAGCATTAACTTTTAATTCGTTCAACCTGTTTCTTTTTTATTTTATGTAGCATATTAAAGCTACGGTGTTTATAATATAAAAATCAACGATAGTTACCTATATCGTTGATTTAATAAATTGTAAATCTCAATCAATTAATTTGAATATTTATGAGGTTATTTTTGCAACAAAGTTGATGTCCTGAAATCACACGACGAGATCGCGGCAGACCAAAAAGGAGATGGACTGCCTTAGGAGTTGTTAATAAGTGACCTAGAGTCGGGAACAAAGGAAGGAATGGTGGGAAACCCTTGCCCAGAAGTGGGATAGTATAGAATAAAAAAAAATTGCAACCAATTTCTTTTCAAATACCTATAAAGTGAAATGTTAGGTACCTAATATAATTTCATGGACAGAATTCACTATATAAGTGTATTTTACAAAGGATAGGAAGCAACACTTTTCTCCATCACTGCTCGCGAATGTGACAAAGCGAAACTTTGTGGTAGGTATTTTACGAGTCGAAACTAGAGCATAGTGGAACTAACCAGCGATAATATAGTCGACGATGAAGCACAGTCACCTAAAAGACCCCTAGATTGTAGCTATCAGAAAACACAGACTCCAGCAGGGAATCCCACTACTTAGCTGTACACACAATAATATGTTTATTTCACAAAATAAGGTACAATCTAAACCAATTTACAAAAAGTATGACCAATTTAAAAGTACAAGAAAGGTGTCCTGGCCTCCCAGCTAGGTTACACAGTAACCTGTATTAAAACAATGAATGTGTCTCTAAAATTCATATTTATTCGTATAAAAGATAGTCCAGGTATCTACCTAAATATACTAAAAATTCCGTCTACATTATCATAAATACATACTTTTGTGGTAGGTACTACATTGGAATGGTAGCAACGGCAACGCTTGACGAATGTAGAATATTTCGCCAAAGTACTTTTACTGTGGCCTATGCCTGAGTTTGCTTATATTGAATAAACGTGAGTTGAATAGGCGACTAGGGTTGCTGCGCGCTCTTTTTGTGTATTTTATTTATAATATTGTTTTGTTTTATTTATAATTTTACAAAGTGATGCCAAATATGTACTACCTATCTAATTGTATTAACAGTAACCAAATTTCATTTATAAATCTATTTCTTTATTACAGTTTAGCTTTTTTATGCACTAATTTTGATTTTTTTAACAAATAAAATCAAAACTCACAAGAAATCCCAATTTTTCGGGTTTACGGAACCGGATTTCTGAGACAATCGGCAAAAATGAAACTTTACAAGATCACTTTGTTGTACATTTGTCCGTCTAATAAGACCTTTTTTCTTAGGAACGCGTAAAGGTATTAAGCTGAAATGAATACCAAATAGGTACTCAATGCTCTGCTACCTCTAGAAGGAGAGAAAAAGTTCAACTTCTAATCTAACCTAACTAAAGCTAAGGCCGTTCATGCTCTGTTTAGGCTCACATTTTGACATTCGCAAGGAAATCAAAACCATAGGGTAAGTAGGTACTTTCCATTAAACACGAATCCTGAAATTAGACGAGAAGCAAGGTCTCTTAGTACACGTTAAGGAAAATGTCTGAAAACCGTAAATTTGTAGTTACATAACATACAATAATTTGGCAGTAAAAGAAACCGAGCCAACCTTCTCGGTAAGCTTCACTGAGGTAATTCCCAAATTAGATTAAACCTGTCCATAACGTGGACAGGTTTAGTACAATAAAATATATATAATAAATAATATATACATTTAATAAAAGTAAACAAAGTTCTTTGAGTAGGTTTAAACATCAGTCCCTGTTTGCACACTACAAATTGGAGGCGGAGTCCAAATCAACAAAAGATTAGAAAGAGACAGAGAGATGAACTGTCAATCACCAATACAATGGAGATAATCCCCTCATTGTCAAAAGATGTTTACAAACGTACCTAAATACATTAAGAAGTATTTGAACAGTTATCTGAGTCAATAGCAATAATATTACTACTAATCACTTTGTTGACAGGATTTTAAGATATTTTTTTCTCCTAATTGGTTTGGTTTTAAACATTTAAGAGATAAGGGAAGAGTAAAGTTGATATTGTATTCTTGTTTTGTTATCCACTACTAATTGGGGTTACTTTTTGTTTTGATGTGAAACCACAGACTATCGTAAACAATATAATATTAGACTCAACAGCAGAACTAAAGAAAAAATATTTACCGTAGATAGGTAGTCTCGTCTCTGTCACACACACATTAAACCAATGAGATGAAAGAAGATAACCGTGGTCCATAGGTACTGCTTCAACTTTTACTGAAGCATTTAATACATTATTTTATGATTTGATTAAAAGAAAAATTAATACCGTTATTTTGTAACAAACTATGTAAGTAAGCTGATTCAGTAAGTTAGTCTTAAGTTTTTTAATTTTATTTTTGGCATAACATAACATAATGTCTTATAAAAAAAATAAAAAATTAGTTGGACAAGTAAATTTAACAAATATTTCATTTCATTGTCATTTTTTTACTTCCAAAAAATATGATCATGAAATGAACTTATTTGTGAAAAAAAAATTAAGACTAAAACCTCAATAAAAATAAAACCAAAAAATATTTCCAGAAAACATTGATCGTCGCAGCCCTACAGCCCAGCCGCCGCGAAAGATCATCAATCATCGCAGCAAGACAATCACAACCGGCGACACATCTGCCACGCTCGCACCGTACCGCGCCGCACCGCACCGCGCTGCAGCTCGCATCGATACCGCTCGGTAATCTTCGTTAATCATCGGTAATTTTCGGATAAGATATGCACAAACTTGCGAAGCGGTGATACAATTATTAATTTTGGTGCAGTGTTTTGGATGACAGAAGATCGGTTCAAACTTTACTTTGGTGTCCTACAGATTGAGTCGGAGATAATTTAGCGAGGATATGTGATTTTCCTTCCAAGCTGCTTATTGCAATCAACAAGCCTAGTCTTTGAAAATAAAACTGGCAATCACAGTCACCGAAATATCTGCCACACTCGCACCGTACCGCGCCGCGTCGCACCGCGCTGCAGCTCGCATCGGTACCGCTCGGTAATCTTCGTTAATCATCGGCAATTTTCGGATAAGATATGTACAAACCTGCGAAGCTGTTGTTGCAACAATTAATTTTGATGCAGTGTTTTGGATTACAAAAGATTGGTTCAAAACTTTACTTTGGTAGGTATTCTATGGTTTGACTAGAAGACAATTCGCTAAGTCTATGAAAATAAAATTTTGAACTACAAACGGAGACATAAATACTCTACACTCTCGTAAAATATTAGAGGCCGCATAGATTTCAAGGAGTACGTATAAACCAAAGATATTGTGAGTATGTGCCTACATAAAAACCATCCGATTCATTGGAGCTTGAAGACGAAACAATAATATATCTACATAATGTCCTCTTTTTATTCGTGTTCTTCATTGCTGAAGCTCGTACCCGACCTGGAAAGCTACGCCATACAAAAACCGAAATCACACTAATATTATAAAGGCAAAACTTTGTGAGAGTATGTGTGTGTGTTTGTTAATCCGTCACGCTTGAACGGCTGAACGTATTTGGATGTTTGGCCCACATGTATTCTGGCCTTCCTATCTCGAGAGTATGTTCCCTTGTGGAAATAATATAATAATGTAGTGTATATAGGTATAAAGAATATTATTCTCATAAGGACAATTACAGGCGATTCAGTTACTGATTTATTCACTCTGAATAAATAAATAAATAATCTTAAAACGAGATACAGATAATTTAAAGTGTTGTAATATTCGCATCTGGTGTGTTGGTGACGATACAAGTATTTTTTCTCTGTTCTAAAATTCTTTGGGTAAATCATTAAACAGCATATAACAAATGCAACACACCATTTTTCATTTCTTATCCTAAAACACAAAATATATCATAGCGTTAGACCTAATTCTAATAAAACCGCACAAGCTAACATAAACATTAATAAGATCAACCCTTCGCTTTTAATCTTACACACACACCTTGTTATATTCTCGTAAAAAATCACTTTCCATATTTCAGTAGTACAATATTGTAATATTGCGTGGGCGTGTCATCTTAATAAACATTTTTTTTTCGTCATATGAAAATGACATTCAGGCGTCACGTGTGATTTTGATGAAAAAATATAAAAGAAATGATGGGATCGACGGCGAACTCCTATCCGTTGCTTATTTCCTTGTCTTTATAAGGGCATCCCTTATGTTATGTGTGTGTGAGTGTTAGTATGTCACTGTAGCTGTGTGTGATTGTAAAATATAGTTCATTAGCTTCTGCCAGTAGTAAATTATTCCAAAGAAACATCTCAAGCGTGATAAAAATTATTTTATTGTGTGCCGTTCATGCAAATCCTTTAAGAGTTTTAAGTGTAAAGAAATAAACATAAACACACACATATGTATACGAACAGTCAATTTTATAATATTAGTATGGTAGATCAGATTTTTTTTTTAAATAAAGTTAAGAACATTTAATGTTACAAATAAATTGTGCCAGTAGACTGTAACTCATTTATCAGGTTAGCTAATATTTTTCAATCTTACAAATAAGCAAACAATCAAGAGGAATCTATTTTGTCATTTAAATTGATTGAATACCATAAAAAAAAATATATTAATAATTTACCACTATTTCTTCTAATGGTAAGCAATGATGTGGTAGAACATCCTTGCTTAGAAGTTACCAATTCACTCTTGACTGAAGAACCATCAAAAATCATCCAAATGACATCCCTCGCCGTTGGGCGGAGCGGGAGATAGTGTCAGACTCTTACTGACTTAAAAACCCACCCTGTTCCTTCGTACCTTTAATACCGGGGCTGAGCTATCTTTCGGAGCTAACCCTGGCCCCAGTAGGCTTGGACCCAGTTGGGCCCCAGCTGAAAAACCCCAAGGTGAGATCCTCCTCAGCTGTTTTTTCAGTTCGTCCTTTTACCACGGTTTACGAACAATGCCCCTTACAACCAACAAAAAGCCACAGTATATTTGATTGCACAAGTAACACAGTATACCCAGCCCACAGTAAACTCATATAATAAGGAACATCGCAGTATCCCGATTGCGTTTGACAAATGAGCATCATTATTCGACAGACGGCAGATCGGGCGCACTTTCGACATGCTGTATCTTTTGTTTTATTAAAGTCACCCTCCATTGATGGGATGAGGGATGACGGCAAGTGTGTACATGATGCGAGCTTGTAAGTATTATGGGCTAAGATCGTTTGGTGGGATACGGAATGGATGGTGGGATACTAAATTGTTTAGCCTTTGAAGAATTTAGGAAAAAAATATTCTATTATTATTTTTGCTAAGCTCGCATTTGATCACTATCTCACCTGATGGTAAGCAACTATTCACTTTTGACTTTAATATCCCTAGGTTGTAGCTATCAGGAAACAAAGAATCTGGCAGGTTATTCCACTCCTTAGTTGTAGGTACGCATAAATTAATGTGTTCCCAAACCGGTTTTTTTTAGTGTCGCAAGTCCGTTCGTCGAATGGCCCGTTGACCGAACGGACTGGGCGAAATTAAATGGTGCGCTACAATTATAGCTTCTTAGCAGTTTAAATATAAGAATCCTGAAATAAATTCTTCAAAATTGATCATAAAAATCTATAACAGCTCACGAAAAGAGACTTCATTAGCTTGTGAACATCGAGGCAATCCAGCTTCTTGATCATAAGGAAAAGACTAGACAGAACACGTGTAGTACCATAAATATCTAAGTAGGTACATTACAGCACGCAAACACAATAACTCATCATTCAACAAAACACCTAATTGAAACATAAAACCCTATTAAGCATTTTAATTAAGCTAAAACAACTATATAAAACCCTGAGAACGCAGCATGAATTCATTACAGAATCGAATCATCGGCTGTCTATTACGGCTAGGGTTGCCACAAAGCCGGATCGAGCGACAAAAGGAAACGCGAGCCCGGGGCGAAATCTCGCGAGCCATAAATCATAGGACGACGGAAGCAACCCTAGCGCGATTCTCAAACGCTCAAGGGGTTCATTTTAATGCTCTGTTATATTTATCTGTTATTATTATTTTTAATAATGCGGTGCTTTTAGGCTGTGGTTTTCGGATTTTTGTTTAAAATCTAATACTAGAAAATATTATCCCACTGCAGAGTAGATTGAATAGAAGAAAATCAATCTTTATCAAAGCATAATCAGCTTTTTAATGTTCCGACTGCTGGGACTCAGGCATAGGTCTCAGTCCCTCTCTCTAGGAGAGGGAATGGGCCATGTCAGTGGTTTTTAGGTTCTAAGACATGCCACATGCATTCTACAAAAAATCGTGATGCGATCTATAAAGTATTCAAATTAATTATACATTTATCTGTAAATCATACATATATGTAGTTTCAACGACACGATGGCCGTTGGCTGAAGCTAGTCTGCATAAGAATAACTAGATTGCTTCAGAGGTAGATACATAGGAACATTCAATGTCCTAAAAGTACGTGTTAAAAATGCAGGAACATCGTACAAATTGTCCTCGGTAACTTTCTAGAACATAATTTTATTTAATAGGTAGTTTAACAAGTCTTGTTACTATCAAGATGCTTATCAATAAAGCATAATTATTATTTCACAGAAGTGACTGCTGGTAATCACGTCATAGATCGATTGATTAATTAATTAGGCACTTTCTGTACATAACATTACGTTAAAGACTACGATAACTAGAGTACTTACTAAATGTCACTATAATTTACTTAATCAGCGGACAATTACAAAAAGACTATGACTAATATTCATCAATATTTTGATGGAAAGTCAATTAATAATAATTGAAATTTTAAGCAATTAATAAATTAGAACAATGTAATTACCTATCGTTAATCATACCAGTCATACCTATTTGATTGCACTTACTCATGATTGGAAATAATTATAATTATCTGCTTACAATAAGGTAAATCAATAAAATTATAAATCAATACTTACAAATAAATCTGTATAAGTTTTTAGTCGTGCGCTTATCACATAAAATGTACGAAATCCATTTAGACAACTTTTATACATTTAAATTGTGTGTAACTTGATATATTACTTAAGCTTGGTTTCATTGCAATCGGTAGATTATATCGGAAGATATACCACATTCTTGACTGTAAGACTGTTTGACATAATGGCGTTAAAAATATCAATAATCGAGTAAGAATAAATGTCATAAAAATATTTACTCTATTTACTCATACACGCAATATTTAAAAACTATAAATAATTGTCGGGCATAGAATTCTGAACTTCTTAACGTCAAAAAATGTTTTATATAATCACTGGATTTCAAAAGTTATCTACACTAGTATTATAAAGAGGTTTGTGTGTCTTTTTGTTTGGTCTGATTGCAACATATTTTCGATAGATAGCTACTTTATTCTTGAGTGACACAGGCTATATTTTACGTATGCGGGCGAAGCCGCGAGCAAAAACTAGTTTTTATTTTTTTAATAATTTGCAGAATTAACTAATTGACACTTATAAGTAGGTACTCTGGTAGGTATGATTAAAATATTAAAATAATCAATCTATTAACAGTTCAACATCAAAGCAGATCATATAATATTAAGTCTGTACTTATTCAAAAATAATACCAATATCAAGTAAATGTTATGTCAATAAGAAAATACAACTCGATAAAATTCACAACTCAGATGTCATACAGAGAGGATAATACCCCCAGCTCGTAAATAAGTAACACTAGTGATACAGGTCTGCTTCACTTAGATATTTTTGTTTTTTTTTTTTCGATATGAACTAATGACGAAACTAAGAACACATTCTACTGTACGGTACTGGATTTGTTGCAAATCAAAATTTAGCAGGATTGATTCCGAAATGAGTCACGTGTGTTTTTTCGATGTTGCCTCTTGCAGGTCTACCTATGAGGTTGTCGTCTGCTTAACTAGACTAGCCTTTGGCGGTCTTAATACATTAAAACCTTCAGCCAGGACTTACAAAACTTAATACTAAGCGACTACACGTTAAAGGCAACCCTGTGGAGTACGGATAACGTCTTAGTACGTTTGGTGAGGGAGGACAGCAAGAAACGGGTTTCAGTCACGTGCTTTTAAAGAGAAAAATAAGAGCAGCGCAGAGCCTGTGTCCAACACTGTGTGTGGACGTGTGTGGACGTCTTCCGGCCGAAATGATGATTATCATCATAATCATCATTCATTTTATTTCGACAAACTGTAAAAAATTAATAAATTATGTTAGTAGCCATAATTTCAATCAAAACATGTCAACAAACAACACAAATCAAATTGTTATATAAATTAAAATACCTAAAAAAAAACATAAATTTAATTTCAATTAAATTAATTAAAAGTCATCATTATAAATTACAATTAATCAATAAAATTGAAATAAAATTTGGTCAACATTCGGATTAAAATGCGCATCCACTTGTTTTTGGAATGCGCAGTCCAACCTAGCGGCAATCAATGATATGATATTATGATGATGTGATATTGCTACTTGGAAGTTAACTTTTCCCAAAAACGACACACAGAGGTATACGGAATAGGGTGCAAGATACCGCAAACCTGCATTAAAAAGGGAGGAAGGGGGCATCTTACATACAAATTAAGTTTGAGGTTTAATTCTATGCGCTTTATTTTTATATGTTACTATTAACTTGGAACGTTTGATTCTGCTGGCTCATTCCACAGTTTTCGGGAGATTATTCAATGACTTATCTCGCTTTAGGGCAGACTTTTGCTTACTAAAACCAACTCCTATGTTCCTTCATGGCCTTACGTTCCAGGACCCCGGATTTTCCTTTCAGAAGCAAACCCACCTCAGTAGGCTTCGATCCTGCTGGGCCCTTACGTAGGCCACATATCTTAGTTATATTTTCCCAAATATTACTGTAGAGGTATGCAAAACAGGGTGCAGCAAACCTCTATTAATTTTAAATATCGCAGCATATCGCACAGGTTTTTAATTAATTGTTTTTATTTTTATTACTATTTTGTATGTTTAATAGAATTTAACAAGACATTGTGTAAGGCAAGTCTTTTTATTATATTGAAAAGGGAGGAAGCAACTAAACATAAATTCAGTTTTAAAATATGAGTAGGGACTAGTGTATTATGGACAAAACAATAAATAATTTTATTAAGGACAAAGAAGTCCTTGAATCACTCTAGTCAATCGATCCTTAAACACACTCCTTTTTATAATTTTTTAATTGACTGGCCTGTTGGTCTAGTGGTTAATGACCGTGACTGCTATGCCGGAGGTCGTGGGTTCGACAGGAGTGAGGACAAATGTTTGTGTGATGAGCATAATCATTTGTTCTGTGTCTGGGTGTAATTTATCTATAATATGTATGTATTTAGAAATATATAAGTATATTTATCAGTTGTCTAGTACCCATAACACAAGCTCTGCTTAGCTTGGGAATAGACAGTAGTACCTTACCTTTATCGCTACCTTTGCAGTAAATTGCCAAATCATTTGTCTGCATGAATCATTTTTAAATCATATTACAAACAGACATGGAGAAGAAGTGTGGAGAGAATCTACATTAAGAAAGGTGATATCTTGCTTGAGAATTACAAGCTTATCTCACTTCTGAGGCATGTCGACAAGCTGTTTTCAATATTCTCCCACCTCCCGGACAAGCTAAATTTTATTACCGCTTCTGATCCGTAGACCAGTACCAGTCCCATACGTATGCTGCAGCAGATTCTGCAGGAGGCCAAAGAGACCTACCACTCCGCCTTGCGTTTGTGGCTTGACTATATCGAAATGTTTAAAAAAAATATTTTGTATTTTATAGCGACTTTACTGAAAATAATGTACTCAAAAGGAATAAACTTCTTTGATTTTTGTGAATGAAAAAGATATTTGCAAAATTGGAACCAATACTTTCCTGATGAACATGTATACTTGATACAGTAAGTCTGCTAAGGATATCTTAAACTCATAAATACAGATGGGCAGAAGAGGCTTGCGGGAACAGATTAGAGATGTGGAAAACCTGAAAAGGTGAGTAAATGTACAATTATGTAATGTTTTAATAAAGATAACTTTCTTTACCTTAGATACTAGAAAAAAAAGATTTTTCATGAACTATGAAACGTTGTACTCACAACTTTTATCTAAAACTTTCAAAACAAAAACAAAATGTTCACATAACAATTTACTAACGACCGAATCGAATTTGTTAATTACTTGAGTAGTCGGTTTCATATAAATAGAGGCACAATACTGGCAAACATCATAGTTAGCTGGGTTTTCGACGCCGATCGTTACTTTCTCTTATAATAATTAAGAATATTCCAAAATGCAGGAGTCTACGACTTCTTTACCGGAACTCATAGACTCCTGCATTTTGGAATATCCTGATCGTAGAAGCGTCGAGGAATAGTCCTTCTTATTAGGAGTTGGTGTAGGCCAACACCTAATAATGTAGGCAAAGGTGCGGTTACTTCCAGTAGAGGTGGATGGAACCAAGTTGATACCACGAATATGTTGCAGAACACTACGGTAATTTAATTTTCATAATATTTTTGCTCAGTTTCAGGGCAGCATATTTGTCTGTTTTTATATCTGTGTTTTTCCTTTCAGAAACTAACTTGAATTCTATAGGAATAGTACAGTATCTAATAAAATCTTTTTCTTTTTCACAGCTTTTAGCGTAGAACGAGTTAACAACACCCAGCGATATGTCAGTATCAATATCTACCAACCGTGTCTCCAATGAGTTCTCCAACCATGACGAGCAATGTCAACAACGTCAAAAACGTCAATATGTTCAGCAATCAAGTCATTTACAACTCGTCTAACAACAGCAACATACTCAAAGAAAGAAACATAGGACCTAATACAGGGTGCACGAGTTTAGATCTAAGAAATTAACTCTCAAATCACCAACTCGCCAAATTTTCAACGCACTCAAAACGGACCATATCGAAGGTTGTCCTCCGATTATCAACAACATCAGTATTCTAAGCAACCAGGTCGTGTACAACCCGCCCAACTACATGAACGTATTAGATCCTGTATTAAACTCATGTACCCTGTATTAGATCCTGTGTTTGTTTGTTATGGAAATACCAAACAAACACAGGATCTAATACAGGGTGAATACAGTTTGAATCCTACCGGAGGAATTAACCCACAAATCACTAACGGGCCAAATTTTCAACGTACTCAAAACGGACAGATTATCGGAAGACAAGCCTGACCCAATCAGTCGGCGCTCGGAAGATTTATCACTCAGGCAATAACAAAACAACTAGAGGAGTCATAAAACAGAAACGCATCAGAACTGCGTTCACAAGCCAACAGATGATGGAGCTAGAGCAAGAGTACTCTAGGACCCGCTACTTAGAACTGGCAGATATCCTTCATCTAAATGAGCGCATGATCAAGATTTGGTTCCAAAAGACCGAGCTGAGAGTTTGGAAGACTCCGAGGAAGTTAGCACATCTGAGTCTTCTCCAGAAATAGGAGACGCTCAGATGCCAATGCTTACTAACGCGCAGTATAGTGAAGGAAATATTTATGTAGAAAACTGCCCAGCAACATCTACTTCTATTCAGATTCCAGCGACGAGTCTGCCACCCACGATGCTAGCGACGAGTCTTTCATCCTCGATGCCAGTGAAGAGTCTACTACCATCGACGCCAGTGACAAGTCTACTACTTTCGATGCCAATGACGGATCTGCCGATGCCAGCCTAGACTTCAGTGCAGAACATGTATCAGACTTTCATGATGGAAGTACAATGCCAAGCGCCGTACCAACAGTTACATTTTCAAATGCAGCCTCGTCAGTCCTCGTACAATGAAGTTCAGGAATTGTCGCCTGAATTGAAAACTAAAAATGAAATCTCTCTTCAAATGCCAATGGAGATAACATTGAGAAGAACTGGAATTTATCTTAGATCAGATCATCTCTTTCTTATGAAGAGTAGTATTGTAATTTTAATTACAAGATTTAGATGTTTGTTAACGAGCAGTATCTTGGCATGAAGAACAACGTTTACAATCAGTCGGAAGATTACTGTCGAGGAAATATTTATGTAAAAAACTAGCCAGCAATATCTACTCCTATTCAGATGCGACGAGTATACCGCTTTCGATGCCAGCGAGAAGTCTACTTCCTTCGATCCTAATGACGGATCTGCCACCCTCGATTCCAGTCCAGACTTCAGTACAGAACGAACCCAAAATAGGTGAAAAGATTCTAAAGTACCTTTACAACAGATCAAGTAGATTATTTAGAGAAACAGTTTAAAAAGTTTCCATACATCGGAAACGCTCAAAGCAAGGGAGTTGCCGCAACGTTAAACATCGCGGAGAGAGCATTCGAGATGTGGTTCCAGAATTGTCGAATGAAGAAAAAAAATTTAAGTACTACTAATGAAGTTGATGACGAACAAGGCATTAGAAAGTCTCTGGAATTCACTAAAGATCAATTAAACAATGTGAGTACACCATCAGCAACCATGGTCATTTGAGTCAAAGAAATTGTTATAACAATATTGAAACAAATAATTCTACAAGTACGAGACACAGTGTTAAAAGCATAGACTTGTTGAAAGCAAAGATTCTGCAGAAAAACTAGTCGCATGTAGTGATGTTATTCCAAAGGTTGTAACTACAGCTAAAGTGATTCATCCGCTATCAGCGTTTGTAAAAAGTAATGCTCCATCTCCAGAGTTCATAACGTCTGCTGAATTCTTTATCGAATTGTGTAAAAAATACAAATCTAAATCGTTATCTAAACCATCTAACGTAGTAGTACAAACGTTTGAAAAAGAAGCTGAAAAAATAAAGAAACTGAAAGAACCAAAGTCTATGGGATTCACAGATCAATCTCCAAGTGCTCAGTACATTATAACTGCTGTGCCTTTTTAAAATACCAGTATAAAATTATGACACGTGTTTATTTATAAATATGAAAGTGTCTCTGTCTGCCTGTAACGCTTTAAGGGTTAAACTACTGACGCAATTTTGATGGGATGGAGTTAAGGAACTCAAGGAAAGATATAAGGTATCCTTTTATCTGGCTTCGACATAGACTTCCCATCTGTAATAACCGACATTCACGATGACGAAGTTGCGGGAAAAAGTTAGTTGTCATAAGTATGCTTGTACAAATTGTTATATGGAATGATTTCATTGTAGTATAAATGTGATAATCCTGAAATTGATTAAAGAAAACTAAAAGTTTCATTTTTTTTTTTTATAACTTTTCACACTGTTTATTAAACGTAAGCTTATAAGGACTAATAGTTTTAGTAAAACACAATAATTACAGCTAGCCAAAATTGTCAGATATGAAAATATTTTCAACAGAGTTTCAAGATTAACCAAAATAATAAGACATCGAATAGAAAATACACAATATAGCAGTATAGTAGCAGTGTAGTATCAGTTGTCTAGTACTCATAACACAAGCTCTGCTTAGCTTGGGACTAGATGACGTTGTGTGATAGTTGTGAAATATTATATTATTATTATTATTTATACAATTATAAATATTAAAACTACCCAACAATTCACACAATTTTTTTACACTATATTAAAAAAATAACAATGTATTTTTAAATAACAAAATATTTTTTTGATCTAGTTTTACTAAAAAAGAGTTTACATTAAGTAATATTCGATCAAACACCACAATTGTATTTTTCACACATTTCCCTTTCCCATAAATATCTAAAAGTGGGATTTAAAAATATTTTGAAAAAACTATAAGCTTTTGCCCGCGCGGCTTCGCTCCCGCTCTTCCCTACTCCACCCTACTCTACCCTACTCTACCCTACTCTACCCTACTCTACCATACTCTACCCTACTTTACCCTAATCTACCCTAACCTACCCTACTCTACCCTACTCTACCCTACTCTACACTACTCTACACTACTCTACACCCTACTCTACCCTACCAAACTTCACATAAAAAAATAGTCCGAACAAAGCCTAAACATTTGGTTTGGATAGGTGAGCCCGTCCTCGAATTATAAAATTACAAGGAAAAGTGGCATTGATTTATATATGTGTATATATATAGAAGATGTATACTTGTGTATTTTTTTTTACTTCACACTAGGAATGTCTGCTGTATTGTAGTGGGTGCGTTCACAAATATGTATTATGCGCAGGGCCGTCTTCCTAGTGTGCAGGGTGTCCGGTGCACACGGGCGCCGGGTCTCAGGGGGCACCGAGCGCCGCTCGCAAATGTGGTGAATTGTGCTTATGAAATGAAAGTTTCATGCAGGAATTCATCAGTCGTTTATTACACATCTAGACTATAACATTAATTAGGATGTTCACGCTAATACCGATAAGTCAATAATAGACGGAACATATAAACTAGGGTTGCGACATTAGTAATTACTAATTAGTGATGTTACAACAGCAAATACCTATCTCAACCTATCTCCAAAGATGGATCAAACGAATATCGTTTAGGATCCTAGCGTCGCCCGTCGGCTCTCTCAAAGACAACTCATGGCGCACGTGCGGCTCTGTATCTACATACCTAAAAACTTTTGTTTGAACGAGAAATCAGTCTTAAGACATTACAATTAAAGACTATATGCGCGTAGTGCAGCATCGCGCCCTAGCGCGTGCGCCGGGACCTGTTTGATTTGTTTGTAAACATGACAATCGTAGCGCATTTTGCCGAATTCGCAATGATCGCCGTGTGTATTAGAAGAATTATAAAGTTCAAATTCTAATTTAGAGCGCCGGATGGCGGTGCATACGTACTTACTTACTTAAACATAACATTCCGCTCGTCCACACATCGGAAGTTGTTCAAGATGTCGCCGAAAAGTCGCGTGTGAAGTCGCGTGATGTCCCTTGCGACTTCGCTGGACACATGTCGAGCGACAAGTCGCGCGCGACATGTCCTCTATGGATCATGTGCGGATGGGGCTTAAGTATTCCATGTTGTCCCCATGACTACTAGAGAGCGCCAAGATATTGGTTGCACACGGGCGCTCCGAAGGCTAGAGCCGCCTCTGATTATGCACATAAACAAGACACATAAATGGGTACGAAATGTAACAAAATAAATCAAACTCTTTTTATTATACAGGCAAAATCGACCCCGTGAATATCACGATTTATTTTCATTTCTTCAAATTAAAGTTTATCTTATGAAAGCTGCTTCTAAGTGTAGCGTTTTGCAAAGATTCAATAATAAATTTACCAAAAAATTTAGTTTTTTTAATTTTGATTGCGTAGCGATTATTATGACTGTTTAATTATAAATGTCTGTAGAATAATAAGTAATCTAAACCGTCGAGTAATACGGGTACTGATTCTCTGTCCAACTAATATTTTCTTCACTGGCATATTGATCATATCCATGACCTTCATTCGAAAAGCATAAATCTTGTTGATAATACTGAGTAGGATATACACAACGTTTATTGTAAAAACATGCTGGAGAATCAGATGAATTTATGTCTCCATAAGTAGACTGGGCTTCATTAGTGTTACAGTAATCGAATAGTTGGTAGGCATTGTCAGAGTAATGAGAAATTTGTTGAGTGGTAGGATTAATAATCATTTGCCATGAGGATGGAGTATGTACTGAAAGGGATTCGATACTAACTAATTCACTCAAATAATCGCACCTGGATTCAGACGATACCCTCTTCTCCTTCATTCTCCTGTTTTGGAACCAGGTTTTAACGCTTTTGACGCTGATTTTCAATCTGTTGGCGATCTCAGCTCGTGTCGCTGAGTTTATGTACTTACGTTCGGAGTACGTCCTTTCTAAAATCCAAAGTTGTTGTGTCGTGAAGGTAGTCCGGCGTTTTCGTATTTTCTTTTTTATTGTATTTACATCTGTAATGAATGAACATAAACTTTAAATAATAAAAGACAATGCTACAAGTGGCGAAAGTTTATCAGACCGCGTCAGAATTTGCACTAGCCGTAGGCAAGTGCGTTATGGAGCCGAGGGTTGCAGCGATTTTGCACGTGTATCATATAACATTTTTCTATACACTTACGAAGAAATGAATAAACGGGGGTTGACCACCGACTCGTCGAGGTCGACGCACACCCAGGCCTATACAATAAATGTAATAAAATTGAGCGGGGAAGAGCACGTGCACTTTTCTGCACTAGTGCGAAAAACAGTCTATTGCTCATCTAAAAGAGGTGGGATAAGAGCGGGTTTTCGAGTAAATGTATTGAAAAATACATATTTTCACCTCGATAGGATGGGGATTTGGTATGACTCATCATCTCCCTAGCCTTTTCAGACGAGCATAGGGTCGGTTTCCAGTCTAGCGCGGCAGAATTCCTGTGTTTTACACACTTGATTAAATCAATCAATATTTATTGTACACATACTGAAACCCACTCATACTTTTACTGTATATATGTGTTGCTTTATGTCAATAATTTGATTGTAAATGAGCGTTTCTCGCCATCAAACTATAAATTTTGGCGAGTTAAAAATATGTTAAACAATTGTTAAAAGTTATGACAGAAAACAAAAAAAAAATCATCATCATGACTATATCATCAGTATAACTATCTCCCAGTTAAATCCAGCATAGTGCCACCATTATGCATATAGAAACAATTTTATTGTAATAATTTGTATGGTTGTCTCACTTTGGATGTGAGGATATATAGGGTCAGTAAGTCGTCTTAGGAGCGGATTTTAGGTAAACGTAGGTCATTCAAAATACTACCAACCTTTTTTATTCTGCTGTATATTTTCTGGCCAAACCGTTGCAAAAGGTCGATTTTCCCAGCAGTTAATCTACAAAAAATAAACACTAATGTACAATATTTTCACAATGAAATCAACATACAAACGTATTTTAATCTTGTTAGCACTCAAATACCATTTGCAAATGATATGACAGCAACACTTTGTATAATCAACACTGTTATGTTGAAATGTTATTATAGAATTTTACCTCATTCATCGTCTTCAATGGTGTAAATGAAGTAAATAGAAGGTCTTTTATCGTGATGATCAAAGAATATTTCGACCAATTTTTATCTAAACAGGAGTCACTAGTCAGAACAGCAAACAATCAATTCTTTCTATAACTATGACCAACTTTATCAATGTGTAGGTATCAGTATTTTTGCAGACCCGTATAGTTTTCTACCGTCTTTTAAGAAAAGTAAATAACTTTTCGTTTCACGGCAAACTACAAACTGCATAATGTTTCTTTCTTTTTAATATTTTTTGTTTGATAATAGTTTTCATTATTATGCTTTTAATGTGCATGCACACTTGACTTTCTGTCCATACTATCCATAATAATTACGTCTTAATCTAACATTCATTTACCTAATATATACATTTCAAGTGTCACAGTAATTGTTATCGCACTTCTCCTTAAACGGCTTGACCGATTTTTATGAATCTTTAAACCCTATTTTTTTTTTTGACAAATTTATTTATATGGCAGAACAACGTTTGCCGGGTCAGCTGGTAATAATATAATAAGTTTATATATAGGACTAACTGGCATGTCAACGCACAGCCGAAACTAGTGGGCCTAGGAACGTGAAATTTTGCACAAGGCTTCTTTTTATAATGTAGTCGAGCAGTAAGAGAGGATTTGTTATCCGACTTCTTTATCTCATTAATTTTGAAATCTAACTTATAAGGAGACAAAAAAGGGGGAATTGATTTGTATGACATTATTTTTTTATAATTTTATTCCTTGTGTTAATAAACTTGAAACATGAAAGCAATATTTATATAAATAAATAAAAATGTCACACTTAAAATTATATTGTTTATTTATTTATCATTAATAAACGTGCTTAATTTGTTAACAGCATAAATGTAACTAAAAAATTTAAACATTTTATCGATTTTTTTTTCAATTAATTTATCATCTTTTTAGTAAAACTGAAATCTATTGAACGAAACCCTTTGACACTGACAGATAATATCGGTGCTCACGCGCATTTCATCTACCTATTCGCGCTCTTTTCCGTATTGAGTATAGGTTCCTCCGTTTACGGTGTATAATTATTGTGTTTATGTTTTTAAAAATCCTCTATATAATAGTCAGTAAAATAAAATAAATTCTGTAAGTATAATGAACTTGTGATAATATTTAAGTAACTATATAGCATTATGCGTTTCGGCCTTCATTTAGATTTTTTTTTCAGTCAGTGAAAGCAGCACCCATGACATTCGATGATGTGGTTCCAGAACCGTCGCATGAAGGACAACAAAGACCCAGTTGAGAGTCTGGATGACTTTGATGAAACATGCACATCAGAGTTTTTTCCAGAAATAATAATCGCTGAGATATCGATATCTGAGCGGTCTTCTTGTAAGACTGCTCATATTTTGGCACGAAGAACAAAATAGTCAGAAATTTACAATCAGGGAAATGTTTATGATATTAAGATTGTTAAATGTATTTTGGTACATCACTCAGACAGACTCACACGTTATCATCCTTGATTATAACTATAAAGATATACATATAATTACCTTTTCAACACATTTCACTAAGTTTTAATGAAAAAATTGCTTTTGCTGCTACACTTCGGTGTATAGTTTATTGTAAATATAAACTATAAATTATTATTTTTCCACATCCAATTTCACTTCCATTAACCTTCGCATTCGCGGAGGCGAAACTCGTCGCCTCTGCATCTGCCTCCGATACAACCCTAGTCTATTGTCCTCTATTATATAGTTGTACCTTTGATGGAAAATATAATAAGGTAGTCAGTTTATTGTATAAACTATAAATAATTATTTTTTTCATATCCAACTTCACCTCCGCCTCCGCCTTCATTAACCTCCGCAGCCGCGGAGGTGGAACTCGTCGCCTCCGCATTCGCCTCCTTTATAACCCTACTTGTCAGACTAAAATGCTACTTATCACTGTTCTACCTCTCTATACAGATTCCGTATCGATGATTAGTATCCTTGTAAACCGTCGAGTGCGGAAAGCTCTTGATAAATAGTCAAGCGCTGGCGATAGGCCAACGTCGCGGAATAATCAAATTTTGTACCCAACGCTGCCTCTGCACTGCCGTGTCTTTTATGGATTTTATTCCCCTAACAAGATGCTATGGGGGTTGCGGTAGCTTGAATTAAATTGTCGTTGATAAACTCTTATGTGCTCTTTTAGTTGAGAAGTGAAATATCAACGCGGATGACTGTAATTAAGTACTTGTATTTGTTACTTAACAAAATCGTCTACTGTATTGGTAAACACTCGATTAACACGTTCGCTGCGGCAGTGATTATTCTATACTTTCCATTCCTGCGGTACAAGATCTATACACCTGGTAATAAAACTTCAATTGTGGCGGCAAAAGGCATATAGAACCTGTAACTTTTAAGAAACCTTAATCTGTTTTTGGCTTCATGTAAAAATATATCTGTTTCCGACACCGAACCAAATTGACGTTATGCCTTCCGCACGACAAGGAAGTCTATACTTTTCTTAGCCTCACTGTAAGTGAGGCGTATTACAAGATGTTTAAACCTGGTATCGCACTTAACGTGTTAAAGGTATACTATATTGTCTCTAGTGTCTTTGAGACACGACGAAATTATGCACACAATTTCCTGAATTCCTATTAAAGAACGCTCGTACAAGCTGTCAGTCTTATTCTTAATGATCCCATTTGGAGTCTCCCACATTCAAACCAGATTTGAATTCCAATCAGATTTCCCGTCATTTTCTGTATTCGGAGTTAATCAAAAATTGGACAATATTCCAATAGGACTATTATCTACATACGTCAATGGCAACGACGTGTTTATTTTCAACAGAAGTTCACTGGGCCCGTGTTCGGGCTAACAATCTTTATAAATAAAGCGAGCCCATTGCCTATTCATGACCGGGCAGAATTCGCCCCCTCCCCGCTCAGCTCACCCCCGTATCAAACAAGCCCCTTCATGTCAAATACTCCGCGCCCCGCGTCTGTCAAACTCTTCGCCAGCGTTTGACAGGGATCCTCCCTCGCTCGCGGGGAGGTGGAGTGCCACCTTTCACTCTTCAACAACACTGGAACTTCGACCTTATTTATCAAAAGACACAGTTGAATTTTGGCCCTGTTTTGGAGTTCCACCCGCGCTGTCACGAGTCTAGGTGCAGGCGCCACGTCGAATGATGGATGACGTCAGGGAAGGTCGGCAGCATCACGCGTCATTCATGTGTACACAGGCGTAAGGGATACGTTTTTCGCGTGACGATATAATATTGGTGATATGCAAATTTGCTGTCGGCTCGCGTCGAACTGCCAGCGATTGTGTGCCTGGCTAGTTGGACATAGTACCGGGTTTATTAGGGACAATTTTTCTTCAGTAGTGACGTTGAATGTCTGGATGTTTTACTGTATAAGAATCTTTTAGAAAAAGCAGGTTAGAAAGCCAATCAGAATTCAATATGATACATCACAGCAACCTCGAAAAATATCAAAAGGAGAATTGTCACACTGGTTGTTTATAACAGAATACAGAAAAATAAATCTTCAAAAATCTGAAAGAAAACAGAAGTACATTTCTTATTCTCGTAATATTCCAGTGGATTTTAGGTCCATTATAAACTTAATCTAAATCACATTAAAAGCGCCATAAAAGCCAGCTTTTTAATTAATACCCAGCGTCTTCAAAATAGGTATATTATAAGTGTTTCTGCGGTTCAGTTAACAAGGCAGTGAGTCCCCGACTTGTTCCTCTAATGTATACTTTATGAAAATTAAATATTTCTCTCTCAGCCGCCGGTTGGGAGTGGGGATTACAACAAATTTGCATTATTTAATGGATACCGTGCGTGAGGATTTGTCAACAACTTCACTTGTTTTAAACGTGAGTCCATGTTTTCGAGACTTTTGTTATTGAAATTGAATTTTTGATAAGATGTCGTAAAAATCTTTGGAAAAATTTAAGGTTATATGAAATATTTTAATATGGCAGCTTTAGAAAAAATGCAAGACAGTAGCACAACTAAATTATATAAACAAAGAAACTTAAACCTGACCAAATAAAAATATCTAACTTCCTGGTAGATATTTATTTGGCCACGTTCCGAGGTTTTTCACAATCATTGTGTTTCAAACTGAAATAGATCCGTACACACGGACAAGACAAGACAGCATTTAGCATTGATATTTTTCACATTACTCATATAATCGCAAAGAGGTCTCTCATTGTTCACCCGCTTTCAATTTTAAGCACTAAAGTTCTAGGTTTCGTGTTTACCAGCAAACTTGAACTTAGTTTCTCAAACAAACCGCTTGGCATTCCACATTTTTCCCTTCTTTATTTTTTCATGAATAAAACAACAGATTTCTACTTCCGCCGGGTAACTTCTCCCTCCCACCTTCGATTTATTCGTCGGATAAAGAAAACTTCTTTTAAAAATGTAGGTAAAGTTCCCTTTAATATTTTCTTTCTGTTAGATATCTCGCGGTCTGCCGTTCAAATTATGTGCATTTATAAATGTGTTTTTATTTTGTATTTGAGAGACGAGTTTTTCATCTGTTCAAGGTTATTTTAGAGAGCGACCATATGATAAAAAATAGCTGTGCTTTGATAGTCCTTTGACAGTAGGTCAGTGTGTGTGTAGATATGGGGCCTTTAAAGTTTAAATCGACGACATCCTAAAGACAGATATCTCAGCTAAAAATATTTAATCCAGAGTTTAGTTTATGCTAAACTCTAGTGCATGAAATAGTAATGAAAAGTAAAATCATCAACTGTTAGCAAAGTTTTTTAACAAATAAAAATAATAATAATCATCAAATAGTATTCGCATGAATATAAAGCATATACAAAAACTTTCCTAGAAACGAATCAATTTTCAACAATAATAAAAAAAAAATCAAATTTTTTAAACCCATTGATTCAAAAATTCAAAATGCAAACCCATTCGTAAAGCAGAGCTGCGCATATATATTTATGAAGGATTATGTTCTCTCTAGTCTCGATACAATCATCGATCTATCAAGCTCCGACATGAGTGACACTCGTTAGATAGAGACCGATGCAATTTAAATTTAAATCCTAGGAAAGCCCACCCTCCCCTTTTCTAATGAGTACACAATCGGTGATACACATCGCTTTTTAACTAACAAAATGTTTTGACTTAAGTTTTCTGCCTACTGCCGTAAATAATATTGTAGACTATTAACTAAAAATGGTTTAAATTAATTTAAATTGCTGTTTTTTGAAAACTGAAATTTGGTTACGATATTGGTAGACTTCTACTATTCCTCTTATGGTCTCACTGCGTGTGAAAGAGGGTTATGTTTCTAATAAGTAATTTTAAGTGAGGGAGACTGGTATATTTTACTCTTATTTTTTCGCTGGAATAAATTCTATATGTCCATTCTACAAAAAAAAATTAAAAAAAGCCTAAAATTCAAAAGCCCGTGCTTATTTTGCAAACCAAAAACAAAACGAGCACATTAAATAAAAAAGTACGAAAAAAAATCTTGATCCTATAGATTTTTTTTCTATAGTGTCAGATCACGTTTATAAATATTCATCGTGCAGTATTAGCATGCGGGGAGGACGTGGTAAAACCCAGCGCGGTACGTACGCCTGTCATTATTTCGCCATTTGGACGCAAAAACCTGCGCACCTTCGTTTTGCCTGCCTTCCCTGCGCTGTGTATTGTATTTTCTATGAGTCGTGTGATGTTTAAGAGAATATCATGTTTCGTGATTCGTGTTTCTGTAAACATGATGTTTTGTTTTTGTCTGGAGAAATAATGTTGTATTTTTGTAACTATGTATAAATAATAGTGCACCGCCTCAAGAGCAAATAAAATGCATGCTAAGGTTGTTTAATAGATATCGCTGTTAGTGATAAGACCGCCATTGTACCCATAGATTTAAGTTAGTTTAAAAGTTTGTTTCTATTTTTTGTAGAATAAAGTTTATTCTATTTTTTTTTTCAATTACTCATTACATTTTAGACTAGGTATTTCAGGTAAAAAACCGACATATTCTATTCGTTATTTTAATAACTCACCGGATTATTATGCAAAACGTAAATTTATAATAATCGCGCTATATTATAAACTCTTATTATATTGTGAACAGGTAATTTCAAATACAATAATCAATATGTTTAGCCTTCTCTCAACTGCTTTATGATCGATATCCAGTCCAACTGGTTGTATGTAACTGAATTCCAGTATTTTACATAGTGCAAATACAATAAATTCCATCCCTATTCGCACAAGTTGCAATATCTACATCTCATAACTAGGAAAAAGAGTTTACAATGTCACGCGGTTTTTATCCAGTAACAAAAACAACATTTACCCACATCAAAGTCGTTTATACCGCGTACATATAAGGATTGATACAATTTGCTTGCAGCGATCTTCCCGCCCGATTATAATTTATGTGTCTTAAAGGCTAGAGTGAAGCCTCTTAATAAACAATGCAATTTACTATCAACAATTGCATCACTGCTTACTACCATCAGGTGATATCGCATTCAAGCACTGGTTTATATCACTGTCTATGGTTAAACCTATAACTTCTAAGAGTACAATACCATGAGAACCGTCGCCAGTAGCACCATCTGCCGCGTTTAGCATGAATTACAAGCGCGATGAGGAGACGTCAAGTGTCACGCATTCACCACGATACAATGATTAATTTGTCAAGCAACTTCATTTATTCCTTCATTAGGGAATTTTTGTTAAGATTTTCAAACAAGATCATAACTACCATTGTGAAAATACAATAAATTACCAGGTGTCTTAAAAAAATTAATGTTAAACAATTAAAAAAAACCGTTATTAGTTGAAAAATGCTAGTACATGACTAACGTAATTTGAATGATGAATTAATTTAATCTTATTAATAATAATTATATAACAATTCCTATTTTTTTTTTAATTTAATATTTGTGACTAGAAATTCTAATATGATTATAATATTTATATATTGAGACATATATAATTTTGATTTTATTTATTTATTATTTATTCTGACATTAAGACTTACCTACCAAACAATTTGAGTTGAACTCTCGCATTCATGATCAATATTATACTTTTTCTCTTCGCATACAACATTTGTACGCTTTTTGGTATAACATAAATGTGACACAAATAAAAATGATTATAATTATTATGATTATGTACCTTGTAAGGTGATAAATTAATACACATGATTGGATCATTTCATTTGACATTTTATACGGCTAAAAACTTTATCTAGTAATTTGTTACTTTACGAGAACGCTCGAGTGTAAGACTTATTCGATATAATTATAATATAAAAAGTCCAATAATATAAAGGTCCTGAAGTAAACTTTAAAATCTAATTTTAAATAAATAAAACTATTATTAAGACGACTTAGTTATCGTACATCTAATGGTATTTCACAAGATAATATTTATATCATATTTATTCATTAACAAAAAAAATCAAGACCATTTAAGAAGATAATTTCAAAGCCCAACCAAAACTTACGATCAAAAGTGAATTAATAAGACAAAACAAAAAAAAATCTTTAAACAACTCGGTTGAATTAATAAAAAGATCCCTGATTCGGGCTGGAGTAAAAGAAATTATAATCCTTTCCTTTAAAATGCAATGAGGTGGTTGTTAAAAACGTTTTGCGGGGATATTTAAAATGCCCGTCCCTTCGTTGGCAATTAGTGATGGTAGTGAAATTAAAATAATGGGAGTGGGGAGGCACGCAACCATTGTGGACGATGAATGGCCATGCTGATTCTTTCAGGAGAACTTGTTATAGACACGGTTATTGCACCTTATTGTCTCTATTTGTTTTTCTTAATTTTTGGGGTGACATGCAATTTTAACCCTTGAGAAATACTCATTCTAGACCGAATATCTTTTCTATGAGGAGTCATCAGGCAATGGGCAGGGCACATTGCACGCAGAGCGGATGGTCGATTGCGACGAAAGGTTCTGGAGTGACGACCACGTACCGGAAGATACAGCGTTGGAAGGCCTCCAACAAGGTGGACCGATACCCTGGTCTGGTTCGCGGGAATCCGATTATGCGTCGGGGAAGCCTATGTCCAACAGTGGATGTTTTTCGGCTGATATGATGATGATGATGATAAAGGAGTCATCATCGAATACAACGTCATACGTTATTTCTAAGTAGCAGCTGCAGGGAAATCTGTTTATACAGGGTGTAAGTGACAAGTTTCCGCAAACTTTAAAGGCTTGCTCAGTAGACGAAACTGAACAACTTTCCACGAGATTTTTTTCAGGAAACGAAAACAATAATCGGCCTCTCCATATAAAATTATAAACTTGATTGAACAGTTTGTATGGAGAGGCCGATTTTTTTTTATATATATATTTTTCTTTATTATTATTTTCTTTGTTTCAGCCTTTTGGCTAAAACTAGTCCTCTGTGTGGAGCAAAAGAGAGTATCTGACTTATACCAACTAAAACCCACCTGTGTTCCTTAGTTGCCCTTTGCGTGCCAGAGCCGCGGTAACTCTTTCAAACAATCCCGATGATTCGACAAGAGAAAAAATACAGCTGTTCTTAACTCTAAGGGAACATAAGTCTTATAATGTTTTGTTGTGATGTGTACTGATTGCTGATGAATTTAATAAATAATCTATACATATAAATAAAATTGGAGTATCTGTTTGGAATATTGAAATAACCGTTTTTTACTACATGCATAAGAATATATATATGGTACATACACCAAAATAACATTTTTTACAATTTTTGCCTCTCTGTCTGTTTGTCCGGGCTAATCTCTGAAAAGGCTGGACTGATTTTGACGGGACTTTTTTGACAGGTAGCTGATGTAATAAGGAGTAACATAGGCTACTTTTATTTTAGAAAAAAATATATTCAAAATCCTGCAATCCACGCGAACCAAGTCGCGGACACAGCTAGTATTAACTAAAGTAAGCAGTGGTGGCCGGTGAGTAGTGACGGCCGAGTGTTAACAGCCTCAAATTATGGGTTGTAGATCGTGGGTTCAAACTTAACCAGGCGCAATACTTTGTGTAATTTATTTCATCGCCTCTGTTCTTAAAACAGTGAAGGAAAACAACGTGAGGAAACCGGCATGTCCTAGAACCAAAAATTAGAAGACGTGCCATCTAATAATCCGCACTGGATCCGCGTGGTGGATTATGATCCATCCTCTCTCTTACAGAGGAGGCCTGAATTCCAGCAGGGAACGTTTTAAAGCTGCTTATGCTATCCTAGCTAAAGTGTATTTCAGACTCCTGTCCATATTTGCAGTTACAATACGTAACTAGACAAAACAAAAAAAAAAAGCTTGACATTAGTGATTATATATAATGGGCCCGTGACTAGGACCCAATAATGAACGTTCGTGATTCTTGATCGTGAGTCAACATAAGCTCAAAATAAAAACCCTCATTTTGATATTCAAAGTTCAAGGGTAAAGAATTTTCCTCAATTTCCACGTAACCTAATCTACATACCTCGTAATCTGTACTAATAACATCATAACAAGGTATTCCTCCGTACCTACCACCTCCTCTCATATCTTGAGGGTCTATTCTCAAAGTTCGACAGGGTCTTATCAGTCGACGATGGGTTTATGAGCAATCAGCTGGGAGATAGCAGCTCTGACGTCACATCCGCTCTGCACCTCGAGTCTCGACCAATCGTAGGAAGTGCCCGGAGATATTGTGTATTTTATATCTCTGATGTCAACGGAGACGGAATATTTTAGTCATACTGATAGGTCTGGTTCTTGTGGCAATAAATATTTTACTGTTTTGTGTTAGATAATGTGAGTTGATGAGTAGATTCTATGCAACAATAATGATGTTTTTCTGTACTTCGAAAATGACGTCTCAATGAGAATGTGCACTTATAAACCTAGGGGTGAATTCGATTTAGCCGGAAAGTGCCGGGCTGTAGCAGCACGGCTGCAGCGCTGCCGCTGCGCTGCATTGTTATTATAAATAAAAAACGTGCGACTGCTAGGATAGCGCATCCTTGCGCTGCGGCCGCGCGTCAGTTCATCGATCGACAAGTATCGATACGCAGCGGCAACGCGGCGACAGCTATGCCACCGCGCTGTATCTGCGAGGCTTTTTGCGGCTAATTTGAAGGCGCCCTAAGATCCATATTCTTTGTAAAGAAGGACGTTGAAGCCGAAGAAAGACCCAACTTAGGTAGCAGTGGGCAGGATACATTGCTTGCAAAACAAATGGTCGATAGGGCCGAAAGGTTTTGGAGTGGCGACCGCGTACCAGAAGACGCAGCGTTGGGTGGACCGATGACCTGGTGAGGGTTACGGGAATTCGATGAATGAGAGACGCACAGGACCGTTCGTGACAGCGATACTTAGGGGAAGCCGTAGGAGAGCAGGAGGCAGTAGGAGTCTTTCGGCTGACCTGATGATGATTACAGAGCAGAGTGAGAGGACAACGTAACTGTTTAATCTAGGATCTAATCAAGTTTCCCGTCCTATACTCCATTACCAAGTTCTATCATCGGGCCACAAGACGTTCAGCGAGGCGCCACCGGTACATATTGTACAACTCCTCATTCCCCCCGTACGTACAAAACGTTGTAGGAATACTTCCACCTTGTATACAGGTTAGATTAGCTTAAGTTTGGGTGTCTTCAAGGCTAGAGTGAATAGGCTCTTAATAAACTAGTGCGCCTCACCATCAACGATTGCATCACTGCTTACCATCAGGCGGGATCGCAGTCAAGTACTAGTTTATAACAGATAAAAAAAAAAAAGTTAGTGATATTTCCTGCCTGAGTCTTTGTGTCCTGATAGCTACAACAGTGGGGTTTTAAATCAACCAAATCATCACTTACTTCTATATCTACACTTAATATTTTATAGAGGTATGTAAATTTTGTTTTTATGTTTTTTGTTTGTAGGAGGTAATCTGTGATACTGATCTGTACTGGCGTGCTATTCTCTATGAAAACAGCCTTGAGCGCAGCGCTGGCCGCAGTGACGAAATTCAAATAGGTACATTGGATTAAACACCCAATTGGCCTATACATTAGATTGTTAATTTAACGCACTGCGCTCTCGACTCGTTTCTTCGGCCAGCGCTGCGCTCAAGGCAGTTTTCTTAAAAAATAGCACTGCTGATCCGATTACTACAATTTTTTTACAGATAGAAAGCTACTTTATTCCTGAATAACATATTATTATGCTGTATTTTATGTATGCGAGCGAAGCCGTGGGCAAAGGCGGAAAAAAAATTGACTAATAATACAAAAGCATCATTTTAATTTTGGTGATCGCTTGACCGAAATCAGTACAGTCTAATTACTACATAATGTCACATTTATAAATACTATACTAGCTGCTGTCAGCGGCTTCGCCCGTGTGATAGTAGAATTTTTTTCCAAGGGAATATAACTACTCCGGGGATAAAATCAATGTGAGTGAGTTACAAACATACACACTCTCTATAGTGTGATACCCTCTCTTGTTCTATAAACCTGGATGTCGCACTCTCCTACATCGATAATGTATTACTCCAGAAACACCAAGTACAGGATGATAAGAACATTAAAACAATTTCCACAAGACATTCAATATTCCGCCACGTCATCGCGTCATCGTGTCTCCGCGCAATATCAGTATTGTGGAGATATTCATAAATTTTCGTTCACAAATCTGGTGCTCGTGAACGCTCGTGGATGCTCGGGAATGCTCGTGAATGCTCGTTATCATTGTCACGGTGGGGAGTGACGTTTAGTGACGTCATCATCTTACTGCTCACTGTCAAGCTCGATTGACATTGTTTTGTGTCTTTGGTGGGAATATAGTGGTGAAGTTGAGGATTGGCCGAGCAGCATTAATTGTTTAATAATAATATTGTCAACGCCAAACTTTTTGACTGTGACTAAAATAAGAAATGATTTATCCGATAAAGAAATACATCTGATCCTGGTAATTTAATCTTCAGCAGTATCTTTTTTTAGCTGGGAATCATTATTCCTTTTCGCTTTAGGTGGAACGAGACAAAGTGTAAGAATTTTACTGAATAAACCCACTTGGGTCTCTTCAGTTACGCTTTCTGTTCCAAAGACACCCTTCCAAATAATCTTGTAGCCCTGGCAGTCTTCAGTATTCCTAAAATTATTATAATGATGCACAAAAAGCACTTCTTACACATAGTGTGAGTGTGTCTTTATTCAATTATAAGAAATTAGAATTTTTGAAATTGTAAAAAATGCAATTAAATAAATAATTTACAAAGCAAATAAATAAATAATTTAATACTTAAAATGTGCTACTTTATATTTTAAACCTAAAAATATCCCAATTTGTAACAATAAAGTAAAACATCTATCTAATGTGTGATTTGCTACACAAACTCCGACTAGTGACGCTCACTACTTTGCGTAGCGCTCGTTCCATGTCGCACACCAACATAGCACACAAGTTTCGTATTTTTCTATATTTTATAAAGTTTTTTGTTCAATACTTTTTAACGCGATCTGTTTTTTTTTCTGTTCGGGTGATCAAAATACAAAATAGAATTTGGCCCAATGGGAAGCAAACATACTAATAACGTAGTGTGTTTTTTTAAGGGTGGAAATCATCTAATGACTTCTGCTCTGGGCGAAGCGGAAGGGCTTGTCAGACTTACTGACTAAAACAACACCTGTGTCCTTCAGTTACTCTTTACTTTCTAGGACTACTTTCAGAAATTCCCCGTGATCCTAGCTAGCGAGTATCACCCCTGCTGAGCCCCTACGGTTTGCTGACACTTATTTGAGGAGCGCGTGGATCACTACGTACTGTCGATAACTTGGGCTCGGTTTGGCCGATTACCGGAAGGTCAGACAGCAAGCTACCCATTGCTCAGGCGTCCGCAAGCCCACGTCTACCGCTTGCAGTCGGAGTCTGAATTCTGGCAGCTGGGGCGTGAGTTAGTACGCGTGCGGCCTCCTCTTTTGCTAGCGTTACTGTTACGCTGAAAGAGGCGGCCACCTACCATTCTCGCCTTACGCAGTGCGGTTATCATAGGTTTACATCTAATCGGTTATTTTCGTTACGGAATTTCTGGGAACGGTCTCCATGCTCAAGGCCCACGATAGAAGCTATGCAATAGCTTAAAAACTCAATGCAAAAAAAAATATCATTTTTGATGCCAATACAAGTAAGCCGCACTATAGCGTCCCGTCTCGTCGAAGCCCAGCGTCGGAGCGTACACTCGGAGTAATTTATCATGGTACGCCGTGCAGCGCACAACACGTAGACATACCAATCACAATCTTACTATTATCTTAGCGTGCAATTTTGACATTCGGGTTGTTTCAATGTCTTACAAAAAAAATATATTTCCACATATTTTTAGAATACGTTTACAATATTCTGGCGCTGTCCTTTCAAATTGTTCGTTATTTAAATTGTCCCTATCGGTCCTGCACTTGAGTTAATGCATACTCTTTTTTAGAAAGAAAAAATGCTTATATCCGACATTGCAAAAAAATTTAAATGACCCATAATCTTTATTAATTTAATAAACCCCAAGCGAACGCCGGCTTCACTCTCTCATTGTCTTTCTATTTTGTCTCTGACACAGTATTGGAAAGGTTAACATAATATTATTCTTCTGTTCGTGTGTTTGTCACCTAACTCTGGCAATTTTGGATGAAAGTTTGTGTGGAACCATTCGAGAGGGTCCCTAGATGATTTGAAAATTCAATGGAACCAAGTAGTAGCGCTGCAATCGGGTTCCCATGTTATTTTTCTGACGTTTAGCCAGCTTGCGAGCAAAACAAGGGCCGTTGGGACCGCTAGTTGATCACATGTACCTACATAATTAATTAATTTAAACTCTAAACACGTTTATAAAAATAACTAAAAAACAGCGTTCTTGACTTGGACGATACTTTTCAATCAATAACCGCCCTGCGAGCACTGTACCTAGTTATTACAGAACCTGTACCAAGACACAGGCTTGCCCATGCGCAGTGCCAGCCATTTATCATGAGCATCGGCCTAAGGGCGGGCAGACGCACGACGGCCTAGCAGACTTGCATCTCAAACTGGTACTATTTTTAAATGCCATATTTATATAGTACTTTGGTTTTTGTTATAGTTTGTATAATTGTTGGACGAGCCTTAACCCACAATGCGATGGCTTATAGTGAATACCTCGTAATTACAAAATGCGTAACTTTTCAAAAGCGCAAAAAAAACAAATTGAATCCTTATTATTATTTAAATTCAAATATGCTTCTACGTGATTTATCCAAATATTTAAGGACAATTATTTATTTCATACACTTACTTATCTTGTTTTTAAATTTTCGACAAGTTTTGACACGTCGTCGCGAGGTTATCGCACCACCGGGCCTTGGTTGAGACCATGGTCCGGAGCGAGGAGGAGTGGCAGGCGGCAGGAAGCAGTAATGCTCGCAAAGGAGGAGGCCGACCGCATCAGGCAACAGCGCTCTCGTCGCCGCCGGGATTCCGATCCCGATTTCCAGCCACCGTAGGCGCGGGCTTGTGGACAGTGAGTAATGGGTAGCTCGCTGTCCGACCGTCCGGTAACTGTCCAAACTAAGCCCAAGTCGTCGACGGCGCGCACTGTTCTCGCGCGCCTCAAGGAGTTGTCAGCAACAGCAGGGTCCAGGACCCAGCCGGGTCGAAGCCTGCTGGGGCCAGAGTTATCCGAAAGGGAACTCAACTGGGGCTTGAGTGAACGGGGTGGGTTTTTTAGTCAGTAAGAGTCTGACACTATCTCCCGCTCCGCCCAAGAGCGGGGGTTGTCATTGGATGATTTTCCCAACCAAAAAAAAAGTTTATCCCACCAAACTGACTCCAGCAAGTTATGCAGTCAACATCATAGATGACGCCACAAGTATCAAATTTTTGCTTGATACGAGATTGTGCATTACGAGCTTTTCTTTCCATTATAAAATAAATTTACCTAAACTTGTATACCCGAGATTTTCACTCTAAGCCGTCAAATGGCAGAAGACAGACGTATAGTAAACCAGGCATACGTAGGTACCCCGGTCAGGAACGTGCCCCATTTGTGCACGTGCAAAACTAAAACATGCATTGAACATTTGGTGCTTATTGCGTTGTAAAGTTTACATCACTGTCAAACTTGTAATACTAACCATACCGGCTCAAAAAAGCACCAAATTTTTAATGCGTGTATTTTTGTAGGTACCGACTAGGGCACGTATGGTTTCTCATAAGTGGAATAGGGAGAGGGATGTCGTCGTCCAGCAACCAGCAGTAAACTAATAGACCTTATACTCGTATCCAACATAAGACAATAACTAGATTAGATTAGATTGTGTAGTTGTTAAACGACGATAAACCTTAGTAAGCTTTTGTTATTGTCTTGTAGTGGTATGACCTCATGCCTAGTGCATCTGATGCTTCAACAAACGTGGCCTCTAACTAAGCTCAAACAGATTGCATAAAGGTGCAATCTATACGTAAAGGGGACCATTGGTAATTTTAGTAACAAAGCAAGATAAGGACTTTTCTTTGTTGGTTCTATCAACATGAGTTTGAAGATTTCTCTAACACAGTGTAAACTTTATTAACTACTATAAAATAATCTACGGCTACTCCGAGTCAGATGATTGTTATTATGTACTTAGACACATAATCGCAAATAACATATTCGGTTATTATCTCACACACATCGCTACCGCGTATGAAGTTATTTTCAAATCCGGCAATTTTAGCTAATGTTTTTATGGCTGACATCACAACATGAAAACCTACATGCTTATTATAAAAAAAGACATTGAAATAATTGTTTTAATGGGCTACTATTACATAAAATTATTATGATATCTTCTTTTATTTAAAATAACATTACGCGGATAACAGAGTCTAGTTGCTCGATTGTTATTCGAGATTTTTATCGTAAAAGTACTGTATCATTGTGAGATAATAATGGCGGATGACAACGTATTATTCGCGGTTATTCATTCCCACGAAGGCCGGTTCGATTGAGGCAATCTCAGCGGGACTCCAAGAGTTTTCCCGAAAGGGATCCGACTACAATTGGATTTTTGGTTACGAAACCGGAATAATACAATCGGGTATCGTCCTGAAATCTCTGATTTGAATCGTTTCAACGAGGCTTTGGTGTGAATTGGGGCCGGGAAGGTGTTATTTCCTGAGTTGTGCTGCGTCACGGCAGGCGCCGACGATCCAGCCGCGACGTAGGCGGTGCGGCGGTGAATAAGATATCTGTACCGACAAAATTGTGCTAATGTATGGTTCTCACTCAATAACATGTGCGTGGAAAGGGGCGACTAGACACATGACACCAAACATTTCTTAATACGTGCTGAAATTCCTGCGCTACAGAAATAAAGTTTACGCTTCTTTTGGAAACCAGAAAACTTAGAAACAATTTAGATAAAATATTGTATAGTATCCACAATATTTGCGACTTGTTTTCCAAGTATAAATAATGCACATGTTTTTATAATTTTCCCTCGGACTTCTCTCTACCATAATATGCATGTGTTATATATTTATTTAAACTTTCCAATCTATCGGTGAAAATCGCATCAAAATCTATTCAGAAGTTTTAATGTTTATCGCAAACACATTGAAAGGATGTATTGGAGGAAATTTAAATATTTTACTAACTATAGATAGACACGAGCTGGCCACTATTTTAACCGATGGTAAGCAATGATGAAGTCGATGATTGAACCGGCTTGGCGAAATTATGTTATGCAATCCGATGCAGTCCCCGAAATGTAACCTGTAGAAAACCGCATAACAACTGAGTAAATGTTCAAGACTTCGATAATATCAATATCGTAAATATTAAGGCCTCAATTCTGTTTATATCTGAGCATATACTAATTGGTAGCCCTCACTTTATTTCAACATTAGCGGCCCGTCCCAGCTTCGCACGGGCATTAAATATAACCTATGTTCCTCATAGTGAATGTAGCTTTCCAGTGGTAAAAGAATTTTTGAAATCGGCATAGTGGTTTTTGAGTTAATTCATTACAAACACAAACACAAAAATACAAATTTTCCCTCTTATAGTATTAGTGTAGATTTTGGAAGGAAGCAGACTTATCTTATAGACTATTTTCCAGACTCTTATTTGCCAACTCCTTCAAAAACCTACACTATATAGAAATCGTCCAGAACAAAGAGTCTTTCCATAACACAAGGCTTGTATCACACTTTCCACACACTTACCGCGCAATAGAAAATATTCATAGATTACAATATGAAGCGCATTGTGTATCACGCGTTTATCTGCGGCTCACAATGGCGGCGCTCAAGTAGGATAACGCGGCTTTGTGACGGTGTGTTGGTTTCATATGCTGCTGTTACGTGTGAAGATTACAATGGAGTAGATATACTTGCTTTTGTGCTATGTGGAAATGTCTTGTCTGGGTTAGTTTTCGTTGAGAAGAGAAAGGTCGTAAGGCGGTAAATACATCCAGACTGTAAATCCCACAAATTACCTACAACTTTTGGACCAAGCATCCAAAACGTCTAACTACTATATAGGAAACCATCAAATAACTTATCTCGCTCTGGGTCCATCGAAAAGGGGTGTCACTTTTGCTGATTAAAACCCACCCGAGTTTCTTTAATTGCCTCAGTGACTGTTTCGAACAATACACTACCGTCGTGCTACAAGCGTGTCTCAATTCTGAATGTGACCATGCAGATTTTTATAATGACAAATACACGATTCTATTTAAAGTTTTTTTTAATAATTACATAATATTCTACGTTGTTGCATGTCCTTCATCTACCGTTGCATTAGCATAGGTCCATTGGCTGTTTACAGTCGCAGATGAAGCTGAATATCTTAGTGTAGTTCGCACGTAACACTTGATATAACACGCATGAAAACATTTACTCTCACTAACACAATCACACCGCAATAAAATAAAGACATCTTCAAAACTATTTTTAGAAAGTATTTCCCATGAAATACGCGATGAAACGGGCAGAAGGGCGTCGAATGAAATATTGCATAGAACCTCAATACCGTTAAAGGTATTCCATTATTCTCGTAAGCAAGTAGATGGTACACGTTGGGCTAGTAATGTTGCGCGGCGCTGGTCAAAGTGAGGCGTGACCTCAGAGGCGTGAGAACGGCCCGGCACCGCCCGCGTAGATGCATCCTCCCCCCTTTCCCCCCAATTCTGAACTACACTACATAGATTAGACGCAGAAGCACTACATCAGACTGCTGACGTACAAGGGACCACAGATTTGGTTGATAGCAGCAAAACCAAATGCTCCGGTTGTTTAATGCAAAACTAGCTTCTACCGAGTGTGAGGGGCTTCGCCTGAGTGTATGTAGGTTTCTTCATACCAACTTTGGTAATTAATCCCCTTAGGGAGTGAATTTTAGAAAATCCTCACTTAGAGCACTAAGTCTACCGCCTGCGCCCTAATAGGAAACTATGTGCAAAATTTCACGCTCCAAATCCCAGTAGTTTTGACTGTGCGTTGATATGTCAATAGTTTCTCCTTTTAAACAGATAGATAAAACTAACTGCAGGAATCCATTTTGGAACTTGATATTTCGTAAGATCCTGCAATACTTCGGTTACATTGCAAGAAAACAACGATGGAAACCTCAAAAGGTTTACGTGACTGATAAAGTCAGACAACTCAGGACTCAGGACTGATAACTCGTTCTTAGAGGCAGTCTCAGAATGGGGCGATGCCAATCTGGTCAAGTTCAACGTGACGAAAACCCAGGCGTGTCTTTTCTCCGCTAAACGGGGTCAATTCCACCCGGCTCTATCTTTTTGAGATGTAACCGCGCCAATTACCGACCACCTTGAGCTTCTTGGGATAACGCTATCGTCTACCCTCAATTTCGGCTCCTACATCGAGGCAAACGCTCAACTAGCTGCCAAAAAATTGAGGATCTTAGCAAAGGTGAGACGGTATTTCACGCCGGAACAGCTGCTCAATCTCTATCAAACGCAAGTTCGATCGTGTATGGAGTACTGCTTTCATCTTTGGGATGGGTCGGCCAAATACCAGCTGGATGCACTAGAGTCGATTGAAAAGCGTGCCAAGAAGACCATAGGCAATGATGCTCTTGTGAAGTCAAAACTCCAAAGTCCTGAGCATCGACGCCGAGTTGCTAGCCTATCTGTTTTCTATCGTTTACACTTCGAGGAGTGTGCACTAGAGTTACACAATTTAATTCTGCCAAGTCCGTCCGTACGGTGATGCGCCACCGGTACATGATGGATATTCCACCCATACGCACAAAGCGTTTTGGGAACACATTCATTATACGTACAGCTAAGGAGTGGAATTCCCTGCCGGAGTCTGCGTTTTCTGATAACTATAACCCAAGGTTAGGTCTTTAAGTCAAGAGTGAGTAGATTGCTTCTAGGCAAGCGTGTTCCATCGTCGGCTACATTATTGCTTACCATCAGGTGAGATAGTGCTCAAACGCATGCCTATCCATTATAAAAAAAGGTACACGGAGAAAAGCCTATAGGGCGCAGCCTAGTACGTTGGTCCGACCAGATCCGAACCGCTCTAGACTCCACGGTATAAAAGGCCCTACCCACCCCCAGAGACATGAATAGATGGAGAAACATCATAAAAATGAAAGTGATGAAGCAGGGAGAGGACACGATCCTCAGCATTGAGGAATACGACGCAAGGAGGAGGAGAAAATCTGACCCCAGTCTAGTCAAGAGGTATCATATTCCCCAGTTATAACACTGCTTCATCAGCTGCCTTGATGAAACTAAGTGACTATTTCAATCTTTATTTGCTGGTGGATCTTCTGATCGTGTTTTGTTTGTGGCCGCAAAGCCTCGTCTGACCTCAACACCGGGGCCCGCGTGGCCACTCCACTAGTCACGAATAATACAGTCCAGAGGCGAGCTGGGAAATCTTTAGTGTTATTGCACAAACGCAAGAAGCGTTGAGGTTTTCAAGTGGTTGGGAGAACAGATACAATGGTGGACAAATTATTTTAGATAAGCGCTTATATTAGGATGTTTTTGTAGATACCGAGCTTAGTATAGAGTAGATGTTCGTATTAACTTTAAAGAAAGTGGGCGGCCACGGAATTTTTAAGACCAATGGATTTACGATATACGACGCGACGAAGCTGAGAAATTATGTTCCGTTCAGAGCCAATGAAGTAGGCAATATATATTTTGCTTGACTTGTAAACCTTACCCATAACAATTTATTGCAGACTGATGACAACTAACGCTACTAATTGAGCAGTTGTGGCCCAGCAAACCCACGTCGTGTGTTCAAACCCCGACAGGTGCTTTTCGTTGTGTAATTTATTTCATCACCACTACTCTCAAAACAGTGAAGAAAAACATCGTAAAGAAACCGGCATGTCCGCCAATCCACGCAGAATGCTTGATTCCTATCATTGGGAACATTGTAAGGCCGATTGAACTCACGCTTAGTTGAGAAGTTTTAATTTAAAAATATAACAATAATTAATGACCATAACTCGATATGACACGTCAAATTTACCGCTTCACAGACTACAGGAAATAGCGTCAACACATCACTATCGTCGCCGATTCACCGCGGGGCACTATAGTAACAAATGGTCGCGCCGCCATCGCCATCGCATACTTACCCTTCCGCGGCCGGCGTTTAATTCTATTAAACGCTGTCCGACCTCATTAGGCGAGGGTTAATGCTCGGACGCGCGACGCGTATTGATGAGAGGCATACGTCATCGTATCACCCTTTATGATTGTTGCTCCGCCGTGGCTAGGCTGAGGTGGGATTAGTGTTTGACATTAGAATCTACAGGTTGAATGAAGAGAAAAATAAAATGTTTTTACTACATATTAGAATATAATTACATCATAGGTACTAAAAAACTAACGATTTACTTATTAGGTGCTTATAAATATATATTTTACAATCTTAAAATAATCTAATACGTGCAAGTGTGTAAAGAAATATTCTTTGGACTTTAAAAATAACATCCACATCCATCCTAAGGTTGTCTGGTAGCCTGATTGTACAAATAGATTTAAGTTTATGTTTATGTCATTTTACTTTTGGTGTACAATAAAGTTTATTCTATTCTATTCTATTCTATCCACGTTGTTGTTAATGGGAAAAGCGACCAGGACGCTATAGAACGGTGTTCTGTTATATTATTTCAAGGGTTTTTTTTTTGTACTTATTCTCTTTCAACTCTTACACATTAGGCGTACATCTCTTTTATTCCGTATCTGTCCTTTTGGAGGTATTCTGGAAGAGATTTCTTTCCGTTTCCTTCTTCTTCTTCTGTTGAATTTTTACAAGTGTAATTTAATAATTAAGAACGTCCTTCCATAATATCGTTAGGATATTTATTAATTTACTCAAAAAGTTTAAGAACCATTGGACGGTTGGTTGAGATTTTATAAACATGCAGTTTACCTGCAATAATCAAAAAGTAAGTTAGTATAAATATGGGGTGATGTTAATGCTGAGATGGTAAGGTAACCCTTTCGGTACGGGCACGCTCGCCACATTCTATACTTTTTTTTTACTTTCTGTTTATAACCGTTGTGATATGTAAATATACCGAATATATTTTATTCTATTCTTCCTATTCTAAAAGAATGTATTTTTTTGTGCGTCTAGAGCAGAAAACCTGTATTCTTTCTTTCTTTTTAAAATCTATTTCAGAAGATATTGTAGTTTTAGCAAAGGCCTCTTTTTACTTTTTCACACACGTCTATCCTAAGCCGTAGCGGGCCAGTCCCTTCTGTAAGAATCAAGCTCATCTACCCACCTTTATCTTGGTCTACCGTGATCTCACACTATGCCTGAAACGGAAAATTATGGGCATACGCATTCTTCGTATATTCACGTACGGAGCCCAAACCTGGTATTTGACACTTCAGCAGAGGTCCTGACTTTCCCCAGGAAAAAACTCGTCAGAGAGCTGCAATTTCCTGGGAAATTCAGAACGCCTAAGTAACACAACGCCGCGTGCTTAAACTAAAATATAAAATGATACTCGAAAAGCTACTATTCTTCAATGGAATTTTGCTGGTCGTGTCTACCACGTGTCAGCTGAGCTACTTATGGATATAGCTATAGATATATATAAGCTATAGCTAGCTTACTGGGGCCAGGGTTAGTTTCGAAAGACAGCTCGAGCCCCGGTATGAAGGCTAGAAGGAACGGGGTGGGTCTTTTAGTCAGTAAGAGTCAGACACTATCTCCCGCTCCGCCCAAGAGCGGGGGTTGTCATTGGATGATTTTTTCCCATCATAAAATAAAAGATGACCTATGGGCTAAAAGAGCCAATTAAACGTAAGGTAACAGAAAAAAACTTCAAAAAACCAAATAGCTGCAGAACTATAAGAGAATGGGCTTTTATTTTCGCATCTTTTATGTTCACAGTGTATAGGGGAAAACCCATATTAACTTAAGATGATAAATGATGCCTGTATAGTCCGTATTTACACCTGACCTAATTATAACAGCAATCTATTGCAGTTAAAATAGAACACTTTATCATTATGTAATTTGGTATACTTGCGTTTCACCTGCCGAGTTTTTCATGCTGGTAAAACGGAACTGGAAAACCTTTATGCACCCTTATCTTAGAACTAATCATCATCATTATCATTTCAGGCGAAAGACATCCACTACTACTACACTGGGCACATCCCTAAGTCTCGCCAGAATTAACCACCCCGTGGTTCTCGCGAGCCTCACCAGATCAACGGTCTACATTGCTGGAGGCCTTCCAACGCTACGTCTTCCGCTGTACAGTCGCTACTCCAGAACCTTTTAATTAATCATATTAACAGATTTCGTCCAAATCCGTTCAGCCGTGTGAGCGTGAAAGAGTATCAATTATACACAAACACAAAACAAACTTTCGATTGTTTAATTCGTAGATATTAGTTTGATTTAGGAACGACAGTTTTCAAAGATTAAGTAATGAGGTTACTGATGATCTCCTATTCGATTGCAATCCATTCACATGATATTATGAACTCTCACAAGAAGACTTAGAGGGTCCTAGAGTCTGTCTAAAAAGTCAAACGACTTGGGGTTAAATGAAATGACTTCTGCGAAGCAGTAATGCTCGCTAAGGAGGAGGCCGACCGCACCAGGCAACGGCGCTCTCGCCGCCGCCGCCGGGATTCCGATCCCGATTTCCAGCCACCGTAGGCGCGGGCTTGCGGACAGTGAGCAATGGGTAGCTCGCTGTCCGGCCGTCCGGTAACCGTCCGGACCAAGCCCAAGTCGTCGACGGCGCGCGCTGTTCCCGCGCGCCTCAAGGAGTTGTCAGCAACAGCAGGGGCCCAGCCGGGTCGAAGCCTACTGGGGCCAGGGTTATCCGAAAGGGCGCTCGAGCCCCGGTATGAAGGCTTGAAGGAACGGGATGGGTTTTTTAGTCAGTAAGAGTCTGACACTATCTCCCGCTCCACCCAAGAGCGGGGGTTGTCATAAGATGACTTTACCCATCGAAAAAAAAAAAAAAAAAAGGGTTAAATGAAATCTGATGTAGACAACGCCTGTTCTATAATCAAAGTTGATTAAGAGATCTTAATCATTGTTTACTAATAGAAGAACTTTATAAAAAGTATCGAATATAAGTATTTTTTAAATGATTAAATATTATACAAATTTCCCAAGTCGGTTGACTTTTTAGACAGACTGTAAGAATATACGAGTAAGATAAGTCACACAACTAGCAGACTAGACACCTAAAGAATTAGATATTTTGAAGAGGACACCCTACATCCTCTTGGGTGACATTAACTCAACTACTCACCAAAAGGACCAGGAGACTTACTATGACGTGTTAAAATGTCAATCATGCGAGCGAGAAAGGATGATAACGAGAGGAATGAATCTCCATCTCTTTAAGGCGGCGTGCATTTTTCTCCGAGACGCGTGATCTGCTTATACGCGCTTGGATACGATTTTCGGTGTGTTGGACTGTGCATATTTTCTATACAAACGGAGATACTTACAAGCAACGTTAAAACACGCAGCACGTGTAGTGCGTGGCAGTGTGCTAATCACCTAACAGTCCATTCCTTTAACATTGACTGGCCTGTTGGTCTAGTGGTTAGTGGCCTTAACTGCTTTGCCGGAGGTCGTGGGTTCGATTCCCACCCAGGACAAAGGTTTATATATGATGATCATTTGTTGTGTCTGGGTACAATTTATCTATACTTACATGTTGTCTAGTACTCAAAACACAAGCTCTGCTTAGCTTGTGACTAGATGTATGATAGTTGTGGCATATAAATAAATATTTAAAAAATTTATATATTTAAAGTTCAGATTAGGTCGTAAAATGGATCGCGTTACCTCGTGGTAGCATTGCAGATTATAAAAACACAAGATAATTCCCTTTTTTTATCTAAAATTCAGAAAAAAACTATCCATGAAACGTTTCATCGTTTCGATTTGTCATGTAACATGTTTTATAAAATTTATTATTTAACGCGTTATGAAATAAATGGCCGACAAGAAATCATAACGAATTGGTACACGCATGACGATACATCCGTGTTGCCGAATTAAATTATTGGTGTTTGGTTCCGTACAATTTTCTACCGATGTCTGTGTTTTCTGATAGCCTGGGATTTTTAATTGTAAGTAAAGAATTAACAGATTACTTGTAAGCTAGCGTACTTCATTATCAGACACACCACAAGGCGAGATCTAGTACCTATATATATTTATATTTGAGTTTTTCAAAGTAAAAGCATGATTATAATGAGCCTTTCCTGTAATAATAAAAAAAAACTTTTCAAATTAAATTATTTCAGTAAATAAAAATAAATAAAATCATCAGGAGAGAAAGCAGTCAAGCGCGAACCTATCAACAACAAAAAAAAAACAAAAAAAAATAGATATTTCGGACGAGGTCCATATGTTTTTAGTAACAATATCTTAAAAACAAGTTTTTAATGAAAATCATTTTTTCATAGCAAGCTTTTACAGTTCGGTAAATGTATACAGTTAACACTCGTCAAGATAAATCATACGAGCCCAAACTCGTTAGGGTTGAGTCCTTTTGACTACCAATTTCCTATAACCACCTTCCGGTTCCATCTTCAGATCAGCTCCATCTTATAATCATTTTGAATTGCCATCTGATTTACACATGCATGCAAAATTTCAGCTCAATCGGTAACCGAGAAGTGGATCAAATTTAATTTGCAAGATTTGATTACAGACAAACATCGGGACAAGTGAAACTAAATAAAAGCTTGTAACTAATGTTAGTAGGTTTAAAAAAAAACAATTATACACACAACTAGAACTACGGCATGAAGTCGCACCCATCTTTGCTGTGTATATGTCTGATCGGCTTATGGCTTATAAGAATGTTCAAGGATGTGGAGTGTTACTAAAGTTGAATTTTGAATTAGACTACGGAACCCTAAACTTCTATACAGTATATTAATGAAATTAGTGCCGGTCTCTAGACAAATGTGTTGCTTGACAGTCCACCTTTTTGTTACAATATCATTTAATTCATGTTTTTATTACATACCCGTCCGTTCCGTGTCGTGTCAATATTTTGTCACGAATCCCATTTGTGGTGACGTATACTAATGACGTCATTAATATGTTTCTAACGAAATTAACAAACCGGCGCACGGCTTTGATGTCCTGTATCTGTGCTTCGGCATTAAATGCGCAGTATGTGCTTGATAGAAAAACAATGATGTAACCGGAAAGCTGATTATTTGCTGTACATATTTTAAAGTGACCTTTATTTTAACTGGTAGGTATAAAAAAACAACCGCCCCAGCACGTGTAATATCATTTGATCAACAAAAATGATAACAATCGAGTTCCACAGCAGTGGAATTAAACATAACCCGTACCAAGTTTTAATGATTTAAAAAGAAATATCCATTTAATACGCCAAACGCAAGTTCTGGTAATGAAAAAAGATTTTTGATCGAATTTCGGATAGGTTCGTTCTTCAGGTTGGAACGACCAAGCGCCGAACAATGTTTTAATTGTAATCGCATGCCACGCCTCACCGTCACGCGAGATCGCGTTTGGCAGCAAAACTAAAATATATCCCTACCAACAAAAACCACTGTTCAGATATCGTGATAAACTAGTTCTACACGAAACTCCCCACGACTGAATAAGAATTACAATTCAACTTGAATAATTACATCAATTATCTCGCACATATCGATCTGCAACCCCATTGGCCTCGGACCGACCAATCGCAGCGATCGATCACCGATTCCAATCGATAACACAAATAATCACTAGCATTCCACCTGCTACAAATTTTATTTCGTCTTACACAAAAAATGTATAATTTCCTTGCGGCCAATAGGAAAAAGTTTATTAAGGTTGGTCTAAAAAAAAGATAAAAAATCGACGCGGCCGCTTGCAGCCGCTGGGGGCGGGTCGAATGTTCACCGGCTCGGTTTCAACTATAACCTGTTTTTGTTATAAAGTTTAACATCGAGTAAATATAAAATACATTTTATATGGATTGTAGATTTTGTGGACTCAATTTTTAGAGCTGTGATACTAACACTTTTAGGGTGACGAAATATTTTTTTATAACCATATTTATTTCAACCCAATTTCTTTTTTCAGTTTTTCTATTTTTTAGTTCAAACTCTTAGTTTTGTTTTGGATAGTATAAAGACCATAAACCACGCAAGGTGAAAGTTTGTGATGGTGTGTTTGTCCGTGTATGTGTGTGTATGTTTTTTTTTATTATTTCACACTCGTACGGTACAGCTCAACAGATTTCGATGAAACTTGTTGATACGTGATATTCTAGAACATGATCTACCCGTAACATAAAATAGCACATAGGGTATCCCGGGAGTATATTTCCTTAGATTAATATCACGTGGACGAAGCCACTGTCAGCAGTATTTATAAAATTCAAATAATTAAGAATGACAATTCAAAAGTATACCAAGTGATATTTATAGGTATGAATAATCGTCAGTTGAATTAAATTCCTAGGAACCATAAATTAGTTGTTCGTATAATTATTCGAAGCCAGAACTCCGATTAGTCTCTTTCTATTTATAATCCCCAAGCATTTCCAGTTGGTCTCCTAAGGGGCTATACATAATTTACCAATTAGATCGATAACCGGACGCATCATTACACTAGGGCTGGCAGGAATCTAGCCCGCTTCGGGTAAAGACTGATGGTGGAAAATTATAGATAATTGGCCGATTACAGCGGCCCTAAGGCGGGCTGGTCGAGCAATGTACTGATTATAAATGAGACCAGACATGTAATAGCATCGATTTCGATTCAGCGATGCTTATTATATTAAGTGGGGACCGAATACGAGTTTGGTGACGGGGTAATCGTCTGTAATCACGGTGGTGAACAACTGCTGTTCTCAGGCCGTCTCACCTATCATTTGGTAAATGGTCGCGTCGCTCGCTCTTATGTGGTATTTATTGGTTGACGTGTGTTTAAATAAAAGCACATCGATCATGTGTAGTATGTATCAGGAGTAAGTAAATTATGGTTTATGAGCATGTAGTTAATGTCTACATGTTTTATCTTTCTGCGTTGCTCTAAGTGTAATGGTGATGTTTCAAATTGAGCCCTCACTTTCACATTTATAAAATGGTTTTCAAGGCTAGAATGAATCGAGTCTTAATAAACTAGTTACCTTACCATCAACGATTACACTGCTTGCCACCGGTTGAGATCGCAGTCAAAGACTAGTTTATATCACTTTATAAATATGAAATATAAAAACAGCCCTTTGTTTTCTAAACTGAGTCTTTTGAGCTAAGGACATGTCAATACCTACTTGAATGCCTGAAAGATTCAGGTCAGGCTAAATTAGAATTTGAGAAACACTCAAATCCAATACTAAATTCAGAAATCGCGTCTAAGTATGTCCATTTAGACAGAGTTACTTTCGCGTTCTGCTGTTTTTTCTGTATAAAAAAAAAACTTCTTTTTTTCATTCGTTTTTGCGCATAAGCCACTGAATCAGTTTTGGTGAATTTTGGTATATAGTTATCGTGTATCTTGAAATAGATTAGGGTTTACTTTTCATCCCGGGAACTAGTACTTTACCATAGAATATACCTTCAATTTATGACATCATTTGACCATTACATGTTTGCAGTAATCAGCTAGACAACACCGGCCTCATCTAGTATAAACTAACGGAAAAAATGACGTGTAACATTTTTTTATACCTATTTGCATAAAAAAAAATGATTATGACGCAGGTGAATATGTACGGAAGTTTATGTAGCTTTATCAATCTTTTTAAATGTTTTTATTTTCAATATTTCATGTGTCCACTTGAATAATAATCACGCCCACTCTGCATAAATCGATTTATAGTGACAGGACAACCCGTTTAAAGGTTACGGTCATCGGCACATTTTATATATAAAAAAACCCTTCAGAAAAAAAAACATAATATAGTCGAAGAAAACTGCCTTTTAAAAGGTCCGTTTAATATAGTTGGGCAGATAACCTGCGTCCCTGAAGGGTCATCCTTTTATTTCAGCAACAATCGCTGGGAAATTGATATTGATGTGGAAAGGGCAGGTTTTCCATAAAAATAGGGTATATTTGAATAAAAGATGGCCGGTCCGCACGGGCCTTGACGTGTGATGCTCCGGGTACTTTATAAGATTGTCGGCGACCCTCTGGCCGGGTGATGCATGGCCAGCCTTGGTACAAATATCGACGATGACGGAACTAAAACCTATATCTCCAATCATGTTAGTCTGGAAATTGGGTTGGCTTATACTGGGACGTAGGGTACAGATTGTTTTAGGATCGTGAAATATTCTCTGTAACTCATTATTTAGCAAAAATGAAGCGATAACAAGCACTATAATAATATTAAATGTAACATATAACTAATTTGTATGTAGCTTATTGTAATCATTTTTACATTTCACATGCCTACGACCGCTCCAGAAATTTTGCTATTGTAATTTATTTCATGTTAATATTGTGTATTGGCCTGCTGACTAATGTATCGATAGTATATTAATTTAGTTAATTATCTGAATTAGGACTCCCTAAAAAAAGTACTTACTTTAGAACACGCAGTCGTATCATTATACTTTTATGTTTTCTTTTTAAAGTAAATATACATGGAAAACTTAAATACTTTTTATATCAGCTTACTATTATTGATACTATAATAAACTTAACTAAAAAGTCGTACTCATACGTATAAAGCCGTTGAAGTGCTCTTCTACTTCAGTGTCTTCTTTCTCTTCAGTCATTCGAAAATGTAGTACCCAGAAGACTAATTTAAACATTTGCCACGTTGAATGGTAATAATAATTCTTTGGGTAAAGACAGCCAAGACAGTCAGGTCATATCAGCCGATTAGCTTTCGAGAAATATCCGTTTTCTACTGTAATACTCAAAAGTATAGCTGAAAAATGGTATCTCCCCACTTCATTGCTAATATCTCTTTTATCACTACAAAAATATTCTGCTACCAAGATTTATGACAAAAGTTCAAAAAGGTGAGGATGTAAACGATAAAACCCTCGTTGAACAACCGAGTTCCGTACAAATGACACATGAAGATGAAACGCAAACGCACACCAAGGGACGTAATGAACTCCCAAATGGACAGAAATCCACGAAAATGAAAATATTGACGGGAACGGAAGATATATTGGCGAATAATAGGCGTGACATTACAGGCGAACACCCCCGGGAATCGAACCCGGACACATGGCAAGCTTGCACTGACCGAGCACGAATTAGTTTTACCCCATTTCACGGAACTTTTGTTATGGTTCAAACTTTATCTGACGGTATTTTAACAAAATAATTTGATTGGTCCTTTTATCCAAAATGTCTGCCAATTAAAAGAATCATTTTTGTGAACAAAAAATCGATATCATTCAAATTAATTCACGGTTTGAATATCTAATAAAGTCACATTCGTTACGGAGTAATCAAGACAGAAATGAAACAATGAATATGTGGAAGATAAAAATAAATTACATGCACAAGCTTTTTATTGCATCTTTGAGGTGTATTGCCGGCTTGCTCGAATAAGTCTCTGTATTTTTAAATTTTTCATACGTCCAAAACTTAGACACTATAATATTGTCTCACTTATCGTGTCTCACCGCAGTTACCTCGTATCGTAAATGTTACTTTAGCCCAAGTTTATTAGAGCCTGGTCACATTATCATGGCGACGTATCGTCAATGTGACTATGGTCGGTGTCCGGTACTGTACCGCGTCGTGTAAAAACACGATAAAGCAACGTCTCACAAACGCCTTTAATTGAAGACTGGTCCCGAAATTTTTGACGACGTTGCAGCGCTTAAACGACGTGTCTTGGTACCGTATAGACTTTATGTCTCGTGCTGGTATACGATGCTCTATATTATAGAGCATATACGGAATAACGTGCCATTGGCAGGTGCTGGTCGTTGTGGCGACACTTGGGGGAGGAATATGTCCAACAGTGACCTTTTTTCGTCTGAAATGAAGATGATGATGACGGTAGGAGTATTGGCGAGGCCCCTAATCAAAAGTTACAAATATTCTGTGTTCCACTACTTGTTAATAAGATAGGTAAATAAGGGTTTCGATAACTTTAGAAACTTTAACATTAAAACTAAACATTTACTTAAAAACAATCTCCCAAACGCTTCCACTGGCTGACCTAATTTAAAAGCTCTTCGTCCCAACTTAGCCATTACAGCTATTTAAACTTCCAATGCTTTTAAAATTGTTAGCATAATAACATTATTCACTATGGAGCGTTTACACAATATCTATAGTGAATAGTCTAAAGTTTAAGCGACCGAATTTAGAAGGTCTTTTGTGAGCAGCAATGGCGGTGGTTATGAAAAGGATGTGCGTGTCAGCAGACATGTTTGTCAATACCGCCACTACACAATGGAATAGCAGAAGGGTAAGCGTAGTCGGTAGAATTAACAGTTACATGTTAAAAGTTTTTGGCAGATTCATCGTAAATACGATGCTTCTCTAACTCAGTGTTTATCAATCTTTTTGAATATTATACGAATATTAAAGTAAAATAAATTTCAACCCCTTAACCAAACCAACAGCATTATACGTACAGCTAAGAAGTGGAATTCCCTGCCGGAGTCTGTTTCCTGATAGCTACTACCTAGGGATCTTAAAGTCAAGAGTGAATGGATTGCTTCTAAGCAAGCGTGTTCCATCGTCGACCATCAGCCACCATCAGGTGAGATTATGGTCAAACGCGAGCCTAACCATTATAAAAAAAACTAATATAATACCTACTGAAATTACATAATCAAAATTTTGTTATAGAAAACCTCGCTTTTACTTTTACCTAGCTCGCGACCGCGAGCCCCAAAGATAAGATAAAGTGAGCATTCTTCTTCGAGAATGCTTACCAAAGCAAGCATCTGCTTGCTTTGAGCCAGAGGCAGAGATCACCAGCAATGTTCTATTTGTCTCTCTCTTCGCCATTTTTATACGAGATAGATACTAATAACTAACTGGCATAACTTTTTGTCATCAAATCAATTAGGTACCCCTAATTGATATGGGTAACCATCTAGACATATTATTAGATTTTTCACCAATAGAAAGCTGCTTTCGTTCTGAGTGACATAGGCTATATTTTATGTACGCGGGCGAAGCTGCTGGCAAAAGCTAGTTAGTGCAAGTATAAAAAAAGAAAATTGATTTATATGCAATAAAAAAAAATTAAATCAAAAAAGTTTTCACATCACATTTCAAACCCAATCTAGGTGTAAATTAAAACTGAATCTACCGTCATTTATCTTTATAGTGGCACAGTGAACAAAACGCGTGTTTGCAGGGGGTCCGCTATTGACGCTCTGATCGTTCAATTCACTGTCTAAACACAAATAAACCATAGAACATTAATAACTAACTGGCCAGATAAATAAAATGGGCTGCAGGTTTTTGTCATGAACAAGATAAAACCTGTGTTTTTTATTTTATGGTTTTACTAACACTTATTTTATTTAATTAAGTTTTGTACTTATAACAACACAGTGACATATTCGCACTAGCGAAAAAGCTTTTTTAAGTAAAGATTAATGATTTTTTTTTCTGAATTTTGTTTTACGTTTGTTGTCATACTCATAAAACTATTACAGTGGGTGCCTGAAGTCAAATGTCGTAACCGTTAGCTCGGTTCACCTTCAAACACAAAAAAAAAGAAAATAATAGGTACACTAAAAACTAGAACCTTTTGGAACTCTTATGGTCAATTAAAACACTACTATATACACAACGCTAAGGTCTATAATCAGGTTGGAAGTGACAGATTGAAATTTTCTCTAATTCAATATTGTTTATTTAAAAAAAAAATCATAGAACAAAAATTAACTAACCTCAATATATCTTCATAATAATAACGGCACTCAATGTTTCTTCGAAGTACTTCCTCGTAAAATATTTACTATTCTTATTTGAATAGTAAAAACAAACAAAGTAATGATTTAGTCATAAAAAAACTTAGAGTGGCCCTCAAAATAAGTTATCATAATTATGCCACAGTTCCTTCTATTTGCTTTTACTTACACATAAGCATACATAAATTACTTTTATTTTATGATGTCAATGGCTCAATTTGACTTCGATTTCTTATAATGGCAACGAAAAAGAAGACCATCGAAGTATTTTTTCAAAGACCGTACCCGTATAGCAAAAACCAACTATCTGTATTTTTGTATTATTATGTTGTATTATTATATTCGATAAATTCTGTAGGTTATTTACTTTTTGCCGAAACTATATCTTTGTAAATACTAATAACGAGTAAGTAAGTAAGTAGTTGTAAGTATTTTGAATAATGTTTGTCCTGTATCTTTTTTGTTCATGCGGTGTACAATAAAAAATATAATAATAATAATAACCAGTTTTACTTGCATAGTCTTGATGATACGAATCGATAGCTATATTAACTTAATTTGGGTAAAAAATATAGATAGTAGGTTTTGGCAGTAAGGGTAGGTACGACATTTAAGCTTATAAGAATTGGACACTTATGCAAAACGGTACAAAGTATGCCCCATATCATTAACATGGTGCTAACTTTAGACTGATATTCACAATGTGAAAGAGACCTAAAGTCTTAGAAGTTAAGGTTGTGATTAGAAGTTTAGTTTTCTAGAACAAGAGCAAAGAATTGACATGTACACCGCAGTTCAATTAGGGTAATGGGGTAGGGCTGGAAGGGATTAAATTAATTAGTAAGAAAGTTTCGCTCCATTTCGTGACGCCGCCTTTGTTTGCCGCCATGTCTTGGATTTTTGTTTTCTGTACGAAGCGTATTAGGTACGAATACATTCCCATTTCACCAATTAGAATGGATAAGGACTTTCCTTTTACTTTGAATAGGTTTCTTTTTAGGGTTCCGTACCCAAAGGGTAAAAACGGGACCCTATTACTGAGACTTCGCTGTCTGTCCGTCTGTCAGTCACCAGGCTGTCTCTCAAAAACCGCAATAGCTAGATAGTTGAAATTTGTCATAAATTATGTATTTCTGTTGACGCTATAACAACAAATACTAAAAATAAAATAAAATAAATATTTAAGGGGGCTCCCGTACAACAAACCACCCTTCGTTCGCGAGTCCAACTCGCACTTGGTCAGTTTTGTAAACATTTTCGGTAGAATTACATTTGCACATTTGCATAGTTGAGTGATTGGCTGCTGCGTTACGCGTCGCGGGTTTGATTCCCTTATCTTTGGATTGCGTTGATTTAGCAGTTTGATTTTTTTTCACTGCTGTTTGGAGTAGTTGACCTGAGTATTTGATATTAATTTTGGCTTCGAACCTCCACGTGTTCCTAAAAAGAAGTTTTTTTTTACAAAAGTACTTCAACAACTTTAGTTAAACTGGGTTATTTCAACACCATTGTAAGTTCTTAGAAACCAGCACGACCTAGAACCAAAAAATTGAAATCGAAGACATGCTTACATGTGTGTATGCATCCGCTAACCCACACAGGGCTCCCGTGGCGGATTACAACCCATTCCCAGTCCCAGCAGTGGAAACATTCAGCGGCAACGACCTCTCGCGCCGAATCCTGGTATAGGCCATAGTCCAGAACGAAAAGGAATGGCAGGTAGTCTTCTGCGAAGCAGTAATGCTAGCAAAGGAGGCGGCCTCACGCGTGACGTAACGGACTTCCTACGCCCCCACCGTTTTAAAGCAGTGATTTCCAGCCACCGTAAGCGTGGGGTTACGGACGACGAGCCTCAGAAAATCATCCAATGATTTTTCCTATACCACCTAGAGCGGGAGAAGTCACTGAATGATTTTCCACCTAAAAAAACCAGTGAAAACTTTATAAAGCTGATTATGCTTATGCAATAAACAAACATTTATAACACCACACAACATTCTTGCAAAACATAAAATCCTAAACAGATTTACTCCTATTAGATCTTTTCCTCCCAAAAGTCATGTTCACATTATACAAAATAGAAAACGTTTTAAACGAGCACTCGACGCTCGTAACACCTAATTAACGATATTAAAATACGTCCAGAACCGCAAAGGAGCGTCACAAACATTGCATTCGCACATTGTAGGCCATAAAACGCAAACGTTACCCTCCTTATTTATCCGAGTGAGAATTTTAAATTAACTGTGTGTAGCAACCCTGGGGCCTGTGTACTTGTGTGGCAACCCTGGGCGAGCGGACGCTGCCCCGGAGTATGGCGCCGACCCGGAATATGAGTAGTGTTCTGCTTGTGACCTGTTATAAAGAAGATCGAAAAAGTACATATTTTGACATAAAAACATTTTTATGCCAAAATTAATTAAGTTGTGATGACCCAGTGGCTAAGGCTAGGACTTCCAGCATTTCAACCATGAGGTTGCGGGTTTTGAACCAGGTAAGTAGGACATTGACACCCCGTGTCTCGGAAATCACGTAAAGCCATTGGTCCCGGTTGTCATTCGTAGGTCTTTGACAGTCGTTAGATACCAGAAATTCTGACCAGTATATCCAAGGAATATCGGGTTGCCCAACAACTGGGTGGTAGAGGCCTACTAGGCAGTTGCTCTATGTAAAATACAGGTAATTAGTCGCACCCGGTTAGACTAGAAGCCGAGCCCCAGCTAGTTGCGAAAAGGTTAGGCAGATGTAATGTAGAAACCTTTGTTCTTTTGAATGGATTTCTTTAGAAGGACCAAAACACATGCTGAATAAAACACCATCGTAAATGAACGACCAAAATCTAAGGCCATACCAGACTATATTCACAATTTTGACCTGAATATTTTTATGTCGCTAATTAAGTTAACATAAGTGTTGGCACGAGATAGGAGTTCTTGAGACGAGATACATACATTGAGACAAGATTACAATCAGCATAAAAATCTTATCTCTACTTCTGTCAACAGAAGTTACTCTCTTAAAATACTAAGGGGTAACACAAGGGTCCCGTGTAGAACTCACCAAAATTTTACACGGAGGCCATTATGTCGCGTTCTTGTAAACAACTCGCGACCACTTGTCGCTGATATATCTCCTGCACCGTATTAAAGTCTGATCGCCAGTGCGAGCGAGCCCTTATACCGGTTACCGAGATATTTATGCCCGTATCGCAAATTAGTGGGTACGCAAATCGGTAAATAAGTAAATAATTACTGCAGCTTCGGCGCACGACGTATGGCGTATGGAATAAGTTGGTTATTCGCTTAGTATAAGTTTATCATCAATCATGGATAAATTAGCTTCAGTATCGAAGCTTGAGATTGTTCTTAAAGTATAGGTCTGGTCAATTTTACAGAAGACAGAGAATTTAAAAAAACGTTAAGTCTTAACCCAAAATGCTACCTCTGGGTACATGATCGATCTCAGAAATTACTTACTACATTTAGGTTAGTTCTAGGCAAACGTGGTCCATCTCCATCGTCGACCAGATCGTCGCTTAGCATCAACTGAAATAGCAATGAAGCCCGAGCCTAACCGTAATAAAAAAAATTGCTAACCTTTTAGTTCATATACTCGTAACACTAATAACCCCCCAGCTTCGCATGGATGTCAGAAATCTCTCAAAATTCTTTCCTTTTCACAGTTAAAACTTCCTTATGAATCAATCTGTATAGCTTAGAGCATTAAGTTGGTTTAATGCTCTAAGGTCTATAGGTAAAAACTACATCACACAACTCAATAGTATTTGAGTTTATCGCAACCAACGGGTAAGCACTTTGTTTTACAATATGTAAGGATAAACCCTAAACCAACTAACATACATATTTAAAACATTTCAAGTTAAATAAAACCTTCTAATTAAAGGTTGCTTGAAATTGGATGCAATGGCTTTTTTTTTCAAAATCTCTTTATAAATCAAACTTATTATCAACAGCATTATAGAAAATGATTACACAGAAAACCTCAACCCTTCCGTTCCGCAACACTACACAAACGCGATACTACGGAACTACGACAATACTACACTAGTACACACGTCAAGACGAGAGTGTTCCAGGGAAATCAATGATCCATTTTATTGAGTACCAAGAGTTATGCAGCGGAGAGGGCGCGCTCCTATCAATCATTGGAGGCTTTTTTTGAATTTAATAAAATAAAATTTGTATTTTGTCATCGACGCTCCCTCGCGTTTTGTTGCAGGGACGGATTTAGGGTGAAGATGTTTGGTTTTTTCTCAATAAGCTTACTGTTGCTTTGTATAATCACAAAATATAGTTAGTAGTAAAATATCATCATCATCATCATTTCAGCCGATGTACGTCCACTGTTGGATATAGGCCTCCGCCAAGTAGTATAATATTGTAAGTTTCAAATAGCTTCTTGCGTTGTAAAATCTTTACTACGAATAAAATTGTCTTTGGTAACTAGGAACTGTCCAAAATCACAACAAAAGCAATAAAAATCTTTTAATTAAGTTTCGCTGACTTTATTATACCAATTGACTGCGTCATTTATTCAACACACTTGCAACAAAACAATAAATTCTCTTTAACACGCTTATATTAGCTTTACCTGTGTATTTGTAACCAACGCCTTTGAGCTCGATTTTGACCTACTTGGGCGATCAGATTTTCTTTAAAATTTGCACACCCATCAAAGACTGATGACAATACAATAATCCGTTTTTTTTTTTTGTGAAAAATAAAAATATAGTTTAGAAAAACTAAAAAAGCTTTATGCCATATTTTTCGTAAATCGAGCGCCCCACGCTTTTTTCACATTGATATTAATATTTTTCGTTCATTATTATTATTTTCTACCTATATTGAAAATTATTTTACACTTTTTAGTTTGATATGCTATGAATGCGTTTTGTTTTTAAGTTTTTTTAAACTATATTTTTTTTAATAACTTGCACGAGTCCAAAATCATATAAAAATGCGATAAATCGTAAAATGAAGATAAACTGACTCCATTTCATTGACTGCGAAATATTTTCAACACACAATAAAAAACAATAAATAAAGTTTTAATTATTTGCACACCATATTTAATTTATAAAAAGTAACTTGCGGATTTATATTCGTGTAGGTACCATTCTACGCGGACTGGCCATCGTCCAGCCTAATATTATAAATACGTTTAGTAAATTGATTAGATGTGGGCTATACGCCAAAGCTTTCCGCACAACTGCGAAATCAGAAAAGAAACGCGCTACAAGTTCAATACACTGCATGACTGCATGTCCAGCCTAGAGAGGCAATAGATGCCAGTTTTCGACAAGACAAAGCATGGCATAAATAAGCACAAAAGTTTAATCAGCCTTTTAATGAACCCATTGCTGGCAGTGGAATAATAAAAAGACTAGAGCACTAAGGCCACTGATGCACTGAGCCAGGATGCCTAAGTCCCGGGACTCAGGCCTCCTGTGAAGATAGGGTTGAAAAATATATTCCAGTGACACCCAAGTCCGTCCCCACAGTGTCAGGCAGGAGTTGGCGCGGCGGCAATGCAGCGCATCTGTTACCGCGCCCCCCCGCCCCGCACCATCCGCGACTCTTGCAGCACCCTGCAACTATAGCTACGTGTTTGTACTACACACCTTCCAGATTTGATCTGCAGACGTAGCGGTGAAAGATAAAGGTAGGTAAGAATTGAGAGAGGATCTTTATCTTTCCAAATAAAGTAAGATATTGTAAGTTCGAGTAAGTATGATTAGCATTGATCACTTCAGAAAGAAGCATTAAGTGCCTTTGTGAAAACTTCACAACTCTTGCCGCAGTCGTAGTTCAAAATCAGGAGCATTGTCTGACACAAGGCTTTCGTGACACAGCAGATAGTAGGATAGAAGAGATTTATATAGGTTAAGGTGTAAGTATAAGAGCTTGTGTCCCTGCAGGCGAAGATAAGTACAGAGATTGTCAAATTATTTTCTGAGTAAAGTCATTCGAAAGAAGTCCACTGTTATACATAGGTAAGTGACGTCACAACGACCCATCTTGTGCATCTCGCATTCATCGAATTCCCGCGACTCTCACCGGGTCATCGGTCCACCTTGTGAGAAGCCTCCCAACGCTAAATCTTTCAGTACCCGGTCGACAATCCAAAGCCTTTCGGCCCCATCGACCAGCTGTTGCTGTCTGCGAGTAATTTGTTGGACTCACTGCCACTGAAGTTTGGCGATTCTTCGGACTTATATATCAATGATCTGCAGGCTTTCTCTCCAAATTAATTTTAATTTCAATCTAAAGTCAATCCGATTGCAATGTCTTTTTTGACGTTACGTGATTTGGTAGATACTCTTGAAAACAATATTGTCAACATATACGATTTCACTTAGTTCTCAAAATGGTCACACAATTATGAACCAATTTGGCGCTAGCATTGAATTACGAAACGTCACAATCTCAATGTCGACCGATCGGAATTGAACTCAAGAGTAAGCCTGCTGTTTTGTGATATCGATCAAATGTTTTTTAATGATATGAAAGTGTGGAAAAATCCTTTTAATATTTTGACTGAAGGATTGTTACAGATAAAAAATGGAGCGGTCAAAGCCAAAACCGGAAGCCAAATCTTCAAAAACCCTGATGACGTCTTTTTTCTTAACAATTATTATAGCCTTCTTTTCAGTGTCGAATACGAGTAATAATAAAATAATTTGGGACTTCACTTGAAAGGTATTTCATTTTTTAACATGAGTGTGCAGTGGGTAATATATTACCTATTATATCTATTGAAGTTTTTTGAACCAAAAAATATTATTAATTATAATATATTTCACGCGTGGCGAAGCGGGCACAGACCAGCTAGTTACTTATTAAATTGGACTAGGTAAATAGTAAACTCGAGAAAACAATCTGTTTACCTAAAAGTCCATCTCCAAGAACATCAGTCAATAAAGAATAATTCAATAACACTCAAACAAGCATTCAGATTAGATTCACCGGAGACACTCCATCTTCGTAGAACATGCGAACCGGGGTTTATTGCGCCAGTCGCAGAGCCGTCCAAATGTACGACCCGTAAAGATGGCATTCGGTCCTATACACACCGCACCTGCGACGCGCTTGCATCTTTATGAAAATACCGTGTTTCTACGAGTATCTACATATTTATACAAAATTTTTAGTATACCTATGCGATACCTGAATAAAATTTGTTCAGAATCAGTAACTGAATCAATTCCAATCAATTCCCAAAATCATTTTTTAAATATTACAAGCATTAAGGACACTAAGTACAACGCATGGCAAGTCATAGCTCACAAGTCACAGCTGGGTGGGAACAACCCTTCAGTCACCCGGATGGCCCGGTGACAATGTATTCATCTGCGTGGAACGCGAGGGCGAGTCACACTTTTACTGACTAAAACCACACCTGTGTCCTTCAGTTGGCCATTGCAATTTGCGATCTAGGACAACGGGTTTCGTTTTCAGAAAATTCGTCTCGCAAACTTCCTTTAGTTTTCCAAAATTTTCTATGTATAAACTAATAGAGCCGATAACCTGGTAAGGGTTGCGGGAATCCGATGGATGCGAGACGCATAGGTCCGCTCATTGTGGCGACACTTGGGGGAGGCATATGTCCAACAGTGGACGTCTATCGGCTGAAATGATGATGATGATGATGAACTAATAGGTCTGTATCAGAATGCCTGTAAGTGGAAAGGAATCGTGGCTCACTGTGTCTGTTAATGTACAGTTTGAATGATTCATAAGTAATTTAAAATGTATTTGCATCGTAATTATTTTTATTCAGTGGCATGAATTCATCAGATACTGAAAGCAATATGGCTAGATTGTGTGATTGCTTTTACGATTTCTAAGAATCATATTGTTCATAATATGAGCATGCACTCTACCGTTATTAATGAAATGCTTTCTTTCCTTATCTAAATTGATTTTCTGAAGCATATATTCCTCCAACATTTAAAAATATAGTAATCAGTAACGTTTTTACTAAAATGGCACATTTTACCTCATCCGATTTGAAAGTTAGAAAGTCATGTTGGTTTTAATAAGCATACCTACACTTCTGGACACATCTATTGGCCCACCTTAGAGTTTAGGTTTCGATGGCCCCTACCGAAATATGATTGCTAGATTGAAAACTGTTGATGCAGTTTTAAACCTGATACATTTTACCATCTTTATCGATCGTATTGTTTTAAATTTGAATTCAGAATACCATACGACATGGAGCTACGCCTGACAAGTCGGATATGCGCCTTGTTAAAGGAATTGGTTTTTGAATAAAAAACATGTTTTATCAAATAAAGGTTTAATTTAATAACGCGTGTTGCCTCCATGGGCATCTACCACAGCTCTCATACGATTAGGCATAAAGTTTATCAACCGCTCTATGAAATTTTGAGGGATCACCTCCCATTCCTCTTCTATGGCAGTTTTCAACTCCTGCATCGTCTGGGCAACTGGCTGACGAGCCCTAACACGTCTTTTTAGCTCGTCCCACATGTGCTCAATGGGGTTCATGTCTGGGCTTCTGGCTGGCCAGTCCATAACTGTGATGTTCACATCCCGAAGATATTCCCTGACGATGCCGGCCGCATGGGCTCTTGCATTATCATGCATAAAAAGGAAATTTGGGCCCACATAGTCCGCGTATGGTATCACGTGAGGTTCTAAGCACTCACGAATGTACCTTTCAGCATTTAATGTTGGCAGCCGTGGTCCTGTTACAACCTCAAGCTGAGTTTTGCCGCTCGCGGATATACCGCCCCAGACAGTCCATGAGCCACCGCCATAAGCAACCCTCTCTTCAAAGTAGCATTGAGCGAAACGCTCTCCCTTACGTCGGTAGACCTTCTTCCTTCCATCATTGCCATGTAACACAATTTTAGACTCATCAGAAAAGAGTACCTACACGGCTCCAATCTTGCTGTGTCCAATTTAAATGAGTGCGAAATGAAGGCGCGCTGTTCAGTGGGCTCGCGTTAGTTTGGGCCCATTAGCTGGCTTGTGTGGTACCATATCGCGTTCTTTTAACCTTCTCCAAACAGTTCGAGCGCTCACAGATACTCCGTGGAAGTCGCGAAGTTGGTTTTGTATCTCAATGGAGGTAAGGTGACGATTTCTCAAGCTGGTCGTCACGATGAATCGATCCTGCCTTTCAGTTGTGACGATGAACAAAGCCGCCAGTCTCTGGGTACCTCCGATAAACATTTCGGACCGCAGATCGACTTAAGTTGAGCACTCACGTTTCTTTGGCTGTGTCCGGCCTGAATAAGTGCCACAGCTTGGGCGGCGACTTCAGGTGAAGTATCCATAGATTATTGATAGAACCTCACCTTAATGTTAAGAATAAGTAATGTTTGTTGCAAAACCAAAGATATCAATCACTTTTTCAAGAATTAAATCCAAGTAAACCAATAAAACCAAGTTTTCTTAGTATTCGATTGTTTGATATCAACAAACAGGCTCCAAATTGTCTTTTGTTTCTTTAAATTCTGTGTTCGAAATTCAAAAAAAGGCTATTGAATGAAATTGTGAATGTGCCAGGTTCAAAATTGCATAAAAACTTTTTGCTCGACCTAATATAAAGTTTTAGCTAGGACCAAACTGAAAATACAAGGTGGGCCAATAGATGTGTCCAGAAGTGTAATTATGTAAACACATACACGTCATTACCTCCAATATTATTTTTATGTAAACATAGTATTCGATCGCCTCCAGTCACTCGGCTATCTTCGGCTGCTGTCGAGAGACAGCGGAAGTTGGTAAGCGCCAAGCGGCAGCGGCAAGAGGTGCGGCTGGCGCGACATTTGGGACGCGGGACTTCGGACCACTTTAGACCACTTCACTACCGATCTCTGAAGGCAACACACGCGCACTCCAAATGCTAAACAACACCGATATTATTATGCCTATTCGAGAATATATCCGTTTAAATTACAGTCCCATTGCCTTTGAGTTTTGTCTTTAGATAGCCCTAACTCATTCTATCCGATACTAAACTGCAATTGCAAAAAACTTTTAAAAAGTTAATTTTTACGGGCTATGCTATGTATGCTATATAAATTCTATGCTATGTACATTCTGAAGTATACTTAATCAGGTTTTTTTACGTAAAACAAACATAACGAAAGATAAAAAAGAAGAAGAAAGAAGCCAAAGCCGCTTGAAAGGAGTAAGAAAAACAAACAAAATGTTATATCTAAGAATTTATTATAAACATGCATTTTTTCATATCTATTGACCCAGCCGAGGAGTAGGTTTCAGAAAGTCACTGTTTTATTGCATTTTAAAAGGGAGACCGGGCCTTAGGGGTCAGTTCACACGAAGACGCGACGTGACGCGACGCTGCGCGAAGAACGACTCAAAATAGAACTATATTTACTACAGGAAAAGATACATTTATATACTCTGTCCCCTGCGACTTCGTCCGCGTCTTTAGTTACCTACTGCTATGCTTCCTTGGGTCGTCACGTCATATAGCCTATAGCTTTCCTTAATAAACAGACCATCAAACTCTAAAAGAAGTTTTCAATTTAAGCCAGTATCTAAGATTACCGCGTTTAAACAAACAAACAAACTCTTATGTGGGAGATAGATTGATTTTTCTTTCTCTCATTAAAAAAACTAGCGTTTTCAATTAAAATTTTAATTAATATACAACGATTTGCGTATCTGAACACGATCGTTAAAAGAACATAGCAGCAACACCATTGATACCATCGTACGAACAATAAGTAATATAAGCATATCTGCGCGCGCGCTTCGCAAATGCATGCACATGCACAATGAAATATTACGTCAATGAAAATAGGTAAAAAGATAAAACAACGTGTGACATTAGTTTATCTTTTCTAATGATATTATTCCATTAATTATATTATTTAGGATAAGATGAAATGGGTGTGCAATAAAGTTGTTACGTCACAAAATAAGATATTTTTTGCGATTCGGAAAAATCTTCGTAACTTAATTCGGGAATTGAACTATTTCCATAGCTGTTCGGAACCCTCAGACCGCGTGTCCGTCTAGCACTTGCTCTGTTTTTTTTTTTTTATTGGAACCTATCATCGCCAATTATTCTCTAAAGTGAAACAACAGCTAAGCCATTATATTTACCTGCTTCTCACAAAACAATGCAAAAACGGATGGTTGAGAGTTTCACTAATGTCATCCTTGAGCCAACGAAACGGATGCAAGCCATTAGCGGCTCGACTCAAGGCAACGTAATTCAATCAACACAACGGAAGTAAAAACAGGACCTGATTTATCAAATGTTAGAAACTCATGTCAAATTCACACGTAGACTGAGAACACACTGATTCTGTTATACGAGTATTTGTTTCTAGCAGCTCAGCCTAGGAGAACTGGGGCTGGCTCGATATAAACAAACATCTATACGGACGGACGGACAGCGTAGTCTTAGTAATAGGGTTCCATTTTGCTCTTTGGATAATAATAATAATAATAATAAAGCCTTTATTAATCCAAAACATCGGTTGCCGGTAGAAAAAAGTACATTAAGTATAAATATTATAAGCTAAATATGTCCTGGCCCCTTTCGGGTATAGGCCTCCTCCAGTTGCCTCCATTTTTTCCTGTCGGTAGCTGTTTTCACCCAGTTTCTTCCTGCTACTTCTGGTATGTCGTCGACCCAGCGAGCTGTTGGTCTACCCTTTTTTCTTTTTGCTCCAGGACCTCCAGGGCCCTTCCAAATGGTTGCTCGCTTGACCCATCTGTCTGCAGAGGAGCGGGCGATGTGTCCTGCCCATTTCCATTTTAAACGTAGTGCATGTTTCAGTGCGTCTATCACTTGGGTCTTTTGTCTTATTTTTTCACTATTTTCTTTATCTAAAATTTTTATACCGAGGATGCTCCTCTCCATAGCCCGTTGACAAGCGCGTATTTTTGACATATTTTTTTTGTTAAAGATCCAGGTTTGGGCACCGTATGTTAAGCAGGGCAGGAGGCTCGAATCCATCACTTTCTTCTTTAGTCTTATTGGGAGTTTTGATTTTAATATTTCCTTGTTACTCCAGTATTTTTTCCACGTCATGTTAATGCGCCTTTCTATTTCGTCTAGGTGTCTTGTGTTTTTGAATGAAATTTGTTTTCCAAGGTATGTATAGCTCTCTACGTACTCCATTGTTGTTCGGTTTATTATTATGATATCTTTAGTGCCGTTGGTAGCTATCTTTGTCTTTGAGGTGTTAAGTTGTAGCCCAATTTGCTCTTTGGATACGGAACCCTAAAAAGGAGCTGTTTTTCACCTTTTGAATATCGTAATTAGAGACACAATATAAAGACAATGAGAGAGCGAACGGTGGCGTTCGTTTGGGGTTTAGTGAATTATGGAGAGAAATCATTCAATGACTTCTCTCGCTCTAAAAAAATGTGGAGAGTGAGGTGAAGTTGGTCTAACACTTTCGGAGAAATTCGATTACAATAAATGTGACTCGAGATTTTTATATAGGATAATTATTTACGTAATATCCGTAATATCCTTTTCGAATAACGTTCCAGAGATTACTATTCACATCCTGCCAGGTCAGCATTAAAAAAGTTATATCGTGGACTGAAGAAACACTATAACTTTTAGTCAGTAAACGTCTGACACCCCCTCTCTTTCCACCCAGAGCGAGAGAAGTCATTTGATAATTTCCGACGTAAAAAAAAAGAAAAAAAATTACCATCCACATACCTAGGTATACACAAACTCACAAAACTCGCACTCTCTCGATAACATTAGCAAAAATAAAAATACACGTGTAACCATAACACCGCACATGATACACCCATACAAGCAGCCTTCTCGGTACGTAATTTAAATAATGTGCACGGCATGCGATCGCCACGCTCTGAGGACCCGGTGTTATTGCAAACCAACTTACTTAAAACACAAAAAAGGGTTATTTTCTCAAATTGTGAAGCATACGGCGGTCCATCGCTGGGCCGAAATAATGATTAATGATGGCAAATAAGCGGGTGAAGCTCGAAGCCACAAAAAGCGGTGGCGAGGTGCACTGAACTGCCCCGGGAGACTGTTGATACATTGTAACCATTTAAAATCTGACAATAACGAAGAAATATGTTGGGAAGGATCGTGTATCTTGTACTGGTGTTAAATATTCGACAGGTTTGATGACAATTATTTAAGTTGATGGAACCGAAGAACAAAATAAGAGTCTGCAACACTAGTTTTCGTATTATGCGAAACATGTGTCTAGTATTTTTATGTAAAGCATCTATGAACAAAAGTACTAACTGTATCATGAAAAATCACAAAGTTATGCTTGTTATGTCAGCAAAAATACATAGTCACCGGGCCACACGGGGTTGTTTTGCACTTGCACACAGCTGTGTGCTGGTGCCTAATGCTGGCTATGACCCATGTTGTACTCAGTGTCGGTGGTGTCAAACTTGTGACCTTTTTAAATATTTTTGGGAAGAAATATAACATGGTGAAAAATTATTGGAGTCATCGATTGAAATCCATTCTGTCACTGATTCAGAACAAACTATATTCAGGTTTCGCATTTAAAACTAAAAATAATTTTGTATAGCCAGCAAGGGATATGAGAAGGCCCAGTAGCTAATAGGTGTTATGTATACACCTGTATCCTGTGCTACAAATAGCTATCCACCTGCTAAGAAGAATAATGATAATAAAAGTGCAAGAAAAGCATTCACACTAGCAAAAAGAATGTTACTTTAATATGACAATTGTGTAAAAGTTTTTTTATGAAATTACTAGCTTTAGCCCGCGGCTTCGACTTTGCGAAATGATAGATAGATGTACTTTTTATTGTACACTATAAATAAAATTACAGTTGTAACTGTTAGTTATTTATTAGGTATCATAAATTATGTTATATGTCTACATCTTAACTATTAAATATTATAAATTAATACAAATTTAAAATAATAATATGTACAAACGGGTAAAAAAGGGATACAGGGATATCAGCAAACAGTTAGTCGACTCTTCGCGTGACCAGAGGGCTGGGCTATTCTTCGGTCAACGAATCAACATTGCTATCCAACGTGGCAATGCTGCCAGCGTTCGGGGCACTTTTTCTTTTGACATCGATGTGGATGATTTTTTTGATGCCCTTAAAATTAGGACTTTAAACAATTACTACTAGGAACTTGAAATGCTTCTTATTACTCCAAAAAACATAGGTACTATTGGGGTAAATAAATATCCTACAACCTAATCCTAATAATAGGCTACCCATTATATGGTTACACCATGTCCTAGAATAGCCCATAGTATACTTTTTATCCGTGGAGTATTTTCCCTTGGGACAATCTTTTACTTTCTCGCGAGAGAAGCTGCTGACAACAATGGATAACACTTGTAATATTTTATAGAAGTAAACTTTGTTTTTTTGTTTGTAGGACGCCATCTCTGGAAGTACTGGTCCGATTGCTAAAAATTTTTCACTGATAGAAAGCTGTTTTATTCCTTAGTGGTATAGGTAATATTTCACGTACGTGGGCGAAACCGCCGGCCAAAACTAGTAATATTATAAAGAGGTAAAGTGTGTTTTTATGTTTTTTTTTTTTGGAGGAGGTAGTCTCTGAAAGTACTGGTCCGATTGCGAAAACGTTTTTCATCGATAAAAAGCTGCTTTATGTCTGAGTGACATAGGCTTTATTTCATGAACGCGGGCTATTCTGCGGTCAAAAGCTAGTTAATTAATAAAGTATAAATTCAAATATCTCATCACAATTGTTCCTGATCCGAAAATAACCGCCCACGCACCACAAAAACCCGCGAAATAATTTCTCCCCATAATTAAGTTTTGGCTTGGCGGGTATTAATCGATCGCGGTAATTAATTCGAGAGGTAGACTAGGTACGTCAGAGGCACGCCACGACAGGTGGCAGGATGGTGGCAAATGTACAGGAAACCCCGACTAATTAGACGGAGAAACAACGGATCAGAGACTTTAATCAATGTACCGTTCCCTAGTTAGTTTCCCTAGTAGAGGTTTAGTTTTGAGAATATTTTTGCGTCGTAAGCAAAATGATTGAGCCAAGTTATACTACCTAAGTTTCGGAATTACCGTGACTTTTAATTGAACATCTTGATAGTGGTTGATGGCATAAAGCATGTTTTTCTATTAAAGGTTTTCCTTTGTTACAGTTTTGAAATATAATATTGTCGATCAGATAAAAAAAAGAAGCAAGGCCAAGTGTGAGTCGAACTCGCCCATGAAGGGTTCCGTAGCAGCAAGTAACATAATATAAAATTTCTTGTGGTTCGTTTGTAACATTGATCGAAGTTTTAATAATAAGGTATTTTTTTTTTTTAGATTCATGACGTATTAAAAAAAAACTACTTACTAGATCTCGTTCAAACCAATTTTCGTTGGCGATTTGCATGGTATAGTCTGTCTAAAAAGTCAAACGACTTGGGAATTTTGTAAAATAATTTTAATCATTAAAAATACTATATTGATACTTTTTATAAGGTTCTTCTTTTAGTAAACAACGATCAAGATCTCTTAATCAACCTTGATTATTGAACCAGGGTTGACTACATCAGATTTCATTTGGCCCTAATAATTATCCAAGACGTTTGGCAGACAACTAGACTCTGACTTTTTAGACAGACTCTAATGTACGTCATATATTTTTTTAGTGGAAGTGTCTGTTGCGCATTTCTATTCGCTATTCCGTTAAGAAAAAAAGTGATATTAGAAACCTCAATATCATTTTTGAAGACCTATCCATAGATACCCCACACGTATGGGTTGGATGAAAAAAAAATATTCAGTTTCAGTTCTATGTTGGGGACTCCCAAAATTTATGGTTCTTTTTTCTATTTTTGTATGAAAATCTTGGTGTAGTATACAGAATACATCTACTCAATAAGTATAATCAGTATAGTTCTTAATGTTTCGGAAAAAAGTGGCTGTGACATACGGACGGACAGACAGACATGACGAATCTATAAGGGTTCCGTTTTTTTCCATTTGGCTACGGAACCCTAAGAATGAAGCATAGAGTATAATTCCCACTGCTAGATAATCTTAATAAACTAGTGCGCCTCACCATCAACGATTGCATCACTGCTTACCATCAGGCGGGATCGCAGTCAAGTACTAGTTTATAACTGATAAAAAAAAAAAAAAAAAAAAAAACTTCAAGCCTCGTCTCTACCAAAAGGAAAAAGAAATTGTTTCATAAATTTTAGTATCAGGTATTTTTTTTATACCTACATATTTTAGTGGATGTAACATGTCGACTCAAAAGACCATAAAAAATAAACGAATAACATATTATAAAACCATAACAGAGTTCTGAGCAGACACAACGTACATTGTCATCGACACGCTCAGAAGATGTTGGGCAAATAAAACCGTCATATTGAATAAACAAATGTATTATCTGGAGCAAGAACTTGAACTAAAAATGAAGTCACCAAAACCATTCACCTTGACTCAATGCAAGTAAGATACAACCCGTTGACTGCAGCCTCGTCAACGTTTGACAGACGGTCGCCCCGACTGAGCATCTGACACTAATGACAGCCAACCCTCCCGTGCACATGTCACGTAATATGAGGCCAAATTATACCTTATCACTTGACGGGTTACATGTCTTCTATTTTTGTTTTTGCATCAGTGGGTTAACCGTTGTCTGGGTGTGAAATTGTTTATCGTATTTGTGGGAACGGGAAAAAGATTCCCAGAATAAAAATATACATTATTATTACATTCGATGCATTTAATTATTGCTACTACCTACCTACTCTTAGAGAATTGTAATTGATTCTCAGAATTTAAAATCGGTCCTAAACTATTGAAATTGACTAATAAATGAGTAGAAGAGATTGAGGAAAAGATTGTCCAATATAACACACGAATAAAGCTATAACGACTTGTGTACTTATTAAGTAGTAGTTACGAAATAACCCTTTGCAGTCTGATCCAGTTGTAACCACTCTTTATCATCTACCTAGCCTTACTAGCTGCGCTTCCTCAACCGAATTCAGCCGAATATCTATTGCTATTCAAATTAAGAACCGTTTCTGTTCCACTTCTGGACAGAGGCATCCCTCCCGATTTTGAACGAACAGGGTTCTGCTTGTCGAGGAAAAAGGTCCTATTCAAGACTTTTGATGTTAGCTCAATTCTTCTGTTCCACCAAGTTACGGTACAAAAATATAAGAAAGATTACATATCGATTACATATCGTGCGTTTCACTTAAGAGGTTCCATCGCCGTAATGTTGGCAATACCGAAAAACAGTGTTGCAATATTTTGAGCAATGAAATTACTTATAATTGGGGAGATAACTGATATTTCGTTACTTTTGACAATTGTCTTATAAATTTGTTTTTTTTTTTGGAACCTATTTTTGAATAAATTATATGACGCTGGGCACCATCTCGACTATCCTGCAATTCTTTCAAATACTCAAAACGCCACACCACAATATCGTACTTCTCCATTAACAAGTTCCTTTTAGACAAGCTTTTTTTTTTAAATAAAATCCCATTCCCCTCATAATTCTACATAAAGTGGTGCGAGTACCGTCAAATTCGATTTCGTTTTACATTTCGTGCAAAAAATTTTGGTAGAGTAGGCAACTCTTTTCTTTTTCCTATAGACAGATAGGGGAGCCAACATTACGGCGAAGGAACCTCTTAAGTGAAACGCACTATACATTACTCGTAATTTTCTAGCTTTAAAAGGCCATATAGAAAGAATTCCACCGCCAAATTTTGTCTAGCACACTTAATTCTGTACTCTAAATTCAAATAAAAAACATCAGATGCTGTAAAATTAAATTAACTTTATCACAAAACTGACAATTTTTTTTTATCAAAATAAAACATATTATCAAAACTTTGATAATTAAGTTCGTACTGCACAAATGATTTTCTAAGCAGTTTTTTTTCAGTATACCTATGTGAAATACTGACATATCCCTAAATTGTCATTTCATAAGGGGATAAAACGGGGATCTGAAATGTGTAAGAACCTACCTATGGAGAAAACTACTTTCATACGAGCAAATCTACGTGCGTGAACATTATATTTTCCGAATTAACATATCTGTTGTAATAAAATAAACAGTTGGTTTATTTGAACAAAGCTTCATATTACTTCTTTACAATCCCACATTAGGTTTATAATTACAGCATATAAACGGGTGATAGTCTCTAATTAACCGCGCATCGCGATACTCACATCAATCATTGACACTCACCGATCACGATCTAACACTAACTTACAATTACTATAAACGTTTCACGTTATTGATGCGTTTTTTCACTTAAGTATTGTGTTCTTAGTTCGGTTTTGTACTTAGTACTAAATGTTTGTACTCTGTAGAATGAGTTCTTAATCAACGACTTAACATGCTTTCCGAGGGACGGATTAATCTCGATACGTGAGATGTTCACCCATCCAAGAACCGACCTCGGCCAGTGTTGCATAACCTTGAAGATTTATCAATGCGGCTGTGTTTAGCCACAAGCTCCTCCTTATAACCTAACCTAACCATAGACATAAACTGTGATGGCCCAGTGGTTAAGGCAGGGGAACAGTGCGTAACAGCAGAGTATACAGAAGGCTCTGATCATGTGACTGGCAAAGGAATGTAGTTTTAATCGGTAAGAGTTTGGCACTGCCCAGGAAGTCCGGGCAGTGTCGGACTCTCGTGCCTTGTGGGGCAGTTTAGGCGTCCATGAGGATTTACTACTCCTGCCAAAAAAATGGCCGCCTCTCATGCATGAGGTTTCAGTTTCGAAACCGGACAAGGCAAGGTACCCAAGTGATTATTTCAAATCATATGAACTTTTCGACTTTTCGTGATGAAATAAATTTGCGAGACGCACAGGCTAGGTTGTTGTGGCGACGCTTGGGGGAGACCTATGTCCAACAGTGGACGTCTTTCTGCTAAAATGATGATGATGATGATATATGCTTGAGCATATGCTGCGATATTTAAACTAAAAGTATAATAACATAGCGCGGGTGTTCTTATCATAAATCATCAATGACAACCCCCGCTCTTGAGTAGAGAGTCTGACACTACTCTTACTGACTAAAAACCCACCCCGTTTCTTCAAGCCTTCATACCGGGGCTCGAGCTGTCTTTCGAAACTAACCCTGGCTGATGCCTCGAACACTCTCACGGAACACAGAGACAGATAAGCCAAGCTAGTTGAGATAAGGATGATGAGACATAGACCATAAAAATATTCCTCGACAGTAACTAGATATAACAGCAAATATACGTACACAACTAATGAGTAAAACAGGTTTTGAATATCTGATGACCACGGATCGTAGCTCCGTAGAATATTTAAATAAGTTTTTAACGTCATTTAATTATTCCTTTTAAAGTCTCCTCGTGAATATTCAACGATACAAAGCCAGTGCCCGAAGGCTGTACTGTACCTACACATTAATTTTATATGGTAAGCGACCATATAAAACATGGGTTGTGTTGGAGGGTTAATAAAGAAAAATGTATAAATAAACTGGGCCCGCGTGGTGGATTACGGCCCATTTCCTCTCCTAGAGAGGAGGCCTGAGTCCCAGTAGTGGGAATATTAAGGCCGACTATACTATGCTATGTATAAATAAATGAAATATACAATGTTGATGTTTTTATTTTTTATTATTAAAGTTGACCCGGTGAACTTCGTACAGCCTAACATTCAATCAATGTAGTATATCTTTCGACAATCTCAACCGATTGCGATGTACCAAAGTCTACGTAACATCAAGTTACACACAATTTTATTGTGTAAAAGTTATCAACATCGATTTCATACATTTTACTTGATTCGCGAACAACTAAAAAATTCTACAGATTTTTTATGTTTAGATTTAACTAGCAATATTATGAACTGTACCTAACCAGTTTTTTTTTTTCAGTTCACCATTTGGTATATAATATTGCCTAGCAAGGCAGTACATAGCGAGTCAAGATTTTATAATTAACACCATTACTGTACATTACACCTACTTATTTATTTATTTCAGAATTTATGTACACACAAAAATAACAGAAACAGACACTTAATACATAAGAGACGTTAGTACAAAGGTACTGCTTATTTCCAAAGAAATTTCTTCCAGCAGACCTGCGAAAGGAGAAATCAAAAAGAAATGTAGACCATAGTGTGTAGGAAGCAAAAGAAGAATGTGTGAAGTCTTAATCCAAAGTCATATATAATTATATATACCTAAAAATAATATATACCTACAGCTATAAATATATACTATACATAATACATACAATATATAAATAAATATCACAATTGAGAGGAAAGATAGTGCTCTTTTAATCGATTTTTAAAAAGCGAGATCGTACTTATGTGTAACAAATAAATTAAATATATTTGACTTTGACTTTCTTTAGAATTGTTACTTCTTTGTGTGTGCCAAATAAACCATCAAGTGAGATGTGGTCAAACGCGAGCCTATCAATAATAATAATAAAAAAAAACGCATATTTTTTTCTATTAACAAGGTTTAAATGAAAACATTTAAATTTTACATATCAAGCTTTAATCGCGTGGAAGAGTCTATTCATCAAGACGATCAATGGGGTTATCTTTTTGTACTCAGTAGTTGCTCTATGGCTACTATCCGACTCCATCATCTGACCCAGCTCGTTAGTACCATATTAATAGGTACATTGTCATTTAAGTTTCATATGTAGGTAGGTACTTACACCAAACATCAACTGAATCAATTAGAGGTAACTATTTCGAAATCTATTTGCAAGATATTCTCTAAACAAATATACGCACCAAATACCATCATCAACATTTCAGCCGATAAAAGTCCACTTTTGGATATTCCATGAAGTGTTGCACCGACGAACGGTCCTGTGCGTCTCGCATCCATCAGATTCCCGCGACCCTCACGAGGTCATTAGTCCACCTTTTGGGAGGCCTTCCAATACTCCGTATTCCGGTACGTGGTCGCCACTCCAGAACCTTTCGTCCCCATCTACCATTCTTTCTACGAGCAATATGCTTTGTTTATTGCCACTTAAGTGAGGTGATTGATTCTTCAAACTCAAAACACAGCATTGTAAGTTAAATAAAAGTTTTGTAAAAATTACATCTGCGTACTAAAAGCATAAAACAAACTTTTTCATTTAGGTTTAAGTCTAGGTTTAGAGTCAAATGTTTTTTAAACAATTATATGTAGGAAAAATGTTATTCTACGCTCTTAGTTTACTAAAATTTTGATTAAGGAACTTAAAATAAAGTCCAATATCAAGGTACCTTTTATTCTTACAAAACAAAATTACATTCCCCCACGAGCATTGCGTCCACATAAAGTTGTGTAACTAAAAAAAACAAGTCCATCTTGATAGTCACACGTCTTACCCACAAGAATGTCCGAGGAGCCACGAGCAACAATGCACGAGAAAGAAGTCCTAAATCGTAGGGTGTAATTAAGGCGGCCACCCACCGCAGCGACCTCGAGGCCTTGACCGACAACCGTAATGAGTTCACCCGCCGAACAGACGCCAGACGAACCTCGAGTACTAAACGTACCCACCACTACTTGCACCCATCAGATATCAACCACTGAGAATGAATATAAGGTAAATATAGACTTTCATAGAATAAGACAAATCAATATTCATAGATTCAAACACACTGCAGTGAATATAGAATAATACGTATCGTTATCTGTATTCATCTTTCACAAAGCTCAATAATCCATGAAAATTGCATACGTACAGCAAAGATGAATACGACGCCATATTGTTGCATTGCATTTCTCATGCAATGTCCCGTTCACAAAACAAAAATCAAACAAAAGGAAAATACCGACAAGCCGGTTACTAAAGTTTTTTACTTTATTTCAGCGGACTAGCTCCGCGCCGCTCCGGACCAAAAGGTTCTATCTCTCTTCCTACGCTAAACTTAAAACTTCCGTACATAAAAGGCTTAAGTTTCTCAAAACAGGTTTTCGTTAAAGACATTTTGTTTTTCAATATAAAAGCTCCGACATGAGAGCTCCGCCTACACTTGATTTAAAATTAGAACTCTTGCGTGACAAACGCCGGTAACTCGGAATTAAATGGTAAAAAGTTAAACTTTATTCACAAGCGATAGAGTACAATATTCCGCGCTAGTTTATATGCCGTAAGGTGGGTTGCTCCGTAAATGCTATTGGCCCAATCGCGGGACGTGAAACAAACAAGAAATATGAGAGTAAATGAGATGGCGCTAGTCGGCCGGTAGGTGATGCGCTCCCACAACAACTTTTATTCATTCCAAAAATCGTATATCTACTTGCTGGACCTTAAATTGAACTATCCTTATAGCTGCATTACAAAATATAGTGCCAAAAATATCTCAAAAAATGATTCCAGAAATAAAAATAAAAACTCTATTTTAAAAATTACATTCCAAACATGGAATGAAAGAGACGGAACATTACTTAACGCTCTAGTGGAAGCAGTGCAGCAAATATATTTTAAAGAAGCGCTGCTTACTCATATTGACGCAAGGGGGCAAAGAGCGGAAAGGAATTACAATCTCTGTGCTAACTGGATAAGGTTACATTTGGTTTGTTTGGTGTTGTGTGATAAGTTGTATGGGGAATGGATGTTGTATGGAAGTGGGCATGGCGGCAAGCAAGCAGTGACGATTCGTTTAGTAGACAGTTGACAGTCGCCACGCCACACTGACATTCCGATAGTAACGCTGATAACAATTTTCTACTGAATCACTTTTTTTGCTGACTGTTCGTGCCTAGTGTTTTATGGGCGAAGAGAACTGTGTACTGTGAATACATATAAATAATACTCAGGTTAAAGTGTAGTGCTGTGTGTTGTGTTTGTTGGATAATGACTATGATTTTTGTGTTGACTGTACCTAGTAGTCTTTCGTCTTGTTGAAGTGTAAGTAACTTTTTTATTATTATTGTAGTAATTTGTTTGGCCTTTCTATAACTTATCTTAATGCTAAAAAATATCCAGCAGAAACATCTAGCATCTAAGTTTGAGCTGAACCTAGGTATGAAATGTATATTTTTATCTATAATATACTATTGGATTTTTATCTTTAGGTAGTTCTCACTTAAATTTGCCTATTTTTAGGCTTAAGTTGCCTCCACTTATATACTTAGAATTAATGTATTATACATTTAAACTTATATAGGTACCTATAACATTGTATAGATAAACATGCATTATAGGTAGATATTAAAAGTAGATAATGTAGATAAGGTATCATCGGCATCTAACGGCAGGTTTCCAATAAATATTTATTTATTTATTGATTACCTTTATTAATTTGCAACCATTTATTACCGTGTTTATTTATGTGTATTAATGTTGTTAGAATTTAATATATCCGCACTTCTATTTATATACCTATATAATCAATCTTATTTACCTAATAAAATTTAATTGTATTTATATACAAGGTTTTTATATAACTTTTTTCTAAACTTACCGGACATAAGTACCTACTTACTTACTATCTATAGGTATAAGTATGTCCTCTAAGGTAAATAGTACTTATATAACTATATTTTTTTTTAATATGTAAACAATTTATTATATGATTAATATTCCTTGATATTTGACCTCTACGCTTTTTCGTAGCAAAGGTCTACGCCGTAGTACGCAACTTTGTAAATATATTTATTAATAAATTAATTATTAAAAAAATTCAAGAATAATAAGACAACCCAACGTACGGGGAATATTCACCCTTACGTTGTTGAAACCTCTACGGTCCGTACTAAGCGTTTCGCCTCGTCTTTATACCGCGAAGGACTGGAACAGTTTGCCTGCTGCGGTCTTCCCGTCCAATTATAATTTGGGTGTCTTCAAGGCTAGAGGGAATAGGCTCTTAATCAACTAGTGCGCCTCAACATCAAAAATTGCATCGCTACTTACCATCAGGTGGGATCGCAGTCAAGCACTAGTTTATATCAATTAAAAAATAAATAAATAAAATAAGAATAACTAACCACAAAGGTGATTTTTGTGTTTTGTTTTTCTTTTTATTATTTTCACTAACCGTCCCCCGCGGATTCACCTGCGTCTTTACTTACTGCTCCGCTCCTGTGGGTCGTAGCGTGATGTTGTGTACCTGTAGCCTTCGTTGATAAATGGGTTATTCTTAAGTAAGGTTTTTTTCAGTTTAATAGTAGTTCCTGAGTTAAGCGCGTTCAAACCAACAAACATGCTTACCATCCGGAGGGATGGCAAACAAGCACTACTACTATACTATCTAGATCTACACTATTATTATAAAGAGGTAAAGTTTGTTTTTTTGTTTGTAGGAGGTAATCTCTGAAAGTACTAATCCTATTGCTAAAATTTTTTCACCGATAGATAGCTGCTTTATTCCTGAGTGACATAGGCTGTATTTTATGTACACGGACAAAGCTGCAGACAAAATCTAGTATCAAATAAAAAAAACACACTCTTCAGCTTTGTAATATAACTATAGATTGGCGTGCACATACATAAATAGTTAAGTACTTATGAAGTTGTAATTTTTTTGTAATTTTTTCTTCAAAGAGGTATCCTTCTATCCTGAAACATACCATATTCCTCCGTATCTCCAAAAACACGTTGCCCGCTGGTCCTGGCTGAATTTTATAGCTAAGTCTTTACCAGTCGTAATAGATAGTCAGAACCCAGAAAATCTAACAGCAGTCTTGTGTTATCCAATAGGGTATCGTGTTACTCGATTTCTGGGTTGCAGAGGTCAGATAGACAGTCGCTCTATGGCTCAATAGCCAATGATAAATGGTATATACTTTGCAAATAGGTTTTTTAAAAACACGTTTTCACGTCAATATTCAGACGAGGCCGGTGTTTCCTACCTGACTACCCTAAGAAGAAATACCAGCTCCAAGTAAAATACTGGCATGAAGTGCATTTGATATTTTGGAAGCTGACTCCAATGTAATTAAGTCAAGGTTTCGAAGATTTATTTTTTAGAATCAAAATAGGAGCACTACTTTTGAATTTTGTTTGTAATGAATAATCTTAAAATCTACTGGAGCGATTTTAAAAATTCATTCACTAGTATATTGTTACTTTATCACTGAGTAAAAAGCTTATATATTTTCTACTTTTACGCAAGTGAAGCCACTAGTAGAAAATATAATTGGTTTTTATAGTTACCTAAACAGATAATTATCATCCCCACACCTGTAAAATTGCAGGCTTGACTATCAATAAATAAATACTTACTCAAAGCTAAAGGTTTTTTAAATGCAAACATGGAACGATTGAACATTGCTGTGCAATTGTTCATGTTGGTTTCTTACTTATCATAATTTAAAGTTTTCTAACCGTATTTTCTTTTTAATTTATTTATATATACACAAACACTTAAAAAACAAAAGAACAAATAGGTACAGATTAAAGAGTGGAAAATGCTGCTTACTTCTAACGAAATATTTGTGTTAGTTTTATTTTAGATGATCTGAGGGACTGGATAAAAGATTTAAAAATCACTTTGACATTCAGGAATTGGGACCTCTTACTTTCTGCTTGAGAAGCATTATAATTCACTTCTATTAATATCATCTGTCCTAACACAGATACTTAACTAGGTGACGCATTATTTCCTTCGTTTTTATCTCTTAATCTTTAGTCATACTCAACAATACATAGGTACATTCTTATCATCATAATTTCAGCCGATAGACGTCCACTGTCCAAACATAGGCCTACCCCAACAACAACATACAACAACACAACATAGGTACATAAAACACGCTTATTATAAGTCATTCGTATGTGTTTTAATATCATATACGTCAACGAAAATCCATAACCAGAATATCAAAATGAAATCTTTGATAAAGAAAAATGTTGTTCAATTTTCACAAGTTTGCAAGACCAATAGCAAACCACAATCTATTCAAACTAATTCCTACCTATCTAAGGTATAATTCAGCTGAATATACCAAGGCTTTTGTATCTAGGCGATGGTATAGGGCGGTCCTCTGGGCGGACGTAGTGCCCGACACGCCCACCCGGCCGTCGCGACGGTACGCCTTGCCGACGTGTGAATATATTCTAAGTTTTATGAAGTATATATGTGTTTTGTGAGCTGCATAGTAGCGTGAGATTACGAAGGAATATTGTATGTATTGTTCTGTTGTGTTGTGTTTTGTTTTGGTGACGGTTTGTGTCGTCGTTTGTTTTTGAATGAGGAAAGACCGGATGGACCAAACTATGAAGTTGTTTTGTTCCTTTAGTTCTTTTAATTTAATAACATATATTATTTGCTCTTTAGTTTAAATACCTAAATATGTGGAAGGACCAAAAGGACAAAATTTGAAATTTGTATTTTGTCTCTTTATTACAAATACTTAAATATCTAGCACACTGGAATTTTATTCGTATTTATAAGTTGACAAAAAATATTGTGTTGTGTAATTTGTTCGTTTTTTTTTCAACTTTTATTGCGCTATTAGGTAAAATGATATCCCTTGACACGACTGGTGTCGAATTTGCTAGCTTCTGACTATCCGTAACGACTGTCAAAGGTCTACAAATGACAGCTAAATCCAACGGCTTTCCTAGGTACAAAGGAATCTGGGTATGTTTAGCTGTTACCCATCCATCAAGAATTGCTTAACCTTAGAGATCGATCCATGTGATTCTTATTATTTAACTAGCTGTGCCCGCGACTTCGTTCGCGTGAAGAACTACAGGACTTTGATTTTTTTTTTCTAAAATAAAAGTAGCCTATGTTACTCCTTATTACATCAGCTACTTGCCCAAAAAAGTCCCGTCAAAATCGGTCCAGCCATTTCAGAGATTAGCCCGGACTAACAGACAGACAGACAGAAAAAAATTGTAAAAAATATATTTTGGTGTATGTACCGTATATATATTAATATGCATGTAGTAAAAAGCAGTTATTTCAATATTACAAACATACCCTCCAATTTTGTTCATATGTATAGAAATAGATGTAGGTATAGATATTGCTGCTCTTAAAAGTGTTTCTATGTGCATTTTATGTTACAGTAAAATGTTTCATTTTATTTAAACTTCGTTTCCTCTTAAGGCTATATGATACCTATATATATATATATATATATATATATATATATAGATACCTAATCTATTCTGATTAATTTATATAAATTATGTGTGAGCACACTGTGGCTCTATACCTCTCCACTCTTATTTTTCATGTGTCTGGTTTGAATTGTCGACAGTTAATTCTAAACCTTAATAGTACTTCTTAATCATTTCTATACACGTTTCTGAGATAACTACATATTTTTCTTTCTTTCTTTCTTTGTTGTGGTTTTCCTTTAAATCAAATAACATTAGCAAGCTAAGTAAAATCTAGATAAAACACTATTTATATTTTGGTCTTTTGGATAAAATATTGATATAACAGAACTAGTGATCCATCCCAGCTTCGCACGGGTGTTATTTTTTTTTTTTAAATTATCGGTTTTTCACTACTATAAGTTAGCATGTATCAAACCTTTCTTTATTTATCACTAAATTTTCAGGTAAAAACCGCATGAAACTCTGTTCACTAAATAAGTGAATAATAATAATAAAGCCTTTTTTATCCTATAAACTTAAATAAAAACTACATTATATTTATTCTTAGTTTAGTGTTAGTCAGTACATATTTCTAATGTTAGTTATAGCTTTTTTTTTTCTATTAGATATCTTGACACTCTTTGGCAAACATGATAATGATAAATATACAAATAAGCGTTGTAACATAGCATAATAAACAACCAACAAATGGTTTAGACAGTTAATCGTTGTCATATTCACAACAGAAGCTCAATAAAACAGCTAATATAATGTTCATAACAACCTCTAAACTGTTAGTGCGTGCTCCGAATTTATATTGAAACAAACATGTGTAGCATGTCGTGTATCACTGAAGAATATTGCAGAGAGTTTTTTGTACGTTATTGGCCATATCATCGGGTTATTGCATATACACTAAGTCTGTCAGTGGTTGTCAATCTTTTTTTAACGGGGACCACTTTGATTTCTTTGTTCTAAGCAGTGACCAGAGGCTTAACACGATCCATTTGGAGCTATATAGGGTGTATAGTTCCATCCCTCTTTCTCGCTCGCACGCTTGCCATTTTAACTCGTCATAGTAAACCCAAAAGACCACAAAAAATAATAATAATCATAAACCTCAAAATTTGAAGCACACTTAATCTTTGAAATCAAAAGTAACAGGCGTTATCTTAGAAATCAAAACGTTTCTGACAGAAATTTAAAACCATTTTAATGTTACTTTTCAGTTATACTTTTTTAAAACCTTTTGCGGGCCATATTGTAGCTTTTGCGAACCAAAACCAGTGGTTCGCGGATCAAAAGTTGAGAACCACTGAGCTATGTAAATAAAGTTGCAATGAAAAATCATCAGTGCAGTAAATAGTATAGCTGCTTTTTTAATTTGATTAGTTATCAGCATAATATTTTTCTTAGAGATTATTTTTTGGAAAATCCACCTGAAAGTAAGCCGAGATGGATCACGTATCTATATGTATATACTACCTACTAAACGACTAGACCAATATGTATAAAACTTTGTGTGTATATTTGAGTATTTACTCAAATTAGATCACCCACTTATCCTAAACTAAGCAGAATTTATCCTATGAGTACTAAGAAATATTCTTACATATTCCTAAATACATAGGTACATATTATAAATAAATTACACCCTGACACAGAACAAGTGATCATGCTCGTCACAGAAACATGTTTTGGATGAAAATTGAACCCACAACCTCCGGCATAGCTGTCAGGACCACTAACCACTACACCAACAAACCAGTCGACATGACAGCTAATACCAACATCGTAACGTGCTTTTCGTGGCACTCGATTGTTAAAATGGTCTCCCATCTACAGACCGACATACTCTTTTTAAAAACAATTTAACTCTTTATGTGTTGGTTTCTAAAAACTCTTCTGAAAAAATCGTCGACACAACTACTCTGCTATCTTTCTAGCTTTTTCTTCTTCTGTATCTTTTTTCCTTCTGTCTTTTTCTCCTCTATAAAATCCATCCAATGATAACTCCATAAAAAAGCACTTTTAGCAATAAGACCGCTCATTGTGACAACCTATTAATTTTAAGCTGCTACTGTATTTTTTTATGATGTACAGTAAAAAGTATATCTATCTATCTATCAACTACGAGTATTTTCACCATACATTTTTCCACAACATCACGAAAAGTAAAGACAGTACTAGTAAGTGTATACCGATGTTAAGTAACAACCGAGGGGTGTCCCACACCCCTTCCGTGATCCATCACCGGCTCAATCACGATGAAACTCTTCCGTGGAGTCTTAAAATAATTAGTAGAATAATACAGAAGTTTATAATAAAGTAATGTATTGAGGAAGTTATAATACAACTAGTTTTTGCTAGGGGCTTTGTCCCTGTGATAATATAAAATTATCCCAAGGGAACATAGGCACATTTATTATACATACAGCCAAGGAGTGGATTTCCCTGCCGCAGTCTGTGTTTCCTGATAACTACAACTTAGGGGTCTTTAAGTCAAGAGTGAATAGGTTACTTCTAGGCAAGTATGCTCCATCGTCGACCACATCATCGCTTACCATCAGGTGAGATGGTGGTCAAACGCAAGCCTATCAATATTAAAAAAAGCACGGATTAATAAGTTACCCTATGACCTATTCCGGGACATGGTCTATCCGTGTGGTAAATTTTATACAAATCCGTTCAACTGTTTAAGCGTGAAGGAGTAACAAACATACACACATATTTTTACATACTTATTAAAATAATATTAGTGAGCCAAAGAGATACTGATTTACAATATTTTTATAAGATAATTACTTAGATTTTTTTATTTTGATAATTTGATTGCATTTTATTTGCCTTTCATCACAATCCAAAACCAGTTTTTTTTTTCTCTATAAAATCGCCTAGAACATTTTCGAACCATTAGAGTTTGGTTGCCTTACTTGTGTATAGAAACAGATTTTCATTTCCCTTCAATTTTGTACTTATTTTTTAGATATAACATTAAACCGCTCTTTTAAATCGTATAATAATTATGCTTGTAAAACAATAATCGTTACGCCACAAATGATACAGCCTCAACCATACCTACATGCCACACGTCTTCGGTTTAAATGCCTTATATACACAGTAATTAAAAGGATATCGACCTTTACATTACCAAGTATTCTTGTAAATAGTTATCTCTAAAAATACATTACACTGACGCCAGATATAGACTCATTTACCTTTCCAGTATTTTGTAAAAAGATAAGTCTTAGATATATCGCCATAGACTTCGCTACATCATTAATAAGCATTGAATTAAAAAATAAACAAAATTACATTTTCCTCAACAAACATATCAATGAATTACATCCAGTTTAATAAATTAACGTCATGCAAATCATTATCATCAAGTATTAGTACTATTTATGTAAATGCTAGTCAACCTATGTACCATTACAATAATAATAATGTTCACTATTACACAACGCCATCTAGTTCCAAACTAAGCAGAGCTTGTGCTATGAGTACCTCAACTTCCTCCTCCTCCTTAGTCGTTCACTCTTGACAAAGTGGTCATGGTTGACAATATTGCATTTTCATTGGCGAGTGAGGCTCCCGCGATGCGTCTCCATTTTCACACGGTTTACGGCGTCTCGAGAACTCTGGACTATGGAGGTGTTCAAGCTCTGAAGAGGTCTGTCCAACGCGTAGGTGAGCGCCCACTTGACCACTTCCTCTCCACTTGTCCTTGAACAACGAGAGCTCCATGGGGCGACTTTCTACTCTATGAGTATTAGACAACTGATAAATATATTTGTAAAGATAAAATTGAAAAATAAAGTACCATTTTTTGCAAAACTCGTATTCATAAATCGATAGTGTTTCATGTACCGGATCGACCCTCCACAGGATTAAAACGATCAAAATTTAACGGGGTATATACATACTTTTATCTAAGTATGTACGTATTTTCAAATATCTAATTACACCCAGACACAGAACAGATGATAATGCTCATCACACAAACTAAACCACGACCTCCTCAAAAATTCACGGCTGTGTAAATTGCGTGTCGATTGTTACTTATACTTAAGATATATTGCACACAGAAGCTTCCATCAGATCCTTTCCGACTGCAGTAATTCTTACAAGAAATCAATCCATCACAAATCACGGCCGCCCGCCGGCGACCCCAAAATTCGTCGGTCTCATACCAGATGAATTATGAGAATCTATGTCTGTGATATTTTTCTTTATATTGCGGTCTTCTAGGGAAAAGAAACTGAAATGATATATCTTTTAGAGATCATTGTAGTATTAGTTTTAGAAATATGCGAAACCCGAAACACGTGTCTATTATTTTGTGTAAAGAATCTATATACAAAATTTCATAACTGTTATCATGAAAAATGACAAAGTTATAAGATTGCTATGTTACCTGTTCCGCATAAATACATGGTCACCAGGCCATCTGGGTCTGAGAGGTTGTTTTGCTCGAACACCCAGTTGTGCGCTTGCTGTTGTGTGTGTTGTACTTAGTGTCGGTGGTGTCCAACTTGTGAGGTTTTTTAAATATTTTGGGGAAAAAAACATGGTTTAAAAAATATTGGAATCGATTCAGTTGCTGATTCTGAACAAACTATTTTCAGGTTTCGCATATATTAAAAATAATGATGTATATGGTGCACGCCTTCAGGTCCAAAAATTATATATTTTATTTTGTTATGATGAACAGTCAATACAATATGCCGTCTTTTATTGGCCTTTATCTGATGACAACTTCAACCATTACTCTCAGATTTCTTACATTTTGGGAATGTATAATTCCTATCAAATTTTTATACACATCGGAGGCCTTACTGTGACGTGTCAAAATACCAAACGAGTAATCAAGGAAGAGGGATGGGTGCTATACATCCTATAAAGCTCCATCCTTTTTACAGTTCAGTTTAGGTCGTCAAATGGATATCGTTGAGAACTCGTGGTAGGGCCTTTGTATGCAATTAATATCGTCTATATTTTGATCTTACAAGCACACGTTGACTGAATCGTGTATTCATCATCATCATCATCATTTCAGCCGAAAGACGTCCAGAATTGGACATAGGCCTGCCCCAAGTGTCGCCACAACGAACGGTCCTGTACGTTTCGCATCCATCGGATTCCCGCAACCCTTACCAGGCCATCGGTCCACCTTGTAGGAGGCCTCCTAACGCTACGTCTTCCTATACGTGGTCGCCAATCCAAAAGCTTTTGGTCACAACGGCCATCTGTTCTGCAAGCAATGTGCCCTGCCTATTGTTACTTAAGTTTGGCGATTCTTCGTGCTATGTCGGTAACCTTGGTCCTTGTGCGGATATCCAAATTGCCCTCTTCAATCTTGTATTACTTTGTCTTACTCCCAAAACAAAAACATACAATTTTCCTGACGCAGTTTCCCAAATTCCAATGTACCACAGTTTCCCTACCGCGATCCATCACGAATCACAGCTATCCGGCACCGCTGATGTTCCTGCGACGTTTACGAGCAGAATTATGATGCATACCTTCCGCCACACCAACTCCACACACTTTGTCACAATACACCCTCATATTGGCCTTGTTAAACTTTATTTATTACCTAATATCGGGGACATGGGGTTTTGGGAACGAGTCCTTTTGGTTTCATCTTTTTTTTTGGTCCTTTGAGTTTGATTTGTTAGGCTATCAAAACAAAAGATAATGATAAATTATAATTATTTTGCAAATACATTTTTAAAAACACTTTAATCAATTTTTTCGTCAATTTAAACTAGATGAAATCGGTGTTTCCTAGCTGACTACCCTGAAAAGAAACACCGTAACAAACTCAGGGGTCAAAGTCTCTTTTAAAGTACAAACAGCAAACATGTAATGGTCAAACCATTGAGAACCATGCAGATGGAAGTCTGAAATGGTCTTTTGAAGAACGAACCACACAGTTCTAATTGGACCTGTCCAGTCAGTGCAAGCATTTGTCAGTATTCGTATACCTCAACTCATGACTACTATGGAGCTTTGTTTTTATTTTTGATAGGTTCGCGCTTGACCGCTATCTGACCTGATGGAAAGCGACGATGCGGTCGACGATGGAACGCGCTTACCTAGAAGAAACCTACCTGAAGCTCAACAACGATCAATGAAATCATCGAATCGTGTCTGCATTAAAGTTAATATTGTATTACAATCATCTTACCATAAATTCTTTCTCTTTTTTGTCGCAATATTAATAAATAATTCATATCGAGATAGAATATCAGAAAGTGTATCTTTATAGATTTGTTTTCAGATATTTTATTTTATTTTAGTGAATAAACATTTTTGGTTTTGGGTATTTTACGCACAAAAGAATACCTACCCAAGTTATAATATTATGCTACATGGCTACATCTATCCATACACTGAAACCTTTACCACAATTTATTTTTGCCATTTCATTAAAAATTGTTTAGACTCAGGTTTAATTTAATTCATTCATTCTAATTTTTATGATCAGAATAATAATAATTTAAACTTCTTTTATTCAATCTAGAGCAATACAACTAATGATTTTATAAAAATGCCACAATGTGGACCGTAAAAGAAACACAAAGGTATGAACGATCAGATTCCAATGAAAATCATAATTAATTATATATTAATGTAATGTTAAACCAATTGATCGATACTGTTACCTATACCTATTGAATGTAGCCACAGCCAGAAAATGTATCTAAAATTACATAATGTAATGTCGGTCTTGATTTTTTTATTTATCATTCAGAAATAATTACCATGACCCTAGAACGTAAAGGGCAACCGAAGGTACACAGATGGATTCTAGTCAGTAAAAGTCTATACTCCCTCTCGTTCCACCCAGAGTGTAGAAGTTATTTGATAATTTGCCACGGGAAAAATAAGAATAACTTGCAAATTATTTCAATTATATCAAAGTAAATAATAGTCTTGGTCAGCTGAATAGAAACATACCTCTTTTAACCCATATGGTTCTTTTGCAGGTCAAAACACAGTAGGTAACTACATACACGAAATAACGTTTTTGTTTTGCTGGCTGTTCTGTCCTAATTCTGTGCAGAGGTAGAAAGAGTGTAGGACTCCTACTACCTTCTGGCGCGTGCTTCCTTCATCCAGTTCTTTATAAATCTACCTAGTTCGTCTTGCCATCTCGTCATCAGGGCACCAATCGTTTACTACTTTACCGCACAGTTAGGCATGCAGCAGACATGTCTTGCCTCTAAACAGATAGTAATAGTTAGTTTATTGGTCAAAGAGAACGTAACACATCCAGTACTGTCTTTCAAACAGTGTAATGACAGGTACATCCCACAGTAATATGACCCAGCCTAGGGAAACGCTACTATTTTACTAAGAAATTGCAGATGTCAAGTCGGTTTTGATGTCAACCGCTTTTTGTACCTCAACTCATGCTCCACAATGTTAACTAGTATAATTTACTTGCCCAACAAAAAAATAATTATTCCTCGGCCTATTAGCTATGGTCAGATCAGAAGGAGAAAGTTCCTCATGAAATAGGTAAATTTCTAATGGTGTACCACTACCTTTTAGTTTTCTTATACAAGTAATTTCACCCGGTGTCGTATGTTAAATTACTATGTTTTTCTCACAAGCGAGTGCCAATGATATGACGGGATTTTTGTATGTAATAGAAGTGTTCTCATTACTGTTCTATATATTATATGTCAAGCAAAGAAAAGCTTCAATGAGACTCTCTTATTTTCATGTTTGTGTATAAATTTATTTAGTTACTAGCTGCTGCCCGCGACGTCGTCTGCGTGAAGGCACTGCAGTACCAAAAATACCTAAGATGTCAGTGTCGCTATAGTATTAAGTAAACAACTTTTAAAAATGCTTTAAATTTTTTTTTTTTTCAAGCGAATCAAGTGAAAAGAGTTATATGGGAATCCTGCTGAGTTCAGTCATAAGATGTGACTGAAAGAAATAGAGAAAATAATGCAGGAATACATTCCAGGGCACAAAAAAATAAAAATACGTACAAAGGCATACATACCTTACAACATTTCCCTATAAACTACGTTGGTAGTTATGCTGCCAGGAGCCAAAATGTAAAGAGAGTCAGGACTGGTGACGCGAGAGCAAGCACATGGCATTCTCAAACCGTTTAATTTTGGGTTGAATTTTTTTTTTACAAAATATAGTTATACACTTCAAGATAAGGAATTATATTTTCTATTTGAAACAGAATTAAATATTATTAGGGTTAGACACTTGAAATTATAACATACATATACAAATGTACATATAAGCTAAAATAATAAGTTCTATGAAAAATATCAAAATATTATAATTAAAAGAACTCAAAACTTTATAATAACAAAATAAAATACATAAATATTGCAGTCATGACGAAAACCAAACTAGGTTTAAGAGTAGTTCCGAATTTTACGCTTGAAATAAAATTTATTCTCAGCTTTTTTATAAAGCGCAACTAAGCATTATTTTTCGCTCTCTTATGCGTATATAAATATATCTAAGATACTACGCACTCATTCTCTTGGTACATTCGCTCCTAACGCTTTTTTATAAATCCATCATACATTGTATCTCCTACAAACCATTGTACGTATTGTTCCCAGTATCATAGTTAACGCTATGCTTCACAAAATTCTGCGTCTAAACATAATAACTTGTCTAAATGACGTTGTAATTATAAAGCTTCCGTTTGCAAATTGCATGTTTTTTTAGCTTATTAGCGAAAACTGTTTGTTTTGCATCAGGTTATTTTTTATGTTTTATATTCTTGCCACTTAAGAGTTTTATTAGCTTATACTATGTAGCTTCATGCGATTGTATAAAAAAACTTGAGAGAGTTATGATTTAAAGAAGTTTGAGACTTAGATTTCACGTCTTTGGGAAAATAAGTTTTCAATCCTGAGATACAAAAGCAAAACTCATCACTTTTTTTTAGTTTATATTGTATTTAATCCCTCATTAATCTGTAGTACCTACACCGCAGACTGCCTTTGCCCTTTTTTTTTTAATGTTATTGTTCTTACATTCCATCCTAAGGTTTTCTGTTAGATATCCACCATAGATTTAAAATTGTTTGTGTAAAAGTTTTGTTCCAGTAAAATTCATTCTATTCTATTAAATTATTTGGTTTCATGAAAAATTCATACCACGGAAAGACAATCCTGCATTAAAACAAAAGACGATAGGGCTGTCTTTTCGGAGTTGCTAATATAGCTGACTGCATCTTATGCTCTGGACTTAATAATAATAGGAATCATTTTATAATACAAGACGTGTTTTTCAATTACATGACCTTTGTACAAAGTTTTACTTATTACATGTTTAACAATATCCACCGCACAAGGACAGAACATCTCCTCGCCTCATATGCTAGTCATTCACATCAATTGTCTCAAGCCCTAACCACTTAGCTGCCTCAGCCGAGGCCGGCTGCATTCCTACTCAACTATTAGATATAAACATACAGATGACACGACCGACCAATAATACAGATTGACAAATAAGCTAGCAGGCGGTCAATTGTGCTGCTGATTGTACATGCGACGTGCGTGTTGCGTGAGAACTGGCCAATAATGAGCAATAACGGGTTGGGATGTAGTTCCGTGTTGTCTATACATGTGCTGGAGTTGTTGAGATGCTTATTGTGTTTGTTTTTTTTGCTTACAGAATTTTCTTTGTGATATCCTTTTCAGTACTCAGTAGATGTCCTACAAAATTCATCATTGTACTCTATTTGTTAGTGGCCTTTTTTTGGGGTAGGAAATCATCAAATAACTTCTACCACTCTGGGTGTGGTGTGTTAGTACCAGTCTAAACATACCTCTCATTAATAATAATAATTCTTTATTTGCGTAAAAACATGGTATAAAATTATCAGACTTGTACTGAGTAAAACTCAACTTTGTTCTTTCAGTTGCCTTTGCAAAAGTCTGACACGCTTTCTCGTCCACACTAGAGCGGGAGAAGTCACAAGAAAATTTACTATTTAAAAAAAAAATCGCCCTCTCCCCCTCCGAGGGTTCCTTGTATTTTATAACGTTGGTCAAATATATTTTAACCTTCATTATTGACACGAATATGTTCTCCATATTCTCACAATGACTTTTAAAGAAACTGATTTCTCTTAGATAACAAACCTATTTACTCCATTGTTGCTTACCACGAACAATAATAATAACATAGAGTCTTTCACAACCTCGAAACATGCTAAACCAACAATAATTGGGGCTTTCTTCGAGCATACCGTACATTGAACCACATTGAAAGCCTCTTACTGTAGGTACTATACACTAGGGGCGTAGCTACTGCAGTATCAATGATACGGGGCCCCCTGGTTTTAGGGGCCTCGACTTATGGCAAGAATATTGTTCACAAACTCAAATTTGTATTAATGAGAAGCTCTCAAATTGGCCTGCCGTTACCATTTGATGCTATATGGGTATATTTAGTTTTATATACACCTAACACTCATTACTCTCATGCTTTCATACGCTCACCAAACACATATCATATAAACACACAATCACCCATCCTCTATTATACAGATACTTAATTGTTATTTCTATACTTCATTGTTTTTCTTCCTTTTTCTTAGATTGTATATGTGTATTATACAATAAATCTGGTTGATCATTAGGTTTGCACAGTCCTCAGTTGTATAGCCTTTATACCTGAGTAACTGCTGGACGCTGTCTCTTAAATAACTTTAGGTTATTCTAGTTTGAGAAGCAGGGCTCACAATACCTGTAAAGAAACTTCAGCAGCGTAGGTTTAGCATTTTGCTAACCAGTCTAAACATATGCTACTGTATGTTTCTTTGTACCAATAAAACTATTATTATTTCGCAGTAAAAACCATATTACGTTTATAGTTTGCCGCAACTAGGTTAAAAAGGCGCCCTGATTTTTTATTACACAGGGCCTCTGTGTGTCTAGCTACGCCACTGCTATACGCGTTTCTACGTACACACGTAGGTATGTTTGTATGTAGGTGGGCGTCATCCGGACGCACGCCATTCGATTCCCCGAAGAGGAAATCGTTACGGCCAGCAAATTGGACCCTAACCACTGGTTTGGCGGCCGACACGCAGATGTTGGCTTATTTACTGAACTCCATGTATAAATAACTAAATTGACGATAATAGCTACTTATCCCTTGAGTTTATTACATAGCTTTTCGTTGTAGCCTACTTTGTAAGATGTGAATTAATATTATAAGTTTAGATATGACAGTATATTGTAATACGTAGGTGGATTTTAGGTCGCATTGCAACTCATGGTGGAATGGCGTCAGCGACTATCGCAACCCAGTGCTGGGCACGCCACAATCATGGCGGTAAGTCCCCTCTTTGAGGCGTGGCTGGAAAGACCTCACGGCGTCCTTACCTTTCGCATGACGCAGGTCCTCACCGGACATGGTTCGTTCGGGAGTTTCCTGCACCGGATTCATGCGGAAGTGACGCCCGGGTGTCGCCACTGTGCGGAACGCCCGGAGGACACGGTGGAGCACACGGTCGAGGTGTGCCCTGCTTGGGCGGAGCATCGCCGTGCCCTCGTGGGGGCGATCGGCGGCGGAGACCTCTCGCGCCGGGCCTTGGTTGAGGCCATGGTCCGGAGCGAGGAGGAGTGGCAGGCGGTCGCCGACTTCTGCGAAGCAGTAATGCTCGCAAAGGAGGAGGCCGAACGCATCAGGCAACGGCGTTATCGCCGCCGCCGCCGCAACCGGGATTCTGATCCCGATTTCCGGCCACCGTAGGCGCGGGCTTGCGGACAGTGAGCAATGGGTAGCTCACTGTCCGGCCGTCCGGTAACTTTCCGGACCAAGCCCAAGTCGTCGACGGCGCGCACTGTTCCCGCGCGCCTCAAGGAGTTGTCAGCAACAGCAGGGACCCAGCCGGGTCGAAGCCTACTGGGGCCAGGGTTATCCGAAAGGGCGCTCAAGCCCCGGTGTGAAGGCTAGAAGGAACGGGGTGGGTCTTTTAGTCAGTAAGAGTCTGACACTATCTCCCGCTCCGCCCAAGAGCGGGGGATGTCAATGCATGATTTTTTCCCACCATAAAAAAAAAAAAAAAAAAAAAAAAAAAAAAAAAAAAAAAAAGGTCGCATTGCAAGACGAATATTCTCGTGACCAATATTCTGGTAGAAAAGACTGTGTATGTTTGTTTTTCTTTCACAAAATAAAATATCTCGAACTTAGCTAGATGTAATGAAAATTTTTGGATATTTACAACAAAGATCTAACGGTCCCGGCAGACGTTGTCCTGTCCAAAATTTGACTTTTCTTCAGAAAAATTGCAATTTTTTTGGACCAGTTGGTCCAATTGTATTTTCAAACCGTCCAGGGACCAAGCCAAACATACACAGAAAGTTCCATCAAAATCAGTCAATCAGTTTAGGAGGAGTTAGGTGACAAACATATGTACAGAAGAATTATATACTTAATACAAAGATAACCTACAACTGATAAAATTACAGCTCACATCATGCAGCAGGTGAAAGCAAAAACTTAAGAAGGGGTTACCACACCACCCATTTAGATAAGCACCATAAACTGCTCGTATCAATAAAGATTTTGTGGCATTAAATTAGGAATATTGTTATTTCGTAAGCTCACAGATTTTGAAGTCGACGTCTTTCTAAAATGGGGCCATAAACAAATTCATAAGTAGGCTGTGTTCACGTTTTATGCTTTTTTAAGGGGACCCCTTGAGGGCGCCGGTAAAGTGAAACGCGGCGTAAAACCTGCGGAACCCTGCTGGGAAACAAGGGGAGAGGGGACTTTTAAAATTTCCTTCGCCTTCATAAAAGCTCTGGTTTAGTGAAAGAGTTAGTTGCGGGAATTGTAAATTGAGTTTAGAGAGAGAAAAAGATTTAATTTTTGTGGTTTATTTTGTGGGGTTATTTTGAACTCTCATGCTCTTGAAAATTCTACGTAGCTATTTTATTTTAAACCAAACGGTATCAGAAAAATAACCTAGACACGTTTCGTAGTCACCAGTATGTACAATTTCCTACACACGTACAAATAAAAACAACACTCTCGAAAAGGAAATTACATTTCATTGTCCATCCGCGCGCAAAGAGAACAGACACAAAATTTTTAATTCAAAACACACAGCAACCCATACGCATTAAAATAGGTTTAACCGCCAGCCGTTCCATTTTCAAAAAAATAAAACAAAACGGCGCGTTCCCGCCATTTCTCCGGGCCGCACCGCAAATTCCAGTAGAAAAAATCGTATTTCGAACGCGGTTTGAATTTTAATTGACGTTGAGCCAACAACGCGATTGGCGCTGCGAACATTTTCGAGTTTACATCTCGGTTGGGGCTGTTGGCTGTGGTCGCCCACAACATGTGCGCAATAAAAGTGATGCCACACGTCTGCAACCTCAACCTCCCTTCGTAGTAACGGTGCGTAGCTATCTACACGTAGGTAAAAGTACCGCTTGTCAATCTTTTGAACGTCAAGATGTCAAGTATCTCACAGGTGCTAAAGAGAATCTTTTTATCATTGATATGAAGGGAAACGAACTGTAGCTGTAGGTACCATGAAATCACACATTGTTTACTGTTTCACCTTTGAGACTAACTCTATTGATTCACGTAATAATACAACATAACATTGATATAGGTAACACCATATCACTGACTCGGTTACGATTTACGCTATACACATTGACAATTATGTAATTTCCATTCTATCTTCATCTGGGTATTACATTTTCATAATTTTCAGCGGTGTTCATAAAAATGTAATAGCTTCATTGTCGTCGGTCACGTGCATCAGTTCATGAGGCCTCTAAATTACAATAAACAATTTGGTCCGCTCATTATTCGCGGGTTCATCACGGCTTTACGTACAAATTATTCGACAAAGGCGCGTAATGTCGAATGTCCGCGGATAATTGCGAAATAACCGCGAGACAGCCTTCTGCCGTTACATTTAATTTGGCGCCTCTCTATTTACGTCAAATTAAGGACGATGAGCCGTCGCTTGAGTTTATATGATGTTCTTAGTTCTCTTGATTGAACCTTAACTAACTCTGACAGATCATCTCCCGTCTCCTAATATATTAAAAGCTATATATTTTAACAACTCTTCACTTTTTTCAGATAACATGCTGCTACTGTCGACATCCAGTGCAGCAATCATAAACAAGAATCTCCGTTTTAAATAAGCCTGATGTGCGACCAAAAATGACGCATGCGGCCAAACGTAAGGCGAACACGTCACGCGAATGATCAGGCGGTGAGCAGCGTGGCACACACACAGCGATGCAAGAGATATGCAACACCGCTGTCTTGCCGCTCGACACTAACCCCCTGGTGCGCAAGATAAAATGCGAAGAGTTCCCCGCCATCAGAGGGAAGCAACACACGAGAGTTGGCATGGGGGTGCGCGATGAGATGGAGGAGGACTTCGCCGTGAAGACGAGGAACACGCCACCGATGGGGCCGGCGCCGGGGCAGGAGCACCCGCGCATGGAGCACGGCGGCAATGGCTTCTGGCTGGCCGCCGTCACCACAGCTGGCGCGCCGCACCCTATGCTCGAGACCTGCACCGAAACCGGCTTCATCAACAGCCAGCCTTCCATGGCGGAGTTCATGACAGCCTTACCTCAGCTGGGAGGCGGCGAACTCAGTCCGCAACATACTCCCCCGGGCTACGCGCCCGACCTACCCTCCCCCGGTGGAGGACTCAACGTTCCCGAATACCCCTGGATGAAAGAGAAAAAAACCACAAGAAAGAGCAGTCAACAAGGTACGTGATTGTAGAAATAGAAGTAGGCATCAGAATTAAGGTTTCGAAACAGCGAATAACGGTCAAAAACATTTATCAAACCCCACCATCTCGTCGCGGCCACCAATAAGAAAATGGCTCCACCATCAAACGCGTACATTTTCGTTTCGTAAGTGCGCCTAACTGCCGCATGAATAACAATCTCGGAATTATTATTGTGCCTTTCAACGGCAACAACAAATGGCTATTCAACCATTGTATTCTGGTTCACGGTCCCAGAGTTTCTTTAATGAACATCAAATTACTCCGAAATATATTGAATAGTGTGGCGCGACGACGCCATCGTTTTGTGCCTGTAACTGTAGTTGGTCGTGTGGTGTGGGAGTGGTGTCGCTACGCGTCGCCACTCGTATTATCCGAGCCACCGAGTGCCGCCGACCCGCTCCAACATGCCGTGTAACGGAACGGAATACCCGACATGCACTATAACCACAAATTATAAGTGAGAACATTTTAGAACATAATTTTTACATGCTGACAAGCTTGTAGGTAAATATATCAGAAACCTGTCACTGGGGTCCACTGGCTTTATAGATCACACGACGGTTGTGCTAAGCTGGAAAGACAAGAGCCTAAACTACATGTATAAGTTTTTTTTTTAATCTTTATTAAAGAGCTTTGTCACAATATTAACTATCATAACCAAATTTTGAATTTTAAGTAATTTTAAAAGATTGCAAAGTAATATTGAAGTGTTGCCTCGTCTGACGAAGGCTTAACTAAACCACTGTTGCAAATACCGATTTCTAACATATTTAGTGTAGCGATATTTTTGTAGCAAAATCCAAATCTCGTTTAATTTCGTAAACGAAATTATTCATTAGACCGATCAAATGCTTTTTAAGAAGAGAAACTAAAAAAAATATAGCACAGTATTTTTTTCTCTAAATCAGATAGAGACATTCATTTTTTGTACAATTAAACGATAGATAAAAGACGGAGTGACCCCAAATTTGTCTCTGGGACAAAACGCGTGTTAGGGAGAACAATGAGTGGTGGATGATCCATCACCATCCGTCGTGAGAACCGACCCTCACCTGGTGAGCGATACATCATGAGGATGCGATACAAATTGCGACAGATTTGACTCGACCTTTAGCTTGGGAAAATATTGATACAATTAGCGAGATTTTTTTTTTTAATGTATTACTCCTCACTAGGTATAACTCTTGCTTTACTAACATACAAACTCACATAAGCAAGACAGTTAAATTTGGAACAACTATCTGCAGGCCACACAAATAATTCTGTCTTTTTTAATCCAAAGGTTGAATGCCTTGTTGCATTAAATCCGCATATGTACCACTACTGTACACGAAATTTAAATAAATAATTGTTCTTTGCCGGAACTGAATCCGCGGAATATGTCACCGGAAAATTGTAAACTCCACATTATTGTAATAAATCTATATTAGCCTTTCAATTGTGATAATTACAGACACAATTGAAAGACAATAGGTGCGCGAACGCCGGCGTTCGCTTGGGGTTTAATGAATTAGATAATAATTTCTCGATATATTATAAAAAAATCGTTTTGTGTGCAATAAATGACGTCAAAACTCATTCATTTCCAACGTAACTGTGTCTAATTTAGAAATTTTGTTTTGCAATTTCACGCGACAGTTTCAATCTTACGGCGTTTACAATTTTTCGGTGGCATACATATCTTGTAAGCTTCGAAAAGACACGTCAATATCATACAGTTTTAAGTATTACTCAACACCTTGCAAAAAGTCGTCGTCATCACGCGATAATCCGAAACCAAATCACGAAATTGTAAATCCTCAAAACAAAAAACCACTTACATACAATCTTAGCAATGACGTCTGTCAGGACAAAAAGAGGATTACAGAAGCCTAGCGGTGTAGGTTACCGGCACCTATTCTAGTAACCGTTGCGATATGAACTGATTACCCGTTCACCTTCCTAAGACCAATCAGACGCGATGATTTTACACTTTCGTCCCGGTCGTTCACATTTGCGACCTTCCTTTTTTGTGGGCAATTCATATAAAAGTTTGAGCAGTTTTACAAGGTGTAATAGATAATATTTTCATATTTGAGGCGATTAGCGCGTGGTGTACAGGAGCGGACCCCCGCGGGGCGCGGCTGGGGGTCCCGCCGACAAAACGCACGCGTTAACATCGTTTTATGGGCGCTACTTCTTTGAGCGTTTCTTGAGGAATTAGTTCAGGAGAGTTGTTCACAAACCGGCGTTGTATATACAGTATTATTTTTAGTTTATGCGAAACCTGAATTTGTTTGGTCAGAATCAGCAACTGAATCGATTCCAATAGTTTTTACACCTTATTACATTTTCCCCAAAAATATTTTGACACCACCGACACTATGCTCAACACAGGTCACGGCAAGTCATAGCCGGCATTAAGCATTAATTAAGTATAAAGCGCTCAGCTGGGTGCAGGAGCAAACACAATCCCTCAGTCGCCCGAATAGCCCGGTAACCGTGTATTTGTGCGAACAACCAGGTAACATAACAAGCTTATAACTTTGTGATTTATCACGATACAGTTACAAATTATTTACATAAAAATACTAGAAATAACCCATTCACTTAGACTAGGTAGTAGGTAGGTAGGTAGGGCTTCTAGGTATAAGATAATCACTTAGTGCAGCTCCTTATGTTCAAAAAGATTAAATGGTCTTATCTAAGACAATACACACGTAGCCACACAATACCTCAATAATACAATATCTTGTACATAAAAAGGTGTCTGAGCCAAATGATCTTTGATACAAATAGCTATATCTTGGTCTGGCAGCTGACCAAAACTTGAATGTTTAAACTTCTGCCTTCGCTTGCCAATAGATTGAAATCAAGTGCTAACAGATTTCACCACCGCCTAAAATTTGGCTCAAGGGAGAAGAGAACCAAAATATTACAATCACGCTAATATTATAAAGGTGGAATTTTTTTTATAATTATGTTTGCCTGTATGTTTCTACCTTACCTTGCCAATAGATCAAAATTAAGTGCTAACAGATCTCACCACCGCCTAAAATTTGGCTCAAGGGAAAAGAGAACAAAAATATTACAGGTAAAATCACGCTGATATTATAAACTTTTTGCGGTTAAGCAATAATAATTTTCCACTGTCGATATAATGATGTGTGTACGTGTTTGTATGTTTCTGCCTTCCCTTGCCGATAGATCGAAATCAAGTGCTAACTGATCTCACCATTGCCTAAAGCTTGGCTCAGGGAAAAGAGCACAAAACTATTATAGGTATAATAACACTAATACTATGAAGAACGAAGTAGGTGTGTTTGCGCGTATGTTTATATTTGTTACTCCTTCACGCTCAAGCATCAAAACGGATTTAAATAAAAAATGTTTATTCATACCAAAAAAAAGAGAGATAAATAATAAAAAAAAAATAAGATCGGTTTTATCCCAGGATAGTTTTCTACTGTCACCCAAGCGAAGTTGCTGGCATCAGATAATAATAGAAATAAATATCACGAGACTGACAAAGTACAACAGTACGACGTAATATTATTGCAGATATTATTATACACAAACTTGCTTATAGGCACCCTGATGATACCACTCCAAATATAAGTTTGCACAAACATTTAGGGTTGTCTCTGTGAGAAACACTTTTACCACATATCGTTTCAATTTCTGGCTCCCATATAGGTACTAATAAAACAACGACACACACCTAATGTCTTCTCTTCATCGACTATTGTATTGTCTGTCTATGTAAACTTCTCAGTAAGCCGCTGTTAGTATGACACATCGAGTCTTATAAAAAGTTCAGCGTTAATTTTTTTGGCACTCAAACTGATTTGTGATCGTCATTTTCTAGAGCGCGACGATATTTGCACCCGGGAACATACAGATTTCAAAAAATCCTTTTATAACTACATTTGACAAATTTATAGAGTGAAAGTCGTTTTTGTAACTAACTAAAAAATTATATCTCAAATACTACCGAATTTATCGACCAAAATGTCACATCTTTCGTCACACGAGATCAGTCGGCAACCCTAGTACACAAGGGCTGCAGAGCCGGCCGTGAACCGGCGCTACCGGGGTAATCCGTCACTGTCAGCGCTATCGAGCGCTGCACGCCCGCCGCCCGCGCGATGCACCGCCGCCGCGCCGCGCCGCGCCAACCGCCCCGTGTGTCCTGCGCCTAAACTTAGATATTGCCTTCACCAACTTCGACTCATCCCGACTCCGCATCTATTTCCAAATGCCGCATATCCGGCATTTTCAATACTGTTTCCTGATTTTTTTCTTCGAGAATATATTTACAGACACAAAGAAACAACTGTGTATAAAACGACAACAAAGAAGCAAGAAAAAACATAGCTGAAAACTCCGTAATTATTTTTGGATACCTACTTATTTGTGGCGAATATTTCAGGGATTTATAAACACAAAAGATTTTGCTAGAAACTTGAACACTTTTCTTTTGTTCGACAACTAAAAAAAGTAACGGAACTGCGAGCCAGCGACCACAAACACGGCGAATAGAGAGGAGACAATTCTCAATAGAATCTGGAGATACGTATTAGGGACATGAAACAAATTGTTCGCACAACCACGCCCCGGGCCGATCTCGGAGATCGAAATTAAAATGAACGCCCTGACACGATCGATCATTCCGATTCTTTAATACAAAGCCGCGTTATTCTGCACTGTCTCAATTTGTTCATACGACGTGAGTGACGTGAACCACTCGCGATTTCACGTTCCTTGTTCACTGTAATGACTTTTGAGTAACAAAAGGTTGTATTAAATGTAACCAAGGTTTTTTGAAGGGTTCGCGGAATGTGAAGGATGAGACTAAGACGAGTGCTGGGTGAAATATCGTCAGTTCCAGTTCCGGCTATTTTGTTTGTAAAGTAAAAGGGCCAAGGCTTTGAAAATAATTGTCGTTAAATAAAAATCGATTAGATACTGATACCACTACCGAGATACCCAACCAATCTAATAGAGTGTTAAGGATGTCAGTCATTCCTTGATAAGTATACATTAAACAATATGTATTGTTTTTAATTTTCGGTAGCCTAGAGTATATTGATTCTGAGTATTTCAGTGTTCTATTTCGTGGTTTAGTAAAATTATTTTTCACTAGTCATACTCTGAAAGTAGGTCTGAAGTTGCCTGAGGAGCGGGCTGAAAGTGATACTTTTCATCCCTAGGGAGTTTTACTTTACAACTGATAGCTGTCAAATTATAAAAAAAATTTAGTTCTATCTTCACATTTCTATTGAACTATGTTCCAATTTTCAATACAGCCAGTCAATCACAGCGCGATATAAAATGGAAATAACTTAAAGACTTATTAATTAAATAATGTTATATTTTAAGTGATTTATTTGAACAACTATTTCTTTAAAATACTTTATTTTTAAGAGATTACAATTAATTTCTAATTTTTCATTAATGAGCCTGAATAGCTGGCCGGCCGCAGAAAAAAAAACAAAATGGGGGGAAAGTGGCAATCAGTCGTTGGTTTTTTCGACTTTGGTTTAAATTTCCGTACAGCAGAGATTTGTATTAACACGTTATGTATTTCAGATTAAAATAGTGATTTAACGCCTAAATTCATAAGAGAAGAGGCCAAAGCTGTAGTGGAATACCTTTAACCGCCTAAATCAGAAGAAAGATACCAACTTAAAATCATAGGTACGACGGCTTAGGTTTTACAAACATTTTATTTTTATACTCCTTGTATTTGTAATGAAAAGCACAGTGCTTACCTCAGGGTGAAAGTAACTAATTTCATCCCGAGAAGGAGTTGGCGGCCGAGCGTAGCGAGGTCGCTAATTCGAGGGAATTCCTAGTGTAACAGTGTACTATTAATCTTTTCAATATGATGTGCCGTTACTATTTATTTTTTAGACCCAAAAATATAAACATAGTATCTTTACCATAGTTCTAAAACAGCAAATATACAACACCGACTTTGTCGCTAACATAATCGCGTGCGTCGTATCGCGTTCTGTAAATAAGCAGCTGAAATATTCACTGTAATACGAACCTATTACACGTAATGATGATGGCATGGGAACTTTGTCATTCTGCCTGCTTACCGCTAACTAACATTTTTTGTCAAGCTTGGTTTTTATTTTTTAAATTACAAATGCAGGAAATTCTATAAGACAATATTTTTGGTGCAATCTTTTTAGAGTAGACTCATTATGTGCATTATGTGCCATAAAACATTTGGCTGAAAATAAACATTTATTTAGGTATTTATTAAAACTCGTGCAACACAAAAGTACAATGGCGGACTTAATGCCTTAGGCATTCCCTTCCTGTCAACCTATAGGATGATGAAGAAAATATGGCATGTGCATAAAAATATAAAAGACTAGTCTATGTCTGCGGATTCGCCCGCGTACATAAAATATATGCTTGCCTGTGTCACTCTCAATAAAGCAACTTTCTATCGGTGAAAAAAAAATTTGCAATCGGGCCAGTACCTACTTCCAGAGATTAAGTACCTCCTACAAACAAAAAAACATAAAAACAAACTTTACCTCATCTACGTCTACAGTAATAACTGTAGAAAATAAGGGTTCAAAAGAGTACAAAATAAACATGCATACATAATTTAATATATACCTATATAAATATTTGTAATAAGTAAAAGAAAGTGGTTTTTGAGACGATTTCACTATTTGTGCAGAAAATAATAAATACAATCTAAACGGCTTGGGTTCTAGCTTGAGTTTTTTTTATAGTTGAAAAAAAAAACCAAATGCCATAAATATATAATCGAAAGTAAAGTTTGTAACTGTCTTCCAACACAATTCACAACAGGTCCCCAACCCTCAAATGCGCAAGGTGTGCAAAAATAGCGCCACTTTCGATTTCAATGCAAAAATAAGTCATAAATTGTGTAAATTAGCTACGGTCGGACCAAACGCCAAAACTCAGGTAGTCTTTTATCTAGCACAGTTGACCACATCTCGCAAATATAGCAATAAATCTTTAGGTCGGCCCGCTTTGATTTATGTGAAAAATGATCGTAAATTTTAGGTTAGAATGATATCCGAAAGGCGAACCATTCTTGGTCACCACTTAAGTTACCTCTCGCCAATTATGTTTTATTGAGTTCCAGTCACTATTATTAGATTAAGGTTCTACTTTAGCCAAATGATGGTTACAGCTTAAACAGTAATCAATTGAAGCTAGTTTCTATGTGTAATTTTATCATTAGTTTAGCACTTAAGCACAATACAGACTAGTTTGGAATAATCAGACAATAATTGTCTGATTATATGAAAAGTATAAGAAAAAATGTTTGATACGAAAAGTGTTTTTTCAAGCATTAAAAAAACACCTTTCATTTTTCTATTCTTTTCTTTTAAATCTGTTTTTATAATGAGTGTATCTCTCAATGAAGATTAACTAAGTGTATGATTTTATAGGTGTATAATATTATACATAAGAAGAAGTATTCAAGCCCAAATCATTTTCCTTTTTAAACAATTTTCTTCTCACAACCTATCAAAAACGAATAATAAATCATAAACACCGAAACTAAATCAAAAATGTAATAATTTTTCGACTATAACAGCAGTATTCATTGGCTGTCAATACACTCCCAACTATGATTTACGCGGGTCGTAACACTTTCACTGCCACCGGCTATCATCGAAGCCATATAAATCAATGCGGGGACAACTAGCCTTTTGCGCCTTTACACCCGATTCCAAATAATACACCCGACACCCGAAGGTTAAAACATTAAAGCGATATGTTTTTAGGATTTATTTGACTGTTTAAATCGATGTTTGGCTTCAAGTGTGTTTTATAGGGTTAAGTGATTCATAGATTTACGTGCTAGTTTTTTTTTTATATATATTTGGTTTTTTTTCTTTCTCGACTATTTGTTTTTTAAACTTTTGCTGAGGCTCATTTTTTTTTTAATAATAAAATCTAGTGCTTGACTGCGATCCCAACTGATGGTAAGTAGTGATACAATCGTGTGTGACTCAAATTTATTGGCTAGCCTACATCTGTCATGTTTTAAAGCGTTGACGCATGATCCCATTTCAAGTTTGCGAAAATTTTTTTGGTCTGTGTATTCTCTATAGTAGCTAATGATTCTTATACAATCTATTTCATATCGATACAATTAACACCACTACAACATATATCAAATAAAAACTCAACTACAAACGAAACGGGAGCCGCCGACTAACAAACAAACAAACAAAACATAATCCTAAGCCGACGTAAAGAACGCGCCAATCAATAAATCACTCTCACTAAGGGCGGGCGCACACTGGGCGCCTCTTTGTGGCGCATTGTCGGCGCCGATTTTTACAGCAATTAGAGACACTTACCTGCCACGGTCCACTGTAATCCTATTAGGTGATCGGTGAGAGGGACAGAGCATCTGCGTGGGCGGTCGTGGGTGCAAGACAGAGATATTGCTCAGCACTTTTCTGATGCTCCCTGAATGGACACTGAGATGAAATGGCTGGTTCTGAACCGGTAATGTTATGTTGATCTTCGTTTGTTCTCACATTCGCTTTCGGTGAGGATGTTAAGCTTCCGTGAACATCTTTTCGATTCATTCGTATTTTTTTTACTTTCGGTATAAAGCTTCGAGTTCAGGGCGCCGAATAATTAATGCGACTATACTCTTTAACGTCGTGTCGTGTGAATGACCACACATATCGGGAATATTGATCGGAGTCGCAATAAAAAACCAATCAACAAACAACATAATACTTCCTACAACCCGTTTTCCACACCACAATGTAAACAATTCTCCATAATCAATTTGTTCATTTAACACAAGATTGTTTGGCATTTCGCACCCCTCTATGAGTCTCGAGTGAGCTGTTTGGTGGTTCTAAACTGATTTATCATATCAGCGAGAGTTCCAAACAAGCATCATCTTACACGCATAAACCGTGGTATCGCGGTCGGCAACTATTGTCGCCGGCTACAAAACATTCTCGACAATATGCACTAAAACTTGAAGCACATATTTGGATAACGTTGCGAGATCATCTTTGGTTTAGACGCTAATTTAAAACGTCGTAACTCTGTTTACTCGGTCATCAGAATCTGAACTGTTCGCGGTGGGTGTAGGGTTGAGATTGGCGTGTGAGTCGTGGGGTTGTTGTGGCGGGCGCGCCGTGGCTGTCGACAAACAGGAGCATGTCTGAGACGAGGGTGCGACGCCCGACGTATCGTGTTGTCCGGTTTCCGGACACGAGTTTGCTTGGTCGCGGATAATTAACTAAGTTTCTGTACTCCACAGCATAAGTGCTTATTGATAAAACAGTAACTGTATACATCTGTAGCAAAGTTAACACAACTTCAAATCGGAATCAAGTCCACGGTATCGTATGATAAATGAAAGCTGTAAGCTTGACAGGTTAAACTAAGTACAAACACGATACCAATTCGTCACATTCAAAGTAACTGTGACTGACTTTTTAGATTTATTATTATAAGAAACATGTACATGGACACGAAATAGTTTATAAACTAAAATTTCATAACTGTACAGCTAGACAGAAAATTATTAGTCAGCCGTCAAGTTGCGATATAAAATATTCACGCCGCCACATATCTCAACAAAGGCTCGACACCGCATATTAAGCTCTACTGTATAAATCAAAGAGCGAACATCTTAAAGCTAAGCCGCGAAATCCGTTTAATCACCTCGAGTTATTAATAACGCCTTTGAAATTAAACAATAAATTTAGCGGGGCTAATCGCGCGACGAGACCGCAAGCGCGCTGAGTCAACATTTATAGAGACAAATTGTTGCACCACTAACACGGCCTCGACGATGTATTAATCTTGAGATGTAGCTCGTAGCCCGTAGCACTGCTACGCCGTAGCGCCCTACGAGGGAGATCCCTGTGCTCGCTCACACTACGACACTTCGCGAACATCCCGAGGTTTCGGTTAATAATATTAAGAGCGAAAAACTTCAAAAAAAAAACTTAAGCTTAAAACTAATAAAAAATTAAAACTAATTTCTATATTTAATTTTCACCTTACTTAAATCGTTTTGTGCTTTTTTGCTCCTTTGACGTTTTGCGCTTTTGACATTTTGCTCAGTTGACATCGCGCGCTTTTGCATTACGCACACCCATGCCGACAACCGTACGCTAGTAAATCCTTATCACTCTCTCTCTTCAATACTAAATTCATGAAGTATGAACGCACACAAAAGTGCTTTATTTATGCTAATGCTAATGTGACCGCTGACTTGTTTAGACACGAATGTCATTTATACGATGCGTCGTTATTTTAATGTTGTTCGTGTTATATACTTTATTGCATCAATTTTGTTCAGTGCTGTGTTCTGAGTGAATGAAGTGAAGATGGACGTGATATTAATTTTGAATGAGAACTATTATTTTGATGACGTAGAGTAAATTGATTTTTGTCGGAATTGTATTATATGAAAGTTGCTGATTTATATGTAGTAAGTAATGTAAATTATTAGATGCTTTATAGCCTGACCATTTTCTTATTTTCATTCATATATTTTTTGCTACATTTAGTAAACAGCACGTATCGCAAATATATGTATTTTTTTGTATTTAAGATAGACTTAATGTTTATTTATTAATTTAAACTTTACCTACAGTAGTACTACGTGCATAAGCGGATACACAATAAGACATTTTCTACCATTCAACCTTTGAGTTAAAAAAAAGTCCTGAACTGTTATAGGTGTGCAACAATAAATAATATTTAAAATCAAATTAAGATTAGGTACCAACTTATAATAGATTACTATGTTTGATTCAACAATATAAAAACTACAAAATCAACTGCAACAAAAACACTCACATTCTTCACCCGCCGACACATCACTGTCAATAAACCAAAAATTCGGGAAAACCAGCTAAAATATCTGTCAGGACAAACGATTCTTGACCTTATCACGTCCGAGGGTGATAGGAGGTTTTCCCCCCATTACCCTCGCATGATATATGGCGGCTGGCGACTGCGACACAACTATTAGTGCATCCGTCATTACTCACCGTCACAGCAACGTTTAGCCGCAGGAGCGCCGCTGCATAAACAACTACATCTCGCGACTGTACTTGTGACCGATCTTACACTTTTGTTTGCGAGTGTTCGGACAGCAGAAAATGGAATTCTGGAGATATACCTTTGGCTCAAACAACATTTCTGTTCTTTTTATGAGGTAATAAATAATTAAATGACTTCTCCCGCTCTAGGTGGAGCGAGAGAGAGTGTCAGACTTTTACTGTCTAAAACCCAGGTGGGTGTTCCTTCAGTTCCTTTGCGTTACAGGACCACGGCAACTCTTTCAACAATCCCACGGCCTTAGAAGTCCATTAAACACTTTAATTTTATAATAGGTATATAGATAAACAAGGCGATCCATTGCAATAGAGCGTCGGTCAAGATTTACTGGTGTTTGCAATAACCTGATGGCCAATTTATACAAAGGTGTATGTTCGTAATTTGAAAAAAGGAAGTAACACCTGGTCAATTTACACGAGATTTACCAGCTCCTGTAACGCTATCACAGATTTTAATTTTGTAGACTTAGTTATCATGAGTTTATACCTACAATTCGTGTTTCTACAAGACAGCTTAGTTACCTTTCTGAACCCAAACTTATCGAATAGTCATCAAAAACAAAAACGACACTTAAAGACGAACACAAAATAAATGTCACGATGTAGATACCTATAGTTCCAAAATAACCATTAAGTGTGGCGTTAACGTGAGGGTAGTCTGTAAGTGGACAAGCGCCGTCCTACCCGGGCTCGTCACTCCCGTCACAAGGGTGTTAATTTGCTAAGACCCTGCTAATGAAACCCGCGACTTACCGCTGACGCGCCGATCCCCGCCAAGATAAACGCTCACAAGAATCCCGCAGGAAATTGACGCTTTGAACCAACTCCAACTTACCGATAACATCACACTATTACATCTCACGTTACAGTTAAAAAATACAACGTTTAATTAAGCGGAACACGCATGCTATTCAAATAAACCGGGTCTCACCAGTCACCACCCTCGGCTCATAATATTGAGAGTGCGATCGATTCAGAGGGAATCACTCCGCTTTGGAACTAATTTGATTTTAGCATATTAAGGGGGGTGTAACATCTAGATATAAGGAGCGCGTCTTGCGGCCCCTCCACCCCCCCTGCCCCTCACGGGGACGCGGCGGGTAATAACGCAAATGATGTAAGGTGTGCCCTTAATATCCATCACACGCGTCCCCGTATTTGCTTATCTATGAAAACACGGAAGTGTAAAAATCGTCGTGAAAAAGCTAGGGGTTTCAAATGTTATGTTCAACATACAATACACTTAAGATTATTAGATTCTTGGGACGTATTACTTTTCTTTGCATTGAAATATTTCAGACGTGGGGGAATTGCTGGGTTATCAAACAAGATTTTTCTCACACGCGCAGAAGCCAAACATCCCAACGGTTTTCAAACCAGTGTCAAGAGAACATAATAACTAAATATCTCGTCCAGTTTATAATCTTATATAAAGTATCTAAAATTAACATTTCTAAAATAAATAAATATCAAAATCAAGTGGAGCGTATCGGCAATTTTTATCAGATCCAGTAACGCTACAAAGACGCGATTACCCGGTGCCAACAAACTCATTTAACTTTACGGAACTCCCGCTCAAAAATATCTCCTTAAATATTTCCCTGTTTCGATTTTATTGTTTTCTATCCTCTTTATTTACCAAAGAGATTAAAGCGAAAAAAGTTTGATATCGAAAAAGTATTCGGTAGAAAAATTCGCAGTTTTTAAAATTCGAACACCACCTAATTCGCTGTTTTGAAAAGCCAGATTTTTAGGCAAAGGTAAGCACAATCAGCCTGTGGGAAGTTCGACGGAAATAAATGTAGGGTCGGAGGGTAGATAAGTGTTCCCGTGTAAATGCCCGCGCTCTTTCGTCGAGCTCTCAATCGGAAGCTGGGCTACATAAATAAGAGTGGATGAAGGTGTCCCTTATCTGAACAGTTTTGTCGCCTCACTTCTTACTTTTGAATGCGGTTGTAAACGTGTCTCCTTCTTAGAAGGGTTTCCGTTGTGTTAGTTGTAGCTAAACATATGATAATGTGCTCCTTACAAAATGACTTTGAACATGGCAGACATTAGTAAATTAAGCCAATGAACTATGTCTCTATACTTCACGTATTTTATTTTATTTATTTATTGCATTCATATCGTTTACAAGGTCTTATTACATAATATAAGTTTCGTACATGAACCCTGCTAGGGCCCCGCAACATGTGTATTTATTATTTATTTTAATTGCATGCAATACTTTATAAAAACTTCTACAGGTAGTAGTTGACCTTTATTTCTAAGTGAGAAACCATCAAATATCTTCTTCCATTCTGGGTGGAGCAAGAAGTAGCGTCAGACTTTTACAGACTAAAACATAAGTATTCCTTAATTTGCGCGTTGAGTCCCAAGGCCTGATAAGGGCAACAGTAATCCAGGAGGATTAATGAATAAAGACTTTCATAATATCACTTCGACCAAGGGCTCATTGACTAACCTAATATGATATTCCATTTACTGAATAGTTTTTTACTCATGGCATTATGTTATCGCCTAAGGTCGACGTAGTAGTAACGCATTAAAATTATCCATATTGCATAACTACACCCATTGTCTGCTAGTTCTATAATCGACTATTTCCCTCGGCTAACTCATACATAATAAAGATAAATAGTAGACACAACATTAGCAATAGAAACGGAAAAATATCCTCATTTTAAAGAAGTCGTGAAAATCGTTAGCCGGTAAGTAATTCGTCTAAGACGCTGGTTTCCTCCAGTGGGTTGTTTATTGAACCGCGAAGCATTTGTAATCGTTTAATACCCTCAATTCTTTATCAGCGCCGGGGGTGTAGCACACTGGGCCGGATTCACCCCAACCGCTCTAATGTATATCCCGACGACAGCCATCTGATTATCTCCATCGATACAACATTGAAATTCAATTAAAATCACAATTTACAACCTAAGAAACACTTAAACTTTATTCTAGTCAACCAATAACGAGATATTTTTATTGGCCTCGAGACGACACTCATTTCGCGAAAGTGAAATGGAACGCAAACGATACAAACTAAGGCGGACTCAATAATGACATCATTTGCTTATCAGCTGACCATTACCGAAAATCGAATGCTACATTAGGCACGCACAGTCCGAAACCTAACTGTCCCTAAATCTAATAAAAACCCCTTATCGAAGCTTCGCCATTGTAAACTGCCATCGATTGCAATATTTACTTTTAAGGCGAACATAAATTCTTTCCATTTAAAAAAATAAAAACATTTCGGCTCTTATCGTGTTCGATTTTTAAATAACGGTGTGCCATTGGAAGCTGAGTGGAGGACAAGGTTTTGTCCCCGGTTCCCCTTTTTTCCTGGGGAGGAATTTCTTTTCGGCAATTTAGAGGCGAGCAGATAATAAAAGGGCTCTAACTGCCCCGATCGCACCCTAATGAAAACTGGAGAACTCCTCATTTCAGTATCGATAACTTTTCTATTTACCGACACACGCGAAGTGTAACTCAAACGAAATCTAGCCGCTAATCACTCAATTTGACGAAGCAACTTTGGACACCTAATGCGTAGCGTCTGTAATTTGAGTTTTGTAATAACAAAGAAAGGATAAACAAATTGATTTATGGTTAAATTATAGAGCTCTCTCTATGGAAAAGTTTTAATACAAATATGGATTCTTTACATTCATTACTATAATGTGTTACAGTAAGCTGCTTTGATTACTTAATGAAAGCACTCAGGAAGTAGGTACTTAATTAGCTATTTTTTATTTGTCTCATGTTAAAAAAGTGTGATGTGATTTTTGCAGACTGAAGGCTAGCTTCTGTCTGCAAAAAATTTTTTTCAATGTGTAATCATCAATTTCTCCCGCTTTGGGTATAGCGAGAGGAAGTGTCAGGTTTTGACTGACTAAGACCGACCTACGGTAACTCTTTCGAACAAACCCGCAGTGAAATTATGAAGGTGAACATTATATACTATGTCTGTACGTGTACTATTTCTCAAACTTAAACCTTTAATATGGCATAGGATACTTTTTATTCCGGCAGATGTTCCTTTGGCATATGTTTAGACTTTCATGGAGACGAAGCTGCTAATAGAAGCTAGAACCAAAACCCTAATTCTTTATTTTAAGAGAACATTTTCCTCCAGAGAATTTCATACCGATACACCATAAAACCGGACCTAATTATATCTGTATCTCTATTATTGACCAAATCATTACTTTTCTTTGTCCCTTCAAATACCAGACCGCCAAGCTTATCAAAAAACTTTCAATACAGATACACGATAAACCTGTATATAACCTGCGTGCAGGATCAGATCATCGTGATCCTCAGCACTTGACCTAGTTCGGGTGCAGCGGGCGTAAATCGAGAATCGATATGGCAACGACCCTCGTGTCTCGGTGACTCCCGCGCTCCTCTCGCCTTCGGCAATACGAGTAGCTCACGTGATCTTATGGACTGTGAGTTGTGACGTCACAGTGTTTGAATCTAGATTAATCCTGTATTCCAAGTTCAAATCAAACAGTTCTTAATACAAATTATTCGAAAGAAGAATTTCAAAAGTTAAGAAGCTTTAAGCAGTTGATATACAGCTTGTTGTGCTACTTGGGCTGGAAGTTTGTTTTTAGTAAAATAAATGCAATCAATGTTTCCGGAACTAGGATTCTTAAATGATTTTGTAGGTCAAAGTTAATTAGGAAAAAACCTCGGTAATTGGCAGACTGACTCATATTTCTGAATAAAAGATGACACATGATGTTAGGTACCTACTTACTTAAATCCTTGAGAACCTCAAACGAGAAACCACAAATAAAAAATGTACACAAAAGTATAATCTAACATATGTATCTACACATCGAAAATTGAATGTACTATTACAGTAATTATCATTCTACACGGTATAGTTGTTGAAACCTATAATAAACTACAATGGGACCTCACAATAATTTGGTCAGCGATGGCGACGGCGTACCTTTTTTTCCGTAGACGCGGTTGTTCCCCTCGGACACGTGGTTCCACCGTCCCACTAATTGCACAGCTGGGACAACCCACACCACCAAATGTGAGTTTTCCACTTAAATAAATACATATATTTCATATTACTGTAACATATATAGCTTCTAATTACGAAGGGAAGGACGCTCTATGAATTACTGGCTCATAATTAAATGAATGTAACCTTACATTTTTTGTAATTGAGATGGACTTTGACCAAATATAGTGGACGTTTCCGTGTTTTATAAATGAACGTGTTTAGGGTACCTACTTACAACCTGTAGTATTTCTAGATGATTATTAAATTAAATTAAAATTCATTTATTTCGGAAACCAAGTCCATATAGGTACACAGAATATAAAATTAAAATCACATTAAAATATTAAATTAAAAATAAACACATTACAAAACACAAAATTAAATACAAAATTACGTCAATGTCACAAAGTAAAAATTAATGCCGAAAAAATTATGCCGAGGTGGCATCGCAAAAATCATGTGAAAATCGATCTACATAGCAAACAAACGGGTAGATCTCAACATAAAACATTTTCCCAACGCAAATTGTTTTAAAACATTGTTCGAATCTGCCGCCTGTAAGTTAACATCAAACAACGAGAAAATTAACGCACACCCGCCATATTGAGATTGTTTAAACTTGGATATTATGTACAAGCAACCGCCACATGTCCTTCTCGGAACCCGGGAACTTCTCCGCGCGTAGTCGAATTCCTGTATGGAGTAGAAATACGGCTTTATAGGAGTAAAATCATACTTTCTCCTGGCGGGCGGGCGCCCGCGGTACTAATGACCGCGCGGGGAGAGGGAATATCTACCTATACCTACACATGCCACGACAACCACACTTTATATTGCGTTTAGCAGGCTGCCTACCCACACTCCTGTTACACACACAGACAAACCACCAAGGTTTGTTTTTTTTAGTTATTATTCCGACGTGCACTTTTTTCGTACATTTTCTTTTCTGACCACCGCTCTTACGGTCCACGGCGAGGTTCACGGCAAAACAAAGGTAGCTTATGTTAGGGAAATATTACGGAAAGCGGTTACATTCCTAATTAGGATGATTTTATTTAACTGCCTAATGTTTTTCAGAAAATGGAGTTTATTTTATTTTTTGGTTTTTATTGCGAGGTTTATCTTTAATATCAGAGGCTTTGGTTGATTATTCTGGTTTATAACAGTTAAATTTTATTTGGATTTCGGAGCCGAGTAATGAAGATAAAGGCCAGAATTAGGTACGTAGAGCGATGACGCTATAGTAATATTAATTTGAAAAAAAATGGGTTTGTGGTTTTGGACGCAGTTACTCAATACGTGTCGAATTGAGTCGTTACCAGTAGCATTGAATTGTCTAAGCTACAAGCAATTAAAAAATGCCTGTCAAAGTTTCCTGCCAGTCATGTTCCGTGCATGTGTTAGACTCGCGGGCAAAGTCGGGGGAAACGCTGACTCACTGACCCTGTGTCAAATCTCGATGGACAGTCAACCCGGTGTTTAGCACATGTGTTGAATTTTACATGTTCGCCTTGAGCGTTGGTTTTTACTTCGATAAGGGTGGCTCTGACGGGTCTCACTTTGGATTTCATCTTTCTCTATAGCTGGAACAAAGTCAAAGTCAAATCTTTATTGCTGAACTCAATATAATAAATCAATACATTCTCGATGTCAAGTGAATACACTGTTCATTGTGTTCTACTAATTTCGGCATGCAAAATTGTAGTATCTATAAATTCGAAAATATTTTGAAAAATTAATACCTGATTAATATCTAATGAGTGAGATATGTCAGAGATTAAGAATAATAATTAAATGATAATGTCAACACAAAAGAAAAACCAAAATTAAAGAAAATACAATAAAGATTTTGGCAGTTTGTTGTATACCTGTAGAGCCATATCTAATTTTTATTTTTGAAGTGAAAACTTCTTTAGCGGCGTTGAGCACTTTTTCTGTAATGGGTATAAAATCTTAAACTCGCGTCAGGACACGTGACCTGATCGAAAAAGCGTAAGACGGATGGAAAGTAGACAGCTATGAAAGTTGATTTTTCGGAGAGATAAACTTTTTAATGTAAAATAATTGTAATAGTTTTAAAGTGTTAAATTTTTAATGTAATATAAATTGTCATGTTTGTGTACGATAGCGCAATAAATGAATATTGTATTCTACCACATAAATGATAGTACTTTTATACTGATAAAGCAATTGGTGCAAAATTATTCCCTAACCATTCCAAAATATCAAACATGCTCAACGTTAATAATCAAGTTTTCACTTCTGCCGGCACTCCCGGAGTGCAACCCGTCTTTTTTTTATTTTGAGACAAGTATATAGCCACATCACATTCACATTATTCTATACAGGCAGCCAGGTTCTGTTTATATACGAAGATTCGAAAAAAAAGGTTTATAGCTTTCCGTGTTTGGAAAGAGGAGTTTTGTTACTTTTTGATGTACAATAAAGTTTATTCTGTTCTATTCTATCATCCCTAGAACAGCAAATAATATTGGTATCTCCTGCCTCGTCATTTATACCGCGTACGTCGAAGGACTGGAACTGTTTGCCTGCTGCGGTCTTCCCGTCCAATTATAATTGGGGTGTCTTCAAGGCTAGAGTGAATAGGCTCTTAATAAACTATCAGAGATTGCATCACTGCTTACCATCAGGTGGGATAGCAGTCAAGCACTAGTTTATATCAATTTAAAAAAAAAATAGTTATTTTGCACTGCAGTTTGTGTCTGGATATCTAGTTTAGTAATCAGAATATTTTAATAACCTAGTAATTACTTATGTGATAGTTTTCAAATAATTTCATCAAACCTTATAACTCTTTAAAAAAGTAGATACCTACCTATTTAGTATTTAAACATAAGAAAAATTCAATTAAGAAGTACAATCAATTTGATAAAGTAATCACGTTAAAAGATTGAAGGAAACGAGTGAATATTAGTGCTAGATAATAAAAACCGATAACATCGACATCGACGGTTCATTTAGCAGCGAATGTGTGACAGGTATAAAATGCCCGTTCGCACGGACTCGCACGATTACTGGGAACTAACGCTCGCTCATCTACTTACCGATCGCCCATGCTTGATTACATACACCACAGCCACCATACTAGTCTGAGGAAATTGCATTTGTTGAAGGTGAATAATGGTAAACATGTATCATAAGTAATTTTACACTTTACTTCTTCTCAACCGCTGCAGTTGACAAAGTACTAACCTTCAACAACGTGATACATTATTAAACGAAGAAAGCGCATCAGAACACCACCCATTCATATAAAACACATTTCTGACTTTCAAATATTCAACATACGATATCCAAATTGTTATTGGAATAACGCATCATCCATCAGACATCGCGCGTCAGTGGGGTGAACGTAACGCCGCGAGACGAGGAGAGCACATATTATATTGTATGTGCGAGAGAGGGAGAGAGATTGAATTTGAAGAATTTGCATAATCTGCTCGGGTACTTTATCATAGAACCACGTGGCAGTGACTAGTGCAGTCGCGGATTACGCGCTCCGGATTAAATCGACACGTCTCCCGTCGCCGCGCAGCGAGGTCGCGAGGATCACGGCTGCTGGCGATGTTACAGCTTTCGACACGACTTCAAAACTAAAATATTACTTTCATAACTCTAATGACCCATAAGAAACCACACACGATTTATCCAACCAACTCACTATTTAATTCGAAATCCAGTGGCCGAAATCAAAGTAAGAACACAATTGGAGATCCGACTTTTATATCAAATGATAAATATCACACCGCCAGACTCGGCCGTCCAAAAAACGCTTAACTTGTCCCGCTACAAAAGGAAAAAGCCAGCGTCTTCCGTTCGGCCGGAGCCAAAGAAAAAATCTTCGCGAGGGATCCGAGCCTTCCATTTATCATATTCCATATTCATTTATTCGTCAAGTTCTGGATTCATTTATTCGTCATGTCTTGATTTCGTCTCATTTATTATTAAAAATGAACTGTCCGGAGCAGAACGTGAATACGACATCGGCCGGGGGCCACTGTTTCAATCTTAGTATAATTTCATGCTGAATTAGGTCAGTGTAGTGGGACGGGGCAGTTTTTGCTAGTAGCATTTTTATGACATGCAACGTTGTAGTAGCTAATTCGTTTGTTACTGGGACCCTTGGGAGCACGACCTTGTTGATAGGTACAAGGTGATCAGTGGGTCAGCGATATCTCAGGATCAGGGCCGGTGCTGACCCGGCGCTTCCGAGCGGATGATGCATGGCCACCTGAGCGATATCGCGCTTGTTGTACGTACTCATGTGGATGTAACAGCGCTTGCGGATTTCGACTCTTTTGAAAGCGAAAACACTTTTTTGTTATCATTTTATTTTATTACTGTGGTCAATGTAAATGACCAACTTTTATTTTAGCGTTCTTTGAATGTTTTCGAATTAGATGTAGCAATTATTGTTTTTTATTCGAAAGTGAAGGCTACCTTTGTTACAAACCTATATTTAAACTACCAATTTTTTTAATAGCCCCACCAAGGCCTTTGGCTAGGTAAGTGTCACGTTCAATCAATAAACAATATTTGAAATGGACTTTAGTTTCAAAATTTAAAATAAATTGACAATTATTTAGAAAATTGGTCATGAGAGTCAAGTGAAAGCAACCTAATCGAATTCTACGATAAAACCTTGAAGCAGAGAAACTAAAACACATGAAAGCGCCTATCAATATTTTAGAGGTTACAAAAATAAGAAGTTGCCACACGGGGCCAAATAAAGAATAGATATACGATCCATTTGTAGGCAATCTCACAATAAAACGTTGTCAGTCTTTGTGTCGGCTGTCGACGGGCAGTAAGACGGCCATTTTGCAAACATAACAAATGAGGGCATTACTGCCGAACCTCGACTACATACGTCATACCGGCCGTAGGGAAGTGCGGGATTATGATAATAGATAATAAAATTGGATTTTACATGTGAAGGTACAGTCGCTGGTTCAAAAATAGCAAAACATGTTTTATAATAAAACCAACCACACAGTAAAAATAATGCCAGAACATCGGGATTGTTTCAGAGTTACCGCTCTGTAACGCAGAGAGCAACTTAAGGAACACAGTATTTAGTCAGTAAAAATTTAACTCTCTCTTCTTAAGGAACACAGTATTAAGTCAGTAAAAATTTAACTCTCTCGCTCCACCTAGAGCGGAAAGAATTATTTCATGATCCATCTCAAACTTGCTTTTTTTAATATGGTCGATCTCTAGAGTACATATCATGCTTACGAGCAGTACACTGCCACACAGATCTTAGTGACAACTAACTATTCTCTACATTTTTTTCCAAAGCCCATTTTGCTATTTATTTATTAAAGTTTCATGCAACATAAAAGGCACAAAGGTGGACTTAATGCTTATTGTTATTTAAGTACGAGTGTACAAACTTATTTTCATCAGTACATTGTGTTTACCTTACTAACAAGCTTAGCAAACAAAAACCACACAGGTATCAATGACAGAGAAGACGCTCTAAAGCCGAACTTATGCTGAGACTTGTTCTGCCAAATACGGCCGATACTTTCTTAAGTATAAAACGCACTTCAGCAAGTTCAAGGTCCCAGTCCACATTACATCACCAGTGGCGTTGACTGTCTCCGTGTTCCGACACATCACTCGCCGTCCAAAAAATTCGGGCTTCGTTTGATGGACCTCCGGACAGGCGGGGACCCGCCCCGGGCGCCGCGCAGGCACACAGCGACAAGAACAAATGACCCCGACGCATCATAATAAATAAAACAATTTGTTCTTAATTAGATTTCGTGAATTTAATTTTCATGCCAGTAATTGGTCGGAGGCCACAAAGAACCGCTCTCTATCAATGATGGATGATCGAAGCGCCTTCGAAGTATTTACCTTCGGTCTTCCACAATAATTAGGGGGTTCGGAAGTTTACTTTCATTATTGCTTATGAACCTATTACTGTTTCTAATATAGATTTCATTTGCTGTCCGACTGTTTTTGTTTCAAGCGTGAGAACGTCAGAGATGAGATGTGGTGGTACAGAGTGTCGAGCGCCATATTGAATCAGAATAGGGAAATGCATTCAATATTTTTATTTGCTAAATTAATTTATTTTTTACAGGTTCAGTAAACAAATATGAAAGAATTTTTAAAATGTCTTTATCAACAACGAAGTTATAAAGCTTTAAAGCTGCAGAATAGAAAGAGAAGTCTGATATGAAATTTGACGTCAAAGTATATCACGCCGGTACGGCCGCCATAGAAAAAGGAGTATTCGCGAGACAGACAGATATATTTGTTAAAAACTATCTCGTTTACTTTTCTGCTAACTTTGTGTGTATTTTTTAATGATGAACTGGTTAGAGAACAAATACTTTTTTCATGTACATATATTCCCTATTCATTTAAGTGACCGTAGCTTAGGTAACTATTGTAATCACCGATCTTTTCGCTGAAATGAAATCTACGAAACAAACGTACAAAAAGCAAACCTCGAGTTCCCGTAGCGTCTATAAAAAGAAATGGAACGAAATAAATGAAAGAGGAAAACAAAAGACAAATCGGAAAACGCTCGCTTTTATATACTTGCTACAGAACTGCGCCGGGCGTAAACTTTAAAAAATAAACGCCGAAAAAATCTTGAAAAGTCACGGACGCTTAACTTTCTTCCCCTGTTTTATTTTTCGTTCCCTCTTGTGCACTCTTTCATCTCTCTCGTACTTCAGAAACGTAATAAAGCTGTCTCGTTCTTTTTAACTGATAAGTTACTTTTTTAAACTGCAGGAAAATCGAAGTCGTTCACTGGGCGAAATTAAAAGCTGGCACTCGCAGACATAAGTCATAAAAAGAAAATATGGAAGACGTTAATCTGGTGATTTATTTCGGAATCTATTTGTTGTTTTTGTTATTTTTAACAACCGCAGTAAATGTTAACTGAAATTATACGGATTAATAAACCATCGCAACAAAATTTTTATTTTATGAAATGAATGGACTTTAATTTAATATCAACGTTTCGAGGTTTTAAACATTCAATTTAATGTCTTCCAAATAATAATTTGGTAAGCATGACGCCATAATAATTCATTACAGAGAAATAAGACCACGTTTGATTTTTATTTTGCAAACAGACAGAAGCATTAGAGTAGGTTGGGGTCAAAAGCGCCATCTCACTGCGGCCCGAGTAAAGACAGCACGAGCATTTAACTAAAAACGTTACTTTTTATTTTTTAAATTAAGGAATGTTAATTAATTTGTTTAGTAACATTTATTCGAAGATTCTTCTGTTGAAGTGAAAAATACTGAATGTTGTGAATCAGTGTATGTTATGTATATAATATGTGAAGATATTACTATAATAAAAACTTCAAATACTCGTCGTACATGTAAGTGAAACGTAGAAACACAAACATTTATGCAGCTAAGTTTTTTTGGCAAATAATTAATACAAACAAATAGATACTATCAGTTTATTATTTCTCTGTGCCAATTACTCAATAATAAACTAAAATATATATCTATTTATTGTAAGTAGACGAACTTAGAAAAACCACACATTCCTGCACAGGCTCGCTAACAAAAAGAAAAATATTCCCCTCACAGACATTTTTGCCAACCATACCAGCAATGATGCAATGCAAATGTAACGGTGCTCCGTCACCGCAATCGGATGCCTACCGTCAAAGCGGCAACTGTAGAAGTAGTGCAGGAAGGCCTCCCCCCTCTCTTCCCCCTCACCTCCGCAGCTCCGCCATTACGACAAATAGAGGAAAAAACTCGAGAGCTGCACTGTCCGCGCTGTGTACCGTTTCTATGCCATCCGACGTCATTACTCCACTAATATCGAGGTGAAAGTTGATGTGAAACATCTTTTTCTTTGTAATCGTGCTTAATAGGTATAGGGTTGAGGAAAGAACTGGCTAGTTGAAGTTTTTTTAAATGAAATTTGTACTAAAGACCTACTGAGTTTTATAGAAATCATGCATTCAAACTAAGTAGAAAGATAAATCAAATTAACTAAGATTTGCACTCATGGAATTAAAGTGAACAGGTGATTGATTAATTTATAGCGCTTACAAAAGCACGTCTAACACAACAACCAATTCGATCATTGAACCGAACCCAAAATAAACTACCCTTATCCCATAAGAGCACATCAGTTTGTAACGATAACTCTTGTTACGAAGTTTAAACCGGAGCCACAACTCCACAAGTTACGCAAAAAGTGGTGAAACAAAACGAGGATCGCCCCCAATGGCCCCGGGCGGCCTGATATTGATATGAGTGACTTGCACTTACCGCCCCCCATCGCTCGATGCTATGGACAACTAGCGCCCTTCGACCCCTATGTTTGCCAACAAATATTGTCTTTACAAACACAATCCTCACGTCGTAATCTTAGTTAAGTGTGGCAATAATGTGTTAATCCGTTGCATTGACGGCGATTATTGAATAAATGATGGGAGAAAAACGTAATGCATTGTTTTTTTTCTTGTTATTTACTAAGCTGTTCAGAATTATAAACCATTAGCACACGACACAACATCGTCTAGATTTCCCCTTGTATAGATATTTTAATGAGCACAGAAATAAGAGGCCATATTGTGAAAATATTTCAAGTTTTGAGTAACAGACTATTAAGCCTAACCCCTAATTCGGTATCTAAATCTTACGGGACGACACTCAACTGGCCATTCGCACTAACTTGCGAAACCACAAAAACGGGGGCGAAACTGCCTCCATAAACAAGCAGAGGCGGCGCGAGAGGAATATTCAAGAGGAAAGTTGGTCCAGTTAGCCCGCGTCCACTCAATGTGCGACACTTGCATCTAACGGGCCGAGTTGGGCGAGTTGACCATCGTACGTCAGGCCGTGCATCGCCCCGGTGTCCCCTTAATGAAGCCTGTCCCGAAACAAGTTTGATACTAACTTATTGCCATCTAAGCACGGTTTGATGGCCACTTAAATGTTGTCCCGCCACTTAATAGTTGCCTAACTTTTGCCATTATAAACTACAGATTTTGTACTATGATAACGTGATAAGTTTGTAAAACAGTTGGTACTTATGATGTTTAGCCGAGATATGTATTAAACGAAGTTGAAATCTAAAACGTTCTACTTCTAGACCTACGTTTAAGACTACTCTGTGAAAAGGTTCACCACCTCCAAATGCTTTTTGCATTTTATCGGTTAACAAACTCCCATCATTATCAACATTTTTTTCTTTATCTTAGGTAATATTGTAATGGATACTCCGATGTGAGAAATGTTATCTACAAAGGATATACCTACGTAAGGAACAAAACATGCTGCCTATTCACGGTGCGACCGTGCGAGTTAGTCGCATTATATCCGAATGTTGGAAACTTCCCGATGAGTGGCACACTGCGCACAGGCGCGACCACGCCAAACTTTACGAATACGACCGAACTGTGAATATGAATCCTATTATTTGCTGCAATAAAAACTTTTGCGTGCCCATATAAGTGTAGCTGTAGGCATAGAGGCCTTTATGTGTGAAGAGGCAGTGGATATTGAATACTGTTATATAACACCTTTACGTCACGTTTGATTGGCAATACTCACGTGTCAATAGTAAAGCAAGACGTAAGTAGGTAATTTACAATTACATACAAGTACGTGGTTTTTCTGTAACATAATTATGTTATACGCTTAGTATTTGAAATAATTTTTTTTTCGATCATTTTTCAGCCGCTTACAGATAAGAAACGCCAAAAAAAACTACCCAACACGTATAATTTTTGTAAGAAAAAGTAGCAATGTCAGCCATCAAACTATAAGAAACGTTATGTTGGTTTTCAGTGAGTTTCAGAACATCACATTCAGTTGGTAACAAAATAATCTGCTGAAACAGTCAAACGATCAAAAACTACTACAGCGCTTGTTATTTTTGACACAAAACGTCGTAGCAACGCTGACGTATTTGACGTATTTCCATCGAATTGAATAAAATGTTGTTTTTTAGAATATCGTGTTGTGTTTTTGACAGCAGGACGCGTCGCCCGCTCGTCAATCGTCGCGCCGTCCGACGCTGCGCTTGCGATGGCAGACGAGCCGTACCGTGTGTGTTTTTAGCCCTTCGCATCCAAACAAATAAAAACAATATGTCACTGCGATATCATTAAATAAAATAAAATAAAATTCACGTGTTAACAACATGAACACGTTTATAAATTTAGCCCCCAGCGACGATGAAATAATTTCTGTTTCTGCGTAAATCGTAGGTGTCAATTGAGAATGCGTTATTGCAATAATGCGAGTAGACAAGCCATTGGACTCTGAATGGACTCTGTCAACAGGATATACTGAAGATAGAGGATAAGGCAGAAATAGCTGTCATGGCATTGACATAATTTACATGTTATATCAATCCAAACGCCTACGTCACGCGTACAATATCGTCACTTTGATCTTAAAATCGCCACTATCCAGCAGTTCATGAAATGTTTTTCAAAACGTTTCTTTGAATAATTCTGTGACTCTTCTACTGGCTTTTCCATACCTACGAACCCGCGCACTCTCGTCACTCCCGGTAACATAACTGCTCTGTTCCATTGTAACCACATCCTTCCCAAACACAGACCAACGTCCTTCTGTCCTCGCTACCGAAGCCCACCACGACGCTCCCTGTCTGTCCATGTTCAAGCCAGCCCGAGCCCCTGCATTTGAAGTTTTAAATTTATTCCGAAATAATATTACAATTTATATTCGAACCAGCCTATCCTTTGCTGTTCACTTTTAGCGACGCCCTAAATCCAGGTCCGTACTCCACAGGACCGTTAGCTTGTAGTACTTAACTTTTTTTTATAAGTTCTGGCTGAAGACTTTAATTTATTAAGACAGGCACTATAAGCAGGTCCACATAAACAACTAACAACCTCATAGATTGATCTGCGAGAGGCCACTACCGTTTCAGAGACAGATATGAAGGAATGAAATATGATGAAATGTGTATATTCCCACCATTTTACATAAATTATTTCGAATATCATTCTCATTGATGTGTAGGTGACACTGCGCCCGCGCCGGTACAATTCTGTGTCCGGAAAGTCCTCACTGACGCATCTATCGACGCCTCGCTTGACAGACGCAAAAATACCCGCCGTCTAGAAAAAAACAAAAGATCGGATATAGTTCTCTTGTGTGTAGACAAATGTCAAAGCGTTTAAAATTAAATAAGTTTTTATTTCGCGCTATTTTCGCTCCCGTCTCTTCGACGGCTGACAGTTGGCAGCGTGGCGTATGAATGAAGATGTACCGGCAGAGAAGAATAATTTTGTTACAAAGTGTGGAATAATGAAAATCAATTAATCAAAGCCTGTCATTAGTTCAACACAGGTTACTGCCGCATAGCTTCATAGCTTAGAGTAGGTACAACCACGTGAACGTTTGTGTGAATCTCATTTATGGTTGAAGGTAGCCGTAGGAACGCGAAATTAATTAAAATAAATCGTTCGTTCGCATTTGTTCAACATACGGTAATAACATCAGAACCGAAATTGTTGCCATTGCCTTGATCCTCTTGTCCAGTTGAACACCTCGCCTATCTAGTTAAGTAGATGTGTATTTATGAAAGTAATTAAATAGAATAGAATAGAATTTATTTTAATCCATATAGTGTTATTAACTTATTAGATAACTTATTATCTAATGTACCACCCATTGAACAAGAAATTTTACAATCGGAGAGATACAACTCTCCTTACAGTTCTCAGGACGCTATTGTAAAAGGTCCATCATTTCCAAAACATGAAGTGCCTAAGAAAAATCTTGAAAATCTCAAGAGTCTTTAACGATAATTTTATCTGTTCAACACAATCATCCATCCGCACTAAAAATATTTTTCAACAATACAAGGAAAAGAATTATAAAAAAATAGATAAAACGTTGAATACCGACGCTTGTATAGACTTCCGTTCCGTTGTCTTAGACAGCGGTCCGATTGTTTCTTTTAATCTCTGCCTCTAACAACCAAAGAACAGATAGAAACACAGAAGGTCTACAATAGCTTAGATAGAATTCTACCCAACCTAGCTTCCATTTTGACAAATGCAGCAAAGTATGACAAATGAAGAGATAAAAATACAATTAATATCCTAGAACCAAAAATTCGAATACGAATGACGTGATATTTACCAACCCGCACTGGGTCCGTGTGGTGGATTACAACCCAATCCCTCTCGTAGTGAGGATGCCTGAGTACCAGCAGGGGGAACATTAAAAAGGCTGATTATGCTATTATGCTATATGAAGAGATACACCGACTAGTCCAGAAAGCCAACTATTCACGATTTGAGCGCCAACTAGTCAGTTATCTAGTCCACCAAGTCGATACTGAACCCATCTCCAATGTCTAACTGATTTCAATCAAATCACAGAAGCCACAGAGGCCGATGCGGTTTGTATTACACCGATTGTTCTGTTTTAGAGCCAATTTTCACGAGGGAAGACAAGCTCTACATGATGTATCTGTCTTCACATTCATCATCATCATTTCAGCCGAAAGACGTCAACTGTTGGACATAGGCCTCCCCCAAGTGTCCCCACAATGAACGGTCCTGTGCGTCTCGCATCCTTCGGATTTCCGCAACCCTTACCAGGTCATCGATCAACAATATATATTTTGTTTTTTTTTTGGGTTACGTCTTAATCAGACTAGCTCAACAGTCAGGCAGATTGTGAGCCAGAATTAAACGAATAGGTACTGTAGGCATCTGTAGATTGCATACTGCAAGGAACATTGTAGCATGCAGGCTGGCAAAAAAATACTGGCTGCTATTGAATTTGAAGGAGTAGAAAATATTGAATTTTTATTTGGTGTTAGATTTATTATAACTATGAAATATTCCTCATGAAACAAGAAACTAATAAAATTCAGGCGTTGTTTTGTTTAGATCCCTTACAACCTCTCCACTGGTCGTACAAGGTTCCCACAGTAGGTGGGTACGTCGGTACAGTCGTAAGTCATTCAATATAATCCTTCTGTCCTCCTTCTCACAGTGTATATACACAGCTAATGATGACCGGCGCGATGCGCAAGCGCACGTAACGGTCGCGCTCATTCATCAGCGCTGTCAGCGACATCTATTGACAGCTGACTTCTGTTGCTTCTGTGTCACGCTACCGGTTCAAGTTATTGTTTTGTTTAATGAAACGTTTATACTTTACTGGTCTATGGTTGATACGTTAGATGCATAGATATTTTTAAGCTGTTTGCAAAAACTTTGCCTTTTTTTGTTGTAAAGAATGATAGGTATAACGAGTACATTTTTAGAATTACCCTACGTACGTAGGTAACTATGTTGAACTATGAGAAGCAAGAATATGATTTCAATGATATCAATGAAAACCCTTAGATACAGGAATATCTAAGGCCTGTCTAGGACCCCGAAGATAACAAAGACCAACTCCCGCCAACGCTACCTAACCAGTATAAAATAAGAATTGAAATTCAAGAATATAATCTCTTTGTAGATCCACACACGCCGCTAGCTACCAACTACAATAGTTAGTGATAACAATGTTAAAGAAAAATAAACCATTAAAATATCATCAGTCACTCGGCGACCCCCGCGGTGGGCAGGTCAGCGAGCAAGAAAAAACCTCCGAATTCAAATGAAGAATGATTCATTTATGAAAATGAAATGACAGATTGAATGAATGGTAAGACGGGTACAAAGGAGAGCGGCTACTGGCCACCGCTTTGTGGTATTGTGCCACGTGCTTCTGTGGAACAGTCCTCTGGGAATTGAAGACCAGACGCAAAGTACAAAAATGTTGATGGGCAGAGCAGAGACGTGCTGAGAGGTCGAACTAGGAACTTCTTGTTCTTCTAAAACAACGTGTCTCAATTAGCACTACAGAAAAGAGACAGGTTTAAAGATATACGACACTGTAGACAAAGAAGTTGTATAAGCATAATTAGCCTTATAATCTTCCCGCTACTGGGACTTAGGCCTCCTCTCTAGGAGATGGCATGGGCCGTAATTTACCACTCGGGCCCAAAACGGATAGTTGGATGTCGCATATCTTCAAAATTTTGATTTCAGTACATGCCAGTTTCCTCGCGATGTTTTTCTTCACCGTTTCGTGAGCAGCGGTGATGAAATAAATTATACACAGTAAAGTGCCTGCCTGGGTTTGAACCCGAGACATACGGCGTACGTAAGTCGTGATCTTTACCACTGGGCCGCCACTGCTCCCAAAGAAATTGTAAAAGGTTATATTTTGACAACCCATTAATCTACTTGTCTTCTTCGGATTTATCGCAAGTTTTTTGTTTGGTACAGGTCACGTCGCAATTATTAATCGATGTAATCGTGACTAATTTGTCTGTCTAACGCCAGAATTTATAGGATCAAAAGACCAAATAAACTTTCTTCAAAAACTAGTCTTATCGCACCACGTCTGCAACCGAACCATTTACGTTTTTATTGCAGCAATCTAACTGGAATTTATTTCTTACCGCTCCTCAAAATTCGCTTTAAAATTCTTGAATGTGAAATAAATATTTCGTTGGACACGAAAACCCGCCCCAAATGCAACATAAAATATGTTTGACATTCAAAGTTGACCTTATCTCATAAAAATGGTAATTACAGCTACCCTTGCAATCTTTTGGGACCAAGAGTTAGTGAACTCCGACAAACACTAAGAAAGAAGGAATGGGCAATGAAATTAAAAATATGTCTTAAGGGCAATTAGCTTTAACTTTTACAGTAAGTGCCCTATCTGCTCGCCGGAGCTCCCCCGCTATTTTCAATTGTGGGGAACGCGACCAGCTTTTCGGTTCGAGTGAATTTTATGAACTCGCCAAGAGTTGCGACTTTTGAACGAGTTCACATTCCCTGCTGCGATAAACTCGTTTAATTGTAACTTAAAAAATTGCTCCAGTCAAAACTTCACGGAACATTTCAAGGTTTCCCTGCAAACATAAGTTGTGAAAATGCTACATAGTTCTATCGCGGCGAATCAAAAGCTGACTTTGCTTGCTGTGAGGTCAGCATAATCAAACAAAGGGCTGTGAGCGAAGCGAGGCCGACTAGGCATATTGTTAAGCGTTTGGCTCTTCGTCTGACGAAGTGTTTAATAATAAATTTCCATTTAAAAAGCCGCAAGGTGTCTGCGGGGAAAGCAGGGAGCGTGGAGGGGAGGGGGCCGCAGCTTCCGCCGCTTTTTTCCTTCATTTCCTTAAGGCCGCGTGGCTAGGGTGCCGCCCTGACAGAATTAAAACGTTCGTTTATTTTTTTACTTTTTAGGTACAGTAAGGAGGCAAAAGTCCATAGGAACGTTAAAGATTACATTGCTATGAACCGAGCGAGCGCGATGCGTATGCGTGCGCATGTATGAGTATCCACATTCCACAGATAACACACACTAAGGAACTGTCGTCGCACTGAGCAAAACATTATTATTTTTCTGTTCTTACCATAGCATTGATAAAATTCGCGCAAATACGTCATGTGCTGGTAGCCGTGTGAACTAAGTGTTGGATTCGCAAATCACGTAACCCGAGTTCAAATCATGGTCGGTCCGTTGCAGTTATTTCTTACTTTGAAAATTCACAATCTATATTGATATAGTCTTTTTTTTAAATTTCTATGAAAAATACTATTGCATTTTTTGCACTAAATAGTTGCAAATTACGAATGTGATCTATTAACCACAAGAAGAATCACATTCGTAATTTGCAATTATTTAGTTGTTACATCTTTTCGATGTTGTAAGGTGGAAATAAAAAGACGTGTTTAATAAAAATGTTTATGCTTTATATTTACAAATTAAACATTTATGAGAATTGTGACGTCGAATAGCAAAAAGTTATCTTGTAACCGTTATCTATGTTACACGTAAGATTGTTTGTTGGAAGTATACCCACTTAGACCATTCATATTATGAATAACGTAACAATGAACGGATATTCAAATTTTAATAAAATAAAATATAGGTAATTGTTTATATCCAGTTATTTATTGAAAAGTGATTTATGATTTAGACTTTGTAAACATTTTATTTTTGTGTAACGTCACAATTAATGTATTGAGGTCATAGCTTAATTGTTCATTTTCTTAACGAAAAGAAGATTGAAACTAAACCTCAATTTCTGTTAAAAGAACTTTAGTTCTCACAAGATGAGCAAAATAAAATGAACTATAATATTATGTTATAACAGTGCGGGTAGAAGAATAAAAAACGAAATAGACTCATGATTATTGTCAACAAAATTGATAGCGAGTTCACTGCATTCTTAAGATGAGGCGATGGCACAAATTAAAAGATATAGCTGTTTTAAACGAAAGTAAACACAATATAATACAGTGTTTGTTAACGAATAATCACAGATATGTTAAAATAAAATGGTAGGCCCTTTAGTTTAGTTAACATTAAACATTTAGTGCGAAACGTAATCGTTCTTGTTTGTGCCTCTCTGTCAAGTACGGCTTTTTAGCAGGTTTTCTGTGATGCACGCCTTCAGCGTGAAGTGCACGGCGAACAGTATCCATCGAGGTGTCATATAATTCCGCAAAATGTCTCGTTGGTGCGAAACCATTCGTTTCGTATACGTCCACCATATGTCGTCGCTGCGCCTCGCTAATAAGCTTCGGTCTCCCACTTCTCTTTCGACTAGCAAGGCTACCTTCTTCCTCATATCTTTTTAGCCAAAGATTTACAGTATTTTTCTAAAATAAAAAAAAATATATATATTAGGCAGCTATACCTACTTCACTTCATTTTCATTATATAAAATGTTAATAATCATAATTATTGAATATAATTTTAAAATAAAACTGCATTTATTAATCCAATAACCAATCCAATAAACCCAACGATTTACGTATATCTCTTCTAAACCTCTTATAGATACGATGAATGGATTCTTATATGGCATACGTTTTAATTAGAAGATTAATTTGTAATAAAGTTACAATTCATTAATAGCTATTATACTCACATTCAGTCCGGTTTCTTCAGATATTTGTGTTTTATTAAAACCACTTTTATGCAGCCCAATGATAGTCGCCCTCACTTCAATACTAATATTAGCCTGCATTTTGCGAATATTACAATACTGTCAACCACACGTCACTAACCAACAACTACAACCAAACGACAGTTCATTTCGGTCAAGTTAAAACTCATAAACCTCGTCTACCTCGCAGAAATCTAATTCTTTATTTAGTTTTTTTGTGATCTACCTTTCTAACTATAAGAAATGTGTGAACAAGTTAAAGAATAATTTAATATATGTAATGCAAATACATAACTTCCAATCGGGTAAGAACTTACAAAAAGTCAATAATTGCGTGGGATTTGAACTTGCGGCACACTGATTTGCGCTTCAATCTGTGTGCCTATACCACTGGGCCATCTTGACTTATGCTAAGTTGATGAAATTGTAAATTTGAATCATTTGTTGGCGAAACTTGAAAATAAAAGGTCGTAAGTCAAACTAAACGTCAAACGAATACGTTTTAAGAATTCCTATCGACTTTTGGAAGTGAGTGTACACATAGACATGCAATAAGGCACTTAATAGTTTGAAATGACGCAATATTTATATTAATTACTAACAACAAAAACAAAGTAGGTACTGACCTAATTTATTTGCAATCATGTTTTTAATCGATTGTGTCAAAAGGATTGAACAAAAAACAGATTTTATAGCCCTCAATCTCTTATTTTATCCATCGAATTTTATTTCCATAACAAGTTATGCAAATTAATGTAAAATTATACACTTTATCTGCAGCGCGTATGGTAAAATATCAATCATAACAAGTACCAAAGCTACGTTTAAATTATTTTCCAAAATCGTATGGAGGGCTCCCGCCGAAAATCTACTTTTAATAGTCGCACCATTTAAGGGTGGGATTTATAACGGTGGTACGGAACCCTAATTTTTTGCTTTACGCATTGGGCACAAGTACAAGAGGAGGCATAGTGTACTTCGCATAAATATCGGAGGATAATAATTAAAAGAAGCGATAATGTCTGTAGCGCGGTGAAAAACGAGCGGACCATCCTTTTTATTTGATAAATAAAATTTATTCCCTCCCTCCTGCCTTCCCCACTTCTTTGTGGGTTTTAACTTCCTATAAACCGCTGTCTTTGTTTCTAAACTGTTTATGGAAAATAAGAATTAAGTGAGAAAGTAAACGAATATTTTCTCAAAAGACTAAGCGTTGAATTGTTTTTTTTTTCTTTCGAACATTCGAATCTATTTGCTCTACTCTAATGTAGAACAAACTCGGATATATATTAAAACTCATTTAATTGAGTAGATAGTAATTCGTCATCATCTCAGCCGAAAGATGTCCACAGCTGGACATAGGCCAAGTGTTGTCACCGCGACCGGTCCTGGCCTTCCCGTCCGATTAATATTTAACTTAAAGTAAATTATATTTTTCTTTACATGGATATCTCGGTGATTAGTTTAACAACCTCTTCCCTAGTCTTTCTTAAATGTGAGGACGGTTTCTAGTCTAACCGAATTCATATTGATTTGACCTTTTTTTTTGGCGTGGAAATCAGCTCACCCCCGCTCTTGGGCGGAGCGGGAGATAGTGTCAGACTCTTACTGACTAAAAAACCCACCCCGTCAAGCCTTCATACCGGGGCTCGAGTTCCCTTTCGGATAACCCTGGCCCCAGTAGGCTTCGACCCGGCTGGGATCATCCTGATACCAGTATTTTACAAAGAGCGACTTGCTATCGGACCTCCACGGCCCAATAATATTCCACAACATTCATACAACGCCATATAATCCCAAACTAAACAGAACTTGTGCTATGAGTACTAGTAGACAAACATACTTCTATTTGTAAATACTTACATATAGATAATTACACCCAGACACAGAACAAATGATCATGTTCATCACACAAACATTTGTCCTGAGTGGGAATCGAACCCACGACCTCCGGCATAGCAGTCAGGGTCACTAACCACTAGACCAATAGGCCAGTCATGATGAAGCATGATGAAGTAACAAACATACACATACACTCATAAACTAACGCCTAGTATAATATTAGTCTGATTTGCGTACACTTCAAAGGCGCAAACAATTCTAATCAATCTCTACAGTCTCCGAACTCTTCGCCACCCCATCTGACAAGACATCCACCCACCTGTCAATTTTAAGAAGTCGATAAGGTCTTGCAGTTGCATCTCGTTAAGTCTCTTCCCCTCAACTATTAACCTACCCCTGGCATCCCCAAGGATCGCAATCGGGCCGTTTTTACGGCGCACTAAATATTCTCGGGGCGACAATTGCGATTATGAAAAGTGCACCGTTATTTATACCCCACCATCGTTTATTTTTTGTCGCCCCTTTCAAGGGCAATTAAATACCACCAGTCTTAAAGCGCTCTGCATATTCCGTAGAGTTTATTATCGAGCTGCTAATAAAGACAGTAAATGTCGCAATAAGTCACGGAAAAATGTCGCAGGATGTTTGTTTGGTCTTTAAGGGGGCAGTATTGTCTTACCTGGGCGAAATGTTGTAGATAAATCATTAGGAACATAGGTCATTGGAACGTAAACATCGTCTAATTAATTCAACTCAAAATACTTTAAAGTAAAGCGCACCTTTTAACCAAGCTAGGTACACAAAACAGTCTCAAAACTTAAAACAAACGATTAGGAAAATAGAACTTCTTAATAACGGGGATTAATGAAATTTCCTAGTCGTCGGAATCGAACCGCATTCCCCCGGGACGGGCTGTCAAAGTGCTCCAAACTCGCGCCGCCTGTCTCCGCGACAACTTTTAATAACCTTCTGTATCACCCAAATGGATTTGGGACCCAGCACAATCCGACACTCGTTACGTTTCCAACAAACTTAATGTGAACGGAAACTTTCATCAAAGGGTTGGAGTACCTGCTTGTGAATACCACTTTAATTATCCAAATAGGTTCGCCGTAGCACTATGCTACGCGAAGCGCTACGGCGTAGAGGCTCCAAATTAATTCGTTGACAAACATAATACATGCCTAATTGCTATGTGATCTGTAATTTGTCCTAAGCTCAAAGCTAAACCAATGCATGGTTTTACCAAACAGCTACTCCACATTTTTAACACGAAACTAAGGTAGGTATTTAGGTAGAGCTTCGAAAATCGCTACAGCTTTAAAAAACTTATCACAAAATCCCAAAACCTCGAAACACGAGCGAATCTTTCCGTAACATGCATAATGGGGAACATCAGGCCTTCATCAAGCCCTGATAAGGCAATCTCGAGTCACTTCCTGATATCACCCTTCACGGAGCCCCGCTGCTTCCCCGCACCGAAACGAAATTGAACCGTCTTAGATCTGTCTCAGCGTAATCCACGCTTATAATTGATGCGACAATGTCAAACAGAGCCCCGATACAGCCGGCTAATCGGAAAAATACAAATCCGCCACAACATGATCGATTGTTGCGACACTGACACACTCAAGTACTGTTTGATAAGCAACTCGATTGCTTACCGTTCATTTTGACAGAAAATAAACTTTCAAGCTCACTTCGGGATTTCATTTGTTTTTAATACAAGTTCAGCATTATCAACATTGATCGTGCTCGTTTCTTTCGTAATTCTAATACTAATCGACTGTCAATCATTTCAGTAAAACCTGAGAGCTTTATGTGTAAATACAGCATGTTAAATGTTGCAAGTAAACAAAATATCACACCGGATCACTTTTTCCCCATAACGCGCGAAACGACATTGTTACTGGCAAGAAATTGTGGAAGAATTTTACTTTTTCTTTTGAAATATTGAATTTTTACATTTATGCCTTTCACACCTCATAACGTAATAATTCTTGGTGGGCCCCTCGTGGAAGTTTTCTGTTGCAGCTTCAACATTCAAAATAAATGTTTGGTACTTTATCACGACCGTGTGTGGCACGCGACTTGCGTCTGCAGACACTTTATTGTCAAACTTGTGTTTGCTTTACTGTTAGTTGTGCGTGAACAGCCGACTCGTATCGGGTTCCTTTTTTGATTCTTCGAGGTACCTAGATGTTTTTCTTTGTCAAATCTAGCCCTCCCTCTCTCTCGGGAGTTTTGATGTTTCTGCTATTCTCTGTAAAATTCATCACAGAAACCAACATTATGGTTTTCTTTATTGTGGGATTACTGATCTCGCCAGTTTAGACGACTGCACTCCATCAAAACCCCACTCAGCTTATTAAAATATTTCACAGCAATTCGATGTCACATCCACATGTGAAGAAAACCAATTAAGCAGTTCTAACCCTCGATTCCTCGCGCGTCTGACACAAATAATGTGACCACAACATTTAGTCTCTCTGGCCCTCGTCGGTGCCTCGCAGGGGCATCGAACGATCTCTAATGGCATCCAACCACCAACTGGCCACCGCATTAATCCTTTACCGGCTCTTGATTAATTATTTAAAGTTGCCCGAGGGAGTGCTCTCGGCAACTCCGCAAATTGTTTACAACTGCTTGTTACATTACATTTACACGTCGGGGATCAAATGCTTGGGTTTATGGCTACCTGTTTTTTGGCACACACAACAGGAGTAGTTTTAAATCATCGAATGTTTATATTTGATTGTGGAGGTGTCTTCTGCACCTACCTATCCACGTAGAGGGACAGCATTAAAGCTATCATATTCAAAAGCTTCAATAAAGGAAAGACTATAAAAACTACAAAACATTTCAACTTTACAATTCCTTACAAAGGTACCTATATCCTCACTTACAAAATAATAATTCAATTCCAACACGGGGTACAGAGATATTATCAAATTAAGTGCGGACAAGCGGACTCTTGACTTGACCGATGTAGTGACCCCTAATCCGCAGTAAATCTTGGGACCAACATACCCTGTCCGCGGCCGGGGGTTAAACAACCTACTACGCAATCATTTGTTACCTACACGCTGTAGACAAGACAGGGGTGCGCAATAAAGAAATATTTACATTCCTTCATAATTTAATACCGCCCGACCTTTTTGATGGCCCCGGGCTCGATCGTGGGAGTATGCGAAAATAAAATCGGAATGGTTCATCGTGATTGATTGAGCTACCTGTTATTGATGTTCATGTTTCGATATTTATTAATTTGGCACGTGTAACGCTATGAATATGAAAATAAAAAGGAAGATAGAATTCTCTTCGTCACTTGCTATCAGTCCCGTAAGTAGCCTTTTATACGTCTGGTGCGAACTTTTATAACTGCACCCCCAGAAAAAAGTACAATAAAAACAAAAAGGATTAAATATAAAAATTTTGCGCCCCTCCAGGGTCTGCGCTGTGCCTGGGCTCCGCTATCATCGCCCTAGTGACGGCACTGCTTGTTACTACTTGAAAATAGGTCCTTCCTCGTACTAAAGAAAAAAATAAAATTTTACTGTGCTCATTGAATCTATTCGAACAACAAAATCAATAACAAACACCTACAATTGAATTCCAGCAAATATTCATGAAGTTTAGCTCCAGGGTAGGCACGTATAGGGGGAAGACCACAACCACATCAAAAATGGTTGTTCAGTGGTTCGGAAGTGTACACGGAGATAATGTGAACATTATACGAACTCTCGAGCCCGCATAATCGTGCTTATTATGCCGTCGAGCAAAAACTTACTAACTTGCATCTTTCGCACATTCATCCTGTTCTCCTGCTAGAGGTACATGCGCGCACACAATTTTGTGACGTAATTTCGCGAAATGATTTATTTTGATTTGTCTATTCACAAGGTGTAGCAGATAGTTAGCAACTGTAGTAAATACTATGACTAACACAACTACTACTGCTAAAACAATACTAATACTAACAGTACATAGGCCGCACTAAATGATCTCTTAGATTTATATCCAACAAACGATTTGTTTGCGGATGAATGGAAGATGATTTTGTTGGCATGTCAGAAGTACTGTAAGAGGGATTGATGTACGTGTTGTTTATACTTTTACTTACTAAGGGTGAGTTGCACCATTTAACTATAAATACAGCCAAACCATAACCAGCCGTGAAACAGCCACCTATTGGTCAATTCGACGATTTGACAACTGTTAACGGCTTTGTTATCGTTATAGTTAAATGGTGCAACTCACCCTTATCCTTTTTGTTTTCTTGTTTTTTTTTTTTGTTTAGTTACTGTAATTGGTAGTTCGACCGTTGTAATAAATTAAAATAAATTAATAGGTACCTACTACTACTAGCTTCTACCAGAGGTTTCCCCATACAAACTTTGGACCCCCGTTTCATCCCCTTAGGTAGTGAATTTTGGATAATCCTCTCTTAATGCTCGCCTACGTCATAAAAATTAGCAAACTTTGTACTTTCACACTCCTAGTCTCAGTAGTTTTCGCTATGCGTTCATATGTCAGTCAGTCAGTTTCTTCTTTTATAATACCTATAGACTAGCTTCTACCAGCGGCTTCGCTCGCATGAAAGTAGATTTCTCCATACAAAATTTGGACCCCCGTTACATTCAATTCGGGTGAATTTTGGAAATTGTGTTCTTAATACCTACTCGCCTACGTGATAAAAAGAAGCCCTTTGAAAAATTTAACGTTCTTAGTCCCTGTAGTTGCGGCTGTGCGTTGATATATCAGTCAGACAATTTCTTTTCTGATAATATTAAAGCCCAAGCGCCCGAAAAGTGCCATAAAACAGTGACTTTCTGAAGCCTATTTCTCGGTAACGGCCAGGTTAATAGGTTTGAAAAATATATATGTTTATTATAGATCCATGAACAACATTATCAACATTTGATTTTTTCATGCTATTAATACTTTTGTCTAAAAAAAATATTTAGCGATTTCGCAACTTTTCGCAACTTTTCCCTACTCCTTCGAAACGGCTGGGATCTTTAGAAACATTTTTACACATAAAAATTGGTGGCTAAATATTCTTCAAAGTGAAAATTGCTTATGTAAATCAATCAATATTGCGCAAAGAAATTGGAATTAAAGGTCAGCCGCGCGCTTTGCGGCTGTTGCGCTGTTGGCCGCCAATAAATGCACAGATTTGCGTACTACCGCCTAGGCGGGTGCGAGAGGTGCGTACACATAATTTTGGCCAGATAGTCCAAGAGACTATAAGCCTTAAGACCAAAATGAACACGAACATATGTATAAAAACAATAAATTTGAGCGTCCTATTAAAGCTGGCCCCTTTGACCACCAAACTTGTACACACCAAAATTATATAGATTCCTTATCGTAACTCAAAAGTTAAAAGGTAGAACTTGTAGAAAGTACCGACTTCCAACACAGGTAAGCACTTTCGTTCCCCTCTATACTAAGACATGATAATTTTGTTGGATGACCAAGGGCTATCGAGTTTCGGGTTCAGTAAACCGATAATTTAGGAATCTTGAACAAGTATACGAACTTATGCACGTTAGCTGAATTAATTACACTTGCACTGACTTTAGAGAACTGCGTACCACCATATAATATATAGGTATAAACATTGGTACAAGTAAATAAGGGCAAGCTTTTATTTGTACAAATTAAAAGCAACATTTACTTCAGTGCAACCAAGCGGAACCAGGGGCTGCGTTACCATTTGATTGACAGCTGCCCTTGTCCAATAGCAATGGCGAGACCTGACGAATACGTCAATCAAACGCGAACCAACCCCACCTTATCAACAAAACCAATACCACGTTATAACCCTTATCGCGTACGACATAAGACCCACAAGCAGCGCACAGATGACATCGCGAGCCCCGCGGCCGGGCCATCACGCGAACGCGATCGCCCCATTATTCGCCGCCCTTTTGTAATTTGAATTTCGAATTCCAATTCATATTTTGTGGTAAAATAAAAAGAACACCGTTTCGACACAATGGCGTCAAGGGCGGTGTTCTGACATGCGATCAAGTTATTACATTAAAGGAAAGCGTACCCGCGAGCCCGGCCCGCCTCACGACCATGTTATTGAAAGCTTCCAGGAATAGCATTCTATAACATTAATTTGAAATCGGCTGCTCATATTTTATAGAACAAAAAGTTAAAGCTGTTTTAACCATTAATGGAATAGATTTAAAACTCACAAGCAAGTAATTAAGTTCGACTTTTCATTACAGAGAATGGACTGCCCCGACGATTACGCACTGCTTACACGAACACACAACTGCTGGAGTTGGAGAAAGAGTTTCACTTCAACAAATACCTGTGCCGACCGAGAAGAATTGAGATCGCAGCTTCCTTAGATCTTACTGAAAGACAGGTACGTATGAAAATGTAAAGAATATTGTCTCATTATTCTCATTTTCAACAAAATATTCTAATTCTAGCATCTCAAATACTCAATCGTAAATTTAATATACTAACCAAATGCCAATGACGTGACGTCATACGCAGTATACGCATAGTCCTGATAACGTTTAATAGTTAAAATTCTTTATCGCCTACGTCTCGTTCGATCGCCGAAGTTAACCAACATCGGGCGCGATCAGAGGTGCAATTCTCCAAGAAAACAGCCTTGAGCGCTGCGCTGGCCGCAGCGACGAGTCGAGAGCGCAGTAGGTACATTGAATTAACAGTCCAATGTAAAAGTGCGTTAGGTTGTTAATCCAATGTACTGCGCTCTCGACTCGTCTCTGCGGCCAGCGCTGCACTCAAGACCGTTTTCTTAGAGAATAGCACCCCCGTACTTGGATAGGTCTGAGAACACCGCGTGACGTTAGCTATTTGGTTTTACAATTTTAGTTTATTATTAAGGATTATTGGGCCTTAACTTATTGTTTCCATATATGCCCATTGTTTCAGACTTAAATAATCCGTCTTACCTGCATAGGTACAATTATTTAGATCCCGACTAACATACATTTTTAACCCTTGTTTCAGGTGAAGGTCTGGTTCCAAAACAGGCGTATGAAGCACAAGAGACAAACACTTAGCAAAACTGAAGATGGCGACGACAAGGACTCCACCACATCTGAAGGTGGCAAGAGCTCCAAGACGGGGCTTGACAAATTTTTGGATGACGATGGACCGCTCTCCGGCAAGAAGAGTTGCCAAGGTTGCGAGTTGCCACCGGGCGCACTTTGTTCCCCTGCAGAGGACCTACCAGAGTTAGCGTCACGCACACGGAATAATAACACTCCGAGTGCCACCAATAACAATAGCTTCGCTAGCGACGGCGCCTCTAGCGTAGCCTCCTCCTCATCTCTCGACAAACTCGCCGAAGACGACTCACGAGACGGACACCCTCCCCTCACAATGGCCGCCGCGCCTAGGAACTTGACCAAGAGAATCAAACAAGAATCGAGGAAGCGATCACCCTCACTGGATGCCACATGTAAAGTGTCGCCGTCTTCCTCTAAAGATGGCCTTGGCCCAGTAGTTGGTCTTTCGGATAATGGGAAATTCTCATCAGTCAACTTGACACCATCTTCGACGCCAGGCACTCCTTCGAGTATGCATCCGAGTCCACTGGGCCACTACCCTAGACCGTCGCCTCCTAACGCCCCGCCAGGCCCGCCGCACCCTCAAGCTGTACCCAATGCGATGCCCCCGTACGTCATCAGAGGTAATGCGCCACCTGGACAGTTCGTGCCACACCCAGACTTCCGTATGGACTCCAAGCAATTCATTGGAAAGCTTGCGCAATACCCTCAGGGTAACAGAAACTATGAAGGATACGGTACTGCAATACAATCTGCTGCCGAACAACACGCATATGTGCGAAATCAACAGCATACACGGCAGGAGGGATCTTCGTCCACAAGAGCGACCAACGGTGTGGCATCAAGACAAGCGTATCCTCACGAAATGTATCAAAACTATGGGTATCCAGCGTATGGTAAGGAACAGGTAGCCTACGGGCATCCAGGATATGACCAATCGCAGAGTTACAGTGGAGAGCATATGGGGTATGCCAACAGCCACTATGGGTACCACTACCACGAAGGCGCGCAACATGATCACGGACACAACTACTATGCTGCTGACGGACAAAAAGCCGCACATGGGACGGACTACTCAAAGAACTACTACGATGGGAATGCTTACTCGCAGCAGGCAGGCGGGTACGCGGTGACGGGCGCGGCTGGCGCGGCGAGCGGTGCAGGCGGCGCGGCGGGCGCGGCGGGCGAGGCCTACGGCGCCGAGTGCGCCGACGGCTACGGCTCCTTCCAGCAGTTCTACGAGGCCACGCACGCCGCGCCAGTCGGAGACAACTCCAACTCTTCCTCAGACTTCCACTTCCTCAGCAATCTCGCTAATGACTTCGCACCAGAATATTACACCATTTGAGACAAGGACCTCGCCGAGCAGGCGAGCGATCTGTTCGTGTAAGCTTACTTATGTAGTACTGTGTATGGAACGTTTAATATAAGGGTTACGGTGTTGACACTTGAGTGTTCGCCCAAGGCGATGACGTATAAGATGATTGCTATCCACGGCTAATCCTAATCCAATTTAAGTTTGTTATATTATTATAGTTGCTGTAAGAAATGATAATGTAATAAATTGTAAATAAATACTTATCTCTTAAATATTGTAATAGGTAATTAAACTAAATTTTTACTCTGAAGCATACAGAATAAAAACTAGATATTGAAATTGATTACATACATAAATAAAGAAATGCGCTGTTGCAGAATACTTATTCGAGGAAATATTATTATGTTCAAGTCGTTGTGAATGAAAAATAGCAGTTTTTCCAATCTTGTTTGAGACATACGCGGATTAACAATAAAATTAATACTGTTGATATAACATTTAAATAAATTGTAATTACCGACATTGTAAATTTCAACAAAAATAATATTTAAAAAGTTTATCTTGTATCCAAACACCTTTTCACGTGTTCATGATAAGATATGTTTGAATAAAAAAAATCATTTTACGACACTTAATAATAGCAATTGTTTACAAACTTAAGGAATAGTCGTTGCCTTATTTAGTTAATATTGTTTTGTGACTATAAGACATACTGTAGATACATTATAAGATAGTTTATCGTAAGTCATTATTATTGTAGATATCATCAGCTCTATCATTTTGGCCTATTAAAAAAATAAATCATTTGGTGTCACATGTTTTCTACTTTTACTCCTACCTACTAGGTATCTAAAGAAATTTCGCATGAAACTTCCTATCCTGGCTTCCATAATAAATCCTTACAGTAGTTATACAATACACCTACTCGAAAACTCACTTTTATGCACGCAACTGTATCTCGCACTAGTGCGGAAAAGTGCGCGTGCTCGCCCCGCCAACTATTACTTAATCTGTGCCCCCCCCCCCCCTACAATTTATGACATTTATCGCATCTGGCTGGGCTTTAAGTGACACCCACGAGTCTTTTATTAATATTTTCGAAAGTGTTTTGAAAAACGTCGTTTGATACGCGTTAAAAGTCACTTCAGCATTCAGCTCATTAATACCCTTGCCTCCGACTTGGGCAAATCCGCCTCTGCCGCACTGACAAACTTACTCCACTTGTATCAAAATGCTATTAACATTTTGGACCCTTGGACCACGTCATAAAAGCAAAACCATGCATTCAGTACCAATGGGCAACTCGACGATTTCATCCTTTAACAACACATAAAACATTCTGAGGTTTATTAGCGTCATGTAGTTTCGACCGTAGCATGATGGACACATTTAGTTTTGTCACCTATACATGACTGTGGCCATCGAAAGTTTCATAGAGTAGGTCTTTGAAACCACAGAAAAAAACCGGCCAAATGCGAGTCAGACTTGCGCTAAGAGTTCTTTACCATCCATAGCAAAAACAGCGATTTTATTGCTGTTTTTTTTACATTTGTTGTATGAAGGCCCCACTTAAATATTTTCTATATTCTGTTTTTAGTATTTTTTGTTACTTAAACAACAGAGTGGTAATGGCCCCGACTTCGAGTTGTAGGTCAGGGGTTCAAACCCTGTCAGGCACATTACTTTGTGCAATTCATTTCATTACCACTGCTCTCAAAACGGTGAAGGAAAACATCGTGAGGAAACCGGCATGTCCTAGAACCAAAAATTCGAAGACATGTGACATCCACCAAGCCGCACTAGGCCCGCGTGGTGGATTACGGCCCATTCCCTCTCCTAGAGAGGAGGCTTGAGTCCCAGCAGTGGGAACATTAAAAAGGCTGATGATGATGAGACAACCAAAATACAACATCTGTGAAAATTGCAACTGTCTGGCTATCACGGTTCATGAGATACAGCCTGGTAACAAAGAAAACAGGATGACAGCAATAGGGTCCCATTTTTAAGATATTATTATTTTAGCCGATATACATCCAAGCGTCGCCACCACTACCGTTCCTGTACGTCTCGCATCCATCGGTTTCCCGCAACCTTCACCAGGTCATCGATCCACCTTGTAGGAGGCCTTCCAGCGCTGCGTCTTCCGGCACGCTGTTGCCACTCCAGAACATTTCACTCCCAACGGCCATCTGTTCTGCGAGCAATAAGCCCTGACCATAGCCACTTAAGTTTGGCAATTTTTCGTGCTATGTCGGCAACCTTAGGTCTCCTGCGGATATCTTCATTTTTTATTCGATCACGCAAGGAAACCCGGAGCATAGACCTTTCCATTGCTCTTTGGGTGATTTGAAGCCTTCTGATGAGGCCCATTGTAATTGAACACATTTCAGAGCCATATGTCATCACTACACAAAAGGTTATAAATTTACCTTTTGAATGCCGTAATTAGTGACACAAATAAAGAACCATTGTGTCCCGCGTAGGTTCCGGCATAGAATGGGTTAAATAATATTTGAGTAAAATAGAAAAAGAATACTGATATTAATTTATTAGGTATCAAACTAGATCAGCGAAACAGATAGATAAACAAAATTGTGATCATTTAACGAAATAATGTTATACACTTAATACCGATATCAATAATTCCGAAACAGTAATGCATTAGGTATTTATTGCATTACATAATAATTATTGAAATAAAGACATTAGAATCTGGTTAGTTTAATAAAGGTTCCATTTTATAATGAAACTCCATAAAATCATGGTCTAGGAGAGATAGTATAAGTTCCCAAAATTTCTTATATTGAAGAATATTTATAAGATATCCCGTATAAAATTTGTGATCAGAACATCCCTGTATATTATAAGATCGGTGTAAAAACCAAGATTCTAATGTATACTTCAGTAAAGCCTTGTGTCAGAAGACTATAAAAATGTAGTAAAGCAATTGTTACTTAAAAAGTAATCGTATAGTCTATGAAGAAGACTGTTTAGCAGCTTGCATCTGGGCTTGCATCTTCATTTCAATCATCATACAAATAGCCTTGTGAATCTTTGACTTTTCTATACCTAACATTTTAATTTTGTCCATCTGTTCCGTTACAAACGTTACTTTTCTCTGGAAATAGTCCTTAGCACCTTCAATATCCTAAAAAGATAAATAACATTAAATAACAGGTAAAATTAGCTTATTAAACACAAAAACCTCAAAACTCTCTATCCCTATAATAAATAGTAGTAGTTGTTTCTGGGCCAAACCAAAAAAAAATGAAGATTGACAGAAACCGCATACTTACAAAATTATGAATAGAGCTAAATTTTGTCCAATAAAAGTGACCAGTACACTCAAAACTTACTTTCTGTGCATAATATCCAGTTCCTATATCAATAAGCACATGATCTGTGTCAGATATTTCACCAGGGATGTACATAGAACCAGTCAGCGGCACCAGTATGCTTTTGCCTTTACAGTCGGGAGTCATTTTCTCAACACATTCTCCTGATTCCATAAACTTTCCTTGAGCTATCTTCAATGTTTGTATGGAGTCTTGAAATACGGTCATTTCCTACAAAATATATAAAGGTTCAATTCAAATTAAAGACTAACATAAATCAAGCATAACCTAAGTCAGTGTCAGGCCTATAAATTGGTAAATAAATAACGGATTATTCGAATATATGTGTGAAATAATCAAATAAAGAGATATTCTGCAGGTGTTTATTTACCATTTTATGTTTTATAACTTACTTGATCCAATTGCTGTTTGAGTTGGGCCAACTGCTGTAAATTGAGCTTGGATAAATCGATTTGATGCATTCCTGGCGCTGGTGCACTTGATACGGTAGCCATTGTTGATAAAGTTGAAATTTCACCCTTACTTTAATAAGAATAATTATTAATTTGAATAATAGCAAGATTCCTCAGCATAATTCGCAGAAGGTAACCTCAAATATTTGCCTCACTAAAAAAAGACAGTTCTAATTTTTGACATTACACTTGACAATGACAATGTTGACAAAATGTCAAAAAAAGAAAAATACGAAAGTCAAAAGACGAAATGGAATTAGTAAACTCATAATCGTGTTAATCATGTTAGTCGAATTACGAAATTGACAGGCGATATTTTTTTTCGCATCACATGCATTAATTCATAAAAGCTGTACGAGATCATCTTCAAGGTGAAGTAATGCTTCCTAGTATTCCCGGCTTCCCAGAATTATTTTCTTGGACGAACCATTATATAAAATTAATGAACCTGTTCCATAGTAGAGCATTTTTATAATTAAGTTTTATTTATTCTCTAAAGGTTGAATAGTTAATTTTCAATCAATTCGACGTTGCACCTTTGGTACATCACTATTCATTATCAAACTTCACTTTTCAATAAATTGCGGAGAATTGTTTGAGAATTTGCAATTTGAGACCGGAGACAGCGAATTTCAAGATTATTTTGGAATTTTTGTGGATCGAACGTAACGAGCACAAAATAACGTAGTGTCACATTTCATAAAAGTGCCGCTGCAATCAATTATTCTCAGCTAAGGTTAAACTTAACCCCAATCTAACCATGTCTGTCACCAATTTGGATACAATCGAGAATTTTCAAAACTTTATTAGGTAAGTATGTTTTTTCAATTAACATTTCCATTACATTTCATTCGAAGATTAATTTTGTGTGCTAGTACTTTCAGTGGAATTTTGAGTGAGACTTATCTTTAGTTTTGTAATTCAATCTTTCTATTACAACTAGTTATTAAAGTTTAGATTTCTCAAGAATTCTATTATTTATTATTATTTCTATTTACAGCTAATTTTCGCAAATACCGTCAGTCATTTGTTATTTAACTAAAGAAGCTAAATATCTATAATGGTTTTCATCAGATAGATATCCAATGTTTCACCTTTTCCTAAGGTCACCAAAGATAACAAAATCCTATTAATTGCTATTATACCTACCTCGTGGCGTGGATGAACCATGCTTTGTTTATTCTGATAACCAGATAATCCATCTAAACAAAACACTGATATCTGAAGATAAAAATTGTGATAACAGCAATCAGCCTACTGAGTTGTTATCCTGAAGTTTTGTGTTCCAAATCCAATGATTAACACAAAATACTTGAAATTTCAGGACACCTGTGTTAACAGTAGTTCATTTTTCTGCTGAATGGGCAGAACAATGCAAGCAGGTCACAGAGGTGCTAAAAGAACTCCTCAAGTTACCGGATGTACAATCCAGTGGCAGCAAAATAGCTTTATGTGATGCTGAAAAATTATCGGAAATCTCATTGCAGTTTAAGGTAAGATAAAATTAATTCTCACTTTGAAATTATTAAATCAATAATAATATGCAAATTAGAATAATAATGTAAATTGTAAAAGAAACAGTTGTGTAAATAATACAAGCACTTCCTTTAAAAGATAGTTAATGTATTGAGAATACAATTAACAATGGAGCAATGATGTAGCAGAATCCAAAACAAACATTTGAATGGAAACAGGTTGAATAATTAACTGTTTACTTTCCAGGTTGACTCTGTTCCAACAGTCATTTTATTCAGAAACGGTACGCAAGTAGACAGAGTAGATGGTGCTGATGCTGCACAAATATCTTCCAAAGTTAAGGCCCATAGTACAAATAAGACTGCCCTCGGGGACATAGCTCCTGTTAGACTAGAAGATAGACTAAAAGCCTTGATCAATAGACATGATGTTATGGTCTTCATGAAAGGCAACCGAGAGCAACCAAGATGTGGTTTCAGCAAAACTTTAATTCAAATCCTTAATGGAACTGGGTAAGGATACCAGATGACAGTTTTTTTTTTTTGTCTTTGTGAGGAAAGCATATTATAGAATAAAAAATTTGAAGACCTATAACATCCACAAACCCACATTGGGCATGCATTAAGTTTATAATTTTAAGTTTAGGGTGGTGTAGAGGTGGTGCCAGAGTCCCAGCAGTGGGAATTTTATAAGGGTGCCTATGCTATTATTGAGTAATTTAGATGCCATGTCACCACATTCAAATAAGGAATAATCATCATTCTTTTGCCCTTATTGCAATTTAATTAGAGTAAAGTAAACATGTTAAACAGTGGATGTCTCGACTAAAATGATGAAACATGTCACCTTCTTCCATCCTTCTCTATTAGTCTTTATCTCATTAGTCATCCCCTTCTCTAAATTTATAATGTTCCACACAGTACATCATAAATACGGTGAGTACATAAAATTCTGAAAACAAACAGTTATTTTCCTGTTACTGTGCCTTCCATACTCTTACCGCCATGAATATTATTAAACCACAAATTACACTAAAATTATTTTGTTATAAAACATTTTTTGGCGCGCTCTAGCAATAAAACTAATTCGAATGCTGTGACCGCAAATGGCATGACGCTGACATGGCGTGATACCCCCTCTACGCCTCTTTTCTCGACTTCCTTGCATGTACGCGCGCAAATACTAACTTCATCAATGTTTTAGGCCACAGACATGTTTACATATGCCAGGCGTCCCACATTCGCCAACGTGTTTTTTATAGGGATGTTGTTTATAGTGTACAAAGCAACTTAATCTAGTACAATGACCGAGTGTAATGTCTAAAAAAAAACTCACATATGTGAATGCATAAAAACTTAACAAATATATTTAAATATAAGCCGTAAATTACGAAATCAGGAACTGCGAGATAAAACTCCCTTTTGAATTTTCAATGAAAAAGAGCCCTAACACCCATAACACAAGTTCAATCTTAGCTTGGGTGTCAGAGGCGTATAACTCTGTGCTAACATACATTGGCCTCACAAATTTATGTTTAAGTTAAAGGACGGAGCATATTTGTAAAATTATAAAGTTGGAAATAAAGATTGTTATTATTATTAAAACGATCTTTTATACGATGCTCGACGTAGGCGATTCAACGCGAATGGAACAAACAATTGATACTCTAATAAGGTGGCCTACGTGACCAACCGCACGTGGGTGCGGCGTGGTTTTGAGCGAAGCGAAGCGATCGCGTTCAGTTGGTTTGATATTTTCGCGCGAACTCTTGCAGTGGAGTGACTTACTTTATAGTTATATTACTAGCGGCCCGTCCCGGCTTCGCACCGGCAATAAATATAGCCTATGTTACTCAGGGTGAATGTAGCTTTCCAATGGTGAAAGAATTTTTGAAATCGACACTAGTTTTTGAGTTTATTGATTACAAACATACTTACACACAAAAATACAAATTTTCCCTTTTTATAACATTAGTAAAGATATGGCGGCTGAAGTGGTGACTTTGAACACGTGTTAAACAGCGCCACTGCGACGCGTGAGCCGAATGTAGGACGCCGCGTAATATTCATGAAAAGGCGCCTCAGAAGTTGAGTAGGAAATGTAGGAATGTTGTTGATTTCTTGTTTAATGTTTTTCTTCATCGCCTTCAGTATCACAGGGGTGTAAAACAGTAATCCATCAACCGTATCTGAATTGAAGGAAGGAAAACATTAGACAATAAATCAGCAACATTTCTATAGTAGGTAGGTACTCAACTTCTGAGACAGGTTTTTGTTAATGAATTTATCGTTTTGAACAGTGTCAGAGCTACGAAGGAGGTGGTGGAACGACTTCGATAAGACATCTAAGTCCTCCCGTCATCTCCTTCGCAATTCGTTAGAAATTGGCAAGAAGTGGCCTAGAGCCGGGAGCTATGGAAGGAATGAAAGGAAGCCTTTGCCCAGCGTAGACTAGATATAATAATAAATAATCATATTTTTTATGCATCCAGTATAACTGCTGTGAATACATTGCACTTCTTTGGTTTTCATAATACAATAATAACGATGACTTGTTATTGTCTTCTAGGGTGCCGTATGATACATTTGATATATTAACTGATGAAGAAGTACGCCAAGGCCTTAAGGAATATTCAGATTGGCCTACCTACCCTCAACTTTATGTGAAAGGAGAACTGGTTGGTGGGTTAGATATCGTCAAGGAGCTGCAATCTAGTGGGGAACTAGATGCTACACTGAAGCCTTAATAAATGGTTCACGCCGTTGTTGTAGGTACACTAATTTATTGCAATAAATGAATGATTTTAATATATAAATGTTTTTATTTTATATTTTTTGTGATTCCATTTTGTCTACGGTCATTAACATATCCACACAGGCAAAGCGAATCGAAGCGAAGGAATCTGCGTTCTTCAAACAATCTCCTACTGCTTTGTCCTCATACTTCTGATTTTGTTCATTCTTCCTTCTATATACAGTCCATCCTTTGGAATGCGCTTCCTCTTTATACGGGACGGCCGAAAGTCGGTATGCATTTAAGCGGAAGTTGCGGAATCATTTTCTACACCAATAGCAGAATCGTCTCAAAACTTCAGTCCTTACTTTATATAAATATATCTATGTAGTATATAGGTATATTATATTAAATATAATATGTATGTGTATTTTAACTATGCATATGTATACTTTTTACACTGACAACTGTTAACGGCTTTGTTATCGTTATAGTTAAATGTGTGCAACTCACCCTTAGTGTGTCGGAGGACACGGTGGAGCACACAATCGCGGTGTGCCCTGCTTGGACGGAGCATCGCCGTGCCCTCGTGGGGGTGATCGGCGGCGGAGACCTCTCGCGCCGGGCCTTGGTCGAGGCCATGGTCCGGAGCGAGGAGGAGTGGCAGGCGGTCGCCGACTACTGCGAAGCAGTAATGCTCGCTAAGGATGAGGCCGACCGCATCAGGCAACGGCGCTCTCGCCGCCGCCGCCGGGATTCCGATCCCGATTTCCAGCCACCGTAGGCGCGGGCTTGCGGACAGTGAGCAATGGGTAGCTCGCTGTCCGGCCGTCCGGTAACAGTCCGGACTAAGCCCAAGTCGTCGACGGCGCGCGCCGTTCCCGCGCGCCTCAAGGAGTTGTCAGCAACAGCCGGGTCGAAGCCTACTGGGGCCAGGGTTATCCGAAAGGGCGCTCGAGCCCCGGTATGAAGGCTTGAAGGAACGGGATGGGTTTTTTAGTCAGTAAGAGTCTGACACTATCTCCCGCTCCGCCCAAGAGCGGGGGTTGTCATAAGATGATTTTTCCCATCGAAAAAAAAAAAAACCCTTAGTGTGTCGTTATCAAGAGTTTCCCAATTCAAGTACCACTGCGTTTCGGATGACCTCTCAGACAGCGAAAGACACTGCGGGCTTTGGCTGTCGGTCGCCGTGCCCAGTCCTATGTTGGCTCGTAGGTAATTTGAACGCTATACCAAAGCAGTAAAGATTGCATTTTGGAGTGTGTGCGCAGGAATTGCATGACTTGATTCCGCCATCTCATTTCTACCATCGGACAAACCGACGCACGGCGAGTACCTATCCACCCTTACGTTGTTGAAACATCTACGGTCTGGACTAAGCGTTTCGCCTCGTCATTTATACCGCGTATATCCAAGGACTGGAACAGTTTGCCTGCTGCGGTCTTCCTGTCTGATTATAATTTAGGTGTCTTCAAGGCTAGAGTGAATAGGCTCTTAGTAAACTAGTGCGTCTCACCATCAACGATTGCATCACTGCTTACCATCAGGCGGGATCGCAGTCAAGTAGGTAGGTACTAGTTTATAACAGATAAAAAAAAAAATAACATTGTTCCGGGTGCTTTGCCAATCCGTGCAGTATATAGGTCAAATGTAGATAAGCAGAAGATAATCAACGCTTTGCGCGTTCAATATAACAATTCGTTTAGGATGCTGATGCGGCTGTCCACAGTCCAGGCACTGTAACGCATCTGACATGTTTGCCGATGTGCGTGTCGATGGGTTTCATGACATCCTACGTTAACGTAGCCATACATGCTAGGATATACCAGACAGGGTTTGCATGTAGGTACAGTTGAGTTTTACAGATAAGCCGGAGCGTGTATGTTGCACAGCTGTACAGGTTTCCACACAAGCCTCCCTGTCGTCTTGTCCAGTGTACCTTACCTACCGTGTATGGCTAAAGAAATGGAATGCGCAAAGCGATCCCCACTCTGACGCCGAGTACTTAAGACTCGTTCCGTTAACTGTACAAAGCGCGCTCGAGCAACGCACACAGACACGATTTCTCGGTCGCGTCTCGGACCACTCGTCGAACAGTTCCGGCTCAAACGCTTATTAGTGTCCACCGAGCTTAGTTTTATAAAGTGAAGAACATACATGAGATTGTCGCACGTCTCGCACGTCTTCTTATTGTGTCGTTGCCAATAGTTTCTCGATTCAAGTACCCTTTGTTTCGTATGACTTCTCAAACAGCCGAAGATACTGAGGCGCTTCTGCTGTCGCCGTGCCCAGTCCTATGTTGGCTCGTAATTTGCTCGTTATGGGTACTAAAGCAGTAAAAGTAACATTGTTCCGGGCGTTTTGCCAATCCTCATAAAATGGTCATGCTATTCTAGTTGGGACAATCAGCTGCATTTTTTTTTATTTAATGTTTATTGTTCCTTGTTCCAGCTGCATTTTTGGTAGGTACTTTAATCAGTTGAGCTTGCTGGACATGTATTCAGTGACGCAACCCTTTAAATTGCCAAACATTGGTTATTTGTGCCTTAGTCCCCTAATGGCCTTCTGGTTAACAGCCTTGCAACTCTTGCAAGTCAGCACCTTTCTACAACTTGGTAGGCATAATAATATCTAATAATCAAAAACAAACCCAACCAAAACGCGTAGGTAAACATTGTTTTCTTATACGATTGGTGCAGTAGCTAAACTATTGGTTTCTGCGCTGCATATCGCAGGTTTGATCCTTGTACACGTGCCCATACGATATACGAAAAATTCCTTAAAAAATAACCAAGAATCTTGAGACCTTAAACCATGGACAGACAGAGGGACCTGAAGCTAGAAGTATTTTTTTTTATTATAATTTATTTAATGTAACTAGGAATAATAAATTAAAATATAAAGTCTTTAGAATTACTCGTGAAAAGGAGTGATATTTTGTGTCTGTTTTTTATGACGTGTGTTATGACAGCTGACACTGACAGCTGCGAATTCTCTATAAAACGAATCAAAACTTTGCGAGCCTTAACTTCGTCATTGAAAGAAAAAGGAATAATTTAAATTACTAGAATCTTGGTAGATGCTGACTTTATAATTATATGATCTGATTTTCCTGACTTCCTATCTTGTAGACATGGATAAACTATATACTTATAACCCAAGTATGCACATCTTATAATCAACCTATATCTTACTGCATTCGTGTACATTTATTTATATATCTTACTGATTGTGTATCTATTACTTTTATCTGATTATGTTAATAATGTAACTAACTAATCTATTGTAGAAATAATGAGTAAAACGAGGACAGCGGGTGATGGAATGGAATCGGACGAAAACATAGCAGAAAGGGTTCAAAATGTTGATTCTAAAATTACCGCTAGCCCAAAAAGAAAAGAAAGTTTATTGCCCCCTCGTTTAGTGCAAGTGTACGCTACTAAAGTGTTCAGATCAGAAAAGAGGAGGTCGTTTAGTGGGAAGACGCCGAAGTTTGTTCCTTACGAGCCATATCCTGCAGCTGTAAAACCAATGACACCTCAGGTTGTTACTAAAGACTTGAAAAAGTCGAAGAACAACATGGATATAAACACCTTGATAACTCAGATGTCTCAGATGAGTACAAACCTGAATGAATTCAAACCTCGTCCTAAACTGAACTCTACAAGTGACAAGTCTGCTGCAGATGTAAATAAACCCAGTGCTGAGGCAGTTGAAATGAAGAAAAAGATTGATGCTTTGACACATGAAAATGAATCTCTAAAGGAACAGTTAAAGCAACAGGTTCAGGTATGATATGAACATTGATGCTTACTTTTTAATAATCTCACCAAACAATAAACTTTAATTTGTAATATCTTTAGCACAGGTTTAGTTACATTACACACAAACACTAAAAAATAAAAATAAACACAAATACCGATAAAAGAGCACAAAGGTACCGCTTATTGCAGATGAAATTTCTTCCAGCAGACCTGCGACAGGAGAGTTTACTGCATTTTACATCCGGTCATAATAATTAAAACTTTAATTCATTTAACCACTAGCGAATACCAATGTACACTCACTCAATGTCTTTATATTGTGTCTCTAATTACGGTATTCAAAAGGTTAAATCAACACTAATGTAACAACAACATGAAATATGTAGGTCAAGAATCGTAGAAATTGAAAACAAAATCTCCATAATATTTCTGATAAGTTCTTCAATATTACATTACTCATTCAGATTTTGACTTTAAAAGAAGAATTTCACTTTACTGGAAAAAATTTAATTGTAATACCAAATGTTCTCAGTAATACTTTATGGAACTGTACAGTGTATATAAAACACTTATATTGTACTGTTTATAAATTAAAACAATAGCCAAACACCTTATCAGAATGATTATTTGAAATGTGACACAACCCCCAAATATTTAATCAGAGTTCAAAATAGAGCTTATAAACTTATTATCATCTTTACTGCTATCTCAACAGTGACATTGCATCATAGTATAATACAAAACGTGATGTTATCTGCAGGTCAACAAAGAACTAAAAACAATGCTGGTGGCATCTATGGGTGAGGACCTTGAGACCCAAGTGCAATCTCTGAACGAAGATAAAAAGCATTTGGCGAGTGCTTTGTTAAGTTCCGCACAACACTTATCTACTCATCAGGTATGTTATTATAATGAAGGTGCATATAATATGGTTGGCATTTCGTTAAGAACAAGGTTTCTAATTTTTACTCTTGAGATGACTCAAGCTATCTTTCCTGACTCAACTGACCCTGTGTAATAATTATCAGATAAAGTCTAAGTATTTTGCTGAGTGTGTGTACTTGCTTACACATTAGTTGATTTTATTATAGTAATTCAATCATTTATCCAATACTTTAGGTAGTCTAATTTATTGTAATAATTTAATTTAATTCAACAATTTTTCTAGGGTTAATACCTGAAATAAACGATAACAATATATAAACATCACTCATATCTGACTAGTTGTCAATCAAACATAATTACAAGTTTTGGGGATGATATCCTACAACTTCTATGAAACTATATTTTTTTTGTTACAACTGCTTAGTGTATTGACTGAGGTGTACTCTAAGTTGAGTTTTCAAGAAGTAAGAGTGAATATGGTGCATGTTGGCTGGGCATACGGTTTTAGGGTAATACTTCTGAGAGATCTCTGCTCAATTATCAATTATTAAGCCGTTTGCAGTCTGCAAACGGCTTGTTTTTTACACTCCAACATCTCACTTGATGGTGTCGACGATGGAGGAGCATCTTTGCCTAGAAGTAACCTGCTCACTCTATGTACAATCGTCCGTGTTCGCAAAATAACTATTATTCCTGGCATTACACAGCTCTTAAATGTTATATTTTGTTTTTTAGGAGCAAACCGAGTGGTTAGCAGGACAGTGTGAAGTATGGAGGAGTAAATTCCTTGCAAGCAGGTAAAATAACACATTTCAAATCATAATAATTTATATTCAGTTTCATTGTTTTTTTTAATAAACTGGTTTACCTACACCTCTTTAGTTTGATGATGCATAACATAATATTAGTAAACAGGATGTGTCATATAAATAAAAATTAAGTAAATGTATTATAAACGAATGACTAATATTGTTTTCAGCTTAATGGTAGAAGAACTAGCACAATGTAAAAAGTTATTAAACGAAAAGACTGAAAATTTACAACAAGCAATAAAACAATTACTTGACGAGAGGTGCCGGGCGCGAGACATGATGCTATGTACTTATAAAAACTTGTACAGTCTCCACGAAAAGTGGCTTGAAAATATTGCCATAACAGAATATGTGGGCAACAGTAAGATATACAACCGTCCTATCGGAAACCTCAATTTTAACGCGACCATTCCACATTCTACAAATATTCTGGATATGAGTTCAATTAACCTGAAATTGTCGGAAAATATCAGCAGTTCCGTCGAAAAGCAAGATATCAGCCATTTGGATAAATTGTCCACTATCACTGAAGGCGAAAAGAACGCTGAAAACGTAAGTATAGTTAAATATTTATGTGACCTCCACCATGACCTCAACATATTATTAATCTTAACTTGGGTATGCAAATGCAAACAAATTCAAAGTAATATCATATACTTATAGCATAATAGTGACAGTTGTCTGCACGATTGTACGTAAAACAGTATTTTGAGGCTTTGTTTAACATTTGCACCAGAACACAAGATTCTTTTGCAGTTTAGAACCATGTCGTCGCGTAAAGTTACTTTACTTTAGTCAATTCCCACGGGACCGGTCGTTGTGGCGACGTTTGGGGGAGGCCTATGTCCTGCAGTAGACTGAAATGATGCTGATGATGAGTAATTTTGACCTCAGAGTTTCGACAAGCTGACATCCCGCAAATAACTTGATAAAAACTGACTAACCATAGCAACATAGTTGTCTTTCGGTGGTCGTCAATCGTATTTTGTTGTAGTAATCGGTGAGAAAGTCGCCTAATTGACGGCTACTGATTTCCGCAACCAGCTACCGCAATTCGCAACCTGTCTACGAAATTAATCCGCCATAGACCCATAGTTTACATTAGTTTGAGTTGAAGTTGCCATTAAATATATGTTCGTTCTCCAACAGATAATGGCGACACCGCTAGACGTCAGGAAGGTGAGCGAGGAGCCAGTGAACGCACTAGTCCACCACGCTTACAGTAGCAGCGGCAACACACCGCGACCAATCGCCTCCTGTGTGCACTGCCACGGCAAAGTTCAGCTACTCTAATTGGTTAGAACCAGATGATGGTGAGAGAAGCGTAACAATGGCGGATGTAGCAAAACACTAGGTATACATAAAGAGCGGTGACTAGGGCTGGTGTGACGCTATTTGCTGGTGGTAGATTTGGATCACGAGTTATTGTTGTGGGCAGTTGTGGCCAGACGTATTTTTTTGAGATTATCGCTCGCTCGCAAGGTCCCTCACGTAGCGTAGGCGCGCACCATACTCTCTTAACTGTGGGCGAAACGAGGGCTTTATATATGCTTGTTACTTCGCATCAGCCTTAGCATCCGCGAAGATCCTCACCTCGGCAAGGGCCTCAATGGTGTTGCGTTTGCAGCACAATGTTTCATGGCTGCTTTATGTAAGTGCATGTTACATGGCCTTTGCGGCATCTACTGTTGTGTCCAAAACTGGCGAAAGCGCCGGCGACGACTGGCGAGCGGCGCATTCGCCAGATCTGGACGCACCTCAATTTGATCAATAAGTTGTATAAGTTGTTGACGATATTTTGCAATATAGCGATTGAGTTTAAATGCAAATAAATAAAAATTTCTTTGTTAATTTTATGAACGATAAGCAAATAAATAACTGGCGAGGTGTGTTTCTGCCTACTCCCTCAGTTTCTGGGGTGGAAATGCAGTGGTAGAAAGTCTTCCAAAAGCTAGATCGTTGACGCAGATGGGCCGCAGAAATCCGCCGCATGCGCGATACACAAGACCATAGCGACACTTCGGATAGGCCTATGTCCAACTTAAAGTCTACTAACATGATAGTAGCCAAAATTGATAAAACACACAGATCAGGGATGTTAGGGAGCTCCATAACCGTAACCGAATCCGAAATAAAAGTTTCGGATAATATCGGATAGGGGCGGAGCCTAATTGCGACACGTTAAGACAGGCTGTCATAACGTGTCGCGTCGTAAAATATAAATAGTATTTATATTTTACTACCTACTGAAATTCCTTAAAAATCTAATATCCGTAACCGAAATTATCCGACACTAACGGATAATCCGAAATAATTTCGTATCCGTATCCGGTATAATAATCATTTCTATATCCGTATCCAAAATTTCATATCCATAACATTCCTGACTCAGATACATTTTATCTCCCCTATAAAAACCCTTTTGTATATTGGTCCTAGAAAGAGGCTACGGATAAATTAATATAACGTTGTGTTTATTAAAGTTTTATACATTATTTATACTAAACATTTTATATTTGTAGGTATTATGGTGCTCTGTATTATTAGCAATAATTAAAATCGGATTGTTCAATAATTTTCCTCTCGGTTATAAAATGCAAAACCACGAATGAGAGGATATTCTAAATGATCCGTTTTATACGCATAAGAAATCAATCCATGTCGAGGAATATAAATTGATTGATTTGATTGATTTCTATAAAACTCATACTGATAATAAACTTATTTTACTCATTTAGCAAGATTAAGTAGCAGGGTGATTTTTTTTTAATATTGTAAGTATTTCTAGTTAAATTTAGCGTTTCCGCAGATAATAAATTAATTATAGTAGGTATGTACTTACTATAATTAGGGGGAATATGCAAAAAATTCTAATAAATATGTACAAAATAATTGGAAGGAAATGTACGATTACCTTGTTTAAATAAATAAATATTGTTGTTGAACAGTTTCGTCAATATTTGTTCTAGTTAATATTTCCTTTTTGTAAAGTGTATTACAATAAATAAATCTTTTTCTAATAAAACATTAAAAAGTTGAATTTATCTAAAAATCATTCCAAAAAAGCATTTTGCGCATAAATGTATATAATCCTGATAATAAAACTATTTATTGTTATTGTAATATTTTTATTTCGTAATAATAGCAATTTTATTATGATTCTGATATAATATTAAGTATAATTATGTAGGTATAAAAAATATTGTTTCATTGCTTATATCACAGGTTTGATATTACTATTTTATCATTACATTATATTTTTTTATTCAATACATACATACCTACTGCCATTACTCTTATCAAAACAAATTGCACAGATTTTACTATCAGCCTGTGATAATTCTTAGTGACTATTGGCGAGTTATTTGATTTGTAGTTTAATCAACCAGTAGTTAAAAATGTTCAACTTCGGCAAAATGAGTTGTTCAATCTAATTCCGAAATATCAAGAAAATATATAGAAATTTTTGCGTGATCAATTAGTTATGACTACATGTATGTTGAAATAACTACAGATCAAAACAGACCTTTATTTCGATCTGCTATTTCCCTAATTTAAAAATGTACTATAAAACAATTACTCGTCACCAGTAAAAGGCAGTCTATGATGCATACCTATTTCTATTACACTATCTGCACACACCAGCAACTATTTAGTACATTAAGTTTGATTAATTTTGTATTTCCTAATGAAATCAAAACTAGCGCGTCTTGCGCGCACAGTGTAGGAGCTGTACGCTCCTAAGTTTCTCCTATACTTGAATAATTAATAATTCGAGATAAAATCAATCAATAGCCCCCCAACTCTAATAACGAATTTAGTGTCACGTATGTTAGGCTCCTGCAATCGAATTTGAACTGTATCTTGTATGACACAGAGTTTATTGTTCCAAAATTTTGATAGTTATCTCGATTTTTTTTATTCAAATATTTAGGGTAACATGATTTTATTTAAATGTTGATTGTGATACTGCAACATCTCTGTGCCAGTGTAGTTGTATGCTAGGTAATCGCGAACAGGGATGTACTTCGCGCCGCCGAACCAGTCGACTATCGCTATTTGAGCGATCTTCAGCTTGGCTACGAACCAGTTGTGATCTGAAAATGACATTAGGGTTATTTAGGTTTTGGCTAATCGTTAGTGATAGTGCAGGTCAGATAAATTGTGGGAAATTATATCAGCTGCCTCAGCGTACAACCGTAGTAACTATTCAGTAATCTGTGGTACAACGGAAGCCGACCCCTAACATAAGTTGGGAAGAGTTAGACAGCCTTAGTTTTTGTCTTTGAGTATTTTTTTTTTTTGTTAGCCTGTTCTGTATCCTGGTCAATAGCCTCCCTACACTTCTTCCATCTATGACGGGCCCGCGCTTCCTTTAGCCAGTGCTCGCGAAATCTGTATAATTCGTCGCCACGCCATCTCATTCGAGGTCGCTGTAGACCTCGAATGAGACCCCGTCGCACTGTTTCAGGGTACCAACTTTGTGTTACTTTGGCCCATAGTTTTTCCGGCTACGGCAGATATATTCTGTCCATAGTTATTACTATTGATATTAGGTAATATTCTAATATTGGTTGACCTTTGTCTAATCCTAAACGCGATCATTATTCATACATTTAGAACTCCATAGTTTTTGTTAGTGAAGAAACCACAAAAGTTATATTACTTACTCATTTATTATAGAACAAACAACCTAAATTCCGAAATATACCTACTTGTTTTTTCCCCTAACATCGTTAATCGGATCCAAAAGCTAGAATCAAGACTCCGTTCCTAGACAAGATGTCTCATATACTTACCCGGAGGGAAGTCAGCCATAGACGGATGTCTTTCAAACAAAGCCGCCTTTGCGAAGTCGTACTCTGGTGTGTGCTCCTTAATCTAAAGAGACAGACAGTTCTATCGTTAGATATAAGAACAGAGCCATCGTTATCAAATTCACATAATGTATGCTGTTGTTGGATAAGAGAGCTCTTTATTTAAAAGCTTATGTAAGTGCCTTATTAATCGGTAATTTGCAAAAGTTGCGCATTATTTATGAATGTTATGATCACTCTAATATTAAGAGAGACGAATGCTTGTATGTATGTAGGTATGTGTATTGGTTTGTTACTCCTTCACGCTCAAACGGCTGAACGGATTTCAATAAAATTTAGCACACAGTGTAGAACACATCCTGCAGTAGGACATAAGATAGGACTCTTTATCCCGAGAGTTCTATTTCCCTTGGCATAATTTGCTATATTGCAAGTAGAAGCTAATGATAAAATACTTTTATAACCTCTATGAGTTAGTTTCTAAAACTGGCCGTTTACCAAGAGATAGCCCTTTCCGGTCGTTAGATTTAGATTGGTCGCCATTTCGTACTTTGTTAGTCGAGGCTAATTTTAGACCAAATACTTTCGTGTAGCTTCCCGTCTCGATCGGAGTATTTCTATTCGGAGATCAAAATACCTAATATTAGTTTACCTTAGAAGAGAGCTTTGAAAGAGAGTGATGAATGATGTTGATAACATTAACAGGAAGGAAAGACTTAACATTTTTAACTCTATACTCCAATCGTGTTAAGATTAGACGTTTATACAAACCTTTTTTAATGCCCGTTCAACCAATTTTGACTTTTGTTGGGTTGGTGGCATGACAACTTGCGGCTGCAGTGAATAGTTGGCATTGTGACCAGGATTTTGCTTTTAATGCCAACCTTATGCCTACGGAATAGATATCAAAATCGGTTGAACGGACAGTAAAAAATATTTGTTTAAACGTCTAATCTTAACACGATTGGAGTATAAAGTCGAAAAATGTTAAGTCTTTCCTTCCCGTTAATATTATCAACATCACTCATCACTCTCACAATCATAAATCAGCTGTAAACCAAAAATAAATCTACACTACATAAATATAAAAAAATCTACACTACTTAAAGAGGTAAAGTTTGTTATTTTGTTTGTAGGAGGTAATCTCTGAAAGTTCTGATCCGATTGCTAAAATTTTTTCACGGATTGAAAGCTGCTTTATTCCTGAGTAACATAGGCTATATTTTATATACGCGGGCGAAATCGCGGGCAAAAGCTAATTATACAGAGGTTATATAATTATTATAAAGAGGTAAAGTCTGGTTTTTGTTTGTAAGAGGTATTCTCTGAAAGTACCTACTGGTCCGATTGCTATTAGTTCACCAATAGAAAGCTGCTCTATTCTCGAGTGAGATAGGCTATATTTTATGCGCGGGTGAAGCCACGGGCAAAAGCTAGTTGTTAAATATATTCATATATGTAAGTACCTTCTTCATCTTTCCTGACAGCATCAACCTGGTGCACCGTGGGTCTTCAGGGTCGATCTTATGGTTCTCGCAGTAACGCGTCTCTTCGAGCGACACTAAAACTGTGGCGCGGCTGTTTTTCTGTTGATTACGAATTTGTTTTAATGAGGTTTTCTATCAAGCAAGGCGAGGTAAGTTGTACTTAATTACATATTTAAGAGGTCCTAAAGCTGATAAGCAATGAGGATAATTTAGCATTCATAAAACTACCGGCCACAACTTATTTGTATAAGTATTAAGAGGCCGGCGACAGATGAATTTCCATACAAACGTAATACCACGCTCATTTGCAATTGGAGCATATTTCCAGCATATTATGATGATATTCGATTATAGACAACATTTATCTAGGTTCCTACGTCTTTCTTTAAAAATAAAAATAAAAAGAAATTGAAGCGAATTGTATTTCGTACTTTTTTACAGCGTAAATAGCAAAACATGCCATTTGGCTTTTTCTGTATTAAAAATAACAATATTTCTAATATTCTCGACGTAGGAACCTAGATAAATATTGTCTATAACCGAATATCATCATAATATGTTGGAAATATGCTCCAACTGCAAATGAGCGTGGTATTACGTTTGTATGGAAATTCATTGGTCGCCGGTCTCTTAAGTATACAACGATATCAATCAGTCTTTGAATCCTAACTAAACGTTAGTAAGATTATTGTATATTTTTGAGGTAGTAAAACATCAAGTCACTTCTCGCGCTCTGGGTGGAGCGTCGAGTGTGTGTTTCTTTGCGTTCCAGAACCACGTTAACCTTCGATGTAATACCCTGTACATATTAATTTCCTATTAAATAAGAAAATATGCAATGAAAAAAAAGAGTAATTTGTGGTCTTCTTTAACTTTCATTCGTTTTGTAGGTGTCAACCAAACACGAGTCTCTGTTTATGTGATAGTCACTGTTTGATGTGAGGGAGTCTATATTCCTGTTTGGTTAACACTTACAAAAAACTATTTTAAGACTATCTCCCTCATTTCTTCACCCTGTATCCTACTACCACAACTTCTCTAGGTAGGTACCCTCTCCTTACACATTACCTCTACTATCTCGTAAAGTTATATATTTTATATGTATTATTATAAATTACCTATGGTTTGTATCTATTTAGGTGTACAGTTATGTACTATTATTGATATATTTATATGTATTTATGAATTTAATTTTAATTCATTTTTTTTTAACTTTAATGTATTACACCGTTTATTATAGTAGAGGATACGACTAAGAACGACCTTCATCGGTCTGTTTAACGGATGAAACGTATTTTATGACAGATCTAGTATATTATATAATATAACGCGGGTGGGTTGCCTATGAAATTCCTGGCCAAACTATTATTCATTGAAAATTGCCTTTTTTGGAAAAATGCACCGGAGTGTTTATTGAATAAATTTAATACTAACCGAAAGTATGAAGCCTCTAGAACATAAAAAAATGGCTTGCCTATTTGTTTCCTGGCATAACTAGGGGTTGCCCGATATAAACAGGTGGGACAATAGTACTAGTAATTTTCATCCACTTGCTTAATAAATAAATTGTATATCAAAATAAACGCTGTTTCGTTACGAATACGATGATATAGGGTTGTCTGCCAAAAATCTGGCATGAACTGTGTCTACATTTCCTATCCTACTCTCCTGTCGCAGGTCTGCTGGAAGAAATTTCGTTGAAATAAGCAGCACCTTTGTACTCTTGGTATCTGTATTTGTTTTTTTTTTTTAAGTTTTTGTGTACATAATTAAATGAATAAATAATAAATAAATAAATATTCGTTACTTCAACCGGTACGCGAACTCCCATATCCAACCCGGTTCTTACCTACGTAGGATTCGCTACCTAAATCCGAGTTACCAGTAGGTATAATGATAACAACGACCAAACATACCGACAAATCGCGAGCACTGAAGTCCAGCGGTGACATGTAGAAGTAAGGCACACCCGTAGAATTAGCCAGGGACCCATCCACTATAGACTTGACGTTTGAGAACGGGAACCCTTCAATGGCTGGCAGAACTGATATCGTGGCCAAAGATGCCCAGTCTGATAAAAAAAAGAATAATAAAATAAAATCGATTGGCATAAAAGTTCCTAAAAGTAGAATGAATCCTATGATAGCTGTGAACACCTGTGCTACATTCTGTCTTTTCCTAAACATTCAGTGAGTCCATGCAATACAACTATCATCATCATTTCAGCCGGCACACGTTGGACATAAGCCTCCCCCAAGTATTGCCACAATGAACGATCCTTTGCGTCCCGCAACCATCAGCAGATCATCGGTCCACTTTGTTCTACGCTGCGTCTTCCGGTACGTGGTCGCCACTCCAGAACCTATCGGCCCCAACGGCCATCTGTTCTGCGAGCAATGTGCCCTGCCCATCGATTCTTCGTACTATGTCGGCAACCTTGGTTCTCCTGCAGATATCTTCATTTCTGACTCGTTTTTTGATTTCTGACTCGACTTGAATACAACTAAAATTTACTCTACAAAATTTTCACTAGAAAATTATTTGACTAGAAATGGAGGTAGGTATAGTAAGTACAAATACGAGTAAATACAAGTGCAGAAGGTCTGACAAAGCATGTGTATCAAACGACTTTTTCAATACACTTACGAAGAAATGAATAAACGGGAGGTGGTCAACCTCCCGTTTACGCTTCCCGTTTACTTTTTATTGCAGAAATTCGTGGGGGTCAAAGCGCGCCCAGCCTGATACGATAAATGTAATAAAATTGTGGAACGCGCACTTTTCTGTACTAGTGCGGAAAACACTATTGCTTGCCTAAAATCGGTGGTATAATAGCGGATCTTCGAGTAAGTGTATTGAAAAATAATAATAAGTACCTAACATTGTGAAAAAGAATGCGAGACAAACTTAACGTAACACTCATTTCTTAGGTGACTAGCTTCACTATTACTAATTGCAATTTACATAGGTAAATAATATTCGATTTAACTTATAGGTACCTACAATTCAGTAGGTACCTTGACGTAAACTTGGTAATTATTTTAAGGAAAAATACAAAGACTGCAAAATGGGTGAGCGCTTTGTAGAACACATCTACTCTTTTCCATGAATCACACTTCATCATGAAGAGCATAATAAGCCTTATAGCCTATGGACTTCTCACTACTGGCCATAGACCTTGAATCTTCATCTTTATGAAAGGTAGAGCGGGCTGCAATCTATCACGAGGGTCCAATGCAGGATTCTAGGGCGTGGTGGTTTCTTCATGATGTAAGTAAAACTAACGGAATATAAAATGTGCCTGCCAAATAAAACTCTTACAACCGTGCTACCAACTGACCACTGCTCTTGAAAGGAAATTATTCCTATTATTGCTAATCTACCTCTGCTCAACTCGCAGTTTTAGAAACAGGGGTGATGTTACTCAATATACCTTTTAAATAATTACCTATTTGCTTTGATATACCTGTAGGCAGGTAAATACCTAACAAACGAGTTTTATCTTTAAATATCTACAAAAAAATCACATTACCTGCATTGTGCAAGACATATCTGGCCATAGCAATTATCTTAGTATGGTCAGGAGGGTCCTTTCTATGGCTTGCCTTTGTGGTCATCTCGTTGGCATTTTCCCGCCAATTGTTTTCCCGACGCTCATTTTTCCATTTGCACTCCGCGTATGAATTCAAAAAGCACAAGCACGCAAATAAAATAACTTCCCACTTCATTTTGCTATCCTAAAAGAAAATATTAGGTACTGTTTTAACACAACTCAGCAAACACAGCAAAAACAAAAGAAAATATTTAAAAAAGTAAAACTGAATATATTCACATCGATTTAATATTCGAATTCAGTGCCAAAAACACAAGTCACGGATAACGTAATGAATGTTTATTTATAACCAAAGTAGATGGAATATGCGCAAATTATAACTAATCACGTAGGTACCTACAAAACAATATGACACGTTCGCTTTCTTTCGTCGTCGAACCACTACTGAATGAGTCTGCAGATAAACACACACGAAATGTATTATTTTTATAAGTTGCCAACAAACTGAGGATAAGTACCAAGTAGGAAAACTTTGGATAAACTAGCATATTGACTGGCATAGGTACCTTATCTGAACCAATATTTAAAATTTTAATGTTTCGTAAATATGTACAAAAACAAGAGTCATTGCCATCTATTGTCTAACAAAACACTAACAAGTGTGAAGTCTGATGTGATTCAGCACAGCAATGAGACAGGTGTTTTTGACATTAGGATTACGACTCTCGTTATAGTTCAAGAGACGAGTACGCGACGACTATCTGACGTAATTACACCATACCTACACTTCACAAATCAGTAAACCCAATCATTTTCAGTTTTTTGGCCAATTATGTTTTACATTCAAGGTCATTTAGGTACATTTGATGAGTAAGTACCTATAATTTATGTTGCTCATTTTTAGCACTAAGAATTATATCTTTAGTTTCGAATCATTTTTTTATTTCACTAGTAAAATATTTGTAATTTCACCGGAATTTTCGAATGCTGTGTGTTGTCACTGGTGATGAATATGGAAACTGAAAAATACCTACCTAACGTGCACTGATCAACAGCAAGACACGAAATGGCATAGCAGAAAGCCAGCAAAAATCGTCATAATCTACGAAATTAATTATATTACGATAAAAACATCACGTACGCGATAAAAGGCCGGTCGATTTGACCCAAGTACGTGATTTTGCACATCGCTGAAGTATTGTTTATCTTATTAATAAGTAGGATATAAGATTATAAATGCTCTGGGTGTGGTGGATAATAAGATAGGGTAATCTAGAAAAAATAAACAAGGTTTTAATTTTTTCGTATTTTATTATATCCATTTTCGTTGATATAGCACTTAATGCCCTAATCATTAGAGCAAGATCATGAGAACGTAGTGGCATTTGAAGGAATTGTCTTAGACAAAACTCAATTGTAATCAATTAATCTAAAAATACGACTGTACTCAATCATGTCCAAAATCATGGAACTAAAAAATTACCAAATATCAATATACGCTCAGAAATTCATTACATTACTAAGTCAATCTTAAAGTAAATTAACGCTGTTGAGTACTCTTGGCGATTTGTTCCTTGAGCATCAGAATACTGGCACGTTGTTCCGGTGGCAACAGCGCGATTTGATCTTCGGAGAGTTGCAGTACTTGCATGATGAGTGCCGCCTGCGACAAAGAAACAGGAATTTAACATTTAGGTACCTAAGTTTTGCTGGTAATACTCTATGGAATAATCAACAATATTGGTCCAGGAAATAAGTTCATCAAATTTCTAGATAAGCAGCTACTGATTATAACAATACTAAATTAAGAATGGCAGTTTCCTGGTAAACTAGCTTAACTAACTCTGAGCCTAAACAATATTGAACGGGAAGTTAAAAACTACATGTTATAGGTATCTGGAATATTTGCTGATTTTTTTCGAGTGGAGTCAAGTAGGACACACCTCCACCGTGTCCTACAGTCGGACCATACAATGTCGATTTCGTGGCCTTATCTTTGTTTCCATATCTTTGCCATATCACTGATGTAGGATTTCTATGATAATAAAAGGTCTAAAGAAAGTAGGTCAAACGAAGATTGAAATAAGTATCATCAAACTTTAACGTTTAAAACTATCTGACTCGTTTCACTTGCGCTTATCATAAAGTGATCAATTTCTAAGATCTAGCCATGACAGTGACACCCGGGTGTTTTCCCCGCCTGAATCAGGTGCAGGAACCTCTCGAACTTACCATATCCAGTAAGAACGGGAGGATTCCGTGACGTCTGTCCCGTCACTCTTCATAGAGGGGATTTACCCCAAAAATAATGGCGTGGCCATTTCGAACTAAGTTGGGTCGGGGTCAACTTTCCTATCTAAGAGCGTTTCTGCTCGTAATGAAGTCCTAATTACAACGAATTCATGACTTTAACTAATATAAAAAAAAGAAACGGTTTCTAATTTATCCATGCAAATATCACGAATCACCAAGAATGCCAATCGCATTGTGTGAGTACACAAATATCCTAATCGGACGCAGACGAATATACAAATATTTCACATGTAGTGATTGCCTTTGTGAAGCACAACCACAGTTATTAGGCGCATGTTAAATAAGTGAGAGCTAGCAAGTGATGTGACAAAAAAAGTTAAGATAAGTTAGAAACGCTAGACGACTGACCTTCTCTTGATCCGAAGCACCTGAAGGAATACCCTGGATGGTCCTAGCCTGCGCAGCGTTCGGCATACCGGGCGGCATTTGTTCTGTCAACAAATATTTATTTGAACATCAATGAGTAATGACGAAATTATCATGATTACAGCAGATTTTTATGGTGCAGATATACACTTTATTGTACACCAATAATAAATTTACAACAGGAACTTAAAATTAATATGTAACAATGAGCGTCTTATCGCTAAAAGCGATTTTTTGCAGACAACATTTCAGGTGATTACTTTATTTTCAGAAAGCTGCTGAAAATAGCTTTCTGAAAATGAAGTTTAAACTATATGCCGGAGTCTGTGTGTTCCTGAGGCTTTCTGTGGCTCTATCGTCGCTTTACATCAGGCGAAATAGAGATCAAACGCGAGTCTATCAAAACCAAAATAAAAGTTTTGAGTATACATGTTTTTTTTTTATTGTTGATAGGTTCGCGCTTGACCGCTATCTCACCTGATGGAGAGCGACGATGCGGTCGACGATGGAACGCGCTTACCTAGAAAAAACCTATTCACTCTCGACTTAAAGATTCCCGGGTTGTAGCTATCAGGAAACACAGAGTCTGGAAAGAAATTCCACATGTGGATGGACAGAGAGGGAGCGAGAGGCCAAAGAAAAGATGGATGTTGTGAGTATAGACTGGAAGGACAAACATGTTGCATCAACCCCAAGTAAAATGGAACGAAGACAAAAGATGATGAGATGCTGATGAAGATTCATGGTCACAAAAAGGCTTACATAAATAAGCTTTATCTTTGAACTCAACATTAACCTTTGCAGCAGAATATTATATAGTTAAATACATTTTGTCCCAAGTTTTTTTAGGCTTATTTATTTTTATTTTATCTTAATTTTAAAACAAAACAATCCGTATTATTTGTTTACATCACACACTTTGAGTCGTTAAAACAATTGATTAGAATGTCACCCGCTAAGGCAAAGCGCTCTCTGCTTTCCTACCTACTTCTTCACTGTGTTTGTCACTCAGAAAGTTGAAACTATTCGCACAAAACGAAGAACAACTATGGTGAAAAATGAACTGACACATAAATATGATTTGCGATCGTAACATATGTACGTTTATTTAGGAAGCTGAACTAAGGAGTATTGGTGATTTTATTTGTTACTAGCTGTGCCCGCAACTTCGTTCGTGTGGACTACAGAATTTTGAATTTATTTTTTCTAAAATAAAAGTCCCGTCTCAATCGGTCCAGCCATTTCTGAGATTAGCCGGAACAGTCAAACAGACAAAAATTTTAAAAAATGTTATTTTGGTGTATGTACCGTATATAGTATATTCATATGCATGTAGTAAAAAGCGGTTATTTCAATATTACAAACAGACACTCCAATTTTATTTATTTGTATAGAACTTAGTACGGTTGGATAGACAAGTTAGATTAATTGTTATCGCAACCCATATTATTTCAATTAACGTAGAACCTAATACAACACTAACTTGCAAAATGCAAAAAAATATGAAAATCTGAATTGCCACATTGAGTACTTCATTCCTAGCTGCATAAGGATTTAGACGATTAAAGCACCCTCCCAGATACGCGCCAAGTTATCTTGTTCGCGCTCTAGTGGATATTGTGATGTCAAATTGGTGTAGTTTTTATATTAAGTGTCTACGCAACTGGACAGTACGTGGAATCATTGAAACAGGCGCGATCTCGGTAAAATGGAGCTGAGAATTTGATTGTGGTGTTGATTGCCTCAGTGAAGTTTGCCGAGAAGGTTGACTTGATACATTTGCTGCCAAATACTACAAAACATTGGAATATATACATCTATATTGGAATTTATCTAATATATTCTAATGGTAAACAAATGTAACTATTCACTCGAAAAAATGACTTAAAGGACTTAGTATCCAAGCCAAAAACATAAACAAAAAAAATCCTTGTCTACTGTAATCGTGCAAATAATACTGAAATAGCATAAAATAAACATACGTTGTTGAATCTTCTGCTGCGTGCGCGGGTCGTTGTTGCGCACGCGCGGGTCCGGGTTGAACGCCTGCGTCTGCATGCTCGCCAGCCGCGGGTCGCGAGGGAAACCACTGGTAAAAATGTACATTGTCACAATATGATTTTATTTACTTTTTTTATGAGTAAATAAAATCATATTGATATAAGTATAAGTTGGTGTATAAGTTTTGTTACTGTTGTCGTGTACAATAAAGTTTATTCTACTCTATTTTAAAATGAGAAACTCAATCACTGACTGACACTACTGACTGACATATCAATGCACAACCGAAACTACTAATACTAGGAGCGTGAAATTTTGCACAAAGTTTCCTTTTATGACGTAGGCAAGCAATAAGAGAGGATTTTCCAAAATTCACCTTATTAGCGAATAAAAAAGGTGGTCGAAAGTTTGTTTGGAGAAACCTATTTTTACGCGGGCAAAGCCGCAGGCAGAAGCTAGTAGGTAATGTGTGTTGATGATGCAGACATGCAGATCTAGACATTTTTTTTTCTTTTATGAGTGTAGGGACAATGGTAATATGTGTGCGTAAGGGCCAATGGTAATTTGTCTTATGCAGTAAGTGATCTTCATCAACCATATATCATCATTATTTCCTAAAAATTTGATAATTATTGTTTATATTATATTAACAGAAATTCACATAAAACTAAGAAATATATAAACACTTTTGCCAATTGTTCAATTAAACTGAACTTATCCGAAAATCAAATAATTCGTTTACATTATACAATACAAAACAAACAAGCTGGACAGTAGAACCATAAAAAAAACTCAATCCAAACAAATACTACATAAGTTACACCATAAAAATGTCACTTACATCAATTCTGTTGGTTTTTCCACAGGGGAGGCAATACTTGAGAGAAAATGGAAACATCAGCAATATGCACATTATTACATGATATACATAATATATAGGATCAGTTAAGTACACGAATAGTATATTATGTACTTAGCAATTTTTATAAATTATATACTGAAGAATTTTGCTGGATGCAGCAATATAGTCCAAAAATATTATTCTCACTTTAAACGAGGCTGCTTCGCCAAGCAATTATTTACAATTATTTTAAATACTGCATTCAAAAGCTCTTTTCAAATGAGCGTTATTCTATACGTCAGTAATTGTGACCCTACATAGCTATTCTTCGTGTTTTAATCAAAGACTACGATTTGACAATACGAATGTTGCATGTTTTTTCCATTTCATAAATAGTGAGGTACCGCAACCGATACTAACCAAAAAACCGAAAAAAATTCGTAAAAATAATTTCGTTTTTTATGCAACTAATTATGATCAGCTTTTGTATTTCCTGAAAGTAATTTGGTAGACATATATATCTCTAGCATTCTACAGAAGTGAAAACCGCTTCGTGAGTTCTTAGCCTAAGTAAAAGGCGGAGTGTTAAAAAATATGATAATATTTTTGAATATTTTAGTTTTCAATTCATATTAGACTTTATATAAACACACACATACAGTATCTTAGTCCTATTTTCCATAAAGGTTCTAATGTTAAAAAACCGGTATGAAAAATCGAATTTGGAGACATCACTTTTACTAAAAATCTGGCAACATATTTTCAGAAATTGACATTTGCACATGTCAAATCATAGTCTTTAATTAAAAAATGAACGATATAAACACAGAAAAGGTGAAAGAGGTTTTACTTCCTAAACCAATATGAATGCGGTATTACGGAACTAACAGACCACGCACACTTAGATCACAAGTTTGTTATTGGTTGTGTCAATTATAAGCATGATTATATTTTGAGGCATGCCTGCCCCGCCCACAAGGCCATTCTAACCTCTTTTATCATTTCTGTGGCTATAAAGAACTAATTATTTAACAAAATATTCATAGTCTCTGACGATCATGTTACTGCCAATCCTTGCATAAAAACATTTTATAAGATTATTTTAATTTTTAATTATTTATTAGACTACCGTCAAGCGTTAGTTGGCGCGAAGATCATTAGTCCGGCTTTCTTGTAAGATACGGTCAAAAAACGTTTTAGCAGGACGGGTTATTTTGAGGTGGAAAATCATCCAATGACTTCTCCCGCTCTAGGAGGTCGTGTCAGAATTTTACTGACCAAAACCCACTCCTATGTTCCTTTTTTGCCATCATTCCAGGGCCCTTTCACATAACCCATGGCCCCAATAGGCTTCGACGCTCCTGAGCCCCTACGTGGGCGTGTGCTATATATTCATAGTTACGTAAGGTGTACATACGAGTCCTGTGCGTGGTGCTGCGGCGGCGGCACGGGGTGCGGCGGCACGGGCGGCGGCAGGCTGCGCATGTCCTGGTCCAGCAGCTGCGGCGCCACGACCGAGCTGCGCCCGCGCAGGTCCACGTCGCCCATGGCCGGCTGACGAGCTGAGGACATCAATATAATGGTGAATACAATATTACCTTACACACATTTATGTAGGGGAATTTAATTTAAAATTTCGTGGATATATTTCAACGAATGTGATTTTCTCCTCCAGAAATGTATATGGGGGCTCATAAAAATAGTCGTCCAAGTCGAAGTAAGGTTAGAGCAGTCAATCTCCATTAATTTTTTTTCATTTTCATTACTAGGAAGGTATACTTTGATCGAAAGAGTAAGGAAACTCTTTCAATCGAAGGGAAATCAGGTGCATAGCATAGTCGGCCTTATAATGTTCTCACTGTTGGAAATCAGGCTGCCTCTCTAGGAGAGGGAATGGGCCGTAATCCACCACGCGGGCTCAGTGCGGGTTGGTGAATGTCACATGTCATAGAAGTTTTGTTTCTAGGACATGCCGGTTTTCTCACGATGTTTTCCTTCACCGTTTTGAGAGCAGTGGTGATGAAATAAATTACACAAAGTAATGCGCCTGACTGGGTTTGAACCCGCGAGCTACAACTCGTAAGTCGGGGCCATTACCACTGCTCCCACTTCCACACAACTTAGGCGGTGTCACCTTTTTTTTAAACTCAATAACTCTGCTAAACCTGGAAATCACATACTTGTTATCGCGGTATCAATGGTTTTTTTTAGGTGGGAAGGGAAATCATCCCAATGACTTTCAAGGGTGCATTCTATCTCCGAGTGTTAAAAAAGTGTCAATAAATTTTACTCACGCGTATACTGAGCTGGTGGTGGAACAGGCGCCGCAAGCAGCGGCGGCATTTGTGGTGGTGGCGGCTCTGCAGAAAGAAAAAGAATTGCAACAATATTCATATATCCACATGGTGAATACCTGATTGACCGTTTGTGGTCTGATAGGGTAATAAAATACGGCTATCCTTGTACAAAAACCAAATGATGCGCTTTCAAAATGCCAAGGATCAGCACAGATGTTCAGGTATAATCAAATAAAAAATTGCTTCACTTTGAGGGAATCACGATGTTCAGTAACTAATGAGAACTAAAACACGAGGAGGAGGGGTATCTAATAAAGAAAAATTGTTAATTTTTGTAATCTACATCGTCAATGGAGGTATATCAGGTGAGATAGCGGTCAAGCGCGAACCTAACAACAATAAAAAAAATATATAGTGCAGGGCGCTTTAGACGTAGAGTAGCATGAAGCCAAATTCGCTGAATAAACTGAGAAACCTAAACTGCTCCGGAGAGGTAGGCTGGATGGATTGAAAGCCACTAAGGACCACTTGCAATGGCCCATCATGGACTGAGTGCGAAAAACTGAAACCAAAGATAACTTACCACGTGGTGGATTGCTTGGCATATAATGGTTTGTTGGTGGAATCTTGTCACCTGGTTGAATCAGCGGCGGAAGTGGGTTACTGGGATGTAACATGCTCTGAAATTATTAATTGGTAATGTTTTTGATTATTAGTACGTTGATTTTGCCAGAGACAGTCTTTAAAGAAATAACGCGCACGTCGGGGTCACCAGTGTTGTGCGTGTTCAGTGTACGGGGAGATGTTCAAAGTAAACGTGACTTCAATGAAATAAATGTCGTTAATTCTGTTTCCACAATAGTTCGTTATTACTACTACGTACTATGCAAGTGTCGAGGCAGGGCGGTGTAACGTAAGCGACTGGCGAGCCTTGCGCTCGCGCTCCCGTATTTCATCAAAATTGCAACTCAGCGAATCGCAGTTACTAGGTCGCCACACATCTTTTAGTTGTAGCGCAAAAACAGTGGTGTCTATTTTACGGCACCATAGTTCTGCCTCCTACATAAATACGACTATTATGTATATATCTTATATATAAAATTCTCGTGTCACAATGTTCGTTCCCGTACTCCTCCGAAACGGCTTGACCGATTCTCATGAAATTTTATGAGCATATTGAGTAGGTCTGAGAATCAGCCAACATCTATTTTTCATACCCCTTAGTGATAAGGGTTGTCCACCCTTAACATTTTTCTCTTAAAAAATATTTATATGGCAAAACAATGTTTGCCAGATCAGCTAGTACTATTATCTTATATATAAAATTCTCGTGTCACAATGTTCGTTCCCGTACTCCTCCGAAACGGCTTGACCGATTCTCATGAAATTTTGTGAGCATATTGAGTAGGTCTGAGAATTAGCCAACATCTATTTTTCATACCCCTTAGTGATAAGGGTTCTCCACCTTTAACATTTTTCTCTTAAAAAATATTTATATGGCAAAACAATGTTTGCCAGGTCAGCTAGTACCATTATATATATAATGACTAATAATATATATAATGTATTATTAGTCATAATTGATTGATCAGTAACTTTTTGATATGGAAGTAAGGAACATAAGTAATGAAACTCCTAAAATGGGGTAATAAGCAATAATATAATTATGTCAATCTGATTGAGAGAAATAAAGATTTGAAATTGTTGATCTCATACAGAAACTTTAAATACTTACAACAGCAGTAGCTGGGTCCACAATCCTCATAATAACTTGAGCTTGCAGTAATGCATATGCCAACTGTGGATTTTGTAACATCATGTTTCTAGCTTCACTCGGATTGTTCTGTAAAAAATAACATAATAATTCAGTCCTGAAAAATAATAATAATCTCAAAGGATTAATTTAGTAAACTTTATAAAGACATTGTGTAGGAATCAGCAATATTTAGTATCCTTGTTGTCTAAATAATATTTTTTTAGGCAAATATTGTCTCTATGCCTTTAGTTGACAATATCTGAAACATTAAATTTGCCTTTGTAACTTTGTATTGCAACAACAGACTACAAGAAAGTCTTAAAAGTATCATGTAGTTTAATAATTTAGGAATCTGGCTGGTATTACAAAATTATTGATTAGTCTAATGATTGTTAATAAGCTAACATGCCAATGAAAGCAAATATGCAAGACAGGACAAGACAGTAAGTAGGAAACCTACTAATATTCTTTATCAAAAAGTTTTTGTGTATGGAAGTTTGTTACTCTTTCATGCAAAAACTGCTGAATGGATTTTAATGAAACTTGTTACATGGGTGGACCATGTCCTGAAATAATACATAGATACTTTATATCCTAGGAGTATGTTCGCTTGGGACAATTTTTTACTAACACAAAACATATATTTTTAATAATAATAATATTCCACACTATCACACAACGCCGTCTAGTCCCAAGCTAAGCAGAGCTTGTGTTATGGGTACTAGACAACTGATAAACATACTTATATATTTCTAAATACATATGTATATAGATAAATTACACCCAGACACAGAACAAATCAATCATGCTCATCACACAAACTTTTGTCCTCGGTGGGAATCGAACCCACGACCTGCGGTATAGCAGTCAGGGCCACTAACCACTAGACCAACAGGCCAGTCAAATATAAAAGACAATATAAAAAGTAATATTTACCTGTATACAAAGCTTCATTTGCTTCATCAACTCAAACATCTGTTCCGGAGGCAGAGTGGCTACAGCTTTGCTGATAGCTTCTGGAGCTTTCTCAGGCTCAACTGGGTCACCATACGGGTTTTCTATCTGAAATGTTTGTCAAATGGATTACTAGCACATTTAAAAAATTTAATGCTACTTGCCAAATTGGAAGAATCGTTATAGATTTTTAGATGGTGTGCATCTTATGTGAAATGTGGTAATCTATAAAGGTATTATTATTATTTATTAAGACACACAGCAGCTATTAGCTGATGTGTGTGATTCATATTGTTTGGAAATATTTAGTCTGTATGTAGTATGTAAGTAGTAGTCAATACACACACAACACAGCACTGACATATCAACGCACAGCAATGCATTAAAAAATAACCAGAGTCGAGTAGAGTTGCAACCCCGGGTCGTTCTTTTATAACTCGAGTAACTACCCTGTAGTTAACCCAACTAACTCAAACTCTGAGCAGGGTAGGTTGGAGTAAGCGGCCATATGCTTGACATCTGAGCAGGATAGGTTGGAGTAAGCGGCCATATGCTTGACATTGACAGTTGAACTTTTTCATGTTCAATACCAGGGTAGAGTACATTAGAAAAGCTAGCACTGTACTATTAGTTGTTCATCAGGTGGAAAAAAGGGCATCTTGATATTCTAATACAGGAAAAAACTAAATGTAGACTAATACAAATAATAAGACCCAAACAGTTGCAACTGGGTATAAACACCCATACATAAATTACGTGTCTATTGTGGCTAAATGCCTCGTTTGAATTAGCTGTTGTTCAACTAAATGATGGACTGTCGCACCAATCTCGAAAGGTGCCTAAAGCGGTGTGGCACAGAATTAGGCAGAAAAAGATTTTACCATGTGGTAAATTTTACCCGCTTGCGTCTCCGCGCTGCGTTAAGATTCGTTAAGTCAAGGGGTCAGGCATTACGCTCACAGTAAGTAGAGTTAAAAAACTAGTTGAGTGGTCACCTGAGGTCCCTGCATCAATGCTTGCATTTCCATCCTCGACTTCTCAGTACAAGCATTATCCACACGAAGAGATCGCCCTCCAATCTCGTATCCGTTGAGGTTCCGCATAGCGCTGAGGGCAGTCTCTTGGTCCTTATATTCACAGAACCCATAGCCTTTCGGTTTACCGGTCTCCCTATCAAATACCAGCTTGAAGGAGAGCACAGGACCAACCTCACTAAATATATCTTTGAGTTTTTCTTCTGTAGCTTCGTAAGGTATATTGCCCACTAAAATAGAAACAATAAATTGTATTAGTTTTTGTTGATAAAGATTGTTATGGATAATAAATGTTGTTTTTTCATCTCACCAAAGACAGATCTCATGGATTTATCCATAATACTCTGTTCCTCCTTTTCCTTGCTTTTATCCATGATTGATGTATTTCCGTACACTACAGTAAAAACACAGAAAATGCCTTACAAAGTTAGAAAACCTAACCTGACTTATCCTTTCCCTACGAATTATAAATTTGACAATCTCTGAGAAATCAGCGACAATACAAACGCAACGCAAACGCTACCACAGATTGATAATTTAACTATAGTGCTGCGACTTGAAAACAAATAATGTAATAGTTTATCGATTGTAACGTCTTACTACTTAGATCATATCAATTACTAAACAACCTTTTTTTGCGAAAATTACTAGGTGGGCAAGGCACAAATCCTTCCCTGAATGCATCATGTCAGATTTAAAAGTCAAGAACCACTTTGCCTCCCATAAATCCTCATTAATTGCTAATAACAGTCAAATCAATTTTATTTTTTCCTATAGATCAATCATAGTTGTCTTTTAAATACATAGACTAAATTCTAAATTAAAGTTAGTTAATAATAGTTCATAATTCTAAATTGTTTAATACTCATAATATCATTCATTATCATCATCATGAGCAAATGGAGAGTAAGCATTAAAGGACCTATTACACTGCGCTGAATATCGCGTGCGATCTTACTATTTTTCATTCATAGAAAGACAGTCTAACCCTTATTACACTAGCGATACGTCGAACCATAGACTAGACGGTCTTTTTAGGAATGAAAAATAGTAAGATCGCACGCGATATTTAACGCAGTGTAATAGGTCCTTAATAGTTGCCAACGCGCTACAGCATCGCGACTGCGAAGCAATCGCGCGACCGTGATGGACAATATCGGGGAGAGAACAGGGAGGGTGGCGCGTAAGCGAAACATTCTACACACAAAAACTTTTTTTGTATAATTTCTCGCGTATCGAATCGGGTTTGCATCGCGAAAGTATCTCGTTCGAATAGCGAGCAACTGAAAATCGTGGTGTGTGCTGAGCGGAGGGCAAACAGCTATCGACCGCATCGCTACAAAAAGTCGCCATCGGCAAGGGGCTTTACTCTACAAATAGAACAAAATCAACCGATTCAGATATTATTTTTTTAAATCGACTATTTTCAATGAAATTAAATCGAGTTTGTCTTGTCGCTGCATGAAATGAATTAAATCTGTTTGACGGAAATTGACGGAATTCCATTCCATTTTCGCTTGACTTGAGGCTGTTTTCGTGAAAATCATTATTTTTGTGCATACTGCATTCTTTTGTGGAAATATAAGTCAAGACTTCAATTTACAGATGTGTTCTTAGGGAAAAGTGTTATTTTTAAGCTTGTGTTATCGTGGATGAATACAGGAAGTCGTTCATTTCATACGACTGAAATAGGGTATTGATTTGTGTCTAATACGATGAGATGACAAAACCATGTCAAGTGTGTTTTAGTAAATATTAAAAAGAAGGCAACTTATTTTTAAAAACGTACTGTCAGCGATAAGAAAAGAACGGTATGAATCTCGATAATTCATCGAGAGAAAATTCTGAAGCATTAGATTCTGTTGGTACTGTAAGCCCGAAGGATAAATATCAAAGCATGAGAGAAAAGAAGTTATCTACTGCGTCGCTGACCAACACAGAGGGAGCACGGCCTAAAGTCGTGACAGTCAAGCATCCAGAGTCCAATAAGCCTAAACCCACAGCCAAGAAGAATAAACCCATACAAGCTGACTTAGATATTATCAAAGAATTTCAAAGATGCCGAGACGAAGGACTGAAACGCCTGGATTTGAGCAAATCTTCTATTACATGTCTCCCACCGAATGTCCGAGAACTAACTCATTTAGTGGAATTTTATTTATATGGGAATAAACTTGCAGTCTTGCCTGCAGAGTTTGGATGCCTGGTGAATCTGCAAACATTAGCATTGAATGAAAATTCATTAACAAGTTTACCACAGACCCTTGCCAACCTGAGGAGTTTGAAAGTATTGGACCTGCGACACAACAAGCTCAATGACATCCCAGACGTGGTGTATAAACTGACTTCATTGACAACATTGTTTTTAAGATTCAATAGAATCAGAGTTGTTGGCAATGGAATATCTCATCTGACTAATTTGACAATGTTAAGTTTAAGAGAGAATAAAATCAAAGAATTATCGTCTGGAATTGGTAAACTTGTGAATTTAGTAACATTTGATGTTTCACATAATCATTTAGAGCATTTACCTCAAGAGATTGGTAATTGTGTTAATTTATCTACACTAGACCTTCAACACAATGAACTGTTAGATATTCCAGAGACTATTGGCAACCTTCAAGCTATTACTCGCCTTGGCCTCAGATACAACAGACTGACGGCTATTCCAGCTACACTCAGTAACTGCAAGCATATGGATGAATTCAATGTTGAAGGGAACTCAATATCCCAACTCCCTGATGGACTCTTAGCCAGTTTGAATGAATTGACAAGCATCACACTTTCTCGCAACTCGTTTGGCAGCTACCCTTCAGGGGGCCCTGCTCAGTTCACAAATGTATTTTCTATCAACCTGGAACATAATCAAATTGATAAAATTCCATATGGCATATTTTCAAGGGCAAAGAATGTAACAAAACTAAATATGAAAGAAAATCTGCTCACCTCTCTTCCACTAGATATTGGAACTTGGGTAAATATGGTGGAACTCAACTTAGGAACAAATCAATTGGCAAAATTACCTGATGATATTCAATGTCTGCAAAACTTGGAAGTGCTTATATTGTCCAACAACTGTTTGAAGCGCATACCACCCAGTATTGGAAGCCTGAGGAAATTGAGGGTTTTGGACCTTGAGGAAAACAAACTAGAAGTTTTGCCAAATGAAATTGGATTCTTGCATGACTTACAGAAACTGATAGTGCAATCCAACCAGCTGACATCTCTGCCTCGTTCTATTGGACATCTGACTAATCTTACATACCTCAGTGTTGGTGAAAACAACCTGCAATATTTACCAGAAGAAATTGGCACTTTGGAGAATTTAGAGTCATTATATCTAAATGATAACCCCAACTTGTGCAATCTGCCATTTGAGCTGGCACTATGTGTGAGCTTACAGATTATGAGCATTGAGAATTGCCCATTGACAGCAATTCCACCAGAAGTAGTATCATCAGGGCCGTCACTAGTAATCCAATACTTAAAGTCACAAGGGCCATACAGAGCTATGTGATATCAGGATGAAGATTATTTACCAGCCGGTGAAGGCTAGTAAATTTTGTAGATGCTTGAAACGGCAAGCTTTTCCAGAAAATGTATACTCAAAAGTTTCTGTTGTGAAATAAAACATAAAAATACTATACCCATTATATGGTACAACTAAATTTTAAAATGTGTAAGAATTTTCCTAAGTGTGGATAATGTTTTATGATTCTATCAATTTGTTTCAAAATAACTTTGTGTCCAGTTTGATAGATATATAAATCCCAATATATACAAATTAATGTTTTTCATTATATAGATGTTTAAGATTTAAGCAATTGTTTTATTGGTATCACAAAAATTATAAAAATACAAAAACAAACTGATTAGTGTTAGTAGGTAAAAAAGTATATTGTAAAATGCTGTATATATAATGCACAATAATTATATTATCCGTGTTTTCCAGTCCATCAATGGATTTTTAAATAGTAAATAATGTTCTTTCAATATCAAGTGTCAAAAAGCTTCTAATTTGTGATTGTTATATTCTCATAATGTTTAATGACGATCCCAATAAGAATAAGAAGGTATGTGCAATCTATTGAGCTTAGTTAAGATATTAGATAACTGTGGTTTAGTTCGAGAAAATTGAAAAAAAAACATATTTTAGTGGTACTGCTTTGTTTACTGATTAAAATAAAATTGTTATCTTCAGATAATTTTTAGAAATAGATATTTTATTTATCAAGAGGATTTAAATAATTTTGATTCATCACAAAAGTTTGTAATCAGTATTTTATGTGTAATTTAGATTTTGATGTTTGCTAGATTAATTAAATGTTTACTTTTACAAAATATTTTTAATAGAGATTGAAAACCTATAAAACGATCTCATAATAACATTATTGGAGCTGTAACGGAGTATAAATATGTTACTGTAGATTCTGAGGAAGTTCCTCATCGATCATGACTAATTTACATTATTTACTATAGGTTTCCTATCAGTTGCATTTAATATTTTCGTATTTATAAGTGTATGTTATTTAGAATTTAAATAATATTATGGTATTCTTTTGGCTTTATTCAATGTGCAGAATTGTATCTAATTATGATTTTTTTATTATCTTTTTGAAATGCGCACACAATTTAGTTCACTAAGGTCTACAGATCTTTTATGTACGATAACATCTTTACAACTTTTATAATCCTAGTTCTAAAAGAAAATCGATGTTAATATTTTATACGATAAAACATAGTTGTCTAGTCACAGTAAAATTGATTTCTTAATGGCGTTTTCATGTATTTGATGTATTCCATGACATACCTTTACTTACAATAATGACTATAAAACGAGCCTACCAATATTATTCTTAAAGATATTGCTGTATTTGCAACTTGTGCTAAGCGCTCTGGTAAAACCTGTCCTAATTTTAATGTTGATCCGTGTGTAGGTATTCCTTTATAATCAATGTTTCAGTGACATGTAAACGTGTTATATGAAATAAATAAATTATATAGTAATGAGCGTTTTATTTATTCCAGGCATGAGCAAGCATGACTCATTAGTTCATTACTATATCATCATTCAGTATTCAGTCATTTATGATCTAATCTATGGTTGTGATTCCCCTATTGAACTGGTATGGTACCTAGGGTAATTAATCAGTGTTATAGTACCTACCTAGTTATATAACAGTGCCTAAATTACCTACCATAGTACCTTGACTGACAAACAGGATTGCGGGATTGTTCGAGAATCACTGCGTTCCTGGAATACAAAGAGCAACTGAAGGAACAATGTCTGGGTTTTAGTAGGTCTCACTCTCGCCGCAGCCAGTGCAGGAGTTCTATGATAGTTTCTTATCAAAGTAAGGGCTGACAATACAGAAGTTTTTATTTTGTCCTACATTAGGTATCCTATTTTTACTGACGATAGATACTGTAGGTACTGACCAGTTTTCCCGAAAGTCCCGAGACGAATCGAACCGACAACAAAGATGATACAGGTCACAGAATACTTAAAAAGATTCAGAAAGTTTGTCATTGCGACCGAGGCCGAATTCGCACGAGCGAAATTTGCACTTATGTATATCAAACGACGTTTTTCAATACACTTATGCCTCGTGCTGGTTGACGCGCTCCTCGTGAAACGATAAATGTAATAAACTTGTGTCGGGGCGAGCACGCGTACTTTTTTGCACTAGTGCAGGAAACAGTCAGTTGCGTGCCTAAAAGCGGTGGGATTAGCAGGTAATAATAGGTAAGAGCAGTTTTTCAAGTAAATGTATTGAATAAGTAATTAACGGGCGCGACCCTCAATTGTGATGCACATGAAAAGATAGAATCAACATGCGACCAGCCATATCGTACACAAGGTACTTAATCGCATACTTGATAAAAATATTAGATACCTACCTATAATTTGAATTCATCAATTTTAACTTCACGAATTTATTATCGGTACATCAAAGTATTGAAGTAGTGTACGGTATTATAAGTACCTATGAACGAAAATGGCACCATGTCAGTCTGACTTCAGAAGAAAACTTCGACACCTATCCTCCCGTAGCGGGGTGGTCTCGTAGTGAGACGTGAGTTAGGAAGACGTAATTTCTCCAAAACTTTTCAGACTGCAATGGAGGATGTCTTCAAGGTCCTGGATTGGAAGTGGCTAGGCATTTATGTTAATGTCGCGTACATCACTTATTGTCGATTATACAAGGTGTAAGGGACAGCCCTCTACAAACTTTAAGGGTTTGCTCAGTAGACGAAACTGAACCACCTTTCAACAAGATTTTTTTCAAAATGATAAACTTGATTGAACAATTTGTATGGCGAGGCCGTTTTTTTTTTCGTTTCCTGAAAAATAAAAATGTGGAAGGTTGTTCAGTTTCGTCTACTGAGCAAGCCCTTAAAGTTTGTGGAGGGCTGTCCCTTACACCTTATATAGCAGGCATGGCTGAGACTAGAGAGGACCTCAGTAGATACAATGCTCGATGACCTCAGTGGAGTTTCAGAAAGTGTGGGTCTTAAAATGAACATGGACAAAACCAAGTAGTTCTAAATAGGTATCCCACTCCTATCAAGATTGGAATCTACTGTAGAAAATTAACCATGTTTACCTAGGAGTGGACTAAACGGTCCATAAGGCTTAACTCACACTGGTGCAGTGTAGAAGCGACGTCGTACTCGTGACGCATCATGTTTGGTCTACGTAAATTAAATCGATTTTTCAAATCGATCATTCCGTGAATCGATCTCGGCAACTTGAAATCGAGATTCAAATGTTTCGACTGCGGAAAGCAACCAGCAGAGATTTTTTGAGTGAATTTCATTGCAGTGGCTGAAATACAATCTGGCTCCTGTAGCGCAGGTGACACGCCTATGTGCGGAAGCAACTGTGGAATATACGGTTGCGGTGAGCCCTGCTAGGACAACACCGCCATGCACTCGTGGGTTTGATCGGCGGCAACGACCTCTCGCGCCGGGCCTTGGTCAGGCCATAGTCCGGAGCGAGGCGGGATGACATGCGGTCGCCTACTTCTGCAAACCGTGCTAGCGAAGGAAGCGGCCGCATGCGTTAGGTAACGACTCTTACGCCTGAGCCACCGGGATCCCGATAGTAGGCGTGGGTTTGCGGACGACGAGCAAAGGGGAGCTCGTCGACAGGCCGTCCGTTACCGTCCAGACCCAGCTCACAGAGTACATTGTAACATACTGAAAACCCAGCTCGAGTCGTGTTGCACGCGCGCCTTATAGATTGACATCTCTAGGAAACCATGGGAGTCCAGCAGGGTCGAAGCCTACTGGGGCCATAGGTTGTGCGAAAGAGAACCCGGTTGCCCTGGAACGAAAGCAAAGAAGGAACAGGAGTGGGTTTTAATCAGCAAAAGTCTGACACGCCTTCTCTAGGAAAAATTTGTATGTTTGGTGTGTATGATTGTAATTAATAAACTCAAAACTACTGTGCCGATTTCAAAAAATCTTTCATCATTGGAAAGTTACATTCACCCTGAGTAACATAGGCTTTCGTTATTGCCTGTGCGAAGTTGGGACGGGCCGCTAGTATGTCAATAAAGAATTTATTAATTATAACCGAGTTCAAAATCAAACTACAAAATCGGTGTTCCTAATTTTGTTTAATCTTTTTCAATTTATAGCCCTTTCAATTAAGTACAAACGAGTGGAAAAAAACATTTCCAGTCATCCCTATAGTTAACGATGGATTATTAACGAGAGGGAAATACCTGATGAAATTAGTACTTATTTAAAATAAGGATTTAAATAAAAAGCCAATGATAAAGTTCAATAATTTATGAAGTGCATAATACACAAGTTTCATTTAGCTCTTACATAAATAGGTATATACACGAATTATTTTTGAAGCTTTACATGTAAATCAAAGCAGTCTACAAATAATATCAATAATTGAAGGTGCATTTATTAACACGCACGCCATTTTCCTTACTTTTGCAATCCCAGTTTTTATCCTCATTTATGAGTACTTTGAGGGTAGACAGACTTTAGCTCTTACACTACTTCCTTGTTCGAGACACTGTTTAAAGTTGTTGTGCTTGACTTTCGTTGCGAAATTAGTATTTTTTAAATGCATTATATTCCTTAAATCTAAGATTTCCACATACAAAAATATTTCGACCTAATAAATCACTATAAACACACTTTGTATCTAATCACAAACATTATTCGAAATAAAATATTTAAATTAGTAATAATAGAGAATTGAAAATAATCAGTAAATTAATGGCGATGAGACTAAACACCACCACTAAAGTTTACAACAGTCATGTCAGCTGCCGATACGGTATAAGTATTTGTTAGATTTATATTACGTATGTAATACATGGCTATAAAAACGTCAAAGTTATTGCCTTTAGAAATTGTTAGCTTATGAGAAACCAGCATCAATTAATAACACTTTATTCAACCAGAATAAAGCAAACCTACTTTTATTATTATAAGCATGGATATTAATAATATATCTAAATAAAATACCACTTAACAAATACGTCATCCACTGGATAATAAATGCTTAAACATCTGCAACTAATTCGAGTTTAAATTGAGTATGTTAAAAACTAGCATCTACAGTCAGTCGTTATTCACAAGTTGCATAAGAATATATTTCAAAACTTCGAATATTGAGGTCCAGTTGCATATACAAAAATAACATTATAGTCATTTTACATAACAGTAACAATTTGTTTCTAACCATTGAAGATTTCTTTACAAAAAACATACTAAATAATATACTGAGTCTTACATCTATTTATAAAATCTTTGGCATTTTCATATGCTTAAATATAAGCAGAAAATATAACTAAAATAGTTGTGTGATGATCCAGATACAGTTAGAATAACGTACAAAGTATCACTATGCAGTTTGAAGAATGTGTTTTATGGCACTTATTGGCATGCAATGACTGTAATTTTGTTCAACATAATCATTAGTAAAAATTAGTGTTATCATGGAAGAGCATACTGGTATAGAAACACATTATTACTGTTGTCGAGAGTTTTCTGCATGTATAATTGCCGAATTTGTCATGGAGTTTTTCATATTTACATAATTAAACACTTCCTCTGATGTCGCTTTTGAGGTTCAGGTCTTAATACTGCGCGTACAGCTTCGTCAAACACCTGCGAATCAATGAAAATACATTTTTAATACTTACATCAATATTTTTTAATCCTGGCTACTGCGGTTCTGGTCTGCAGTGGCCAAGGAGAGACTTTTGTGGAAAAGGGAGAGGAGGTCTTCGCTCAGCAGTGCAACATAAATGAGTACTTGAGTTTTTGAGTGTTACTTCAAAACACTGGGGCAGTTGGTTTAGAAGGAAAATCGCCATAGAAACGGCGTCTTGGCAAGGAAGAAAGATATATTATTTGTTAAAATGGTTATATATTCTTTGATTTTCTGCAAACTTTCATTTTGTTTTCACAATTTAAGAGCGTTTATTCGATTCGCGACGAAAACTTCATGTTTTTTAATTTTTCGAGATCCATTTCTTAATTATGTGAGCAGATTATTTCATTTAGCAGTTTTAGAAAGATTAAGTCTTAACCTAAGGCCTAAAGTTTTTTTCAGTTCATTTTATGTATTCATTTATTTTAAACGATTATTCTAAAAACTACTTCAAATGCCCGCGTGCGAACGCGATTGCCGATCCTTTTTAAAAAAGTGTAAATAAAAATTATATTTTTATTCTTTAGGGACTCTATTTTTGTAAAACTGTAATATTCAGTGAAATAATCAAGAAATTGATCTCGTAAAATTCAAAAACATCCAGTTTTCGTCGCAAATCGAATAAACACTTATGTAATGTTCTATTTTTGTAAGTTTTGATAACAACTATTTTTTTCATTCATATACCTATTGAGAGGGCTGTTAGAGGTAGTATTCACCGAGCCGTTCACATGATGCAGTTTTTATGAATAAAAAGAGCAATAAACAATGAAGGTTTCTGTGTATAAGTTACACCCGAGCAAAGCCGGGGCGGGTCACTAGTCTAGAAAAATTGCTTAATTAGACAAAGACCATAGCTATTCAACGTAAAGGAAAACATTGTTAGATAACTCACTAGAATAAAGTTCCTCATAGGTTGATAGTTGATGCATGTGTGGTTTGCATGACATAGAGGTATTCACAACAATAAATGACATTCAAGCTTCTACTTGAGTTGTACAACAAAGTATTTTCCTGCAGTCTATATGCAGAGGACTTATCTATACAGTTTGTTTTGAAATACCAACTGTACAAGACTTACAGATAGGGTTGCCAACTTTCTTTAGAAGAAATAGAGTATATCTGATAGAAAGGGGAAATGAAGGATATATTCTTAGAATCTTAAGGATTTCATTAAGGAAAAACGAAATACACAATGCCTGTAACTGGCATAAAAGTATGCAAGTAGCTAGCATGACAGTGAATCATAATAACAAGTGATTGTCACTATGGCACGCATGCATCTTGGATGCTTTTGTGCCTGTTACAGGTATGTGTATTTCAGCTATATTGTTTATTTTTGCGAAATAAATATTTCCTAGTTTTAAAATAATTTTGGGACTACCAGTTTCAATGAAACCAGTTTTTTTTTTCAGTCACTTTGCAATTTACGACTAAGAGGACCAAAGTTATTACTATAATATACTGAAAAGACAGAATTTAATTTAGTTTAATTTAAAGTCAGAGTCAAAACAGGTAGATTATTTTTATGTATGTGTGTTGTATTACGTTCAGAGTTAACGAAGTGTTCCTCAGGAAAATAGAGTTAAACACTCTATACATATTAGAGTACAATAATTGGCAACCCTAGTACAACAGATAATGTTTTTTTTTGTGTTAATTATGGTACATTCAATGAATCCTTTGTTAAAAAACTAATATTATGTCACTTCTAAAGATGGTATTATGTATAATTATGTCATTTGTATGCAGACAAATAAGACTAAATATAAAATAACTTAGAATAAATTAAGCATACCTGTTTGAGTCCACGCTGAGTCAATGCAGAGCATTCCATATATTTTACAGCTCTAATTTTATTTGCCAGCTTTTGTCCTTGTTCTCTTTTCAGGGGAGACATTCCTTGTTCAGACAGCAAACTGAGGGTTTCACGGTCGTCCCTCAAGTCAATCTTTGTACCTGGAATGGAAAACGGAGGTTTTAACTTGAATCAATCTAATACTATCTGATATTATTATCGTTCAGTCAATATGAAGGTTGTCTGCAGGAGATTGATTGATTTTTACGTGATATGATTACACTTTTAAATAATTTAAAACTAAAAACGACAGTGTTATTGATAACATTCATCTTACTCAAAATCCCTGAATGATTTTACTAAGCAACTCATTAGCAGAATAATCAATAGAAAATTGCTTAACACATGTTAATGTTCTAGATTTCTTTATGTCACTCATAAACAGGAGAGTTTTAACAAAGTCTATCAATTAAGAAAAATAAGTAATTAAAATAAAATAAGGCCAGTTAGTCATCATCTAATTGATTATTATTAGTTTATAATTGTTGTTACTCACCAACCAATATAATGGGTGCATCGGGACAGTGATGCTTTATCTCTGGGTACCACTTTGAAGTTACATTTTCATAAGACGATGGGCTAGAAATAGAAAAAAAAACATAAGTAACTTACTAACTGATAATAGAAACTTCTGGCCAGAGCTGGCTGGTTAAGTTGGTGGGGAACCCCAGATGCCACGGACCAAATGGCAGTTTAATTTCTTAATCTACACTAATATAATAAAGAGGTAAAGTTTGTTTTTTTATTTGTAGGAGGTAATATCTGAGAGTACTGGCCCGTGTGCTAAAATTTTTTCACCAATATAAAGCTGCTTTATTCCTGAGTGACATAGGCTATATTTTATATATGCGGGCGAAGCTGCTGGCAAAAGCTAGTCACTATATAAATTAATCACATCTATATTAAACATGTCTCTAAGTACACCTACATCTATTTATATTGGTTTACCAATTATGTTAAACCTTTCAATCGTGGAAATCACAGACACAATTGAAAGACAATAGGTGCGCGAACGCCGGTGTTCGCTTGGGGTTTAATGAATTAAAGTAGATAATAGGGAGAAGTGAGACTATTAACATCAAGCAAATACAAATTCGGGGTTCAGGTAAAACTGAAATATTCCATATGGTAAAACCTACTGACACTGCCTCAAACAGGCGTTATGTTCAGAACTTGCAACCACTAGTCAAATACATATATTTAGAACATAGTCTATCCAAATATGCAGTGGCAATGAATACTAGGCAACAGGATAATAAATTAATATGCAGAGTGTGGGTTTGCTAGAAAAAGTGGGAGTCAGAACAATTATGGGTTAGAACTGGTTGAAACTAGTTTAATGATGGTGAAGTAGAAATATAATAAAGTTGTGATCTTTACAAACTTCTGTGGCTAACTAAGATGGCCTGATTAATGTTAATTTGTACAGTAATTAAAGGAATTTAGCATTGTCTTTGTAAGCTTGTGTTGTACACACTGATAGTAATACATACCTTGTCACACTGAAGCATATAAGGAAGACATCTGTTTGTGGATAACTTAATGGTCTCAGTCTGTCATAATCCTCCTGTCCTGCTGTATCCCACAGTCCTAAAGACACTGCTACTCCATCCACAACCATTGGTGCAGAATAATTGTCGAATCTGCAATCATTTACATTTAATCATAACACCGTGTGAAATATTCCAACTTTACAAACACTTGCACTTAGCATTCCAGCAATATTTACAGTTCACACACAGTACATTGTGAACACAACTTACACTGTAGGGACATATTCTCCTGGAAAACTGTCTGTGGTGTAGGATATTAACATACAAGTTTTACCGACAGTACCGTCGCCGACGACCACACATTTGATCGGCCTTCCTGACGACATCTATGGAAGAGAATATTATTGATAAATAAAGGCAAACCTATGACTCATTGTTAAACCAAAACGTATGTTGAAAACAATAAGTTAATATTACCGTATAAAAAGTTTTTGTCACTCCCTTTGAATTACAAACACTATACGAACAACAAAGAATTCAAGCACTGACAAACTATTTATAGCAGAAGCAAGTTTTTCAAAATTTTACATCGAATTAGAATAGGAAACGCATTGAAAGATGGATGGGGACATTACGGAAGGGATACAGATTAAAAATGTAACTGAGTTGACGGATGATGTTGCGTTCATTTATATGCAGTAATTAGTGTCCTCATTCGTCATACTTTTTGAAAAATAATTACATAATTTGAAGCACTTGATAAATTAGGATACTTAAATCCAAATATAACTTAAGTGATTAGGGAGAATGCAAATTTGTTGGTATAATGAGCCCAGTCCATTAATCTTGTTTATCCAATTTTACTGTTAACTTACTTTGTTCTCAAATTGAGTAATGTTTATCAGCATCAAAAGTAAGGCAATGTGGAAAAAGATTTTCAAAGTTTCTTAGCTTAAAGTTTTTGTGAATCAATGTACATATTCGTTTTTTTTTTTTATTGGTAAAAGCTATAAATATCGATACTTTTTTATATTTATAGCCCTGCCCTCAGCCCTGTGATGCTGGCTACCAGTATAAGTGTATAATCTATGATGCTGGCTGTCACGAAAACGTCATGATGTCATGACACTTTTGTTTTATCTTTATCTGTAGGCGGCCAGCTATGTTAACAAAGTTATCTCGTTTCATATAACAAAATTGGTTTGAGTTTTTATTTAATTTAAATGTCTAACACTACTTTACAAGCTAGTACACTTATGTAATACAACAAAAAACTTTCATCAAGTACGATGTCTAAGTTTCCGGATAAAAAGGTGATTTGAAAAGTTTGAAACTTTGACTTTGTGTTTACGCGATGAGTTAACTTTTGTACTTCGTGATAAATAGTTGATAACATAAAATATTTTCGTTTCAGATGAGTGGGTCTTGTGTGGAGACGCCAGAAGCACCGGCTTGGCTATCAAAGCTAGAAAGTCAGAGAGAAAAATTAAGTAAAGCTCGGCTGGGGCATGATAGCGGCGCCGGTGCACCATGCAACTCTTGCGGTAAATAAAAATAAAGTCATTCAATTAGCAGTGATTAGGATATGCTTTTTTCTATGTACAGGTTATTTTTTTTTTCTAAGAAGTTGGTATGGTTACAAAAATTTGCATATCATGAGAACATTCAAGTTGATTCAAGCTATAATCGGCATGAATGACGTCATTAATAACAATGCAATCGTTATCATTGTTCCTAAGTATGAATACTAAAATAGTATGTATTCGTAAGTAATAAATGTTTTTCATTAAGTACTATTTCATCTGGAATTTTATGAATGAATATTATTATTTCTAGGAAGTTTTACGAATATGATTAATATTTACTATATTAACTTAATTTAATTGTTTGGTTCCTGATTCACCTTATGCAGTTTAATCTATTGTTATAAATAAATTGTCTGTTTGTCATAATTTGTAGATTTCCCGGAAGCAATGGCAAATTTATTAATAATTTTTCTGAGGTGATTCATAGCAATAGTAAATTATTACTAAATGAGGAAATATCCTTAATGACTGTTAATATATTCTAACATTCCGGTATTAATTGATTAGGAGTACACTACACAATAGTTTATTTGTTAAATTCCTTAATAGTTCAAAATAATTCTTGGAATTATAATTAAGTTAATGATATGTATGTGTCATGTAAAGATTATAATTTTTTTTGCTGACATATTTCTGTAGTATTTTAGGCAGCTTTTATCAAAGCACTGCCCACTCAGTTTAAAATGTTTCCTGTAATCTACTCTAGGTACTAAAATAATCAAGCTTCCTCTGTGCCAATATTTAAATTAGCTGCTGTCAGTGGTCTCGCTTCCGTGAACCAAGTTTCATTAAAATCTGTTCAGCCAGTGTGAAAAAGTATAAAACATATCTTCTTCCTGCCCTTATCCCATATTGCTTGGTGTCGGCGCAACACGTTTCCTTCTTCCATTCTGTCCTGTTACCCGTGAAACTATCACTTACTTCCTTTTCTTTCATATCACTTCTCCAATCCATCCATCTTTTCTTCGGTTTTCCTCTCCCTCTTCATCTCTCCTCTTCACATGACTATACCAAGAAAACTGATTACCTTTCAACTTTTCAGTCACTGGCGCCACTTTCAAAAGTGATTGTCCATAGGTACTATCGGAATTGAAAAGCTTATTTTATGGGAAAATTATTCGAAGTTTATTTTTTGGATAACTTTGTGATAATTGACTATACCTGTACATAAATTTGGTTTCATATTTAGGTTTGGTTTAAGAATGATAAGACAAAGTTGTATTTTATTAATTATTAGTTTTTGAGAAAAATGAATTACTATTCTCAAAAAATTAGTTAATATACTTAATAACCGTACAGACGTTTTCCATCGAAAGTGGCATTTTCGATCATTTACAAGGAAACAAACTTAGTAAAACATATCGAAACTGCCAAAATCGATAGTTTACGTCATTAAAAATTCTACGTACGCAATCCTAAACGGCATTTTCGATATTATTTCGTATACGTACCGCGCTGAATAATATTGAAACTAACAAATCCGATTTATTACCTGTGAAACACTTTTAGAAAACACAAAAACGTTTTTAATGTTATAAATTACAAATATAGTGCCAGTGTGGAGCTCCTTCACAGGATATGTGTCACCTCCTTTTCCTGCCCAACATACACTACTACCTTCACCCTAAGAGGGAGACAGAGCTGTCCAGGTGGCTAAATATTGGTCGGACAAAATTTGAGTCAAATCGACACGAGAAAAAGAAGAAGAAGAATTTTCGAACATTCGCAAATTCGGTAGTTGCATCTCATAAGCCATACGCGCCACTACCGCGTATGCACGTGATACTTAATTTTCGTTCATATACGACATTCTGATATTTTTCGATTTAAAAAAAGCAATAAGCACTGATATTATATCTTTATTAGTACGCATATTAAAAAATAGGTACCTATATGCTAAGCTTAAAACAAAAATTAAAAAACATTGCTAATTTTCAGTTTCGATACTTTACATTGATCGTCGAAACATTGTCTTTTAGTCTTTTCGTTTTCTATAATAAATATTTCCTTATACTTACGCTACTGCAATTTTTCTTTTCACCTACAAGATCCATTCATTATCAATTTTAACAATTAATTTTGTCTGTTCAGGACCATCATGCCCTGGCTTAGATCTTCACTTCTGGAGGAAGGTGTGCCGATCATGTCACTGTAGCAAGGATGTTCACGATGTTCAAGATGACGACCTATCAGGATGGGCACAGTTTGAGCTGCTGGGCACAGCCAGACCTAAGAAGGCTTCTAGTAAGTAGTTTTGTTAGAATATACCTGTTACAGCTAACTGCTTCACTATTCAGCTAATAGCCTAGCTTAGTAACTAATCAGTGCCGTTCAACTAGCGTCCAGAATGATATTTAGCCGTTGCATCTAAGGGCCGAGTCACACCGGAATGACAACGGCCGGTAGCGACGCGGAGGGCACTTTTAGCGTGAAATAAATTTAAACTTTATCTACACAGTATATAGTATAAATGAATTTAAATTTTGAGTAGCTCTTTTAAAATGTGCACGCAGCGTCGCGTCGCGTCTCGGTGTGTACTGATCCTTAAGTAGTCTGTGTGTACTAATTGTAAAATAGTAACTTGATTTCCAAAATTGGTACCCCGACATTGCTCAGTGCACACTCGGCCCGACCACGAAGGAGATGTGGGACGACTTAGATGTCGTCCTTAGAAATTGGCAAGCGGAACAATGGAAAGAGTGAAGGGAGGCCTTAATCCAGCAGTGGGACAATATAGCTAGATATAATATTAATATTAGAAAAAAAGTATACTTGGAAGTTGGTAGCAGATTCTTTTGTAGACTTCTTAGGTTGTGGCCAAACTCAAATAAGTAGAGTAGTTGTAGTATACTCAAGAGCGAGATTAAATGAAAAGTTCTGTAGATCCAGTTTCAGTGAAATTATTACTTTTTTGGTGTACAATTAAGCTTAAAATTACTTGAATAACTCAAATAATACTTTTTAATTTTTCAGTGCCCCTGATTAAAATTCGAGGAGTAACGGATAAACCTGTCAAACTTGACTGGGTGCCTCCAAATGCTTCCACAGAGCTGGTAAGATATACTTCTAATGATAATCTAATTAGATATCTTTTCTTTCCTAAATACAATAGATTTTTTTAAAACACAGCACACATCTTGTAATTCATATAAACCAACTTGCAATGCCAACTGCATTGCTCGTTGGTTGGTTTTAATTTTGGAAGGCGGTATTAAATAACGAAGGGACAAAACTATTATAGAAAAACCGACTTCCGAAATTAAAGTTGTTTTGTACTTTTCAGTGTTTTTCAAACATTGAAGTCAGTTGTATTTATTTTTTATTAAAAAAATTAGGAAAAATCCGACGAAACATTCCATTCCACCATTGGGTGGTCCAGAATCATGTATTGGATCCATGGTATTCGTTTGTGCGTCGATGTCACCCTGTATAACCATAATTATTGTTCCCCAGGTATCCGAGTACATGTCATGCCTGGGCTCGCTGGCGCCGGTGTCCGGCTCGGACGCGGCGCGGCGCCGGCGCGCGCAGCTCCGCACGCAGCTGCCGCCGCACGACGTCGCGCCGGCCGTCCGGCAACACGCCAGCGACTTTGAGAAGTCCGAACACACTGTAAGTACTGACATTCTTAGCTTTTTAAATTTCCGGGACTTCTGAATGACGTTGATCATAGCATGTTGTGTTGTTTCAAGCTTACTACAAAAATCGGTTGAAATTTGCCCTGCTAAGATACCGGCTTCTTTTATGAAAGGGAATAGCCATAATCTACCTGGTGGACCGTAGGATATATAAAATATTTGGGTGAACCCCGTTCGAGTATCAATGCGTCAATGTCGCACGTCGGCGAAATTTGGTAACCTAAAATTACATCTTCCACACAGTATTCCTTCACCATTTATAAAATAGTGAATGGCTGGGTTCGAACCTGTGACCTGGCTTACCTGGCCGTTAGCACTGGGCTACCAATGCTCTTTATACCTAATGCGATAAGGTGGCAGTAAGTGTTTTGTTGCTTAGTTTATAAATAATTTGCCACTTGTACATTTCATAATATACTTATTGATAACCGCAAAACCTACTCGTTTGTTTCCCTATGTATATAGTATGTATAAGGTCCACACATTTTAGAATGCACAAAGTTAGCATGTTGCGCATTTACGTCATTTAATTTAGGTCAGTCTGCCGGTGATAACGGCAGTGATAGTGCCTCTTACTTGCTCTTATAATAGAATGCTATTTGAATAACACATGTTATATCTATTTGATTATACTTGACTTACGTATACATAATTTTTCCCAGGAATACATCACGCGTATCAAAGACCATGTCGTGGGTATGGGAAATGTCGTCAGAGTGGCACCTCTACAGAATGGAGATGTCTTCTCAGTGGAGAGCAGCAAAATACACTCCGCACCCAAGTCTTACGCCTTACCACTGAAGATATCCAATGTGTCCAGAGGAGTGAAGTACAATATTGTCCCGAAGAACGCTTCAGACAAGAAGTTAGTCCTAGATACTCAAGGAAATGTCGTTAGCAGTGCTGCCAATCTGCCAGACTACAAGTCCAGCCCTATTCTAAGTCGCATTGTCAAAGACAAACTCCATGTCATGCGTATTGAGTCCGATCGTATAAAGAGTGCAGTGGAACATGGTCCTGTCTATGATAAACTGTTCAAAAACTTAGAGGACCTAAATATGCCAGTTGAACACGATGTTTATCTACAACCAATCAAACTGTTCCGTGAGGAGTACAACAGTAATCCTCAATTCAAGGACGAAACCAATGAGTTCTCCAGCAAGTCACTTGGAGCTCAAATCATGCCAGACTTATGGTCTAACAGCAATAACAATGTTATTGGTACAGCTAAACTAATGGATAGCAGAATACAGAAGGGAACTATATTCGCTCCTAATGGGGAGATATGGAGCTGGAAACATGAACCAGTAACTCCTGAACACAGTGGCACCCTTTGCTCTACCAAGATTAATCCTCAGTACTCCACTGTTACGAAGCCTATAAACCAAGTAGAACCTCAACAGACTGCACCTTTGAGGGAGTATCTAAGAAGTCACTCTGAGGATGATCTGCCACCTCCACCACTGCCAAACTATAGCACATACCCTGGTGCTGTATCATCAGCTCCCGGCTCTGTGCCACCACCTCCCGGCACAGACTGGAACAATCAGCCACTAGATAACATGCATCCTGTTGGCGAAAACGCTGACTACCTAGCTCTTGCACAGAACTACGAAAATCCTGATCAAATTATTGATCAGCTTGCAGACTTATCGCTCAGTCCTGCTGAGGTGGAGTTCAACAGGAAGCTTTATAATGAGGGCGTGCCCTGCCAGCGTTGTAATAAGTCGATGTTTGCTGGCGAAGTCGCCGTCAAGGCTGAGAGGGCTGGCCACGAGGCTATTTGGCATCCACAGTGCTTCACTTGCAGCAAATGTAATGAGCTGCTGGCAGATCTCGTGTACTTCTTTTACAAAGATGAGATTTACTGCGCCAGAGATTTGGCCGATGTGTTGGAGATCCCGCGTTGCGCAGGATGTGACGAACTGATATTTACCCGTCCTTACACGGCTGCGGAAGGAAGGGCGTTCCATGTGCAACATTTCTGTTGCTACCACTGCGATGCACCGCTTGGTGGGAAAAAGTATGTTCCAGATGATAAGACAGGTCTCCCAATATGTTTGCAGTGCTATGATCAGTTCTACGCGGAACGTTGTCGTGCGTGCAGCGGTGTTATTGGGCCAGAGCAACAGGGAGTATCGTGGGGCAATATGCACTGGCATGCTGAATGCTTCATATGCTCTGGTCGAATGTGCGGGAAAAGTTTACTGAGCGGACGTTTTGTCGTCAAACAGGAGATGCCATTTTGTAGCGTGCCATGTGTCCAGAGCAGAATTAAGTAAGGGTCATCTGATTTATAAAATCCTAGAAAAAATTGGATTAACAAATTGAAATTATGTGAAATTTGAAGAGATAGTAGTATTCTACTATATATTTTTGGTAGCAAAGAGTATTTTATTCCATATTCATGAATGCCATTATTATAGTTTTGATATAAAGTATTTTATATACAAAGTACAGTTTACATTAGTGTGTGTAGTCTTATGGATTAGATTATAAGTATACAAGTTTCGGGATGATAAGTCTCTCTACATGGGCTGATAATTATAATGTTTGTTGTTAAAGATTTGGTAGAACTGAAATAGTTGCAATGTGTCTCACATTGTGATATGTTTTTCAATTTGGGACCAATAGCTTAGGAAGGTTTTCATGCATTCCAGTGCTTTATTTTCATTGTGTTGCTATATTTATGTTTATTTAAGGTCTATGTTTAAACTTGTGTTTATCAGTATCTTCAGTAATAATTTATTTTCATGTTATTCCAATGCAAATTTAAGATTTGTCTTTAGAAATTAAGAACAGAGTGTAAGTTAGTCCTATAATATTAAAATGTGATAATGTAAACGATTATGGCGCTCGTATGGTCTTAGAAAAAACAATTATTTTTTGATAAAATGATAGTGAATATAGAAATATATTTATATTGGGTGCAACAGGAAGAAAGTGCCATCTGTATTATTTTTGGATGATATATAATAAATAAAAATTCTTAAGTCTTGTTTTAATTATCTACACTTTAGTCCCAAGCTCTAAAGCCATTTGTCCGTTAGTATGTAGAACCTAATAAAAAACTTTTTACAAAAAAAATAAACCAACTTCAATGTTAAAAAACACTGAAAAGTACAAAAAAAAAAAATCTCAGAAGTCGGTGTTTCTATCATAGTTTTGTCTCTTCGTTATTTAACACCGACTTCCGAAATTAAAGTTATTTTGTACTTTTCAGTGTTTTTTAACATTGATGTTGGTTTAATTTTTTTTTAAGTTTTTTACTTTTCATTGTTTAGTTATGGTACCACCACTAAAAAGTACCACTTGGCCAAACTTAAATACCTTATAGCCAGAGTGCACCTCATAACAATTCTAATAATCCCAAATATGGTTAGATTACATTAATTTACCTTCCGGTTTTATCACCAGATCAGTTCGATACATCCCCCCCCTTTTCTTTCAGTCAGTCATCGACTACACGTATTTCTGGTGTGATTGTGTGATCCTACGAGGAGTTCTGTTCCCTAAATTCAAAGTTCATGATCAGATCATAACAATATTTCTATGGGACCAACTTGTAAGGACCTTTCAATCAAAAAAATATTTTTCGAAATCGGTCCACAATTGACCGAGATATTGATGAACATACATAAAAAAAAACACACACATTCAACCGAACATAGAACCTCCTCCTTTTCGAAGTCGGTTAAAAACACACTGCAAAAACCTAAGTTACATAATTATAATTGTCTGTCTGTACCTATGATTCGTCGCCTTTTTGACAGGACGTCGCATATTAGGTAGGTAGGTAATCAGATTAGATTAACTTTTTCTAATATGATGATAACAAAAATCAACGTGTTTTTAAAAGGTAAGTGCGGGTTGACTCGCGTACGAAGGGTTCCGTACCGGACTTAGCAAAACAAATCATGTTTGTTGTGTGGGAGCCCCATTTAAATATTTATTTTATTGTTTTTAATATTTGTTGTTAGAGAGGCAACAGAAATAGGTATATCAACTTTGATTTTAACTGGCTAGCTATCACAGTTCATGAGATACAGCCTGGTGACAGACGGATAGACAGTGAGTGATAGCAACAGCCCTTTGGATATGAACGATAAAAAAATATTAGTTGTTTGTTTAGGACGCATTAGTTAGGACTTACAGAATTTATAGGTGATTTTCTTGAAAAATGCTAGAGTACATCATCCTAAATCCCACGATACGGGGGATTTTAGAGTGAGGTCTAGGATTTATACTTTTTTTTACAGTAGTATTTTCCTGGCATGATAAATGATATTTATAGAACTGTGAACCACCAGATGTACGAACACAAATATAGTAATAACGGTACTTACGGAATAAAGCAGGCCAGTCTCTGAAATTTCTGCCTATACCTATGGGAAAAAGGTCTGAATCTTTCTTTATGTATTTAGTTAACCGCATGCTCAAACGAAAACTTTAACAGATGACGTAATTGTAATCTAAAATCCATGATCTATAATGTCTTACAAGTACCAATGTAGGAAACCTGATTAGAGCAGTCACTTCCAAAATGAATAACATTCAGTTATTTACTCATTTATCTACTATGGATGTAGGTAACAATACAAAAGGCAGACATCATTAATTTAGCCGAAATATGTCCACTGCTGGACATAGGCCTCCCCCAAGTGTTACCACAACCACCGGTCTTCTGCGTTCATCAGATTCCTGTGACTCTGACCAGGTTATTGGTCCACCTTGCTGCGAGTTCCATATGCATCTAAATAGCCTAATAAAATTTATTATACTATTCAAAAATTGATGATCACTTAATTTAAAGAGAATCAATATAATTTTTATCAGACAGTCATGATATTCTCTCTCAGAAGATTACCAACTGTTAATTTTTCTGACATCTGAATGTGTATCCAGTGACCAGCACTATCTATGAAGGCCAGCTCTGTCAGGGGAAAGTATTCCCTTATTTCCTTCAGGTTATTATTATCTACCTTATCAGATAAAGAGGCAGCTACAGAGTTTTGGTTCTCGGTACTGAAGCCTACTAAAATCTTTGAAAAAACTTGATATGTGTATCTGGAAGTTATCCTTTAGAGCTGCAATATACATTCTCCAAGTGTATGAGCCTGTATTTGATTGTACTGAATTGCTTATTAATTCATTAAACCCCAAGGGAACGCCGGCGGCATTCACTTTGCCCTTTTTTTTTATTGTATCTCTAATTACGGTATTTGAAAGGTTAAGAAATTCATAGTTTGATGTGTATGTTATACCTAAGTACAAATCAATGTGAACTTATTTGGGAAAAACCAATTTAAGAAACAAAAAGCTGCAATAGTTATTAAAAGTATAATTAGTTAAATACACATAATGCAAAAGTAATATTAATAATTGCAAACTGAAGCGTTTCCTGTAGGTAGACTAAGAAGTGTCCTCAAGCCTTTAGTTTGAGTTTGTTAAGATCATTCTTTAGCTTATTCAGGTTCTCTTGTAGAGCTTCCTGTTTGTTTTCTAAAGCGAATATGTGGTCATCTGCTCTTTTGATCTCTTTACTGATGTACTCCATTCGCTTAGTTACATTCTGAGTAGCTTCTTCTAAGTCTTGCTTTACTAAAACGGGCCCAATCAGTTTATACACTTCTGCGTCTTTTTTCAACAGTACTAACTCTTCTTTTACGGCTTTGTTTTCATTTAACTGACTATCTAATTGTTGTTTCTGAGCGACCGCCTTACGGTATTCTTTTTGTATACCACTCAACTGTTCGAGTTCTTTCTGCATCTTCCTTTGAATTTCTTCAGCCATTTTGATAAAAAGATTGCGTTTATATTATAACTGAACGTTTAAATTTGCTTTTTATTATAATACTGCTTTTTTAAATCACGATTGCTTCACAAAACCAACTTTTGGAGAATTGGAGAAATTGAGGTTATGTTTTTGACATATTATTTGTCATTAATGTCACCATGTCGTTTAGTTGCGTTTTGAGCATTTCAAATGCTTAATATAAATTATTTTTTTTGCAATTTAAATAATTTACAAAAATTTTGTTTTTAAAACTGTTCAATAAACTATTTGGTGTAACCTATTGAGCTATGATATTGTACCTATATAGAATAAAGTATTGAATGTTCGATGAAAGCAAAAGTCGGGTTAGGTTGGGTCAATCCGGAAGGAACTGACTATTTAGATGACGATCGACGAACTGTTCGTTGTGTATTAGGAGACACTCCACGAACTCTCAAATACTAGGGGAAATAAATTCTGTGGTGGAAATCAAAATAATAAAACAAAAGAATAAAAATTACAAAAACGTTTTTGTATTTTATTTAAATAAAAATGGTATTTACTTACATTACAGTAATTATGAGATCCTATTTATAATATTTGTCTTCATTTTATTATGTTATGATATGATACCAAAGCCTTCTTAATTGGGTGGTTATGGGCCATTCATTTATTACGTAAGACGATTTTTACTAGTTTTTACCTCCCTTTCGGGAGGGAAAATATTGATGTTTAATATTTAGTACGTAAGAATCTAAAGGAAAAAAATTATAACCCTCCTTTGGCTTTGCCTTAGTCGGGTAAAAATAAATATAGGTTTGCTTGTTTTTGATGTTTATTTTTAAAAGTAACAATTTTTAGGAATGTTTACAAAGTGTGTCGTTTACGCAAACAAGTAACGTGTAGTGACGTTGCCATAGAATAGTTTACCTATACGCATCCGAGCACACATCGGCTCTCGCGCAATTGCCCTCACATTTTCAAATGTTACCTTTGCGTATTTTTTTAATCTTACATAAGAACTATGTATCAAGATTCCTTTCCATCCCCTTGTAAGGAAAAATAAGATACCTATGGTCGAACCCCTTCTCCCCCTAAATGGTCTTATATAATAAATGAATGGCTCCTTAGGAAAGATTGTCATTTTTCTTTGCGCGTCTACGGTAGGTTCCTCTGGAACGAGTTTCCGTTGGTCAGTGAAAATTATATTTTTCCCCGAAGGAAACGAACCTGCGCTATCCAAATTGCAAAGTGCAGAATTATGCTCGTATCGTTCATGTTCTGGACTGGTAACTAAATTTCGGTAAAATGCATTACATTGTTTCATTCATTCATACAATTAAGTGTTGTTAAAAATAAAAAAAGCTGGTTACAAATAAGAAGGATCATGAAATGTAACAGTGCATTGAAGCCAAATTTTTGTGTAATAGGAAACGTTTTATCAAATGTGGTACTTTTAAATACTTATTTTTAACTAACTTACACACTATCAGCCTATGAAATATTATCTGGTGAGATAATATTAATCCTCTTGTTAATAAAATATGGGGTCTCTGCCCTTACTTGTTTGAGCTAAATTGCACTACAGTTTCTCCCCGTATTCTAAAGTCCACATGTAACCTGCGTTGGGATCGCCACTCTTCTTAGCTTGTTCGTCAATGTCTGCAGTCTTTTTAAGTATATGTTGAATAGTTTTATACAACTCAGGATTGGCTGGCGCCGCCGCTTCTAAATTTTCTGACCTTTTTTCAAAAGTGCCTTGTTTTCCAAATCTTTCTCGTACAAATTTTTCGTACAGATCTTCCTCTTCTTCTTCTTCATTCTCTACTTCAGCGTCCTTATCTTTATAATTTTGTTTTTTCTCGGGGTCATCATAATATCCGTAATACCCATTATGAGGTGCGCGATCATCATCATCTTCAGAATCGTTGGCATCTTTGTTATCTTTACGTTTTTGTAATTTTTCTTTATCTTCGAGATCATAGTAATACGGTTTGTAACCTGTCACATCTGGTTGTGTTTGTTTTTTGTCGTCTTCGTAACTATACGGCGAATTGTCTCTGGTGTAAGCTAAAATGTCATCCGGTAATTTTATTTCTGGTAATTTTATCGTCAAGTCATCGAATTTAGTATTCAAATGTTCATCATATTTGCCATCTCTTGGTGAAAACACATCAAGTGTTCCATCTCTGTGTTCCACTTCTGCTTCTTCTTTAGGACTTTCAGTAGTTGGGTTGTCCTTGTTTTCAGTTTTCTTGGCATGATTATAGTTAACAGGAATTCTTTCAAATTCTTGTTTAACATCTCCATTTTGGCCTTCTGCTTGTTTGACTATTTTATCGTTTTGACCGTTGTCATTGAATTGTTCTGGTTCTTTTACGCCTAAAATCGATTCTAAGCTTTCAACTTCTTCACTCACGTTGGGTTCACTTTCGGGATTAATTTCAACGACAGGTTTAACTTCTCCGTCGTCTATGTGAATTGGTTTGTTACCATCCTGTTGCACTTCTGGACTTGCTAAAGTGTTTACATCTGGTAAAGAATTTAGTGTTTCATGATTTTTGATTTCCGGTACAGGTACAGGTGTGGAAAGCGGTAATATTTCCACTGCACTTTTGGGATCTGCAAATTCTAGATTTTCCTTTTGAGGTTCTACTTTCCCATTATTGTTTAAGTGTACTCGCTCGTAGTTAAAGTTTCCTAAATCTACATCTCGTAAAGGAACTGGAGAGTTTTTATTGTGGTCAATTTTCGGGTCTGATTGGTAATTTTGTTGCGGTTCCCTTGTTTCAATACTTTTGTTACTTTCATCACTGCTTTCATTGGAAGAATCTTGTTTTCTTCTGGGGTAGGGGATATGTCGGTCATCGTCAAGGTATTCAGCATTTTTTCTTCGATCTTGAACTCCAGCATAAGTATTTTTACTTCTGTCATCGATTTCTATACTCTCCTTACTTTCAGAACTGTTGGGAGTAGGTTTTCGACTTTCATCGCTTTCAGAACTTTCTTTCCTGTTTTTATTTGGAGTAGAATACCTAGCCTTACCTCTTCGATTATTTTCATTACTTTCTGCACTATTATAAGTATTTCTAGAACCATTTCTCTGTCTTTTGTAGTCTCCACGTTCACTGCTATCATCGTGCCCGCGGCTAGATTCACTGTTTTTATATGCATCACTTTCTCCACTCTCACCCTTTTCAAGGCTGGAGTCACTCTTTTTATAGGTGCCACGTTCAGCACTACTATCTTCGTTGCGACGGGAGTCTCTATTTTTATAGTTTGCATGCTCAGAACTATCATCATTTTCACGACTAGACTTTTTGTTTCGATAATCTTCACGTTCAGAGCTATCTTGATCTCCCCGGTTAAGTTTTCTTCTTCGATAATCTCCGCGTTCATCGCTATCTTGTTGACGTTTTCCATTCCTGTAGTCTCCACGTTCTCCACTCTCTTCACTCTCGCTACTGGATCTAATATTATTACCTCTTTCTCTTTCATTGCTTCCTTCGTTTAGGCTTTCAATTTCGCTCGATTCTTTCTTGAGATCAGGGGCTGTACTTTCGTCTTTCTTAACGTCAGGATTAAGATGACGGGTTTCAATATTGAAATCAGCTAAATTGGCCCCCAAAATTTTGTTTCCTGTATTTTTTAAAGGTGCCAAAATTTCTCCAGATCCATGCACTGTTTCATAATTGACTATTACGGGTTTTTGAAACTTGCTTGGGCGTGGGTTTTTGTTACGTAAAGCGATTGTTGATCGTTTTCGCCGTAAGCTGTTCCTGAAATGACCTTTTTCCTTTATAGGTATATCTGCTTTGTCACCTTTCTTGTACACATATTTTAACACCGTATTGTTATCGACAACTGTATTTTCTTCTGTATTATTAATATTATTAGTATTGTTACTCTCGGTTGTGGTGATAGTCTCACAATCGGTAGTGTTTGTGTTATTATTAGAACAGTGGTTATTTTGAGTTTGTACTGTATTAACAAAACAGTTTTGTGTTCCATTATCTGAATGGTTACATGTTACTTTTTGGTCATTGCTCGTGCTGTTATTCTCAACTATGGTGGCATTGGTCATCTGAGGAATAAATTAGAGTAAACATTAGATATAGAATTACTGAAGTAATCTATAAAAATATATACATACCGTTGTTAGTACATCGATGGGTGTTCAATAAAACCAGTGCTATAATTCTAACATTTATTACAACATACTTGTATTTACACAATCTACTACAAATTAACCATGCATTATTACAAATTACATATTAACTTGAACTAAAAATAAATAAAAAAATAACAAAACTGATTAATTAGGTACATACATAAACATCAGGTTCGATGAAGATAGATGCGATTTTATATTTGAAAGAGCGATTTTTTAATATTTTCGGTTTGGTTTAAAAGTAATTTAGTGTGCGCTCTTAGGGCTACCTAAACAGGAATCCTAATCCCTGTATACATTGAGTATTGAGTTGGCATAAGTAAAGAAAGAATTGTATCTCTAATCACTTGCAGTCAATGGCATAGCGTGGATTTTTGCCGCCCGGGGCGATCTGGAAATTCACCGACCCATCTATTTTTATTTTAGGTCCAAAATATATTCATAAAGTCGCATATGTTTTTCTGTGACTTTTTCTTAGTATACAATATTATCAATTTCGATAGGTCGTGTCGCAATCGAAATTAATTTGAAATACACTACAAACTACCTACTACTCTTCAAAAATGGAGGTGCCAAGAATAGGCGAGAATAATCAAAAGTTTGCATATAGCCTACGACACACTTTGACAACTTTGTGTAGAAGGGAGAATGTTGGAAGCAGGACCGGAAAGGCGTTAGAAATTTTTTTGCAACTTTATGTAGGTGGTATGCCTGTTACAACGGGCGAAGAATCATGTAAAAATTAATTCATGTCAAATTTTATCGACAGAGAATACTCAAAACTAATGGTAACGCCAAATAGAGGTGCCTTCTTTGGTTGTAGTTAAAAGAAGTAAATCATACTTAGCGGGGTTTGCTTTTGGGGCCATCAGTTAGTGTGGCGGCCTCGAAGTGAAATAATTAAATGAAAAATCAAATCATAGGTGCGATTATAATATGAAACGAAATAGTTATGTTTTGCATAAGGTGTTGTTATTTATTTTTCAAATTACGCCGCCCTCTGCCTATGTGTCGTCTAGCCCCCCCCCCCCTTCCACACTACGCCATTTAAAACAAAACACACAGTTAAAACAATGACAATAGCGTTTATCTTCATGAAAGCATAGATGTATTCTTATTAACGAAATAAATGTACAAGTTTCTATGTTCAGTATATTTAAATAAGACAACGTGGTAGGGACTTATAGGTAAGTATGTAACAACACATTTTTGTCGATGTGGTCTAAATTCCAAAGATTTCGAACTGAACATAAAAACTAAAACTGTAACCAAAGACTAATAAGCAACGAATCAAGCCTACTTAATTTTTTTAAGTCGCTTTTTCTCTTACTGACTACGGTGATAATAGTCTATTAACTACTGGAGGATTCGTATTGATAGTGAATAAGCGTTTATGGTAGGAGCCAGATTTTGCCATATTATTCGTTCTAATTTCAAAAACGGTAATAAAGACATAAATCTGTCTTGAATTGACATTTACAGTGATAGATTTTTTTTTATTTTCTAGTAATGAAAAACATAAAAGAAAAGGTCAATGTATTTACTTTATTACTATAACTGCCGTCTACCTTAGGTACAAATAATGAGAATGAATTTATGGCCAGACATACAAGTTGGTTCACTAAATAGAAAGTTTAGGCGATAATTATTTTTTAAATTACTATCTCTATCAACCTGCAATAATTAAATGAAATAGAATGACTTTTTGCTGAACGATGTTGAATTTTAATATTATTTCTATGCTATCGTGTGAGATGGCCAGCGTATGTAATTAGAAATAGGTATTATCAGTGCATTTAGATATTGACTACATAATAGGTACAGCCCCCTAGCCAAGGTACAACCGTTTCGCTTGCGTCGAACGCTTCGAGTTGGCCACGCGCCCAATCGAAGGGGTAAGTGGACAAAGGTGTTACCTACCTCCTATTACGATTTACTGGTAATATTTCTGCTGTTGGCACATTTCAAATCTGAAAAATATACTTGATTGACAGTTAAACCCTTTGCTAGCATCTATAAATTGTAACGAATTGGAATTGCCGTGTCTTAAATCCATGGATCGATTTACTATCAGTTAAAACCTATGTTCATGCATAAAAGTTAGATTTTTTGATTTTGTCAGATAACACCTTTGTCTACTTAACCCTTCTTTTGTTCTGACCATGTGACTGAGCATTGAGATGGCGTCATTCCCGTACATTTGAAGCTTTCTACTAGCGTTAACTTTTGCAGATTAGCAACTTGGCTAGGAGTACAGGGACCGTTTATTTACCAAACTACCAGCCTCCAGCGGGCATAAGTTGACTTCTACTGCTACAGGTGCTTTATTAACTACAACATAAAATGTGAAGGTATTTTCAAAACTACCGTAACTTAATTATATGGCAATTAAAAGCACTTTTGCTTCGACTAAGCCATCTTCTATGTTTTTGTACAAAGTTCCTATTCTATTTATAAATAGTTTTTCTTAAAATTAACATACTTGATCGGTTGATTGCACTTCGACACTATTTTGGCACATTTGGCGTTAGTCGATCTTCATTTCTTAGTGAGTCAACAACCAAATGGAATTAGGGTTTATATTTAACAGATGACTTAAAAGTGCATAACGATAGCTTAAATTAGACAGCTTTGATTTAATCAGACAGTTTATACATTAAAAACAATCTAACCGAAGCTATCGTAGTGCTTCGTGTATAATTCTATGATACACTATAACTGTCTAGGATACATTTTAACAAAGACCTCTACATTATACAGCAAAAATCAAAACGAGAAAACAGTACAAAATGACGATGTGGTCAATGTTAAAAATTCAAGCTATGTAACCTTTTTGCAAAGACTTAAGAACTCTAAGATGAATAAAAAAAAGTAATTTGAACGTCATTATAGTCCTAATTCTATGGAATTATTAAGTACTATTTTCTTTAATATATCTAAACCAAACTCAAAAATTGCGTTTTTTTTCCGGCCAGTGTTATTTAATGCCAGGGCTCTAGAGAGTTCGGGGTCACAGACTTCGCAAAAGGTCATTTAGCTTGAACAACGTACAGTTACACCGTTGACTATATCATTACTCTATGTGATTACTCTAGGAGCTAGGTGCTGGTGCAACTACTTCTTGCCCAAGTACGGGTCGTATGTGAAGCTACTCACAAATTGTTTTGCGGCACCGCGGAAGGGCGCGGGTTCGGCCCACTTACTGAAGTCCATGGAAGGAATAACTCCACTTCTGCATGGTACACGCGGGTTTCTGAAAAGGGAGGAAGAGAAAGAGTTATAAAGATGAGTGAATGATAGATGCCATGCGGCGTACCGTCAAGTTACGAGTTAAATGTAATGCAACTTTTGAGGAAAATCCTCAGAAGTTCATAAGACAAATGAATCTTAAGTAAGTATATCAAAAACATGCAGGTATTACGTAATATTACTACTTACAATTCATGGTCAGGCAAGACCATGGGGTAAAGTTGAACGGTGTCAATGATGTCGGTGTTATCACAAATTACACGCGCCAGACGTGCCTTCCTGACCTCAACCAGCTGTTCAGGTGTGAACGATGAGGGCTGGTTAGGGAGCTCGAACCTAAAAATAAGCACACAATTAACACAGTTACAGGATAAAGAGGGTTGGCGGAATAGGTCCAAAAAATATGAAACGATTTCTTACCAGAATCTGTCACCTCGTCTTGAATAAGAGAACTGAGTTGCGATGATGCAAGCGAAAGTGGGTCCCAACATAGAACCAGGCAGAGGACGCTCGGACACACCACCGGACCAAAGATCCACGTCAACTGGATGATCGAAGATAGTCTCGTATTTCTGAACAGTGGCGTTGGGCATGGATCCGAACAGATCTTGGAAAGTTTCCGCAGGAGGGAGACCGCAGAACTTTCTGAACTCCATGTAGCCGGGAATACCGAACTCACGACCTCTTTGCATGTTGAAGGATACCAAGTCCATTCCGAAACGAGCGCCAACCTTCTTGAAGAGATGGTTTGTTACTTCCTGAGTGATAGAGTCGTCCATAGCCTGGGCTACTTGGTTCATCAGACCCATGACGTATTCATCGAGGACACCAGCCCTGTACAAATCGTATGGTCTACGAATGAGGTCCGACAGTCTCTTGGAGGCTGGAAAAATTACGATGGATATGAATTTTTGGTTTTAATTATAAACTAAATATTGGTATTATGTAAATGACTATAGATAGCTTACCGATGAATTTGTGAGCCTTGGACCATCTTTCAACAGCAGTAGGCAATAGAGAGTGTCCGAATCGGTAAGCAGCTGAAGCGAACGAAGCGATGACGTCAGGGTTGACTTCTGGATCGTATCCGTCCCAGTAACCCTGAAACAAATCGATCGATCAGTCTTTGCAATCGCTAAGTAGAGCATCGCAAGATGACACAAGTTCAATTACCTAGCTGTGAAATTGTTACATCACTGAACTGTGATCGATGACCAACATTGATCGATAGAAAATTTGTAAAATTATATTGAAATCGTACTCAGTTTATTTAGAACACGAATTGTATACCCATGAATTGACAGTATTTTTATTACAGTATTTATTTCAAAGGTTCTTACCTCTTTTTCAAGCACTAAACCGAACTTCTCCATAACGTCTTTTCCAAGTAGGATGGGCAAGAATTCATTGTAAGTTATGTGTTGGATCTCGGCAATGTTGATGCGTCTCGCTTCTTGGAAGAGAGTCTCGTCGTCCCAGTGAGGATTGACCTCGGCCAGACCGTTGGCGACTCTGTTGTGTTCACGGGCCATGAGAGTGTGCATCACAGTTAGAACCAATTGTTCGTTTACACGGATTTCACCTTGAAAAAAAAATTAATAATAAATGTTGATGACAGGTAAAAACTTTTATAAACATTGACTGCCATAATAAAAACACAGTGAAGAAGTCGTATCAACTACTTTCACGCGAAGCCGCTGGTAAAAGCTAGTGCTAGCTATATGGCTTATGATGGCAATGTTGATTGCGTAAAAGTAACAAACATAATACAATAATAATATAATCTTACCAGCTTCAAAGCAGTACATGTTCTTGTTAGGCCTAGTGCATCCTTCATCAGGGATGTCAAGTTTGAGAGGCAGCAAGTCCTTGAGACCATACTCTTTGAACACTGGGTTCATACGCAACAGACCACCGAAACCAGTACGCAGCTTCCTGAAATTTATCAAATTATGGAAATGAACATAAAATTTTATATGATGTAGAATGTTGCAATTTGCCATTTTAGAAATCACATTATGTATATTTATGACTAGACTTTAAATAAATGCTGAAAATCGAAAGTGGCTATTGGCTAAAAATTTCCTCTTCTATTTCCGTTTGTAGGCTTGCGGTCATCAGCCAAATTATCACGGGCAAAGTAGTGCTTTTACAAAATAAAAATAAAAAAAAAACAACCCAGAATTACAAGTATTTTATAATTTTTCGTCTAAAAGTATGACAAAGTACTTTACCTGGCAAATTTCTCAGTCACACCATACACTGTGTTTCCATCTATGGTTCCAGTTAGAGTGTTGAATGGAACTCTTGATCCTAAAACATAAATTAACGTTCATAAATTGTTATGGGCCTGCCAATATTATTCTACAGCAAATATGTCACGTCACATATCTCCTACGTCGTGATTGGTTACGGTCTTATCTATGCAATTAAGGACAATCAAATTATTAAATGGTCTATTATCCATCAAGTGAACTGGTCAACCTTCAGCTAGTGCGCCAGATTTACCCAGTCTCCTCATAATGTCTGTATATTATGCGGCAAGTAACGAATTTATTGCATGGAGTCGTTAAACATACAATATTATCATAAAATTAACTGTGCAATGTATTGCAATCGATTTCTTAATAACATGTTTGCAACAGAGAGGTATTGCAATTTAGTCAAGTGTCTTTTAGCTATTATGAAAATTAAGCGATATGGTATCGTTCATTTGTTTTATTCATCAAGAAAGCGGCGCCCCGTAGCGCTAAGCTCAAAATGTGATCGGCTTTTGCTTAGGTATGTAGCATTGTAGCTACAAATATCTCTATAGGATTTGAATCGTTAACTGGTTTGTTATTCATTCTCCTTTTTTTATATATTATAATAGCAGCTAGGTTGAATGAGTGAAATTCTAATACGTTACCAACAGATTTATTGATTACAACATTCAAATCGTGCTTGCCAATTGCCAAATCATTAACAAACCGCATCCTAATGATAGCTCTGGTGCTCTCTACTTAGGCAAAAGGCACAATACCTACATTTATCTTATCTGTAATCTAAACGCCAAACACGACCGGACAAACCAACCTCTACACTACATTGCGCAATCTAAGAACAACGTAATGATCAACACTTTCCCTGTCCGTAGGCAGATGACGAGATTCCGAGATTATCATCAAGATCTAACATTAAATGTTCATGAACAACTGCGCCACTGAGGTCACTCCACGTCCGACTACGCGCTGTGCCAGTTTGGACATAATGCGGCTGTTAATACCGCACTTTGTATGCGGTTTCCTTAATACAAAGCGTAATCGTAAAATGAAAGTGAAATATCCTCTGGTTTATTTCCGGAAATGAGAAAATATTTTATGGTGGATTTGAATTAGCTGAAGGCAAATTGTAGAACAATGTTGGAGAGTTTCAAGTGTCTATAGTTTCATTCTACATAATATGTCGCAAAACAACCACAATGAGAGCGAAACATACGTCGTATGAAATTGAATATGATTTGTATTTTCAGAACAATAGCCATGATTTAGGTAAATTGGATTTGCCTGTTAACGCAATTGATGGTCGGAGACGAAATTACGAGCGGCAACAATTTAGAAAAAAAAAAACAATAAGTAAATCGCGTGAGAATCAGTGCGTTTGACCTTTGCTAAAAAGCTAAATTTTATTTGTATTTTTGGGAGTGATGTGACCTTACATTTCTAATAGTTTCAAAGTCACAAAAATTCGAAGGCATTCAATTAAAATTTTTCAAATTCTAGTATATTTTCTTTATATATGTGTAAAAACCTTACCCAGACGGCAGCCGGGCCTTGGAGACGGGAAACCTCGCACGAAGTCGATGCACTTAACTCCGAACAGACGGTAGAAGTAGTCATCGTCAGGAATGCGGATCTCATTGCAGTAGGGGTGCTTCAGGTGAGGGGGGCGCTTGCAGCACTCCTCGGGGTCGTTACGGTTTATAGGGTCTATTGGGAAGAAGAAATAATAAAACACAAGACGGTATACTGCACTATTAAGGCAGGATTTGATCAGATTAAAACATTGAGATCAGTTTTAAACAAGGATAAAAGATGTCTTAAGCTGTTATACCTTTTGTGTGATGTCACACCTTCAAAAGCCTGGAAAGGTACTACTTAATATTGAACTATAAAAATTGTTGAATAGTTGATTCAACCATTAATCTTACCAAGAGGAGTAGCAGTTAACGTATAGTCGTGATCCATGAACTGTCCCCAGGCAATGACCATGACGGTACCAGCGTGATCGTGGAAGCCTTCATCAGGGTGCATCGTACGGGACACAACACGGGAAAGCGGCAGGTCCTTGCCATGATGAGCAATACGCGGCGAGTTGATACCGTCGGCGAAAAGCGGCCCTATTAATCTGAAAAGAGGAAATATATGACACACAAGTTCCATAATATGTAAGCGGGTATTTTCTACACCTACTCGCCAGGGGGCTTTGCACTGCGAATTTCACTTTCTCGTTCAAGCCACAAACTTGAATATGTCTTGAATCTCGGTTTTGTTTTATTATAGACTTATCTGATTAGGTGCCACTTTAGAAACTTGGACAATACGCGTCTGAATGAATCATTGTCGTTAACATTTTATAGAATAATTTAGATTGCTATCGGAGTTCCTGACTAATTTGTCATAGATTTAAGAATTTATTTCAACGCAGTTTGAATGTTGGTGCGAGATTTATTCAATATTGTTTAAACCGGTGTAGGGTTTAAACAATATTGAATATCTAATCATCCATTTTAAGAAGCATGAATCATACAGTAAGTAGGTACTAGAGAGGCTATCGAACCGCTGGGTTCCGTTAAAGGCATGACTAAAGGTGTGAAACATATTGAAGTTTAATAAACCCTTTTAAATGCTTTTCCGGCGCACCCTGTGCAGTTAGTTGAGCTACCAACCTTGCTTACGAGATAATAATCTTATAATACTACAGCACGACTTAAATAATATGTTATCTTGTGTAGTTTTGCGTTAGCTATGGTGCGGCCGGCCGGTATGTTTCTGTCGCTTAAATGTATTGTTATCATAAAACTTAAATGTGTCTGTCACCTAAAGACAGCGACATTAATTGGCGACAGAAGTAGTACGGTGGAAGCCGTTATGCTGCTAAGTTCATGCCGTATCCATTTATTGTTTGCTGAGTAGTAATTTCGTTTATTTACCTCTGGAAGGGAGCCATGGTAGCACCCCAGGTGGGGTTCTGCAGGTTGTTGCACAGGCCGTCGTAACGTCGGTATTTGCCGGCGCGGCACTCCACGTGGGAGAACACTGGAGGACATACTTCACGGATGAGCGTGCGAGACGTGTCGATGAGAGGCAGACCCTTCTCGATCTCTTCGTAGGTCAGACCGTACCTGGGGAAGAAGGTTATAGGTTATTTTTGCTGAACATATTGTAAAAACTGACGGCAATTTAAGACATGCTGATTATCCTTTGGATGTATGCGGAACCGGGTGTAAAGTCTAGTTAACCTCCATTGAAAACTGGGTTCCTCCGATTAGACAGGTGTTGTGTCCGGGCTAGGCAACTACCCGATAGTTGATTTTGGACTGCTGTATATGTTCTAAATTTCTAATCGCGCAGAGAAATCTAATGCCGCGATGCGGGATTTAGAATTATTAATTCTTACGAGGCGTCATTGATGTCGAAACACTTCATAGCTCTGTATGAAATGCATAAAAGAGAGATAAGATACAGAAGTAATTTTCTTCTTAATTGATTTGAACAGAATCTGAAGCCAATTTGAAGATATTGAATTCGTTTTACGAGTCGGTTTCGAATATCAACCAACACTAGATTTCAATTTCCGCGAAATATTTAAATTCAAACATGATTCAATCATAAAATTAGTGTTTTATTTGTCAATTTCCTTAAGTCTGCCTGTATTAGGAGGTCCAGGTAGCATACATGAACTATTATGGTCATACTCGATGAAGGAATGTCGTAGCATATATGTATCTCTATTAATTTCTAATGTAGAATTGTCCATATTTGATAGTCTGACTTGTTTAGCCAAAGCCAAACTTATAACCGTAGTTTCAATGGTTTATAACAAGCATAGTTTGGTTCCTACATGGAACATATACACCTGTACGGCACCTATGAGACGAGCAATTCCTAGTGTAGGGGTAACGTTTAAGCAAAAATTGCTTTATTAGGGGTAGACCACGAGCTAAGCTTAGCTCGCATGCCGAAATATATTTTTTGTAAATAAGTTTATGTTGATATTGATATTAAAACCGCGCCAATGAACTGGGTGCAAATCTGTAATTTTAGTTGAAAGGAAGACTTTGAATAAATAAATAAAAGCTTGTGCAGACATCAAAATATTAATGTTCATAACTAAAGTGCATATGACTAAGCTCACTTAAAGTAAGTAAGTGCACATATTTAAATAACGATGCATGTCATATACAATATGTCGATTAGAAGCGAACATAATGCGCCGTAGGAAGCAATAGGCATTCATTGCTAACAAAATAACACAAAACGTTAAAGTAATTGATTGATACACTTCACAAACGTTTACTGCAATGACTTCGGTAACGGATATTCAAATGCCAAGGTTTATTAGCAACGTAACGAGAGTTAGTTCAAAGATTTATTTGAGCACTCCAATTATGAAGTCGGTTGTGGGATTAATTTGAGACATTTGGCACTTTAAATGGTATGAGATCATTTGAATTCTATTGCAGTGTGTAATTGGACCATTTTAGATGTTAAATGTATCGCTTTATCGAGGATATTCGGATGACATTGCTCCATATTCAATTGTTTTTAATATGTCTACTCCAAGGATTTATACGAGTATATTATTTATATACCCTACTGGTCTACTCAGCCCAAGAAAATCCGTGACAGAAAAGTCTTGGGAAAACGAAGATGGAAATAGCACGATACTTATTGAAAAAGGTAATTAGAGTTTTGTTTATCTACTATAAAAATATATAATAATAAAAAGAGAATCTGACTGACATGTTAACGCATAGGTGGAATACGCATAGCGGAATATTCGTAGGAAAGCGAAATCATGCACACGAGTTCCTGAATGAAAAAATATGTTCCTTTTTCAAAAGTACCCTCCATAATTGTTTAAGGAGTGTTAAGTGTTTTATAAAATTCCTTGGGTCAATAAAGGTCACAAGACTTTAGCTATGCCAAAAAAAAAAAAATCAACGCAAAAAAAAAACAAAATTCTTTGCAGGCAAAGTGTTAGTTACCAAATTTACAAAATGCTGAGTAGAGATTTTACTTAAATATTATTTTTTAAAGTCATCAATGAGAATGACAGAAGCACCTGATCAGAAAATTAAGATGGGTGTGTCCACAAACGATTCATGTGTAACAAATATGTTACACCATATATAAATAAAGGTCAAATATAATGCATATGTAGTTCAAGGCACCCATGTACAAGTTTTAATTGAATTTAAATTAAGACAATGTGCTGTAGGTCAACCGAGCCAGATACGTTAGTTTAGCACGAAGATTTCGTATCCATTGATTAAATTAAATTTGATTTTGTTGAGTAGATAGGGTTTACTGACCCGTATTTATACATTTCAAAATGTATAACTTGCTTATAAAAGTGAGGACTTTAATACATTTAATAATATTGTAATTTTATTTTTGTTCTTATTTTGATGCATCTAAAAAATAAGTCTTTTCATTGTTCGTTTAATTTACACACATTTCGTTCAATCTATAAACACGATTTGATTGACTTTTCGTCAGCATATCAATCTCTTTTACTGATTGTACTCATATAACGACTCTACTCGTACGAGTACAAGTATTTGAAAAGTCATTGGTAACTTTCAAGGTTACACATTTAAAACAAAAATTCGCAATAGGAAATACGTATCTAGGTACCTACCTACTATGATTAATATCTATTGACCGTGAAATTGCGCAAGATATGCGATTTAAACTATTGAGATAGATCTAAAAGTAATGGAGAGTAATCTATGGTAAATATGAGGAGAAACTGACTAACTGAAATTTAAACGCACAGACGAAACAACTGGGACTAGGAGCGTCAAATTTTGCACGAAGCTTCCTTTCCTGACATAAGCTAGCAACATGAGAGGATTTTCCGAAATTCATCCTCTATAGGGATGAAACGGGGGTCCTAAGTTCGTACAGAGAAACCTTTCACGCGATGCTATTGGTAGAAGATAGTATTATGATGTGTTTGATTCTTGAGGACCAATGTATGTGTCTTTTTATATCATAGAGTGGCAAAACAGCAGGCGGCCCACCTGATGGTACTCATAAGTTATCACTGACGTCTATGAACATCTGCAATACAAGGCAGTATAGGCTTGATTATGGCTGTTTATATATGGAGTAAAAAGCTCATCATCATATCAGCCGATAGACGTCCACTGTTGGATATAGGCCTCCCCCAAGTGTCGCCACAATGAAAGATCCTGCGCGTCCCACATCCGATCTTCACTGGAAAAAGCTACTGCAACATTTATTTGGTGTTTTTTGTGAAAACGAAACTTGAATCTCGCTTTTTTACGAATTTTTATTTTTACTTAACGAAAACATGTATCTCGTATAACATCGCTTGGTCCGTTGTCTTCATAACTTCAATTTTGTTTGAATTATATAATTTTATTTTGAAATTCCGAGAGAAGCTTGACTATACGTTACGGGAACTGGGAAAAATATTATAATATTTTCAGATCTCAAATCGAGAAGAGGTAGGAACTATACCGCCTACCCTTTTTTAGACTTTCAAAGTACCCTTTTCAAATCTGTTAGTTTGAAGCTGACTATGATGGAAAAACCCTCACAAATAATATAATCTACAAAATACTATGTTATACAATATAACTGGAAAGTTTCATCTCAATAACACTTTAAGTTCATAATAAAATTACATAACCAAACATGTGAACTCTATTCTCCCTTCAATGCCATTTTATGATAGCAACATGCATACCACGAGATTTTGAAACTATCATCGAATTTAAAATGAATGCCATATTAAAATATTGTCAGCCGCAAACATATTGACCTGACTGTTGGGAAGAGTCTGCACAGACTGGGCGCCTGAAGATGAGGACGCCGTCGAGGACACCTAAAAAAGGTGGCCAGGCCACCTAAGAGATGCCTACCGACAACGTTAGTTAGAGGTGGCTCGAGACACAATACCTGGAAGGATTTGGGAGAGGCCTTTGCTCAGCAGTGGGAACAAATAGGCTACTATTCGCATCGATAAAGTCGCGATGCTGTAGCGCGTCGGCATCTTTTCTATGACGCTTGTAAATGCGACTAACGCGCGCTAGTAGCGATGCTTTGGCTCTTACGAAACAAGCGATGGCATCGCTACAAAAAGTCGCCGTGGGCGAGGGACCTAAGTGTAAATTTATTTCTGTGGCCCTTAATGTCAGAGTAACAGTTGTGGTAACAGTGACATTTGACATCACACCATTAGCGATATAGCATGGCGCCATTGCTAATAGGTAATCATAATAATAATGTCCAAAGCAGAAATAGTTGACCGACGAAGTCGTTTGGTTACATAATTTTATTACACATAGGCCTACTGGGCACTTATAAAACATCAGAAGCTATAGTACTCGGTTCTTATTCGTTCGTTTTGTACAGAAAAGAACTGGCAAAGACAAGTCGTTAGGTACCCTTTAAAAAAAAATATATGTTTTTGAATATTTCCCTAAAAAAATATCAATAGGTTAGCCCAAGCGCAAGAGCAGTGCCATAAAACAGTGACTATCTGAAACCTACTCCTCGGTAACGGCCAGGAAAAAAATGATTCATAAACAACATTCTCAACTATTGATTTTTTCGTGCGATTTATCAATCGCACAAAAGTATTCTTTTGTCAAAAAAAATATTTAGCAATTTCGAAACTTTTCCTTCGAAACGGCTTGTCCTTAGAAAAAATTTACACATAAAAATTGGTTGTTAAATATTCTTTAAAGTGTACATAGCATATGTAAATCAATCAAAATTTCGCAAAGAAAATAGATTTAAAGGTCAGCGAGCTCTGTCCGGGCGCAGTTGGCCGCAATTAAATGCACAGATACTCGTACTGCCACCTAAGGGGGTACGAGTGTTGTGTCCATTTCATTTCGGCCAGATATTTAAGTCTTTATGTTGAGTACTAGCTTCTTATTGTTATCAGATGAACTTTAAAAATCACAAAAGAAAACGTGATTTTTGGCTGCTGTTATATTTTTACCTCTCTACCTATTTCTATCTGAGAGATTGCACTTACGATGCTACTGACTGCAGACACAAAGCTGGTTTTTTATTACCTATTTTTATTTTGTGGCTTGTGTTGATTACAATAGAACATTAGAGCACACGAAAGTAAAAGTTAATCAAGTCATTTGTAAAAAACAACAAAAAGTTGTATAAGTGTCTTTTGTGCTGAAACTCTATATTTAATTTTAGTTTGGTAACGAGAGCAATGGCTGCTGAATGAAAGGAAAAGTAAATAAAAAACCGATCAAGTGCGAGTTGAATTCGCGCACTACGGGTTCTGTACTATTAAGTACTCCGTACTATCTATAAAAACGGCAAAAAAAGATATCTGTTGTATAGGAGCCTCCTTATATATTTATTTTATTATGTTTTTTTAAACTTTTGTTGTACTAGCATCAACAGAAATACATCATCCGTCTAATTATCACGGTTCATGAGATACAGCCTGGTGACAGACTGACGGATAGCGGAGTCATAGTAATAGGGTTACGTTTTACGCTTTGGGTACGGACCCTTAAAATCCAATTAAAAAATAAGAACGTCCAATTCCTATGAATATAAATACGTTCACGTAATATAAAAATGAATGAGTAATTAAATACTTATCTGTATCGATCGTTCAGTAGCCGTTTGACAAGTAACAAGTTACATTGAAACAATGCGAGTCTAATATCGACCTAGATCCGTCAATCAGGCTGACAGGCAGACGTGGAATTAAATTCTTTGTTCGACGACCTTCACGATGATACGTAACGATAAAAAATGTCTGAAGGATATTTTAAAGATTTACTCCCCGATTTTTTAAAAGGAATAATTCACGCGTCACAAACTAAACGGTCGTGTGGACGACGAGCAATGGGTAGGTCACCGTCCGGTCGTCCGGTAAGGATCGAGCCCGAGTCGTCGACAGCGCGTAGTATTCCACGCTTCCACGCGTGCTTCAAAGAGATGTCAGCAAAACCATGAGGACCCAGTGGGGTCGATGTCCGGTAGGGCACGGAAGTTTTTGAAAGAGATAGATACCGTAGTGGTACTGGAACGCAAAGAGTATTTGAAGGAACATAATAATATGTAGGTTTTCGTTAGTAAAAGTCTGATACACTCTTTAGTTCCAATCTAGACTGGGAATAGTGGTTGAAAGATTTGTCACCTCAATTTTTTTTATTAGTAATCTATACAATCCTATTTTTTAATTACTTCGAAACAAAAGAAAAATAGGGCTTTATCGGTACCCGTTACTGATAATATTTTTGTAGTTAAAAGTAAAAAAAAAGAAATCTAGGCGCAGTGTTCCATTTTGAACATCATTAATTTATTCGTTCTGTACAATATTTCCATAAATTGAGTGGGATTTTGGGACATAAACAAACGCTAATTAATTTGCTGTTTAAAATTATTATTTATTGAGACTTTACTTAAATGACAACAAGACAATTTCTAATAAGCCTTACTAATTAAAATTTTGTGATGTATATTGTTTTTAATATTTACAGCTTTTTACAAAATTAAAACGAAATACAAATTAATAATATGGCAGATATTTGGCGCATGCAAATCGCCACCCACTTGGTAATTTACATGCAATACTAAAAGTATGATTTGTTACAGTAATACATGCCAGTAAAACAAGTAACCTTAGTGTTAGTTAAGAAGATCATTAATCAAACAAAATCAAACCGCTGATTTCAACGCCTTGATTTGCAAAAAAGTTGCAACCAACTATAGCTTCTACCAGTGGCTTCGCCTGAGCGAAAATGAAAAAAAAATCGCGAGGTAACATACTCCTCCAGGACAAAAAATTATATATACCATAAGTGCTATGTTCCGGAACATTTAACCCAATTGTGGGTTAAGCTCGCCTGTGTACAACAACTGTCTTCTTTAGTGACGAACAATAATGGTCTATCCATGTGCCAAAGTTCGTCCACAAATATACAAACATTCACCTTTTAAATATTAGTGTGATACATACATCATCTTATACAATAATATAATAAAGACGTAAAGTTTTTTTTTTTTGTATTTGTGATTTTTTTCGTTCTTTGTAGGAAGAGGTAATCTCTGAAAGTACCTACCGGTCTGATTGCTAAAATTTTTTCACCGATAGAAAGCTGGTTTATTCCTGAGTGACATAGGGTATATTTTATGTACGCGAGCGAAGCCGCGGACAAAAGCTAGTAACTAATATTATAAAAGAGAAAAAAAAATGTATGTTCTAAACGGTAATTTTTGAAGGCTGATCTAGATATTTCACTGGTAGAAAGTTCCGATCAGCTAGGTTGAGTGAAATGGTTTTTCCTGAAGAATGCACGGTCTCTGCGCTTTAGTTTACTGAAGTGAAACGTCAGGAAAAAACTAGTTCCTAATAGTAGTAATATATCTACCATAAATACATACTTTATAAACATGACCAATCATCCGACCTTGTATTAGTTTTACTAATTTACATTTGCTTGCATAGCGGATGTCGTAACAGTAAAAAATTGTAAAGAAAACGTTAAATCCATTACCTACTTACAACAAATTATACAGCAGATTTGCATTATAAATTAGTGTTACACCAAAAATAACAATAGTTTAAATGTTGGAATAAGCATAAAATTGCAATTTTAATTTAGATGAACAGAATTCCAAAAAATATGAATTTTATGAACTTAATTTCAGTGTGGGTGTATAATACTGTTTATAGTCATGTTATTAGGTACTAATCCGTTTTTTGCTTTTCATATGCACTCCTATAAGGAGTGAGTTGTTGACTAAAATTGCAGTGAGGTCATGATTAAGATTAATGTTTGTAAACTGATACTTATAGTTTGCAACACACAAAATAGAACTATTCCTAAGTTAGACTAAAGGAGCTAATAGATTTTTTATTTTATTTATATTTATATAATATATTTTATATTATAATTTTTTATTTTTTATGATTTTATTGCGAAATTGCGTTCCAGGGCAACGGTGACGGTGACCATTTCAAACCATCCAGCAATCCAGACCATCTTCATCATCATCAGCCGACAGACCTCCACTGTTGGATATAGGCCTCGCCCAACTGTCAGTGCCATAACGAACGATCCTGTGTGTCTCACATCCATCGGATTCCCGCGACCCTAATCCCAACAGACCCAATTCCGACCGGTACTAAATAAATCTGTAAACGAAGCTTCCTTCCTTACTTAAGTCACATCAAGAAAGCTGCCGAAATCAACACCCGGTCGATACATTGAGCTATAACCAATTAATATAAATTAGCCGCAGCCCCAAAGCTATTGAGAGCTTCACAATACAAATCACCTTTCAAATGATCAATAAATGATCGATTCCAATTACTTATCTATGTTCGATAATCGCCCTTTACTATCAGACTAGGAAGTGAACGGCCATCGCATATTGACGTACAAAGGAGGTACGGCGGTATAGACCACTCTCGCTCTCTTCCGTACCGACGATGACGTAGTAACGGTTGCCGGTGATTCAGCCATGCCCATTGCTCCGCTTATCGCTAATGAGCCGAGATGACATTTGCGCAGGACATTCACTACAAAGGTCAGTACACCTCGTAGGCGACAACCGTAAGATCAAGGTTTAGGTTTAACACCATTTTAATACGTAACGACATGCATGTTCAGCAAATAATTATAAAATAATCGATTAGTGCTTACATTGACATTTAAGCTCAATAAGGTACATAGATTTTTTCTGAACGAATTAGACCAATTAAATTTAATTGGACTAATTATGCTAGAAAAAATTGTACTTCCTCTATTTTATGTTTTATGACTCAATGACAAACTAAAATCGATATGTTTTGCATGTGCACACATTGTTGCGGTTGAGGTTTCAAATTAAACGATCATTTTACGGCTCCTTGATCGTGTGTCACTCGAGTAGCTTGCGATTCGATACGGGGTCGACTAGAATTAGGTCCATGACAGCTGAAGAATAAATGTTAGTTGATTAAGTGCAGTACACCAGAATGGTACAATAGATTCTTTGGTATCTTTCCGCATCGTGAGTGGACGCTGGCCATGAACAAATTGATAGAAGACAAAAGAATGGATTTGAAAGAAGACCAGCCTTGGATGCTCATGTTTCTTGTTTTCAATTAAAACTCGTGTAAGGATAATGAGATCATGTTGTAACCTCTCGTAGGTAATGATAAGGGTTCAGTAGGTGAATGTCGAACGAAAGTTCATTGCGATTCGTAATTAAATCCAATCCATGACTTTGTACGCATTATCCTAAAGGTCGCAATGTATTCAACAAATCCTGCCTAGTTTACCTTTGTTGACATTAAGGAGTTGTTGAGACGGATGTAGAAAGTAGTTTCAAGCTTGAATATATCACCGAATGAATCTTAATGTCAGTTTAATTTTAGCTTACCTTCGGGCCAGGTTGATGGATATGTCGAGAATCAGCTCGCCGACGCTCGCGAAGTGTTCGGCTTTCCAGTCTCCTTTTGGTTGCGAGACCACTGAAATCACAATTGAATATCAGTACTTATGATAGGTTGGTAGGTATATTAAAATCCCTCTACACTTCAAAAAACGATTTTACTTTCGCTGCTATTCCCACACAAAATTTCTAAGGTTACCGGTGCATTTCACATTTTTGTTGAATAAATTAATTGCTCCAGGCCGCTCGTCTTTGGAATACATTGCCAGACAGATCAATCTGAATGTCTGATGATGTTTAAAAATCTGGTCAAGGAACAAGACCTGTGTAACTGTGATTTTATCGTTAGTCGTCATTTACTGGAATATACCGTGGAAATTGATAAGGCCTCCCATTGTATGTGCTTTTAATTTAAGTTTCCTTTTGAATGTTTATATTGGTGTAAAATAAATTGCATAATAAATAAAAATATTTTGTTTAAATTTTGTCGTGTCTTTTTAATTTGCATGTTCATGCTTAATTACTGACAGGAGGTTGAATATTTGCCCCTGTCAAGTTAAAACTGCCAATCTGAGAACTCTTTAGTACAAAGGATGATTCAGCATTTAATATTTGACATGGTGATGTAAATAGTACCCAATGTTATGTACTATAACAAAATGTAGCTGCATTATAATAAATCGAAAGTTCTGTGTAAGATGGTGGTAACATAACGAGTCGCGAAGTCTTCCGGTTCACGCACTTCAACACTTGATGACATCGTAATGTGACTTGCGTGTTTGCGCTCACGAGTAATTTTATTACTTTTTTGTGTCACTTATGACTTCGTATGTTCACATTAAATACATTTTGAGTACCAAAAACGGTTAAATAAAATGAAACTTTGCTGGTGTTCTCGTTCATTTGGTTATCCAACAAATTGTTTCGTAGATTTCGGAAAAGGAAACCTTTAACATAAAATACAGATTGCAAAGTTTAAAATACTCACAGATTCTGTTTCTGCCTTCCAGATAAGCTTGATTGATGGCTTCGTATGTGATGCAGTTGGCCTGTCCTTCGTATCCGCTGAAACAAACAAAAAACACCTTTATTTTCTATGCGTCATAAAATTTATTACTGTAGATCCGTGACTGTTTCTATAATTTAATTGTTCAATAAGTATTTGTGACATTTTTTGTCAGTGTTCGAGTCATATTTGTCGGACGTTGATGTAATCTTCGGATATAGGTTTCGCTTCCAAGTGTTTCTGAACAGACTGTTGGTAAGTATTGGCTATTTTTGAGCGCATTCAATATTCTTAAAAAGGCATTTCTTATTGTGTGTCCATGAATGGAGATTGAGAATTTTTTAAGCCTTAAGAGCATAATAACATCTTAAGTTACGACTCATTATATCTTCAAAGTACACGCATCTGTAGGTTCTGTAAGTACTGTAATCTGGAATTAAAGATGGCGTAAGTACCCATGCGCGGCGCATAATCCACATAATTAACAGCAATAATTCACCCAATCTGAGAGTTAAGATACATATTTATTCGCAATTGGCCCCGTGGCCTACATTCGATGGCAAGTTAAACGTCTAAGGCCGTTCGTTACTTAACTCGCAACATGATAGTAATCGCTGTTATCCAACTTGTTTTAAGTGTTTTCACGTGATTCTAAAATTTGGTAACATCGCTTGAAGATGGCTCGACTGATACCGGAGCACTCATTACCTTTCTAGATAGACAACAAATGGCGTGTTACGTGATAGAACTTGTGGGAAAATAAGACCATTATTAACTGTAAACACATTTAAATTGCTCGCTTTGTGAATAAAACGGTAATTATCGCAATGAAAACATCAATTTTTCGAGTTTGACGTATTAGATACAAATTGCGTTGAAAGGAGATGTTGAACATAATAATTAAATTGAACCAATTAAGAGATTCATTTTCACAATAATTTAATGCCCATGTTGAGATCTAATGAATAATAGGGTAATGTAGAAAATTGCTTGACTAGGTGATGATAAGTAAAATCTTTATTGTTTCTCGTTAACAATAAAAATATTAAATTACAAGTTGAATAGTTTGAATATTTTTAATAATTTGAAAGTCCTTATAAAAGCCTGGGTTACAACATGCTACTACACTCTAATCGAATATTCAAATGAGGCAGTAGGCAGGAAGTGGCGCACGCAGAAAATTATATGGAAATTAAAAACCATATTATAATATCTAATTATTATTGGTTGGCGCCTTCAAGCTTTAGAAGTTTTTGGGATCCTTAAAAAAACATATTGAGAGAGACGAATACATGAAAAAAAAACCTCACATTTCTATAGAAAAGCCACTCAAAACGTTGCAATAAAACATAAATTGTAATAACTTTGTAATTTGCAGCATAAATTATATTAGTAATTATATGATTTGTGCTGTAACTTCTTAAAGTAAATAAATATTTAGGCACATCGCCCTCTACTGGTAGGTGCCTACATGAATAAATCTCTTGTTATTCCTAGAATTTACTTTCAACTGTCATAAATCGATTTCATGAATAATAAATATATTTTATTATACGAAACCATTCTATTTTTACTATACCTATAAATACAGATTGAAGTCCTAAATTTTTATTATTATTTGTGTTCCGGTTTGGAGTCGAGCGACTGTATAATTTTACATAAATATGCGATATTACCAAAACTGTTACATCTAACAAATTGTTGTTGTATTTATTAGAAAATAACTTTCATTGTATTTTTGTAACAACTCACGTGAATATTGGAAAACGTTTCTAGTTTATTCGTACATTGACTTTTGTTTTCCTTTACAGAGAAAGGAGATTTCAATAAATCATTCTATTGCTTAATGTACAAATGGATCTTTAAATGTGACTTATTATGTTCTGCATAATAGTAGTAAATACCCATATACGAGTGTGCTTATATCACTCAGTGATAAAGTAGCATTCTACTGGTGAATGAATTTTTAAATCGGTTCAGTAGTTTTCAAGTTTATTAATTAGAAATAAAAATACAAATATCTAAAAATGCAAATCATTCCCTTTACTATATTATTAGTAAAGAAAGAGCATATTAATCATTTGATGGCATTCAAGCCATCGAATTACACTGATGTTTTTGGTTCTTTGTGCTTGTAATTTGTAGCAAACAATACCTAAACATATCTGTGCCTATTATCCTATCACATTTTTCCCTAAAAGTTGAATTCTAAGCTCATCTACAATACATGGCCCTTTCACCTTTCAGACACCGTCAATTTGAGACACAATAGTAAGACAATAGATGCGCGAACGCCGGCGTTCGCTTGGGGTTTAATGAATTAAAGACCACACATAAATAGTACATTGTTACACTAGGGGTGAAAGTAACTCATTTCGTCCCGAGAAGGAGTTGGCGGGCGAGCGAAGCGAGGTCGCTAATTCGAGGGGTTAAATGGGTTACTTTCACCCCGAGGTAAACACTGTGCTTTTCATTACGAATACGAGGAAACTAAAAATAAAATAAAAAGTTTGTAAAACCTGAGTCGTCGTACCTTTGATTTTAAGTAGGTATCTTTCTTCTGATTTAGGCAGTAAAAGGTATTCCACTACTGCTTTAGCCTCTTCTCTTATGAAATTAGGCGTTAAATCACTATTTTACTCTGTTAAACATAACGTGTTAATACAAATCTCTGTTGTACGAAAACGTAAACAAAACTCGAAAAAACCAACGACTGATTGCCATTTTCCCGCCATTTTGTTTTGTTTTTTTTTCTGCGGCCGGCCAGCTATTCAGCCTCATTAATGAAAAATTTGAAATTAATTGTAAACTTTTAAAAATAAATTATTTTAAAGAAATAGTTTAACAAATAAATCAATAACATTATTTAATTAATACTTGTCTTTAAGTTATTTCAATTTTATATCGTGCTGTGATTGACTGGCTGTATGGAAAATTGGAACATGGTGCAATAGAAATGTGAAGATAGAACTAGTTTTTTTTTTATAATTTGACAGCTGTCAGTTGTAAAGTAAAACTCCCTAGGGATGAAAAAAATCACTTTCAGCCCGCTCCTCAGGCAACTTCAGACCTACTTTCAGAGTATGAGTAATGAAAAATCTTTTTTTGGGTTGGAAATTATCAAATAACTTCATCCATTCTGGTTGGAGCAAGAGAGAGTATCAGCGTATTACTGACTAAAACACATCTATCTTCTTTTGTGTTCCAAGAACACGGTAACTCTTTCGAACACTTCAGCAGCATAGTTGGACATTTGATAGCGCTTTTCAAGGCTTGCTCGTCCCTCTTGCCAGAATGATTAATTTTCAGTCCGTAATGCGTCACCAGAAGGGCCAATTTTATCCTGTTTATTTGTAAGAAGATACTTCGTCAACCTTTAGTTCACCAGAACAAAGGTTATGAGAGTCCCCGAAACGGTCAATTGTGATTAACAATATTTACGAGAATGCAAATGACAGCACAGGTGGGTGAGACGCGGTAACTCTTTGAAGGATTCCGCAGCCCTGGCTCTCAATCTTGACAATCGTTTAATTACACAGTTGTTTTACATCGTGTAGCAATAAAGACACGTCGACGCGCCCGTCGTATACTGACGGGTGGCGGTTGCCAACCGAGTTCCCACGTCCACGATACACTTTACCGAGCCTCTTCGATTCTCACCATCTAGCCTTTCTACGTGGCTACTTGGTGTTGAGTCAGTGGTTCACAACCTTATATTCACTCAGGGCGCTAGAAAAGGCGACGATTTTATTGACTTTATCGAGAATTGGCTATTTGATTATCGACTATTGGCTAGTAGACTCTTTTTTATTTTTATCAAAAAGTAACTAACCAAAATGGCAAGTAGAAAAAAAAAATCCCTTTAATACTAAGTAAGTTTCTTTTAAAATTCAGTAGAAGGGGAAACTGTCAAGTATGAGAGCCACCACATTTTTTCATACCAATATTGATGCTGTTTTCAGCAAAAAATCTTTTTAATGTTATCCGTAGTTTCGTCAAAAAAGGGTCTAAAATATTGTACAAAAAAGTACAGTCAAAATATAAGGAATTGACCACTTGATATTTTTGTAGCGCCTGGCAGTAAAATGGATATACATATTTTGGATTACTGACAACTAGCTTTTGCTCGCGGTTTTACTCGCGTACATAAAATATAGCTTATGTCACTCTGAAATAAAGCAGCTTTCTATCGGTAAAAAAATTTTAGCGATCGGACCAGTACTTTCAGAGATCATATCTATCTCCTACAAACAAAAAAACAAACTTTGCCTCTTTAAAACATTGTTGCTGTTAGTATATTAATTTGTACAGAGCTTCGAATATTATTTAGATTCCAGATATTTAGCAGCACACGGGTTGGCAACCAAAGCTTTAATATTGCAACAGAGTCTATCTGCTTCTGCTCTTACACTATTTTGCGTGATATGCGAAAATAAAAGATGTTTACATAGCAGACGGCGGCTGTTAATGTCTGTACAAGCTTAATGGTGTTTTCTTAACCTCATAGATAAATGAATGACTGGCCGTTTTCTTGTGTATTTTCGCAATCTTGTGACGTAAATAGTTTCTAGCATAGGTTGGAGCACAATGCTCCACTGTATTAAGGTTGGACTAATAAACATCTTGCAAAATGACTTCTTGACATCTATGCAAAGTGATATACATCGATACTGCACAAATATAGTGCAGTATCCACCTCTAGTAGGAGCTTTGGTGTTTTCAATAACTTAATAATTGTTTTCGTAATACTGTCCCTCATTAATATTTGAAGTTGAGTATTTGTCAAAGTCCCAGAACTCTGTTAAATTTTGTAGTATCTGTTCAGTGTTGCACTTAAGTGGATTTAGAGGAAAAAATTCGACTTAGGTAAATAAAGTGAAATATTCGATTTTAGCAAATACTATTTCCTTGACTTAACGATGCTCTTACACACTAAAAATAAGATAAACAAAAATTGGTGAAGTCAGTGCCATCTAGCGAGAACGTGGCCATGCTCTAGCCTGTAACAAAAAATAAAGAAAGAAAAAGAAAGGTTTCACATATTCTCATCTCAAAATTCTCTAAACCAAAATCAGTCCAAAGTATTGAACTTTTAAACCATTTAAATTCCAACAAGTTTCTGTCAATGAAGCCGAGAAGAGTTTCTTCTTTACAATGTCTTCTTTTCTTATTACTATTTTACCACACTCAAATAAATATTCCGTTTTCATCAACACCAAACTGTCTAGGAATATTCATTTATTTGTAGCTTCGGGCTACGTGCAGCGAAGTCTAGACTACTTTATTTTTATCGTTTTTATCTCCAAATTTAACATTGATCGATACTTTTTGATTTCTTTCTATACAAAAATAGAAAAAGCCGGATTCTGATGACAGATCGATAACTGTGGCAGGTGTGCCAACCGGTAGTAAATGAACGTTTCTTCCTTCCCACTAATATTATAACCGTAAAAAGATTGTGTTTGTTTGGTAATCAATACGCCTCAACAACTAAACGGATATCAGGTAGACCATATCCTAAATTACACACCGACACATAGGATACGTTTTAGCTCAGTAGTTCGTAATTCACACGGTTCTAAGAGTCGATAAAATCATCGGTATTTCTATTGCCGTTTCATTTAGCAGTGATTATGATAAGTCCGCGAGTGGTTTACCGTTTTGCCTTAATATTGTCAATAGGAGGAGATACGTGACCGAGTGCTAGACAAACGAGAGGGTACCTACACACGACACAGATAGAATCACATGGTACCGGGAACGGGTCGCACCGTTATACGGACATACTACTCTCGGACAATGTTTGCTAGTGATCAAAGCGTTTGTGCCTGATGGATGGTACCAGGATAGACTTTATGATAGTGTGAGCTTAAAATACGTAAGGTAAGCTCATGTGCAAAATTTCTATCGCATTAAGGTTTGATGTAAGAAAACCCAATTGTGGGTTAAGCTCGCTCGTGTACCTATGCGCCATTCGGTTTTCAATTGTTTTTGAAGGTGAGTGTACAATAAAGAGTAAGCTATCTTACTAACACAATAAATGTGAAAGTCGCCAAGTATGTTAAGTTTTTTATAATTAGTTACTACTCAACGACTGAATGGATTTGAAATACGTGTTTACCATAAGCTGGATAAGGACGTAGGATATGTTTTTCTTGGTAGGTAGTAGATACTCCTACGGCTACCTAGTCTTATAGATAGTAAGTTTTATAGAGAGTACTATGATGCAAGTAACATAATAATTACTCACAGAGAAATTCAGCAATAAAAAAATACATCTTTCGTTTTTTAAATAAAATGAATTCATCGATTTGCTATATCTCGATAAATAGCAATCAAGTGAAGGATATCATCTTGAATAATTTAGTTTCGTATAACCATGTTTCGACATGAAAACTGATGAAGTGATTCAACGCAAACGAATGAAGATTGAATGAGAGAACGAATTTAATTTTTTATTTCGTATTAACATTATTTACGAGTATGTTTACACAAAACAAAAATAAATAAAGGTTTTTGAAGGCAAGTGCGTCCATTGTTACTTTGTAAAGTTGGTTTTCCATTATTTATTTACTCCGTGACGTATCAATATTACTTCGCTATGAAAATACAAATCAAGATACATTGTCAGTGTAAATGTTACAAATCGAGATACACTGTTGGTGTAGGTGTTACAAATCAAGATTTAGAGAGAGATATATTGATAGCTCTACGGCGTAATCGGAATAAAGGTACAAACAAATTAAGCGAAAGGATTTTGAAAGTGAATGGGATCCATCAGTTATGTAGCCAATGCTACGCTTGGCGGAGATGAAAGCGTTCAAAAGCATTGAGACCCATGTTATAATGTTCTATTACGACATAGGTCACTGCGGAGAGCGTGGAGCGAGGAACAAAAGCGATTTGGTATAATTATAGAGATGATAGTTCCTCTGTGTAATTTATTGTTCGGAAGTTTGTAGTTTGTACGCAACGCCGACTATTAACTGAAGGTCATTAAACTCGCTCAGCTGACGTTTTCATAAAAAACATAATTTCGTACATGCGTAAATTAATACGAGTTTTGAAAAAAAGTTACTTTATTTTTTAATTTTATCTCTAAAAATCGATAGTGCTTTATGTACCGGATCGACCCTTCACGGGATTAAAACGTTTAAAATTTAACGGTGTATATCTACTCGTACAATACAATATACTTTTACACTACTTCTCTATCTTTACGGTCCGGACTAAGCGTTTCGCCATGTGGTTTATACCACGTGCAGTGTAAACGACTAGGACGTCGAAGGACTGGAACAATTAGACTTTTTGTTTTCCTGTCTGATTATAATTTAGATGTATTCAAGGCTCTTATCGAGCTTCATCATCAACAATTGCATCTTTGCTTACCATCAGGTGGGATCGCAGTAAAGCACTAGTTTATATAATTTAAAAAAATACTATAGATAAAACGTAAATTTTTGGAGTTGCTAACCTAATCTAACCTAATAAAAAATAAGTATAAGAAATGTGAAAAAGTATTTCCTCCTATCTTTATTAGTAGGTAGGAATTATTAATCCACACTAATATAATAAAGAGGTAAAGTTTGTTTTTATTGGAGGATTTTTTGTAGGAGGTAATCTCTGGAAGCTTTCGATTCGGTTCGATTGCTAAGAGTTTTTCACCGATAGAAAGCTGCTTTATTCCTGAGTGACATAGGCTATATTTTATGTACGCGGGTGAAGCCGCGGGCAAAAACTAGTTATAAATAAAACTGGCTGACAGATCGACTATTCATCGTGGAAATGAACCTGCTTTTTCAAATTTTCTAACACACTACAAAGAGTCATTGTTCTAGACTATAACATTAAAAAATATATAAAAACAAATAGAATAAAAAAATATAATAGAAAGCTTTGGCTATCTACAAATTAACACCCGCGCAGGTCATTGACACCGCTAATTATTTTCGCTCCACCGTACAATGGTACAATGTTTGCCATGTCATTTATCACGTATAGTCACAGAGAAAGACAAGTGAGTGTCTCGCACAGTGTCAAGTGTGTCGCGGAAGTGTGTCAAGTTTGCGGCGGCGGCTGTGATGTAACGTGACGGCTACAGTAAAGAGTGCCACGCGGGTGACATTGTGCCGGCCGGTGACGTAGGGCTGGAGGAGGAAGTCATTTAGTTCATCTTGGGAGGGTAGATTAGAGATGCTTTTTGTGGAAAAGGTGATAGAGCTGGTAATGATCAAAGATTAGTTTTGACGGTATAGGTCATATTAGATTGTGTCGCGGAGGATCAACTGCTAAATACATGTCGTCTAGGGCTCGATTCCTGGGTCTCACTAAATATACTGGGGATTTTTTTTTATTGATATAGACTATTGCTTGACTGCGATCCCACATGATAATAAGTAGTAATGCAATCGTTGATGGTGAAGCGCACTAGTTTATTAAGAGCCTATTCACTCTAGCCTTGAAGACACCTAAATTATATTTCACCTAGAACGCTTGGAGTGGTTTTGTAATTATTTCTGAAAATTGGCAGTAGTTGAAAGCTACTCGTATGTATCACACTAATATTCTTCTTCTTCTTTTCGTGTCCACATAACCACCTGCATTTTTCAGGATCTATACGAGGCCAACAATAGAGCTCTACTAATATTACAAAGGCGTAAGATTGTACGGTTACATGGACTTAGATAAAATTCGGTACACAGGTAGACTAAGTCCTGGAATACACTCAGGATACTTTACTTTTTATCCCGGGAGTACTTGACAAAATTGTACAATTTTCTCCTTTCACACAGGTGAAGCCTCTCTGCCAGAAGCTAGTATCAAAATAAAGTTAGGTTCTGCTTCTCGATTACAAATTACTATTCTTCCATCCTTGAAGAGCAGACGAACAGCAACCTTCAGTTCTTACTTTCTGAACTAGTGCTATTTATTGGAAACTTAATGCATGCAGACACAATAGATCGTGCAATAGATCTTATTGTGCGCCTGAGCAAGTACAGGTTGCGAAAGCGTGACATTCGAGACATGTTCTATAGACGAGTGACAGTGAAATTGAACATTCTCAACGTAATCCGATACAGATGGAAATCTAAAGATCGATCAATCTGGTTGGTTTTATCTTCAACACTATCTATGAGTTTGGTATGGTCACATCTTAAGGTATTTTATGGCATAGCACATCAGCCTTTTTTTAATGCTGGGACTCAGGCCTCTTCTCTAGGAGAGGGAATGGGCCGTAATCCACCACGAGGTCCACGATGAATGTCACGTCTTCGAATTTTTGGTTCTAGGACATGACGGTTTCCTTACGATATTTTCCTTCACCGTTATGAAAGCAATGGTAATGAAATAAATTACACAAAATAATTTATTTATTTATTTAAACTTCATGTACAATAGTGCTATATAGGCGGACTTAATGCCACAAGGCATGCTCTACCAGTCAACCTTTGGGTTAAAAAGACAACACTAATAAAAATAATGCAAATAAAAAAAGGCAAATAATGCGTCTGGCAGGATTTGAACTCGCGACCTACAACTCGTAAGTCGGAGCCATTATCACTCGGCTACCACTGCTCCCTATGGTATTTCGTAGTAACATAATTGTACTGGCTGAATGAATGTCAGCCATTGTACAAAGCGTTTTGGGAATACATTCATATGTGTCTATCCGAAGTCTATGTTTTCTGATAGTTATAACCTAGCCTTTAAGTCAAGTAGTCAAGTAAATAGTTTGCGTCTAGGTAAGCGTGCTGCATTGTCGGCTACATCATTGTTTACCATCAAGTGAGATAGTGGTCAAACGCAAGCCCGTCGATAATTAAACAAAAATAATGGTCAACCTAAACGGATATTTGCCAAGTACGTAGGACATTCTATTGAATCGAACCTAGGACTTCACGCTCAGCAGTTTGTGACAACAACGACGCAATAGAGCAACATGTGATCGACAATAATATGAAGAAGACCATTAAAAAGTATTGCCTTGGTAAAGAAGTTACTTTCAACAAGAAAAAGGTAATCTTTTTAAAACGTATTTGGCAAAAACAATTTTACTTATGACAATACTTTTTTGATGGCCCTCAATAAGGTCCGCACCATAAACGAACAATATTATCGAACAGGTTTTGTAACACACTTCGTTAAAATATCAACTGAATTTAACATAAACAGGAAATAAATTGCATGCCACGCAATTTTACTGACAGGTACATTTCAGAGTCTGATTGAAATACGCTTAAGTTGTCGTTTTACTTAAGCCAATACATAATTATGTATGGTGTGCAGTAGCGTAGTTACACGTGGGCAAAGTTGCCTAAAATGAGGGTTTAGTTTTATAATTTATTAGCTTTTGCCCGCGACTTCGTCCGCATACATAAAATATAACCTATGTCACTCAGCAAACAGCAAACAAAAAAACATAAAAACAAAAATAAACTTTACCTCTTTATTAAATTAGTAAAGTAGTTTATAGACTCGCGTTTGACCATAATTTCACCTGATGGTAAGCAAAAATGTAGCCGAAGACTAGGCTGCGACAGTCGCTGTCTCGTTTTCGAATTTATGAAAGAAAAAGGCCTCACTAATGCGACTTCACCCACATCTAAATTAATTCACAGTACGCCTCTGATGGTGAGAATGGTAATTTTAGACCAATTTAACCTGTCTCTAAGTATGTCTGTATACACTGATGTTTTTATACATACAGCCGCTTACTTAAATGGCCTAATAGGCATGCAATAGAGCTATCTATCATCGTTAATGTTAATATACATTGAGAAACATACTGAATAATACGGAATTGAATTATTATGGTACATATGTAGGTTATGAATTAATGATCTCGTCGTTGATTGTGTGATACTTGTTGCAATATCAAACGATTGGATGAATTTGCGTGAAGGCAACAGTAATTTTTTCTGAATCTGATTCTCAAAATCCAAGTCCTATTTTGTTTCTTCTCAGACGTTTTATTGTAATTTTATTTTTTCTTAATTTTAATAATCGACTTGCTTAAATAATGTATTTTGTGTAAATTTACAATTATATAATAAAGAAGTAAAGTTTTTTTTTTGTTTTTTGAGGTAATCTCTGAAAATACTGGTCCGATTACTAAAATTTTTTCATCGATTGGAAGCTGGTTTTTATTTCTGAGTGACATGAGCTATATTTTATGTACGCAGGCGAAGCTGCGGGCAAAAGCTAGTAATTTCATAAATTGAATGTCTTTGATTATCTCAAATTATTGTTTTTTTTTTAATTATTTTTGATAGGGTCGCGTTTGGCTGCCATCTCATCTGATGGTAAGTGACAATAGAAATGGAAGAAGTCATTGGCTCCTGAAATACAGGTCCAGCCTACCCACCTAACCTCAGTACCTAACAGTCTAGGAGTCAGAGTTTCAATTATTTTGTTAACAGGGTTGTAACAATGAAGAATTATCATTATTTTTATTTGAATCTATTTTTTGGCTGGAAAATAATTCAGTAATTTCTGCTGCTCTGTGTGAAGTGACAAGACTGGTTTTATTGACCAAAAACTCACTTAAATGTTCGGCCACGGTAATTCTCCCAAATATTCCCACAGCCCAGTATTTTAACTCTTCCAACACGACAACACATGTTCATGAATACATTTTGTAACATACAATTCAAGGCTCGAGGGCGTCGCTTTTAACGACAAACACCGACCAACTTGCAATTAACATTAACAGCTGATTGAAAAAAAAAATACAAGTATCTGCTTCTTGCGTTACTTAATTGAAAAGTATTGAAGTGTTGCAGTAATCCAGAGTACTTACAAGTTGCCCTTGAGCAGGTTGATGCTGTAGTCGTACGCCGAGGTTCGGCCCGGGCCGTTGAGGTAGAGGGCGCAGTCACTGTTGTCTCCCACGCCGTGCGCCGGAGCCAGCGGTGACAGCGCTGCTGCGTATGCGCAGCATAGCGCTGTTATTAACGTTCTGGAAAAAAAAGGTGAGAGGTTAGATTTTGTGAGGTTTTACTGGAAAATTGACGGAAAATACAGTTTTAGTTATCAGTACTATACATTTTTCAATATTCAGTTAGACTATTTACGGTGCCCCTAACCAGACAATGGCTCACTTATTAGGGCGCCCCAAGCGTCCCTACGTCTGCTCTTTGGAGGATCTAAAAAACGCCACAGACGCGTTTATAAACCCACGTTTAACGTTAAAAACTTTGAAGGAAGGGAAAATCGTTCGAGAAGAAGAAGTTGGGGTAGAAGACCACTTGAAGTTGAATATAGGCAAAATAGTTTACCGTGGAAAGTAGTTGAGAGGAAGAGAAAGAGGGTTTTGGGCAACAAGCATAGGGAGGACCCCGGTCGAGTAGGCCGTGCCCATTCCAGGATGTTGCGCTATCGAAATTCTATAGGTAATGGACGACCAAATACTGATAGCTTCACACAAACATCAGGTGTGTCAGGGGCCAGGCCCCACTTGAACAATAAGCCTAGATCATCAATGGTAACAAGGTTTTTTCGCCTTTATCGTATGCATTTTAGTTCTGAGTGATCGTCGTCATTTTGGAAGTATGAAACTTTAAAGTTTGCACAGATCTATAATATATAAACAATATAATAATGATCTATTTTACAACAGTTTTGTAAGAGGAAATGATTAACCTAACAAATTGCTAGCGGCCATTTCATTTCAGCGGTCACATCAATTTCTCGGCAATTTCTTTGCTATTTTATTCGAAAATCGATTTCATTCGCGTTCCAATCTTGCACAGAATCATTTGAAATAAAAAAATCGATTTATTTACAAAGAAATCCTAGTTTGGAAAACGTTATTGAATAGAATCGGTTATTTACAGTCTCGTCGTATTTGTGAAGGTGGCTGGCGTTAGTACCGTCACCAGAAACTGGGTCAATTCAACCGTCTCGTCCCCAGGTGTTTAAAACCACATCGCACGTTGTGTGATTCATTTGAGATGATTACATAGTAGTTGGCTATGTTGTTAGGTAGTTACTAGGTATGTAGTGTAAATCGATTCGTAGGTAGGTACTACCCATTTTTTATGTGGGAAATTATCATATTACTTCTCCACCAAGGCGGGGCGCGAACGATCGCTACAGCCGACTTTTACGCTAGAGAACACAGTGGTGCTCCGCCCAAGTGGGGTATAATTTCACCGTGTCCGAGACGGTCCACACAATGTGACACCTGTGCATTTTTGCCGCGTAGATCCGGAACAAGAACCTCCCGAACTGACAATGTCCGGTAAGGACGTGCGTCAGGCGGAAGGTGAGGACGTCGTGGCACGTCTCTAGTCGCTCCTCAAAGAGGGACTTTATACCACCGCGAGTTACATAAAGGAATGGAAAAAATATAGCAAAAGTAATAACTATTAGTTTGTACTTCTTTCGGTACTCGAGAATAATCCTGCAGCCCAAGTTGGTAACTAAACTACCTAATGTATATAATGAAATGATAATCTTAATTTTCGATTCAATGGTAGTTTTTTTATGGGTTTCATAGGTTTATTTTTTTAAATACCTGGGATATTTGAAACAGGTCTTAGTCACAATTTTTATAGACCGTAAAAGCTCTACGTTCATTTTTAATTGCAATTTTTAGAGGCCGAACTATCTCTATTCTCTTCGTTCGTTTTTCTCATATTGATGGTACAATATAGGACAAGAAACGATTGCAGTGTATATTGATTATGTCCATAACGAGCTGTTTATCGTTTAGACATAGTGTACGTCCTTGTGCCTTATAGGTTACCACACCGAATTACACACTTAATCTCACGTCGGATATATCTTAGGAAAATTCCAATTATGTTATGAAAGATTTTCTCGGTTGTTCGGCCATATTCGTTTCGATTGCCGTCTACTACTGATAGAAAAGTTTATTCTATTAACTTTATTGTACACCAAAATAGTAACAAACTTACACAAACCAAATTCCATATATATCGGTACAATGACGGTTTCCCGTCTTATCGCTGACAGCGATACCTACCAGACAAACTTATGGTGTTAAGTTGTAACAGAGTAATGGTGTGCCAGGCATGGTGTGTGGTGAAAGGTCAGCACTGACGAGCGACGACTGACGAAGTGACTACCCAATGCATCGCCATGCTGGCTGTACATGCAATATAATTAATGATTGCGATGTGAGACCTCTCGTAAAGTAACAACGTTTAGGGTTGTGTCTAGAAAGTTGTAACAGAGCGATTTTCACTACTTACACCCGGGCATCTTTAAGTAAAGAGTGAATAGGTTACTTCTAAGTAAGCGCGCTCCATCGTCGACCGCATCGTCTCTTTTAATCAGGTGAGATAGCGGTCAAGCGTGAAACTATAAAAAATAATACTTTTTACTTGACTGCGCCAGAAGTAGAGTGGTTTTTCGAGTGTAGGGTACCGTAAAATGGGGTGAATAGAGACTTAAGGTTGAATAGAGACAAAACTTTAAAGGGTATTTTCTCGATATTTGAATATTTTTTGCAGCATTTAACTAACTATATCAATTTATTAATGAATTGTTATTCTAAAAAAACGATGCTTTGTTAGAGGCTGATATTATGGTATCAAAGTGAAAAACCAAACCAAAGTTTTGTCTCTATTCACCCCTAAGTCTCTATTCACCCCATTTTACTGTATATAAGTATTAATAGGTGTATATATGTATATTTATTGCTTTAACTTTGACGTGCCCTAGAGCTTAAATGGCTAACAAGCCATTCTAGCCAAATCTAACGACACCTTTCTAGCTAAAATGCAACAGCATTTTAGCTAGAAAGGTGTCGTTAGATTTGTCTAAGTTGTGAGAGTACCACTAGGCAGATACATAGAATTATAAAGTGTTGATTTTTACTGCCAAATTATATAATATTTTTCTTTACATAACTAATCATGTTGGTTACCAAAATAAAGAGCTAAAAGAGACGATTTTAGAAGTATTGCCTGGGTACTCAAATATAAAAGCTGACGATGATACTTAAAAAACCGGACTGCAAAAACAACAAAAAAAAAATCGAAAAGAAAACAAGAAAAAACGAAAACATTTATTTGAGAACAGTCATTTTTACAGTCTGATGCAGTTGTTGGCGTCAAATCTATGAATAAACTAAAATAAATTCAACCAACTGCTTCAGTGACTTATTTCAACGTTTTTTTTTTGTTTTTCGCGGTTGGGTTTTTTGACACTGTCAACTTTATTTATTTACTGCCACTTTGGTCTCACGGTCACTACTACTAGCGCAACTGCGAAGTGTGGGTTTTTGTATTTGATTTTGAACTCGATTAAGCATTGCTATCAGATTTTTCCTTTAGGAATTACTCAGTAGCTGGCCGGAGTTTGGAAATTGGTGATGTGACTACTACGTGAAGCCGTTTAGCCTGCGCCTGATCTCGCTCCAGTCGTGTTGGGTCGTTGTTCTGTCAGAGTAAGAGTAAAGGAACAAAGAGAGCACTTGTGTTTACACATACGCTTGAGTACTATAATATCCGCTACGTACCAGACCAAGCTACCCTGAAATTGACCTCCATGATCTAAATTCGGTCAGAAGGATTATATTTTTATAGCAGATTGATGGAATTTTAGCAATGGTGAGTGCTTGGAAAGTACATCCACTGTCGGATGAGGTTACCACCAACGTATCGACGCTCCGGAAGCTCTCATTCGATATGACTAATGACGGCGAGATGACACCACTAGTGCACTAGGCATAATTCTTGATATAAAATGATATGTCTCCCTGTATTATTTTAAATATGTTCCATCCTAAGATTACCTGGCAGTTATCCCTGTCAGCGATAAGTACAGTTTATTCTATTCTATGAACTCATGATGGTTTTTTAAAGAATCATTTAATTGTTTTTTTTTTCATTATTATTTATCGTTTTCTGTCAATTGAAATGATTTTTTTAAAAACTTAATGATATTGCTAGCGCATTAAAGTGCTTCATATTTACCTAATAACTCGAAATTAAACAATAATTAAAAATAATATATACACTAAATGCTTAGTTAAATATCAAGTCATAAAACTCCTCCGCATCACTGTCGACTGGAAGTGTGCCCAAAAGGCTGGCGGCATTGCCACGTTGTATGGCAATGCTTATTCTCTCCTGCCTTGCACTCGTCCCCATAAATGTCCATTTCATACAAGTATTTATTGTAATGCGTGTGGAACTAGTTTTTTGCATTTTGAAATTCTATATGGGGCTATCCCGCATGCGTGCTGAAATCTGCACAATATTAAAAACACCTTAATTCTAATTCTTTCAAATAATTGCGCTTTTTGTATAGTAGTGGATGGAAGTCTCAATCTCAATTTTAAGCACTAGTATTACTTAACTACCATCACTACTTGCAGAGATCATTACAGCATTCGATCCAGTTACTAAAATTTAAAATAGTTATGTTACATCTTAATAACTCATGTCATCATCACACTTAAGTGCTTCTTATTTATTAATTATGATTGAAAGTATTTTATTCGGCCGTGATGCAGCCATTTTGCAAGTGATCCAGTACGCATGCTTGTTTGCAAATGTAATGTGTTTCAAAATTTTAGTAATGATTTTGAAATTTAAACTAGAGCATTGCTTGAATCCTAGGCTGTATTTATGTTTCGAAATAAAGACGGTTAGAGCTTATTGAGGCAATATAGAAATAATGAATAGATCTAGTCTAACAACCTCGTAAATAAACTTTAGTTGACTCCTCCAAAAACTTGTTGGAAATAGTTATCGGAAACTTTGCGCTGGTTGTTGCGGAAATGTTAGGCATTGCTGACATAAATATCAATAGCATAGTAATTATATTTAATAATATTGCAATTATGGAATGAGCTTGTAACATTATTAAATGGCTTGGCAATAACTTCTGAAAAAACGATGTGTAAGGTACATTTGACACTGTCCAACCGTAAAGCTACCTTTAATGTTTAATGTATGTGAAGGTATACATAAAACATGAACAACATAAAATAATGTAAGATTTTAAAATATTGTATTTGTATTTTATAAAACTGTTTTAAGTGCACTAGCTGCGATATCCTTTCAAATTTGAAAACAAGTCTTGCCTATCATAAATATTAATGAACTATACTTAAGCAACATTGAGACCATGCAAAGTACATATGCCTATATTGAAACTATTTTAGTGAGAGTTATAATTATTATAATGTTCTAGGTATATTCAAGAATACTTGATAGTACCTACTACTTTTGTTTTAAGGGTTATAATATAGCCTTATACGATATTATGAACCTTAAAACTAAAACTTCTAATTGAATATTTTAAATTATTACATTTTAAAAAATCAGCCACACAGCCACAGCTATGCTAGTCGACTAGAAATGTGCCCTAAAGACTGGTGGTATTACTACACTGTATGGCACTGCTTAATATCTAGCCTAATCAAAAACCAGCCAAAAGGCCTAAATTATCTTACTGCAAGATTTGATTGCTTAGTACATTCTCCAACCGTCTGAGTTCATTGGGACCTGGCGGAGGGAATTATTTAAACCTTCAACAACACAACCCACACGTAAGTTAAGGTTCCTCAGTTTAGTGAAGTGAGTATAATTATTGATCACTAGCTTTTGTTCGCGGCTTTGCCCGCGTACATAAAATATAGCCTATGTCACTCAGGAATAAAGCAGATTTCTATCGCTGAAACAATTTTGCAATCGGACCAGTAGTTCCAGAGATTACGTCCTACAAACAAAAAACAAACTTTAACTCTTTATTTTATCGTTTATTTCCGACAAGGTGATAAGTGAGCACAGTCGTTGATCTCAACTAGGTAGGCTGTTTTAATGAGCAAGCACGAAGCACCAGTTATACGACTGTGCCTTATTGAAGCAAAAGTTGTCTTGCTACATTTGTCCACTTACTGATGATTCGGACAGTGTCCGAATCGACACATTTTTATTTCAATTATTAATTCGGACATACACTGTACAGTCGGATAAAAAATTTTAAAATATATTGGAGAAAAAAAGCGTTACCATAACTATTTTAGGCTGGAATTAAGACGCCAACAAATTCTAATAAACTTTTTTTTATATTTTTAAAATAAAATGTGTCGATGTGGACATGGGGAGGGGGGAAGGATATATCCAACAGTGGACGTCTTTCGGCTGAAATGATGATGATGATGGTTCGGACATCGTGTCCGAATATATCGTGTCCGAATCGTCAGTAATTCCATTTGTCTTGCCTATAATCCGCAGAGCCAAGAGGTGAGAACGATCCATCACCTATCGGACATTACATAACGATTCGCACAGACTATCCGTGAAATAAATGTAATATCAAAGGCTATAAATTTAATCACGTGTTTTCACAAACACGGCCAATTATTATTTGAGGATATAGTAATTTCGTAAAGTGATCCACAACTTTCTATCGGCTTTCTGCCTCGCGGCAATATTTATCATTACGTTTATGTTAATTTTATCTTAACAGTCTATGTTAATTGACCCATCACATCGGTAATGGAAAATGTTAATGTTTATTTATGTTACGAAAATAGTTAATCGTTTTAGACGGAAATATATTCAAAGTAAATTTTTGCAGTTTGTTTTTTCAATACAGCAATTATTTTTTTAAATTTAGAGCAGGAGATGTCTACAATGGAGTAACTTTTTCAGTGCAACCCTCTTGCGTTAGCATATCATAAGATAAAATCAGCCTTTTAATGTTCCCACTGTTAAAGGAAATCGTTTGTCGTGGTATGGTCATGTGAAACGCATGTTGAGTTCTGTGTATACATGTAGATGGATGGAGAGAGAGAGGGACGCCAAAGAAAAGATGGATGGTTGGTGTGAGGAGTGATATGAAAGAAAAGTGTGACGGTATTAGTAATAGTGTGACGGGTGACAGGACAGAATGAAAGAAAAAAGCTTGTTGCGCCGACCCTAAATAATATGGGATAAAGGCAGGAAGAAGAATGTTCCCACTTCTGGGACTCAGGCCTCCTCTTTTGGCAATGGAAAATGGCAATAACAATGCTCGAACCAGGAATCGAGTTAATGAACCTCAGCAGTAAGTCCAGGGACAAGTTAGTAGACCAATAAGACAGAATGCAAAATTCCAATGTAAATGAACCATTAGTCACAGGACACAGTTAATGTGCACTCATTTGTAAAAACGGCTCGTTTCCGTTTGTCTTGTCCGTCGTGACTCGGATCTTGACGACCTCGCCATACTAAATGCCATCAGTAAGTAATCCTCTCACCAAGACTATTGATATAATTATTATCATTTGTCTGGCCTGTTACATAATTATTACTGTTTCAGAAGGCTTAAAGTTACTCAAAGGGCTGTGCTCGGAGTTTCGTTGCGTGATCACACCAGAGGATCTCATGCGCGTTCTCATCCGCAGGAGAACCAAGGTTACAGACAGCCCAAAAAATCGCTATACTTAAGTAGCAGTGGGCAGGGCACATTGTTCGCAGAACAGATGGGCGTTGGGACCGAAAGGTTCTGAAATGGGAATAGGGAATCCGATGGTGCGAGACGCACAGGTCCGGTCATTATGGCGACATTTGGGGGCGTCCTATGTCCAATAGTGAACGTCTTTCGGCTAAAATGATGATGATGAACTGTTGGCCTATTGGTTAGTAGCCCTGATTGCTAAGCCGGACCTCGTGGGTTCGATTCCCACCCAGGACAAATGTTTGTGTGATGAGCACGGTAAATTTTTCTGTGTGTAAATGTGTTTATCAGTTATCTAATGCTCATAGCACAAGCTCTGCTTAGTTTGGGACTAGATGGCGTTGTGTGAAAATATTCTTAATATTTGCACTTCGTCCTTCATAGGCTTAATTGCTCTATGTTCCATGGTGGAAGTGCGCGCGATTGAAACGTCTGACAAATTATGTTGTTTAGCGCACAATGAGAGCACTTTATAAGTAAAGAGTATAAAGCGTTTGTAATGACGTTAGAGCACGAACCATAGGGTTTATTACTATTGTTTACCACATAAATGAAGTGTTGTGTCGGTGTAAAATTACAATAGCTTAGGGTGTTTTTAATATCGTGCGGAGTTCATCACGAATGCGGGATTGTTCCGCACGCGTGTCATGATGAACATTTTGGAGGTAATGGCGGAATAAGCACGCGGGACGCGTTTTTTTTGCATTTTGAAATTTTCTGCATGCGGGGCAATCTCGCATGCGTGATGAAATCCGCACGCAGTTTATCTCGCATGATTGAATTCGAGTTGTCGACAGCGCGTAGGGCACGCATATAAAAGAGATAGATATACTAGTGGTCCTAGCACGCAAAAAGTAACTGAAGGTACACAGGTGTGGTTTTGGTCAGTCAAAGTCTGACACACCCTCTCGCTTCACCCTAAAGTGGGAGAAATTGTTAATGATTTTATACCCAAAAAAAAAACTCGCATAGCTGAGTAAATCTCTAAATATAAATGTATTTTTTTATGTAATACACTGTCAACTTTGTCTGTTTTTCTAATTATTTCTTTTAAACCATGTAATTAATTTTGACACGGTTTTACTTTTCACGTTAACAGAAAAAGCGATTAAAAAGGAAGGTCTGTGTAAATAATTTGCAACCGTGCAAAGTCGGAACAGAGTAGGGTCTCTCTTACGAGCTCTTAACGCAATTCATTTGACGACCTAAACTGAACTGTTAAAGGCATGGAGCTATATAGTTCCATCCTTGTTTCTCGCTCGCACGCCTGACATTTTAACACATCATTGTAAGGACCCAGTACCCCTAGCCAAGTTACTAATCTGCAATAGTTAACGCTAGTAGACAGCTTCAAATGTACGGGAGTGACGTCGTCTCAACGCTCAGTCACGTGGTCAGAACAAAAGAATCGGTGACGCGGCCAACTCGAAGCGTTCGACGCAAGCGAAACGTTTGTAACTTGGCTAGGGGAGCAGGTCGCTACCGCATAGTGCGTTTTTTATTAAGTGATTACAGCCTGCTCAATCTATGTACACAAGTATTAAAAATTACCTAAGGCTTTACAAGCTTCAAGGTCTGAGTGATACTATTAATTCCTGAGTAAGAATTTCTTCAACGAGGTTGGAAATCATTAATAGGTACTTATATGTATTTATAAATCCTCCTGCTTTGAGTGGAGTGAGAAGAGGTTAATTCATAGCTTCAATAGTATTTTTTTTTTAATTTCAGGGCCGCGGTGACTCTCTCAAACATTTTTTTGTTATCACACACACTTAACTTTTGTTATCACATCACTAAATCTGAAGACAGAAAACGCTAAAATATTTTCGATATTATATTTTCACATGCACATTTAGCAAATTTTATATGCACATTTAGATAGTTTTACAAAAGAAAACATTCAAATCAGAACAATTTATTATAGTCATAACTTAAAATAAAAAAAAATACATCTCTAAAATTTTGCATTACTTAAAGTTTTTGTAACAAAATCATTGAACCTAATAAAATGACTGGCGGAACGATGTTTTTATTTTTGGTCTCAGCTCTGTTACACAAGATGGTTGGCCCAGTGACCGCGGCGTCGGCGTCTCCGCTTGCGTGACCGACATCATGAGTACTTCCAACCAAACATTTATAGAAAACAAACAATTTAAGAATACTCCATTGAAGTTTATGGGCACGGTTACGTGTCTTGCATACTATTGTGGTTCGGTAAAGTCGTGTAGGTTCTTCGCTTACACAATGTTACATGCAATATGGAGGAATGCGCTGAGTACTAAAAGAAGTTCTTATTGGGGAAGTGTCAAGCATTTCCTGGTTGAACTGGCTAAGAAAGGAAGAAATAAAAGCTAAAGAAGACTTATTATATTATTTAGAAATGGAAATCATAAAATTACTTCTTACAGAGTGTAAAAAGCGCGGTAGACTGAGACGAAGCATCAGACTTGACCAAACGAACCCGTGTTCCTATATTTTTACCCTTGGCGTTCTAAAGCAACTGTAAATCTTTCTAATAATCCCGCAAAGATGCAAGACTGTAATTGGATATTTCCAAATAGAGCTTTCCGTAACAAGAGGCAACAGAAATATTTGATTTTACTGTTTACCTGGTTTTCGCTCAGTTATTGCCAGACGGTTCATTCAGACATTAATTTAATGTTCAGTCGAACACTTTTCCACAAAAAACCGCTATCGTGTTCGTTTTGACCAAACTACCTCAACCAGAGATCCAATAACCGATAACTGCATCATTTTATGATGAATGAAATTTAAGAAGCTAATTGGCGATAGAATCTAAAGACAACAAATGCTTCCTGAAACCTTACATAAGTCAGTAAACAAGATACTTGTTAATATTTCATGCTGTTAGGACTGCATCATTGGCTGATTGCGTCACAAGGCGTGAATGTGAAAAAAAAGACGAATATAAATCGCGTACTTTTCTCTCGTCTTACCGTTCCCGAGTTGCGCAAGCGACGGTCATCTCATAGCGATGCGCGGCTTACGTCATCGACCCCTCACCCTTCACTGGGCTTTACTGTCTATGATATTTAGTTATTGGCATTGGCCAAGAGAATTGTCTCTTGGTTGTATTGATTGATTTGATTTTCGAAATAAAATATGTTACAGTCTATTTGTTCCTAAGTTGCTTAGTTTGTAATCAATATTTAGTACCTATGCTGATAGTATTATGAGTGCCTACTTGCTATTTACATCAAATCACACTTTAGTATTATAAAAGCGAAAGTTTTATTTACGACTATTTATTTAATCTTCCAGCAACACAAAGTACATAGGCGGACTTAATGCCTTAGGCATTCGCTACCAGTCAACCTAGGGTGGAAAAGTTTGTATCTATCTTTCAAATATCTGAACGGATTTAGATAAAAATGGGCATATGGGTAGACCATGTCCTGGAATAGCTCACAGGATAGGACGTTTTATCCCAGGAGTATTTTACCTTGGGATAATTTTCTAGTTACATGCGAGCGAAGCAGGTAGCTAGGTGATGATTAAATAAATACCAATACTCAGTTATTAGATTATTCTGGTATTTTTTTTTTCTTAAAAATTAAGATGCCCCCACCCTAGAGCAATTATCCCTGTATCGTGGATGCGTACACAAACATGTAAACTAATATACACACTCGGAACCGGAACAAATATCTGGTGATACAAATATTAGTTCCGTGCGGGAATAAAACTCACGGCTTAAAATTTATACACAACAGCAGTATAGAAGAGATATAATAAACTAGACGAAGCAGTAAAACTGTCACTTTTCCAATTAAATTGATGATCATAGTCATTAATTACCACTTTACTAATCCTTCACTAAAAAAATGAACTGCGAAGTAATAAAAAAAATAAAAGTTCATTTATCATAATAAGATTAGCGAGAAAACTTATTACGTTAGGCGTTATTAAAACATACATATGTTTTCTGCAAACCATTAGAGAAGATGCTGCGGATTCTGGTTCATTAGAAAGTAACAAATTCGCGAGAGAACCGGTCACTCTTTCGATCATCCAATTATATATTACTTGAACGCAGTTTGTTACATCACTAGGCATGTTTGTAGATTTATGTGCCGCCTTATTTTTTTAGGTATTTTCCATATTAATAATGAGGCTTTAATATGTAATTTGTTATTAGCTTCGCAAATATCATATGATGCCGCATTGGTTAAGAGAAAACGCTCCATAACTCTGTAGGTTCATAGGAATTAGGTTCAAAATATCTTGACAATATGGTATATTGGCAATATTTTTAAGGCGCTCGAGAGGTTAGAAAAACAATCTAAACATAACTTACTTATATAATTGTAAGTTTTGATGCAAGTTGTGAAGTTTACAATTGTAGCCTAGACGGGACAGTTATGAAGCTCAAAAGTGCAATGATAAAAGCTCACGTGTTACAAACAATATTTTCAAGAAGAAAAAATTGTTTTTCTGTAACAGTTGTCTCTCTGTTTGTCAATGCTACATAATGTCAAAGTTCAGTTAGTTGTCTCAAAAGCCTATAAACTAAATCAATTCTTTTAACGGTATATTTTATTGTGAAGATTATCATATTCAGTTCTATTATTGCTACGGTTTATTTACAGTTAGACACAACTTCTGAGTTCTGGCACAATGCTGTTCTTCAACTTCATTAACGAACCAACGAGTTTCTACAAAAAATATTAAGTCGGTTCGGAGCAATGTTGACGTTAAACAATATTTGAAAAGCCATTACGAAGTGATTTAGGAAACAAATGTGATGCGCTTCTGTTTCGATACACTACGACCTTGAAGTCAACTGTGAAGTAAAACTTTATTTTAAATCCCAACAAAATAAATGGATGTTCAAAATATTTACTATCTATGCTTTACGTAACATTGTGAAACATCGCAAGATGCGTTCGGTAAGTAACCATACATAGGTAGTAATTTAGAATTATGCATTAAATTTAAAGTAAAAACTAAGGTCATTTTGCAATTTCTAAAGTTTTAGCACAAAAAAAATATCAATACATTACGGTAGACAGTTCTAAATTCAGAGGTCGCAATCAGTGACATAACAATAATATGACCTCTAGTTAAACTACGATAGAATCTAACAAATCCAGTTCCAATGTCGAGTAAAACAACACTCCATAACTCAAACAACACGGTACAATAAACGAGAACAAGACTTTCGACCATCATTACTCATACAGCACTAAACGTAACGAGTATAATGTAATCGATCAAATCTTGGTTAAGCTTTCGCTTTCAACGACCCGTACCTTTAACCGAGCTTTATTGTAACGAAGCGTAGTTGTAACGGACTGTCTTCCATTGATGACATCGGCGTCGTGTGCTCCGCCTTGACATTAATCATAGAAAACATAATTATAGTTATTAGAAAAAACATTGTTTTATTATTAATAGCCACGAATTCATATGTCACTCCGGTGAGTATAAATTGTTTTTTTGTTGTTGTTGTTGAGTCATATAATCGGTGTTGTTTTGCTTTCTTTTTCTAAGGAGTATAGTAGGTGTACGATTTATTTATCTTGACTTCCTTTTCACTTAGTAAACTCGCTTAGTTAAATTGAAAGTTTTTTGTGTTTATGTAAGCTGACATTTTATATTTCAATTGCAGTTTTGAGGATCGTTAAGTTCTTCCGGATTAGCCATATTGACACTGTCTGTTGGTTGGCTAGATTTTACAGTCGATAAACTACCGAATTGATTTCGTATTTTGAAAAAAGGAATAACCTTTTGAAAGCGGAAAGAGATATGAATGCAGATGGCTATAACAATATATCGGTAGAACATACTTTATGGTAGGTACATCAAAATCGTACGACTTCTCTAGAGCTCTGAATAAATGAAGAGTGAAGAAGTGATAGATTTATTTCTTTATTTACCAAATAAGGATAAAAGAGTACAAAGGACCTGCTTATTTCCAACGAAATTTCTTCCTGCGACAGGACAGTTGGATGAGATATGTGTATAGATGGGATAAGAGCAAAATAACGACCGTGATGAATATATTGAATTCACACTTCATATGTACGATAATAAGACTATTGTATAAATATGTTGTGTAAACATATAATAGATATATATAAAAACTGAGGATGATAATAAAACCGTCCATGTTGAGTGTAGAAATATGACTAATTTATTTTACTTAGTAACGAAACTATACTAAATGGTCGCGCGTAAGCATATGCTGATGTTACTTAACCTATATCATTATATTTAAATGTGCGGGTGGACATCATCGTTTGAGAAGAAAACTAATTCCTAACATAACATAATCAAGACCACCTATTTATAAATCCCGGAAAACGAAAGTAGTTTCTAAACCACGAGATCATTCAATTTCAAAAGACATTGTACGACTGTCGTCTTCTTATCCTTATAAGGTACAGCCGTACTTTCATTTTCCCATAGCACACGGCTTCCCGGGTATTACTGCGTGTTGCTGCGTACCTATAAGGCTGAGGTTACGGTACAAGTTAATTTTATTATTGATGGGAACGCCATACATTCTGTGAAACGAAACACGCTTCTTAATCATCACAGCCAGATTAAGGCATATATTTGTTTTGAAAAACACTTCCTACATTGCAATCGAATGAGACGCCATACTAAATGACAAAATTGCTGTTCTAGAGCGAGTGTCCCTTAAATGCTAGGCGACTTTGTGGCAGATTAATTCATTAAACCCCAAGCGAACGCCGGCGTTCGCGCACCTATTGTCTTTCAATTGTGTCTGCAATTATCACAATTGAAAGGTTAAGACGAAGATGGCGAGATGTACTTGACTCTTACCGGAGAGACTGGATCGCAATGGCCGAAGATTGATGCGTGTGGTAAAGGAAGAGGATGATTTTTTCCAGCAGTGGGAAATAATGACCTAATTAGATTAGATTAATTTTGACAACATGGCTGAAGTATTGGTTGAGTAATTGACTGCTACGCTGTATGTCGCGGATTCGAACAAATATTTCTATGGCTTATCAATAGCTGTTTAGTGTATTCTAGCGGGTTTGGGTGTCTAGTGCATGGGATTATAAATGCTTGTGAGCGCACCCACTTTGCAGGAGTAACAAGTGTGCGGAAAAGTTTAATAAAAAGAATGGCCTGATTAGGTTAGAGTAATACACTAGCACTTTCATTTTTCCATTGAGCTCGACTCTTCCTATATCACCGCGTATCTTTAAGGCAGACGGTAGGTAACGGTACGAGCTAATACTACGAGTGTTATTGATGAGGCCGGTTTACGCACGTGCCGGTTTCACCTGCTTAACCGTACCTTCACATTCATGAACGTATTATGTAGGCATAGTCGAGTTTAAGAGAGCGCAGCTAAGATTGGAACATTTGAATGAAAAATACTAAATCCCTTTAGGCTACTTCTGGGTTTGGCTTATCCATTGAGGTCCTATACACCGTTAAATTTTAATCGTTTTAATCCCGTGGAGGGTCGATCCGGTACATGAAACACTATTGTAAAGATAAAATTAAAAAATAAAGTACCTTTTTTTCAAAACTCGTATTAATTTACGCATGTACGAACTTAATTTCTTTAAGAAAACGACAGCTGTTTCATGTACCGGATCGACCCTCCACGGGATTAAAACGATTAAAATTTAACGGTGTATATCTATATAGGTATATAAAAAGAAAATTGGTTGACATATCAAGTCTGGCTAGACAGGCACAGCCAAAACTACTGGGACAGGGAGCATGTAATTTTGCACAAGGTTTTCTTTTATGACATATGTGAGCACTAAAAGAGGATTTACCATAATTTACCCCAAACTTTTCAGTTTTTATGGAGAAACCTACTTTTACGCAGGCGAAGCCGCTGGCAGAACTGTATAAAAATTGACGACACATAAAATATTTTACAAATAATTTGTGTAGGCAAATTGTCTACACAAATTATTTTTATTGTTATTGTATACTATAAACTTTTAAGCGACGGTTTCTGGCTCATAGTTCGCGGGAATGTGTGGAAGAGTTATCGTGGCCCTTGAACGCCAAGGGCAACTGAAGGAACACAAGTAAGTTTTAATCACTAAAAGTCTAACACGACCTCGCTCCACCCATAGCTGGAGAAGTTATTTTATTATATGCCACTATAAAAAAAGTTAAAAATTGTTTATTTATTCCATTTAAATTTTTTTTCAACAGTGTACCTGCTTCTAATAATTGGGTACTAAATTATGAAAAAAAAAATGAACGACCTCGTTTGAAAGAAAATAAAATAACATTTTATGGCACGAGTGCTGTAATTGCGTCATCAGGATTACGGTGCCTCACTGAATTAAGTGACAGTTGCAATGATTTATGACCATATGGATTCCTAAGTTACCACTACTGCTGGCTAGATACGTTCAGTTGGTATAATGCCTTAAAAAGAAAAAACAAGTTCGAGTCGGACTCGTATACGAAGGGTTCCGTACTGTAGGCAGCAAAAATCGGCAAAAAAACACGTTTGCTGTATGGGAGGCTGAATAAGATATTTATTTTATTCTGTTTTTATTATTTGTTGTTATAGTGGAAACAAAAGTACATCAACTGTGAAAATTTCAACTATCTAGCTATCACGGAAGATACAGCCTGGTGTATGATGGACAGACAGACAGCGGAGACTTAGTATTATTATTTTTATTTATTTATTTATCACTAGCTTTTGCCCGCGCGGCTTCGCTCCCGCTCTTCCCTACTTCAGCCTACTATACCCTACTCTACCCTACCCTACTCTACCCTAGTCTACCCTACTCTACCCTACTCTACCCTACTGTACCCTACCCTACTCTACTCTACTCTACCCTACTCTACTCTACTCTACCCTACTCTACCCTACTCTACCCTACTCTACCCTACTCTACCCTACTCTAAACATACAAGACTATCTATGTTAAGTAGCAACCAAAAACTACTAAGGCTTTATAAACTTGTGCTATCATGAATCTGAGAGCAGTGGTGGCCGAGTGGTTACGGCCCCGACTTACGAGTTGTAGCCGTAGCGCCAGCCAGGCGCATTACTTTGTGTAATTTATTTCATCACCATTGCTCTCAAAACGGTGAAGAAAAACATCGTGAGGAAACCGGCATGTCCCAGAACCAAAAATTCGAAGACATGTGACATTCACCAACACGCACTGGGCCCGCGTGGTGGATTATGGCCTATTCCCTCTCCTAGAGAGGAGGCCTGAGTCCCAACTGTGGGAACATTAAAAAGGCTGGTGATGATGATGATGATGAATCTAACTTAAAATCGAAACTATACAAAATGAGCGAGTAATATAGGGTCCCGTATTATCCTTTAGATACAGAACTCTAAAAAGATTAACCTAGTTCAAATTGAATCTGGAATTATTAATGATGAAATATTGCGTACTCTAAGTGATGCAATTATCTCACTTGTTGGTTTTTTTTCATTGATTGTTACTTATTTTGTTTCAAGGTGTTTAAGTTTGAAAGAGGTTGTGGTGTGATGTTGAATTCTCGTGAATGTTATATCGTAAGGACGTATGACATGCATAAGTGTATGTAAGAGTATTTGTTGAACATCTTACGTGTATTACGTATGGCAGTTTAGATGGTCAATATTTATTTATTTAGTACATGAAAGAGTTACTGCCAATAAAACTAGACAAAACAAAAGAAATCATAATATTTTTTGTTTTTACTACAATTATCACACAACGTCATCTAGTCCCAAACTAAGCAGACCTTGTGTTATGAGTACTAGACAACTGATAAACATACTTATGTATATATATTTCTAAATACATACAAGTTATACCTAGGCACCCAGACACAGAACAAATGGTCGTCATCGCACAAACTTCTATTCTGGTTCAGATTTTATTATTCTATCTGTAAATGACCATGTAGTAAATAACATATTTCGGCTATTACACACCGAAGTAACATAAGTACTTCGGTAGGTAGCGTATTATCTCTTTACTATAAGGGGATGACTGATAGAGACTGCCTTTTGCCCACCTTTGACGTTGCAAAAAGTTTAAATAGTACGTTGAAATAAAGGATGAAATACCTCTTTCATTTCTCAATTATCTTTTATTTTAAAGTTATTATTAATTGAGATACTATTATTTAAAAAACTAAATTAGGTTATAATATTCTTATTTTTTTACTTTTTTCTGATTGTCACACTTTACTATATCAATCGGTTGTCGAAAGTAACGAAGAACTTTTTGTATCAATTGCCAGAAAAAAAATTAGATATATGACGATTACCCAAGAGTTCCTTGTTTTAACAGTATCATTCGTTGAGAAAAAAAGTGATGAAAATATGCCAGAAAAATGTGATGAAAATTTCAACCAAGTACAAATTTTGCTAAAAATTTATTAAAAACCGTAACCCTATTAGTTACTGAAATCGTTTGTTAATTAATTAATGTTAATGCATATAACACAACGTAGGTTGTATCTATGCATACTTATGTAGATATATGCTAATGTAACTAAGTTTAGAATACAAAGATAACAAACCTTCTTCTAAACTATGTCAAGAGGTCACACTACTAATATTTGCAAAATTTTAAATTACTTATGTTCCGTGTTTTAATTTTAAATTTAATTGCAACATCTTTTGTAAATTTATTGTATCTAAGATCCTATTTAGTAGAAATTTTAACATACACTATACAATATATCCGTGGAATATTAAGATAATAAATCACTTAGTAATCACGAAACAACTTATTAAACTACGTACGTATATATACAAATAATAAGCAACTCTAGAGTTGCTTATTATTTTATTGTTTAATTACACAGCTACAGTACAGGTACTTAACCTATATACACATATATATATATATATATATATATATATATATATATCCTTCTCCTTTGAAAAGATTTCTTAAGATTTGATTCCCGTACAAACTGATTTTAATAATAAAGATTTTTGAGATTATTTCTAAACAAATCGATTTTGTATTTAATGCTTCGACAATCATTTTTTTTTTTATTAATTACACAGCTACAGTACAGGTACTTAACCTATATACACATATATATATATATATATAAATAAATATATATATATATATATATATATATATATATATATATATATATATCGTCAACAAATTTTAAATATCAAATAAAATAAATAATCAACACATACCTAAACCTCAGATGACCTTAGCAAGATTATCTATGAGTAATCACTTTACAAAACGAACCATGGTCATTTAGTAGTCTCATCCCCAAAACAAGATAACTATAAGTCAGATAATCATAATTCAGTTTTACTAATCATTAGTAAGTCTATAAGACTACGCATACACATTAAGAGTATGCTAAAAGCTGTACAAAGTCGTGCTACGCTATTGTTCGTAGCGCCGGTTCGTAGCGCTACGATCATTCCCTACAAAAGACTTCAACGAAAAAGAAAATTCTTCAGATTTTTCTTTGCATCCTTTAAAGAATGAAGTTCAGTTTAAATTTAATATATTTGGACTAAATTTTAGCAGATAGAAAAATGTGAACATTATGGCCTGTACTATAATAATTATTAAGGACGCTAAAAGTAAAAAAGACCTATAATGCTGGTATAAAAAATCAAAATCAAAAATAAATCTATAAAAAATAAAAGTAAATAAAAAATTTAATTACCTCGTTATTATCATCATGTCCCCTCACTGTCCAATTGAAAGTCCGACACAACACTTATACCATTAGGCACAAAGACTCACTAAGTCCAGTTAAAGTTATGTTCATAACTTCAAACTTTTGAGGGTAGATATATATATTTTTTTTACAGGAGATAGTTTGGTGCGCGTGCTGGCGATAGTGCGGCGAGACCGACACTGAAGTCGCGAGCCTCCGTCGCCGCGTCGAAGCCTGTCGAATGAAAGTCGAACTCGCGACTGCCAGAAGGACGACGGCAGACTAACTTTGCTGATAGTAAGTCTTTATGCTAAATATAGAGAGACTTCACGGTGAATCTGTTCTAGCACGTTGGTAGATTAGTTTTTAGTTTGAACTGATTTTAGGGCTATTTGGGTTAGTGTGTCATTTTATTTTGCAATTGATACCATGGTTATTCGTCAAGCATATCTTATGATTTAGGTAATTGAGACCTAACCTTATGTTTGTACATCAATCTTGTAACGAAAGTTTCTACTTACCACCACAGGGGAACGGAGCATGAGCTTATGTTTGTGTGGATAATATGTAATTATTTAGTATATTTTTTACGTTGTCCCATACTAGGAGTAACTCTAGTATCGTGAGTGCGTTCACAAACATGTATACTCATAAACAGGAGACAATACAGACCCGGAACATCTCTGCAAACCACGTAAATATTTATTTCGGGCTGGAATCAAACCCACGACATCCAGCTCAGTAGCTAATTTCTCAATCACTGGGTCAATCGTACCTATAATAGAAGTACAACTAGTAGGAAATCTTATTTCAGTTTCGGTGCAATGTTCGACATGTAAATACACCATTTAACATATTTTATGTCATAACAATGTACCGTTATGAACATTTCGACTGCTTAGTAGGTATGTTTAGTATTAATTCACACTATTGTGTGAAACCGCGGCTGTGTATTATATTTATTTCAATAAGCTTACGATTCGGTAATAAGTCGTTGATCTTTTGTCCAGTTTCTAAATCATTTAAACCGTTGTTATTATTGTTACAGCTTTTATTTATTAGTGATCGAATGGAGTATTTTGTTACCCAGTAAGTGTGTAGTGGCTCAACCAGCACACATAGTCGCACACAGTTTTATTAATAAATCATCTTGTCTTCTTCCACTTCAGTGTAGAGCGATCAGACATCTACTGATTAAAACCATACCTATGTTCAGTTGCCTTTTGCGTTCCAGGACCATTCTTTTCAGAACCGATCCCATGGTCTAGTAGATATTGGTCTTATTAGGCCCTTACGGTTTGTTGACATTTCTTTGTGGCGCACGTGGAACAGGACGCGCTGTCGATGATACGAGCTCGGTCCTTATAGGACAAGCGGACGGCGAGGTATCAATTGCTCGTCGCCAGCAAGACCGCGCCCACGATGGCCGGAGATCGCTCTGAGATTTAAACTGAAGTACCGGTTAAGGAGTGGCATTTCGCTGTTCAAACAATATCTTTAAATTAGAACTTCGGACATTAATACTTGATTGTTCCTAAAGTCCTTCGAAAGTAATATGATGAGTAATATTAATGAAAATTTTGTTATTACAAGCTTGCAATGTTAGTTTGTATGTAAGAGTATGTCATCGTAAATCCAATATGGAAGATTCCTGAAGATTTCGGACTATTTATTAGTTATTATTATACACTCCCATGATATGCGTATTAATTATATGGGTTCGTTGAAGAGAATACAAAAAAAAGAATACGTCATAATAAATCCAATATGGTGGTCAATTTCATTAAACTTTTTTTATATTATGTTTTTAACATTATTATTATTTATTTTTTCGGTCGACCGGTAGTCTTTCTCTTCTGCACAATGCACATCTGATCTGAAATATAGTTCAATGAATACATAGGGAATTATCCAAGCAATACATGTCTATATTCTGTTCTCAGCTGAGCTCATCTTCGAGTTTGGAATGTTAGAATTAGGTTTAATGTGGAATTATGTAAATTCAAATAACAGTGGTAACCCACGCACATATCTATTTAGAATGGAGAATTATAGTCTAATAAATTATCCAATGACTGCATTTTTAATAGATCCTAATCTTAAAATATTAGTATTTAAATAATATATTTGAAATACACGAAATGCAATAGAGATGCATATTGAAATTATTGTTTGGTCACAAAAAGAGCAGTTAGTTATGATAATTATGTTTAAAGTTTATTATTGCACAAGGCATGCTAAAGATATTATAGAAAAATGGGCAAGTGCGAGTCGAAGTCGCACACGAAGGGTTCCGTACCATTATCTGTAAAAACGGTCAAAAAATCATGTCTGTTGTATGGGAGCCCTACTTAAACATTTGTTTTATTCTGTTTTTAGTATTTGTTGCTATAACGCCAACAGATATACATCATCTATGAAAATTTCAACTGGCTAACTATCACGGCACACTCGAAATTTGCCTGGTGACAGATGGATAGACAGATAGACCGGCGGACGGACAGCGGAGTCTTAGTAATAGGGAGGTTTTACCCCTTGGGTGCAGAACCTTGAGTTTACACAGCCCAATTTTTTAATAATTATAAAAAAAAATCGAAGATTAAATATAAATAAAAATAAGATTTATGCAAAATATAATTCTTGTGAGCATAATCCTGTCGTTGCCATAGTAAAAAGCTTAGTGGGGTAAAAGAAATAGCTGGTCAAAAGGACATATCGTCATCATAGTGTCAAAATGTTTTCAACCATTAGAAAACAATCAAAAGCTTAGTGGAATGGCAGGAACAATTGTGAAAAACTACACCGTTAAATTTGAATCATTTTAATTCCGTGGAGGGTCGATCCGGTACATGAAACACTATCGATTTGTAAAGATAAAATTAAAAAATAAAGTACCTTTTATTCAAAACTCGTGTTAATTTACGCATGTACGAAATTCATTTCAGTAAGAAAACGTCAGCTGAACGAGTTCAATGACCTATAGTTAATAGTCGGCGTTGCGTGCAAACTACCTATAGGTCATTGAACTCGATCAGCTGACGTTTTCTTAAAGAAATTAATTTCGTTCATGCATAAATTAGAGTTTTGAATAAAAGGTACTTTATTTTTGAATTTTATCTTTACAAATCGTTGGTGTTTCAGGTACGTGATCGACCCTCCACGGAATTAAAACGATTACAATTTAGCGGTGTACCTGTATTTGCCGCAGTTTACCACGCCTGAAAGGCGAAAATTATCCCAAGGGACCGATAACCTGGTAAGGGTCGTGGGAATCCAATTGATGCGAGACGCACATGACTGCTCATTATGGCGATACTTGGGGAAGGCCTATGTCCAACAGTGGACGTCTTTCGACTGAAGTGATGATGATGATGAATATACTTGATGAAAAACAAAATATATTTCTTATTACAGTCAAATTACATCCAAATTCAGCCATTATAGAGTGAAGGTTACTCCTTTAAGAAACATACACCTCCCCTCCTTGCGTCGTATTCCTCAATGCTGAGGGTCGTGACTTCCCTGCTTCATCACTCTAACCAATATGATATTCCTCCGTCTGTTCCTGTCTCTGCCGGTGTGAAGGGCATTGTACATCGTAGAGTCAAGAGCGGTGCAGATCTGGTCGGACCAACGTATTGGGCTGAGCCCGCGAGGCCTTTTCCCGAAACATACACACATACATACAAAACATCATCATCGTCATCATTTCAGCTGACATCGGATTCCCGTGACCCTGACCAGGTCATCGGTCCACCTTGTGGAGGCCTTCCAAAGTTGTCTTCTGGTTCTTCGTCATCATTCCAGAACCTTTCGTCCCCATCGGCAATCTGTTCTGCGTGCAATGTGCTCTGTTGTCTATGTCTATGTCTGAGTATGGTTTCCGCACTTAGTCCTATGCGGACCATTGTACGTGGGCCATAGCGGCCATAACCTTGGGTGGGCTCATTCCAACCAGCCCACCTCTCTCCAAAAGCAGATTAGGCCTCTCAGGTATTTCAGGGCATCTATAAGGGAATTCGGGGATCCTATGGTTCGTGTGCATATTTCAGTTGTGTGCTCTGTTTGTTAACTAGTTTTAAGATTGCGTCATTTCGCGTAAATAAACTGTTCTTCTTTCTTTCCCATTGCCACTTAAACTTGGCGATTCTTCGAGTTATGTCGGTAACCTTGCTTCTTCTGCGGATATCTTCATTTCTGATGCAATCACATACAATACGCTGTGATATCAGGCGGAAGGTGTATAGATAAACAAGTGAATTACACCGACATCCCCATCGAACAAGGTTGAGATTTGAAATCGATTTTCAGAATAAATCAAAAAGTGAACCCATCAACCTGGTATTTAGAGGGTGTGTCCGAGATGAGGCAACCAGTTCACGTGATCTAACGAAAAGTTTGTAAATGAGAAACTATACGTACACATAATATTATGTATGGTAATTACCGAATCAACATAACATTGACTCATCGCTCATCAATCATAACTAACCAGTTTTGCGAAATAATTTTTAAAATAAAAGTTTCTTGCTCTTCAACATTTATCTAAACTTCCTTTCGTATTGTAAAATTGAGTCCTTCACCGCGCTTGTATGTCTGTATATCTACACAAATATTATAAAGAGAAAAAGTATGTTTTTATGTATTTTTGTTTGTTGGAGGTAATCTCTGAAAGTACTGGTCCGATTGCTAAGCTAATTTATTCTTAAGTGACATAGGCTATGTTTTATTTACGCAGGCGAAGCCGCGGGCGAAAGCTAGTTCACAATAAACTCAAAAAGTACTGAACGGTTACATGCGGCTTTCACCAATTGATAGATTGAAGATTCACACAAGTCAGATCGACAGATCAGACAGGTTTAAAAAAAAATATTGTTTTTTTTTTGTAGATGGTTAAAATTTCAATGATACAAAACCCATGTGAAGCTGGGACGGGTCAATATTATAAATAGCATAGACAAAATTATAAAGCAAAAAAGGTTGTTTGTTGGTTTAAAAGCGTTAATATCAGGAACTACTTGTGTGAATAGGAAAATTCTTTCAGTGTTGAATAGCTCACTTATTGAAAGAGACTATAGGCTACATATCACACCACGCGCGAACTGTTACTTTTCTGCATAACTCTCATTTATTTACAGAGTTGTCTCTATAATTTTAAGGAGATTTATTATGGTTACATTGTCTACACTTCAATTGCTTAAAAATGTGGAAAGCGGACTCACCTAAAACAAGCAATTCCTTGCTTTAACCTTTTGAATGTCTTATGGTACACAGTTCGACATAAGCCATTGTCTTTCTATTGTGTCTCTAATTACGGCATTCAAAGAGTTAAGCAAGGTGATCTCCAATAATCTGAATCAAAATGCTTACTGCAATCGAAATAAACATTTTTATTTATTTTTTATATACTACCACGGTACACTACGACTAATAGGAGTGGAGCAGTACCCAAAGACGCGGGTGAAACCGCGGGGGAGAGCTAGTGTTTTATGAACTGCTGATCACATTCAATATTAGCCGTCATGTGACTAAATTATAATATTTATATTATCACATGACTACGTTGTTGACTGTTTTTATAGATGTCGAAAGTGGAGTCATTGATTCTGAGGTTAATACGATCCGGTATAAAAGCTGTTATCCAAAAGAATAATTTAAAAACGTCAAATTGTTTGTTGGAAATCTTGAAGTCATTTATATAATGTATTATTGAGGGGTAATAAACAACTATAACATAAAACCTGCATTATTCACAGATAAAACCATCTTAATAAATCAGTCTACCAAAAAAATATCTACCATAACAGCACCGCAGACATGAAATTATATTTTACAGGACCTTCGATTAGGATACAAAAAGATGTTAAGCAAGGCAACCCTTCTTCTTCTTCCTGCCCTTATCCCATATTACTTGGGGTCGGCGCAACTCCTATTTTTCTTCCATTCTGTCCTGTCACCCGTCAAACTATCACTCACTCCCTTTTCTTTCATAAAAAAAAACAGGGCCACCCGTTTACTCTGAAATTATTTACTAGCACTCTCGAGAAGATTTTCAGAACACCGGCAGGATCATAGGCGACCAAGAGCGTCGAAGTCGGTACTAAAAGACTAACAAACTTTCAGTTTGCCGACATTGCCCTTTTCGCCCCTATACTGCTCTGGAGCAATACTTAGTCTATGCTTCAAAACCTAAGCACGGCAAGCTCCATGGTGAGGCTCGCGATGAATCGGTCCAAAACTATAGGTAAGCTCAGCAGCACTAAACTGGCCGAGGTAGATGGGCAAGACATAAATTGTGTCGATGAGTAATATCTACTTGGGCCAGTTAGTATTTTCAAAAACAAATAGGGTAAGGAAATCGATAGAAAGAAAGAAAAGAAAGAAAAGTATTTATTTTGGCGCAAAAAAACATTTTAGACAACAAAAACTTAAGACAAACACAAAACAAAAAAAAAAATAATAAAAAAGTAACATTGTCTGTCACACGTTTGCCGTATTGAAAACGCCTGGAAAAGCTACTGGTCTATGAAGATGCTAATGAAGGGAGGTGTCTCAATTTCCCTGAAGCGAAAACTCGATATGTATATTCCCTGCCCATCCTAATGTACGGTACTCAGATATGGTCGGTCACCGAGACGCCAAAGTTTCACCTTGATGTTTGCGAACGAGCAATGGAGCGCTGCATTTCTGGGTGTCAAAAAAGCCGACTGAATGAGGAACACTACACAGCGCCAAAAGACTGGAATCATAGACTTAGGAAAAAATGCTATCAGGCTAAATGGGATTAGGTGGGTCACATCAGCCGCATGCATACTGACCGTTGGGCAAGAGTCTCCACATAGTGGGTAGCTAAGGATGGAGGATGTCGCCGAGGTCAACCTGGGAAGAATCTAAAGAAGGACCTTGCCTTATTACACTAAGTGACCCCGTATTAAAAGTAAATCCACCATTGTGTATCTATTTTAATACGGGGTCACTTTGCCCTCGTACCGCACTGAAGAAATAAAATTTTGTGTAAATAATTTAGCTAAGAATTATTCAATTACTTAAAAGTAGCGGGTCTAATAAGCCCCTTACCACAGGAATGGAAATATCGCAAAAATGAGTGCCGCTGTCAACGTGTCAAGATGTTCAAATAGTTGTTTTTATTGATCTGGATACTACGGTTTTTGTACTGGTAGGAAGTTACTGTATCATTAAGTGACAAGAGCTACTTTTATCCTTGAAAATATACAATTCCAGTATGGGATAGAGCAGCAGTGCGAAGCAGTGGGAATAAGCTAGTATATATTCAGGCACGACTTATTTTCTTTTTAGAACATTGATTCTTCAGTTGCCCTTTGGTAACTCTTGCTAACAGTACCGTAGGCTGAACTTAATGATCAAGACTGTTTGTATTTGATGAATACATTCAAGATCCATTTAGTTAAAACCAGTTTGGTTCATTGAGTAATTTGTTCGTAAATGATGTTCACTTGTAAGTCTGCTTCTAAGTGATCGGTAAATAAATGTTTATGGGGGTTTAAGCCATTTGTTAATTATAGTCATGTTTATGCGAGGCTCTTGATCTTTGATTTAGCTTTACATTATGCTTATTAGTTTTAACGTCTCAACTCGTAAAATATATTTTATTTTTATTGATGATGTAACGTAATGAGTTACACAAAGGAGTGTAACACTTACATGAGAGGGTAAGGAGGAGTATGGGAGTGAGGAGTGTAGAGGAAGAGTGAGAGTAAGAAGAGTAAGTGTATAGTAAGAGGAGAGGAAGAGTGATACGCGAGTGCAAGAGGGAGCGTAGTGAGTAAGTGCCTCCAGGGAGTAGCCCTGGCAAGGCACGTATGGGGAGTAAGTGTAATGTAAGTGCCTCCAGGGAGTAGCCCTGGCAAGGCACGTGTGGTGAGTAGTGAGAGGTTGAGTGTGGGAGGAAAGTATGGAGGGAGAAATAATATATATAGATATAAATCCTTGTGAGGTTATATTACAAATAAAAGTATATAAAACAATAGGAATATAAAAAGATATAAAGTTATAAAAAGTCAGCTCAAACGGCGTCACGGCGGAGCACAGCAGCTGGTGTAGGCGTAGCCCTCAGCCGTACGAGGGATGGCGAAGGCTACGCAGCCGCAGGCAGCAACAGATAGTGGTAGACACAGCCCTCCAGCGTAAGGGCCGGCAGAAGTAGAGAGGAGGCCCTCAGAGGCCAGGTCCATCTGTAGAATAGCCCTCTGCCGTGAGGGCCGGCAGAGGCAGAGAGGAGGGCCTCAGTTCCTTCTCTGAGGAGGTCTTCATGGTCCAAAGAACTCAATCAGGAAAAACTGACATCAGGAGCTGAGCCAAGAAACTGTCACATGTAGCTGAACCAAGAAAAACTGACACCGAACTGAACATGTAGCTGCACCAAGAGTCTGACCGAAAACTGACCAAGAAACTCACAAACATGGTTTTGTATCAATTTTGACGGCTATGCTGGCTGTCAATTCATAATTTAGAATTTGAAAACAGGTTTCAGCCAGCATTGCTGTTTCACAAGAAAGATATAAATTACAATTTAATTTTAAAGAAATGATTTCAGATAAGAGAATAAATAATAGAATAAAACCTAAGACTATAAAAATACTCTTTGTTGATACCTAATCAAAACCATAGAAGAAAATAGTAGTGACATGACAGATGACAGTGAGCAAAGAAAATAAACAAACTAAATATATAAGAAATATTTTATAGAGATGTGATTATTGTTAAGTAAAGTAAACGTAAGTATTAATAACATTACAATGAAACGATGTTGTTACCAAGATTACTTCATTAAGTGTAGGTAACTTTTAAGTTAATCCTAGGTCATAGTTATTTTGATAAGTAACTTTAGATCATAATCTCGTTTGCGTCTATTGTTAGAATATGTAACATCCTTTTAGATTTGCAGATCTATAGAAGTTAAATTCTCCTGAAAAATTGCTATTAGTCTATTAAATGGGTCGTCACAAAGGTGCTTTCTGGTCTAAACAGCGTCACAGGTGTCCCTGAGATCAAACCAAGAAGAACACGATAACAAGAGCTTTCAATAATATAGTTATGCCCTTTATCTATCGAAGACAATGCATTCACCCTTCTGTTCGCGACGCTGCGGCCTATGGATGACAAAAAAAAAATCAAATTTAAACGCACGGTTGGCGCTAGTTTGAGCGATTGACTGCTGCTCTGGGTGTCGTTTGTTCGATTCCCACACGTAATAAATATTTGTATAGCCTATAGACAGATATTCTGGGTCTGGCTGTCTTGTGTATATGAGTTTACATGTTTATCAACGTATCCACGTAAGTGTCTTCATGTTATGCCACTGTAAACAGTATATAAATATTAGTAAAATATACTTATATCTTACGATCCAAATCTTACATAATATGTGTAGATTTGAAATACAAAATAAACCTGGGTCGGTAGAATACTGTGATTTTTACAAAATGATTCAAAACAATCCAAGATAACATCAGATGTAGAAGATAGTTTGTGTTTGTTATGAATTTTACTCAACCGCCCAGATACGATCGTTCTCAGGACATTGCGATGCTATGATTTATATCAAAAGTTGGAAATCGTGACTGAAACTAGTAATTTATGTAATCTAGAAGCGTCTACACTAGCGAAGATTGACAAATTGATTTCCTTTTGTATTTATAATTAAACCTGAATTTTACCTTCACAAATGCATTTTAAGAGAGTCAATGCCCCGAAGATTGAGAACACTCTTTTATTTATGGACAATGGCCATATTTGGCGATCTGCATCTGACATTGCAGACACAATTAATTAACAACGCTCGTTTCACAATAAAATGCAGTGGTATTTTTATTATACTATATTAATTATTATCTGAATAATACTAAATTACCAAATAATGTTACACCTACTAGAACGAACATATTTCACATCTCACACACCTACGGTTGTATTTTGAAACCACGGTGTTATTGCGGTTATCTTAACGAGTATCTACCTACCCAGAAGGGATTTATGGTCTTGATTGTACATACATTTGCTGGTAACACATGGTAGGTTAAGGTAAAAAATAAAACATTAGCGTTACAAAGCACAGGTTCAATTGTGTGTGGAGTACTGCAGCCACATGTGGGCTTGTGCTGTAAAATGCCATCTGACAGCTTTGGACTCAGTGGAAAGGCATGTGAAGAGGCAAATTGGTGATCCAGATTTGGTTAACACCAATCTACAAAGCCTGACGCACAGGCACAGGCGTAGGGAGGCCAGTCCTTTGGTATTTTACAGGAAGCATTTTGGAGAGTGTGCGCAGGAATTACATGAGTTGATTTCGCCAGCGCCGTGCTACAATCAGTATCATCGGACAACCCGACTTCTGGCGAGTGTCCACCATACGATGTTGACACCTCTACGGTCCGGTTACTCGCCTCGTCGTTTAAACCGCGTATATCGAAGGATTGGAACCATTTGCCTGCAGCGGTTTTCCCGTCCGATTATAATTTAGGTGTCTTCAAGGCTAGAGTGAATAGGCTCTTAATAAACTAGTGCGCCTCATGATCAAGGTTTGCATCCCTACTTACCATCAGGTGGGATCACATTCAAGTTCCCAATTATGATTTTTTTTTTTGAACTTGGACTGGGTGACTGCTCCCTTTCCTTTTGTGTTAATTTTTTTGTGAGTAAAACCACACCTATGCTCCTTCAATTGCCCTTTGCGTTTTAGGACTGTGGTCCTACCAGTACTAGGTTACCTTATCTGAAGTGGAAGTGGAATGGAATTCCCTGCCGGAGTTTGTTTTTCCTGATAGCTATAACCTAGGGTTCTTTAAGTCTAGAGTGAATAGGTTGCTTCTAGGCAAGCGTGTTCTATCGTTAACCACATCATCGCTTTCCATCAGGTGAGATAGTAGTTATACGCCAGCTAATCGGTAATAAAAAAGAAGTCATCCAATGGCCCAAATATGCAATGGTCCTGCTGGTCCCTACGGTTTTATGATATCTCTTTGATTCGCTCGTGGAACTACGGGCCGTCTTTCCTAACTATGGCTTCTAGTAAAATCGGTAGGATATCAGCATTTTAAATGGAGTGTCTGCCTATCTGATCTCCATAACCCACAATTGGGTATCACGTTAGGTACTCCTTAGCAAAACTGGTGTTAGATTCCCTGGGTTCTGACTGTCTGTAACGACTGCCAAAGGTCTATCAATAACAGCCGGGACCAAGGGCTTAACGTGCTTTTCGATGTACGGTGGAATTTTACCTTAACCTTTTTTTTTTATAATGGATAGGCTCGCGTTTGACCACAATCTCACCTGATGGTAAGCGATGATGTGGCCGACGATGGAGCACGCTTGCCTAGAAGCAACCTTAGTTTAATTTCTATACCAGAAAAATGTATATCCTACATACATTTTTCTGCGGTAAGAAATTGTCAAATAACTTCTGTCGCTCTGAGTGGAGCAGGAGGACCGGGCATGTCAGACTTTTAATGACTAACATCCACCTGTGTTTCTTTAGTTACCTTTTGCATTCCAGGACCACGCTGACTTTTTCGAACATTCCCGCAGCCCTCTATGCAGACCTAATAAAAACAGATTTTCAATTCAATCAACCAAAATGTAACAAACGTATCTACATTTTGGTATGTTCATTACCAAAATGTAGATTTATTGAAAAATCGTGACTTCGATACACCCTACTAAATCACGAGCAAAACTAATACTTGCGTAATTAACTGAAATATTCGTCATGTATTCCACTTAATTTTATTACAAAGATTCGATGATTGCCATAAAGTACCGGATCGATTGCCAAACATTTGATTACGAGCACTATAAACTTAGTAATCAAATCGATATCCTATTTGAATTAATTTCATGCTGTATTAAGGATTCTGAAATTCGATTGATTGTTGGGCACATAGCTTTAGAAAATAGATCAATAAGTAGTTTCTCAACATATCCACCATAATCTTGTTAACTAAATAACAATGAAAAGTTATGTGAGCGAATCGAATAATCTGTCTCTCACCATAGAATCGATTACGCCACTACTGATCAGTCATTCGATTTATTTATTCAACGAGACTCGAGCATGCAACGCTCCAAGTTTTCGTAACCACAGATGCAACAGTGTTCAAACAGTTTTTATTCAAGTCGAGTCCTTATAGTTGCGCCAAAATAATCGCTTCGCTGTTTTTTGTGTCACTTACGAAATTACTAACGTTCGTCTGCCGATCTGGCTTGTTAGCTTTCAAGAATCTTTATTCTCAAGATCATTAAACTGCAGTTCATTTAAATGAGACTAATTGAACAGGTACATCTTCGTCTAATGATGAATCATGCCAACCAGCAATGCTTGTATTTTATTGACTTTAATATTATATTACTTTAACATTGTCTTTCTAGAGATGGCTCGAGGAAGCCCCATTTGGCCAGATTGTTTTTACAGCGGCCAACCTGGGTTCGCAATCGGTTTTGATATTTCCAAAATTGGCCACTGTAGTTCGGTTATACACGTATTAGTAGTCGGTTAATACGGTTGGAAATTGTCTAAAATTCTTACACCCTCTCTCGCTACACCCAGAGCAGAAGAAGATTGCCATTAGGTGAGATGGTGATCAAACGCGAAACTATCAATGATAAAAAAAAAGATATTTAATGTTGATAATTTCTCAAATAAAAAATAAATATGTAGGCCAACAACAATACTACAGACAATGAATAGTAAGCTCCATATTCTGTCATTTCTATACTAAATAGTGTGCATCAGAAGATTTCTCTGTTATGTATGCGAATTTGTTGAAAGTCACAAATTCGCATACATAACAGCGAAATCACGTGCTTGGCTATACGCCCCGCGCCCTCTCTGTTTCTCTAATCATTAATACATATATAATGTAGCATGACGATACGATGGCGGTCGTATAATAGATATATAATATTATGTTACAATAAGCGTGTGATATTATAGTATTTTTGTAGGATGTTAGAAAGCGAAAATGGCGGCTTTTATCTTATCGGGAGTTATCCAAATCAGACTCAAATTACGTCAAATGAACGAGAGAGAGATGAATAATTAACTTAAGAGTTAACAGCTATAATCTAATGGAAAAAAAGAGATTTATTCTTTGTTTTCTAAAAAAATACCTACAGTAGAGGGAATTTGGTATAAAATATATTATATTTCAAAGACAATTAGACAATAATTTACTCGAATGTCGATAATACAGCTAGTATCTTTCTACGAGTATTTTAAAAATACTTAAATGTTAGTCCAAACTTGATGTCTCTTTTTATTAACATCATGTTTTCTTTGTAAACCTCTCTAGCTGTCGGAACTGTTGATAGCTGAATAGCTTATCACAATATTATAAATTTTCTCCTGTCATCGGCGTCGCCCGTGCATAAGTATAAAATTATCTTAAGAGAACATACTCCTGGGAGAAAAAATAATCTAAGTTAGGACTTAAGTAATTTTTTGTATATGTTAACCGTGTGAATACTTCATCCAAATCTATACAGCCGTGTGACTAGTGTGGTTGCCAACTACACTGTTAAAAACAGTAATATACACATGTTTTTCTTACATTATACTTTTTACTGTTAAACAAAAGAAAATTGTACAAAATACTGTTTTCAGCAAAAAAAAAATGCTTAAAATGTAAACTCGTAAGACTTAGACGTACACACATTTTTTTTTTACAGTTTCCGAAAGAATGGAATGAGCTCCTTATTTATTTTAATTTTACTTATATTGTGGTGAGGCGTCTGAAGTTTTAAAAAGACTGTAAATTAATACATAAGTTGTGCGAGAACCTTTAAAAAAATATGTATTTAAAACATTATTTATTTTTTGTAAAAAAAGTTGGCAACCCTACGTATGATTGTAAAGTAGTAACAAACATACACACACACCTTATGTTAGCTTACATTACATAACACTGATCACTCTCGCATTCTTGTTTTGGTTGATTTCTCAGGAAAATTACTAGACCAAGCTTTAATCATATACTGTAAAAGAATCTACTTTTATAACTATCGCTAGAAGTCTCGGTCAAAGCTACACAAACACCTACACAGGTGCATCAACAACATCAGATTCGTTGAAATTGGCTTCAATAAAATATATTGATTGCGTGAAAGTTTTATATATTGGTTTTCGTTACTATATTTCCTTTTAAATATTGATCTAAAAAAGTTTACAAGATTTAAAAAAATGGAAATCAAACCACTTACAACCTGTGCGCATTAACTTGGCGCCTGATGAATGACGTTTGAAATATTGAGTGCATTGAATTTTATTTTTTTGAATATCAACATTTATTTTTCTCTGAGTAGTTTCTCATATGACATACTACTTACTTTACGAATTTACGATGCTTTAAATGTAACAATACAATCTGTTTTCGAGCCAGGTGCCATGTTAATGCGCTCGGGTTGCTTTGTGCCGCTGTAGTACTGCCAGACTTTTACTGACAAACCTGAGTTTATTCAGACGCCCTTTGTGTTCAAGGGTCGCGGTAACTCTTTCAAACAATAACGCAACTGCGTACCACCTGCATTATTGAATTGATACACATTACATTGACACAATACAATAATTTATACCCTTACACTACTCGGGGATCAAACCTCTAGGTTAGTGGAAGGTATTTAGGAAATTTTGTTAGTCCGGGCAGTTAACTTAAGATGAAATTTTACTTATGAATGATTTTAAGACTGTGCGGTCAGTTGAGAACACCTGTGTGACCTGTCTGTGGGTGTGTGCATATGGCTACTGCGGTCCTTCACCTCAACTCGTTCTTATTGTGGTCATAGCTGCTCCGTCAATCACGGAGCTGGCTCCGTATTCGAAAGTGAAACTGTGATCCAGTCATCTGCTACATTTTCCATACCTATTGACAAATAATTTGTTTTGCTATCCTCGTCGCATATAACTAGGGACCGGTGCAATATTTTTTTTCTCCCATTTTCCTTTGTTTGCCTTATTCATAGTCTTACTTTCTCTGACTCGTAAATTGATGAAACCTCATTTGAAGTAATGCTTACACACCTTCACTCCTACTCCACTTCAATCATATTCATTATCTACGTTAGGTGTGGTTGTAGGTACTATATAAAAAGATAAGATGCTGGTCTGCATACCTAGTTTAGGTGCTCGAAAAATCGTGTGCATCTGGATTGAGGGCCCATTTTTTAAATCCTTATGAAACGAAACAAGATTTACAGGGAATTTAGTTAAAAATTAGTAAAACTTAAAGCAATGAGCCATAAATTTCTTAAACGTAAAATCAAAAAGTTATGATTAAATAACGTGGGCCCTCAATCCAGACGCTTGCATAAAGAGGCATAGTCTAAATCTCGGAAAGTACGATGTCTGGGTAAATAATTATTATTTAGGAATTTAGTTAAGAATTTCTAAAATATTTTAAGAAATTCTCAAATCTGTAGAGTATCACATTACAGATTTATTGCGGTTTACCTTGGGCCCTCAATTCAGTAATGTCATTTATAAAGAATCTGCAAAAACTAAATTTATTTGACCAAATACATACGTACGACTTTATTATATTCTAATTTGATACCTCTATAAATTAGTAAAAAAGAAATAATGAACCTAGAGTTAATCGTTTAAAAGTAAATGAGAGTTGAATTTTACGGAAATGTCTGAACTGAGGGCCCAAGATTTTCGGCTTTATTGACTAGACTAAACGTCATAGATTAACGCAAAATAGATTAAAATTTCTTACTATTTTTTAACTAAATTTTAACGGATCGTCCGTTCTTCTAGATGCTATAATTTAAGAGAAAATTGATTTTCAATTTTGTATAGGAGAATATTTTGTAGGGTGACCAAAAAGTTTATCGTACCATTGGTACATTTTGTAAAGCACAAGTAAAATTCATACACATTTGCAGATAGAAGCATTATAATAACATATCTCATTATATAGGAGACAATCTTGTAAGGTAGATATGATTTAATTACTTTTTTAAGACTGATCGGTATATTGTTTTAATTCAGAATTAATACTGCTTTGTATGGCGCAATAATTTTATGATGGTAAAGTAAATATTACTATTATCAGAATTTTATTTTTATGATATCGAAGTAAGTAGGTAGGTACCTATATTATTCAAATACGGTCTATTTAGTCCAGTGCCTGAGACGCTATCAAACCTCGAATTACGGTTTCTGTTAGAGATGGGCAATCCACCCACCCGGGTTTATTCCCAGTTGGGAAAATACCGGGTGTTTTGGGGAAAATATCCTATAAACACCCAAATTTTTCTTTTTTTTTTCTTTTTAAACTTGAATTATGCTTTTTCTCGACCTGACCAAATGCAAACTGCATAGTGTGCTTCAATTGCAGCTACCATTTACCGTTTTTTCTTTCACTTTCTTCAAATGGTAATTCTTTGCGACAGAAAGAGGCGTCATGACTAGAAATAAGAATAGTTTGAAAACATCCGCTTTATACATAGTATTCAAATTTTTTTACTCAAAACAACATCTTGGAAAAAACTGGAAATGGATTTTTAATTATATTATTTAAAAATCCATTTCAATATGACATTTAAGTTACATTTTTTCGGTATCACCATGTTATTCAAAGAAGGACCTAGGCTACGTAATAAAAAAAAATTGATTTTGATTTTTAAGTAATATCATTTTTTTTTCTAAATACCGATGATTTAAGACCAATCTAGAACAATAGAGTTGCGTCGAGGGGCAACAAATCATTTTTATTGCAAACTTGTACCTCCCTCACTTTGACGTGAATTTCAATTCTATTGTTAAATAACGGAAGGTACGAATTCCCTTATCTACATACGTACCTACCTACGAAACCCCATTTAATAATAATTGTGGTAGGTACTTATGTCGGACCTTTCTAGAACTTGCCAGGCCTCCGTACGTACTTCCATTCTAGAAGCTTCGCACAGCAATGCGTTTTAATAATTTGAAGAATTCTTCATTTCATCGAAGATGCCCCAGACTATCATCATTTCCAGTGTCATCACGAACCGTCTCGCGCGCAGGTTTGACGAGTTCCAAGCTCCAGAACAAGCCGAATTCCGATAAGGCTTTAGCACCGTAGACCCCATACATACGCTGCGGCAATTTATACAGAGAGTATAATCAGCCTCTCTGCTTAGCATTTGTGGATACGAGAAAGCCTTTAATTCGATGAAGACCTGGACTGTACTGCAGTCTCTCTAACGGTGTCAGATTGACTATTGGTACATCGAAGTGCTGAAGTGTTTGTACAAAAACGCCACCATGACAGTCCGACTTCCAAATCAGACATTGAAACCTATCCTCTTGCAGCAAGGTGTGAGGTAGGGACCCGTCATTTCTCCGAAACTATTCTCGGCTGCAATGTAGGATGTTTTCAAGGTTTTGGAATGGAGAGGACTAGGCATTAATGTTAATGGCGAGTACATTACTCACTGATTTTTTTTTCAACTCCTTCATTTGTAAGTCGATTTCTTTTGTTATTGTGTATGTAACCATACTGAAACGCTCGGTGGCGGAGCTAATATAATACAAATCGCTACTTTGCTTAACTCAGTGGAACTGCAATTACCTTTCCACCATACCTACTATGGGGTCAATACTATCCAATGAACTTCACAGAAATTATCTGGCCCAAAAGGTTTTCTTTAGCTTAGTGACTCGCCAAATCTGCCATTACATTAACTACAAGTGTTGGCTTAAATTGTAGATAAACTCCATACCATGAAATTCGCTTCTCGATAAACTTGTGCTTTACAAAATGTACCAATGGTACGATAAACTTTTTGGTCACCCTACAAAATGTTCTCCTATACAAAATTGAAAATCAATTTTCTCTTAAATTATAGCATCTAGAAGAACGGACGATACGTTAAAATTTAGTTAAAAAATAGTAAGAAATTTTAATCTATTTTGCGTTAATCTATGACGTTTAGTCTAGTCAATAAAGCCGAAAATCTTGGGCCCTCAGTTCAGACGTTTCAGTAAAATTCAACTCTCATTTACTTTTAAACGATTAACTCTAGGTTCATTATTTCTTTTTTACTAATTTATAGAGGTATCAAATTAGAATATAATAAAGTCGTACGTATGTATTTGGTCAAATAAATTTAGTTTTTGCAGATTCTTTATAAATGACATTACTGAATTGAGGGCCCAAGGTAAACCGCAATAAATCTGTAATGTGATACTCTACAGATTTGAGAATTTCTTAAAATATTTTAGAAATTCTTAACTAAATTCCTAAATAATAATTATTTACCTAGACATCGTACTTTCCGAGATTTAGACTATGCCTCTTTATGCAAGCGTCTGGATTGAGGGCCCACGTTATTTAATCATAACTTTTTTATTTTACGTTTAAGAAATTTATGGCTCATTGCTTTAAGTTTTACTAATTTTTAACTAAATTCCCTGTAAATCTTGTTTCGTTTCATAAGGATTTAAAAAATGGGCCCTCAATCCAGATGCACACCGAAAAATCGACAATAATTTTGACAGAACTGTACGTACAGCCTACTCTTTCTCTATACTATGTTTAGTGTTTTTGCTTTTATGTACAAATAAACTTATTATTATCACTTATTGAGTGAGCCTTAATTTGTTACTTTTCATACTAAAACCTTGATTAACTTACATAGCTGGGAACGGGAACATGAAGACTTTTGTCAGTTAATTTGGTACGAACCATTTAACGACTTTTAAAATATTTACATCTACACTTGATATTATTATAAACATGTAAAGTTTGGTTTTTGTTTCTAGGATGTAATCTTTGAAAGTCCTTGTACGATTGCTTAAATTTTTTCATCGATATAAATTTGCTTTATTCTTGAGTGACCTAGACTATATTTTATGTATCTACACGGGTGAAGTTGCGGGCAAAAGCTAGTATTTTAATAATGCATATTCATTATTAATATGATACTTATCGATTAAAATTCTATTGGGATGTTTTTAAGGTCTTATTCGATGTCTCGTTGCAGACACGTTATCCTTACAAAGCGTAAATGAATAATCTCTAAGCTCATAAGACGACGATTATATTGACCTTTTCAATATGTTTTTGCTGACGACAAGCGGTTATTATTTGCAGTTTGTATTTGCTAATACGATGACGTATTGGAATTAATGTATGTTCACTTGCGTGCGTGTCAAGCTGTGATGACCCAGCCTCGTAAATCGAGTCGTGGTTTATACTCAGCTAGGCGCGTTACTTTTTGTAGGTAACTTCTCTAACGTCCAATACACTGTTACTCGAGTTACAGTGTTTTGCATTAATAGCGCTCATTAAACTATTTAAAGGCAAATATATATACCCATATTATTGTTTTTTCATTTTATAATACGTAGAAGTAGATATATAAGCACATATAAAACACTGTATTTTAGTTACTAATTTAATTAATTCTAAATGTATGAATGGTAAAATGTACAGAGCTGCATAGAACGTAAAAATACCTTTCATTTGGTACCTCACACGTGATATAACACTATGTTTTATAGTAATATTACTTAAACATACCAAAAACCAAAAAAGTTTTAAATGCTAGTTTTGCAAAATAGCTAGGTATTTCTAAGATACAGTGTTTTGGATTCATACGTCAGTTCTTTCATCACCACTGCTCTCAAAACGGTGAAGGAAAACATCTTGAGGAAACTGGCAAGCCCTATTACAAAAAATTCGAAGATATGTGACATTCATGGGCGGTGCAACATATCTTGCACGTCAATACTTATCTACTAGTTGTTGTCTTAGATGGCTCTAGCCATATTATCTTCAGCGGTCTTGCCCTACTCTTGTTGCCATCCACTTTCCTACACCCATATTTTTAGATTTTTTTTTGTTCCAAATGGTAAACCATCATCTGACCATCGAACAGTAAGACTTGTATATTCTGTCGATGTGTAATAAAGAAGTTCGGATTATGTTTTTTAAAAACTATACTTAAACATTATAAATTATTTTCGGAGGTGTTTCTTCAGCTCTTGGCTGGTTACGACTACATTTGTAGGCCAAAGTCCAGTTTTTTTTTTTGTAGATTTTAAATTTGAAATGCAGTGTGTAATGTGTATTCAAGGTGTATTTTCATTCTCCAATCGCATTAGTTCTCTACTCTACATAACTGATTCAGTTTATGTATAAGTTGTGTTACTTTTTTGGTGTAGGTACAATTAAGTTTATTCTATTCTATTTTAAACTAAATGTTAAAGAAGAAAAGATTTGTATTTTGGACCAATTTTTTAAATGAATTCCCCAGTAAAATGCTACTTTATCTCTGAGTGACATTTGCATCCGCTGCCAGAAGCTAGTCTTTAATATAGCAGTTTTATATTATATTTCGTCTTTTATTGGTTATAACATATTTCAGATACAAGATCCATATAATGTTCTTATTATTGTATTTAAAATTGTTAATACAGTTATGAAGATATCCCGTAGGAGAACTGTCAACCTTAAGTGGCAGTGAGCAAAGCAAATTGCTCATAGGACAGATGGCCGATGTGGCCGAAATGTTCTGAAGTGACGTCTGTATAGCGGAAGATAAAGCGTTGGAAGGCTTCCAACAAGGTGAAGGTCATGGGAATCCGACGCACAGGTCTGGTTGTTGTGGTGATACTTATGCTATCATAATTCCACTTCACTATATATGTTGGAGATAAAACCTTCTTGCAAGCTTCTTAAAGGAAAACTATGAAACTTCTATTTGTAACTTATCTTCTTGTAAAATATATTGTTCACACCGAAAATAGTTAATTAAAATAATTTGCATTGAGCAACCAGTCATTGATTTTCATCAGAATATCCCATAATCTCGCACAATATAATCCACACAATATAACACAATCATACATAATTACGACGGCTTTTGCTGAAATAATGAGTGGTGATGATAATGAACTTAAAAATATGTTAATAACAAGTTTACACATTACACACTATGAATATCATACTACGAGTATAAATACAATTAAATAACAAATTAATCTTTACATTTTAATAAAGCTAACATTACAATAGCTTATTATGTAAATAATCAAATAAATATATGACATAATCACACAGGTTACGACTTCAGCTTTATTGCTTTTGTGTCCGACTTATTCTAATTTTAATGTATAATTCTGTTTCAATTCGATTTTTTTATTCTAATCGCGCCTAAATTCTAGTCCGGGGCCCGGCCTTTTCACTCCTGCGTGGCGCTGCGACATCGTCGACTATCTTTGTCGCCACGTATATAACAATGTAAATTAATAATATAAATTTTAAAATAGTAACATATACTGGTGATTTTTTTTATTAATCCATTGACCTCTCCCCTCTCCCCGATTATTTCAAGAGTTGACAACTCTAACCTCAGATTACCGAAAGACGGTCACTGCTAGAGATGCATTGCCAAACTACTAGACACTGCACATAGATTGGTGCTGAAAAGCACGTCATATCGTTGGTCCTGACAGTCATTAGTAGAATGTTAGCAGTCGTTAGTGAGAAGCCAGGAAATCTAGTCAGATTAATACCTATTGTCACTTCATGTCAAATCTAGCAGAATCTGATGACTGAAAGTTCGTAAAGAGCAAAAAAGTTCTGAGAGCACTGTGTCGTCTAGACGTGACCAAAGCTAGTGGACCAGATGGTATACCAGACATTGTTCTCAAGACTTGTGCGCCCGAGTTATCTCCTGAATTGCCACGCTTGTATCGCCTCTCATTTAGGAGTGGTATGGTGTCCAAGTTATGGAAGCTTGCCAACGTGCAACCCGTGCCCAAAAAGGGCAGTCGTGCTATACCTGCCAACTATCGCCTGATTTCAATGACCTCGTGTATTGAACTTGCGCCTCGTGGCATACCAGGTATACATAGTCAGCCTTATAATGTTCCCACTGCTGGGACTAAGGCCTCCTCTATAGGAGAGGGAAAAGCCCGCAATCCACCACGCGGGCCCAGTGCGGATTGGTGGATGTCACATGTCTTCGGATTTTTGGTTCTAGGAAATGCCGGTTTCCTCACGATTTTTCCTTCACCGTTTTGAGAGCAGTGGTGATGAAATAAATTACACAAAGTTATGCGCCTGGCTGGGTTTGAACACACGACCTACAACTCGTAAGTCGATGCCGTTACCACTCGGCCACCATTGCTCTCCTGTAAGGTAAGCATTCGCTTGGGCGGAGCATCGCCGTGCCCTCGCGCCGGGCCTTGTTTGAGGCCATGGTCCGGAGCGAGGAGGAGTGGCAGGCGGTCGCCGACTTCTGCGAAGCAGTAATGCTCGCAAAGGAGGAGGCAGAACGCATCAGGCAACGGCGTTATCGCCGCCGCCGTCGCCGGGATTCTGATCCCGATTTCCGGCCAACGTAGACGCGGGCTTGCGGACAGTAAGCAATGGGTAGCTCGCTGTCTGGCCGTCCGGTAACTGTCTGGACCAAGCCCAAGTCGTCGACGGCGCGCACTGGTCCCGCGCGCCTCAAGGAGTTGTCAGCAACAGCAGGGACCCAGCCGGGTCGAAGCCTACTGGGGCCAGGGTTATCCGAAAGGGCGCTCGAGCCCCGGTATGAAGGCTAGAAGGAACGGGGTGGGTCTTTTAGTCAGTAAGAGTCTGACACTATCTCCCGCTCCGCCCGAGGGCGGGGGATGTCAATGCATGATTTTTCCCACCATAAAAAAAATAAAAAAAAAGGTAAGCATTCGCTTATTCGCATACTGGAGGGTGCGACGACACCGAGCTCTGAGAATGCATTGAAGATTCGCAACCACTTAATATGTAGAAAGCGGATGTCCGCTGTACCCGTTATTATAACTCAAACAATAAGCTTCCATTCTTCTAAATCAACTGTTACTATCGTAACAAGTTCACACTTTCTTCGCCTTCGGATCTTCGAAACGTAACAATGTTTCAAATACTATTGTTACGCAAAATTGTTTTCCAGAACATCACTAATTGGATCTAAAATATTGCTAAACTGACTAAATAATTGGAATCTGTAAATTGTTTTGCAAAGTTTAAGCAGAATAAACGAGCCGTTGCGTGTTTTAAATTTAAAATTAATTAAATTAGAACTCTAATCAGACTCCGTACCCAAGTTGGGTGCAGCAATCTCCACAAATGGAGGTCTCGAACAGTTTCGATCTGCAGTGTTCGCGCCGCGTCTCTCAGCAGCCCATGTCCCACCTTCCATCCTGCATTATATACTCTGTTACCTATGTAGGGGACCTAATGACAGCGTTAATGTACAGCATTGCCGAAGCCGAATACTGGGCCAGGCAAGAAACTTACTATAAAAAAAAAACTAGTCTTGCCATCGACACGCTAAAAAGAAGAAGAAAATTGATTTGCTTTCAGATGTTTTTTTTTAGGTGCGTATATCATCCTATGACAATCAGCTCTTGGGTAGAGCGGGAGATAGTGTCAGACTTTTACTGACTAAAAACCTACTCCTGTCCCTTCGTTGCCTTTAGTACCGGGCCCAAATCTTCCCTTCAGAAATAAATCCATCCCCTGTAGGCTTCGACTCTGCTGGGTTTGCTGAAAACTCCTTAAAACGCGCGTGGAATAATACGCGTCCATCGTGGGGCTATCAGATGTGCCATTCCTATGAACAAATGCTTTAGATCGAAATTTTCACACAATGTTATTTGTCGGTAATTAAACCACAACGTGTTATGAAACCTAAATATTTCAAAGATTAGAAGAACAATGCCCCATAAAGTCAATACTCAATCAAACATTTTGACATAACAGTGTTATGCAGATAGACCAATGATCGTTCTGAATGCTCTATTAAATCTGAAGGCCTAAGAAATAGTGTTACATAAGAATTAGACAGAGGTAGGTATGCGCCGACGTGGTAAGTATCGTTATTCTGGTTTTGGTATTAGGCTTATGGGAGTTAAACTGTAGGATTTATTTTAATTCTAGAAGATACCTTGTAAGTATTGTTACGCTAAAAAAGAAATACGTTTTGTTTATTTATGCATTGTTGCCTTTCTAATGAAACCCGTTTGGGGCCCATCCGTTGAATGGTTTTAGTCTATAACGGACGCAGCAACATTTTTATATAGATTTTACTCGCGCCTATTGGCTTCACAGTCGTCCTAATCATATCTATTATTAAGCATATATTTATTTAATTTATCATGTGCCAGTTCTAGACATTCTAAATGGGTGCTGATGAAAAAGGTTTTACAGTAAATTGTTATATCTCCTTTGCTTTCCTACTAATTTCGATATTGTTGCACAATTATTCCGAGTAGTATTCTGTTTTTGTATATATTTATTGATAAAGTGGTTAGTTAACAAATATGTACTTTTGTGGTTCATATTCCCTATTTTAAATTCAGCCTGATAAAAGATCACAATTAATATATTCTACACTAGTATTATAAAGAGGTAGTTCGTTTTTTTATTATTTTATATTGTTAATAGGAGGTAATCTCTGAAAGTACTGGATAATTCCGATTACTAAAATTTTTTCACCGATAAAAAGCTGCTTTATTCCTGAGCGACATATACATACAAAATATAGCCTATTTTATGTACGCGGGCGAAGCTAGTGTCTCATAATTACGGTCACATTCGACATGCTCACATCAACCGACGTGCTCTCGTATTCGTTGTGCATATATTACGAGAATTGTCTCTCATTATTAGCCCTTATAAATCTAGGAAAATTATTGTTTCTGTTGCGGTTGTTGAAAATTAATGGAGTAATTAAGATTAATGCTATTCCGAATTTAACCACATCCTTAGATATATTTCAACTTGGCACGAAACATTTCTCCCTACTCAGTTTGCGCAGTCAGTGCCGTAATTAGCCTTTTATAGGCCCGGTTGCTGTTTCTGAAACGACGCCCCTAATAAAAATCCGAGTTGAGTAAGGTTAATCCTCCTGACGTATGTCCTTACCGGACATGAGTGTGTCGGGTGGTACCTGTTTGATCTGACGGGAAGAATAGCTCGGGTGTCACCATTATGCTGATCGCCTGGAGCTCATGGTGAAGCATATGGTGGAAGTTTGCTATTCTTGGGTGGAGCATCGCCGATCGACGATGGCGACCTGGTTCATGCCATAGTACGGAGTAAAGAGGCAGTGGGAAACAGTAACCTCCTTCTGATGAAATTATCAATAAATCTTGTGCCTGGGCACCGCCTCAATTACGGCACTGTGAACATCTGTAGAGCTCCATATTACCATAATGATTAAGTTAAAACAAACAATACACGACCACATAAGCATAGAGTAACATATCTTGTTGTCTGTTACGCAGCCTTACAGGGGCCGTCTCTTCGGCCTGTGCAAAAATAGCTACCGATTGTACAACCATTCTATAACAATAAGAATAATTAGATGAGTGGGTGACTACATTAAATGTCAGGTGACTGAAATGCCGGAGATTGTCAACCTAGTTTAATATTAATGGATGAAGAACCTTATCTAAAGCTAGAACATACTGGACGTAACCCCACAATAAAAAAATTAAATGAAAGTTTGTTTAAAACGTAGTAAACGTGTCGTAAAGGCTTTGATAAAAATCATGCAATTTAACAATATTTAATTTTGTACACCACCTGCTCACCAATACCCTTTATGTCATACAACCATAATCTAAAACAAGTCATTGTGTCACTAGGGATTTAGTAGAGTATGCGCAATTGGGCATTCCCTAGGGAATAATGAGATTTGAACTTGGAACGTCAAAAATAATTATTTTGAAAAAAAAAAAAACACTAATTAAATTAAAATGTGTGTGCATCAAACAAGTTTATTTAAAAATCAAACTGAACGCCAACAAAAAAGAATTGTGGTCTCTGAAAAAAGTAAAGGGAGCGTTATAAAAATTATAGTTTAATCTTAGAATAGTGAATTTTGGTTGCTTAAAATCTCAAAACATGGCGAGTGATAGTTGAGATTAACTTGTAAATGATATTTACTTATGTTTCTCTAATATATACCTAAGTTGTTTTTCCTCCTGGCGATCGGAATTAAAATTTAGTAACTTTCGTTTCGTTCGGAATTCAACATGCAGCACGCTACCTTAAGACGTTGCTTTATCCCTTAGCCACATAATCTATTAGTAACATTTGTATTTTCTCTCGCTCCATCGCCATAGATCGGAAGAAGTTATTGGATGATTTCCAAACTCAAAAAAATACTAAGTCTTGATTTACGAATTACATGCGTAAAGATTTTTTATGTAATTTTATTTGTATCCGTTTTATATTTTATGTGATGACTGCATTAGGCGTTTTCTTTTTTAATGTTATAGCAGCTAATTAAGATATAATTTAAATACATCTGCATACAAATTAATTGTTGTATAAATATTTGCCAGTCAATTTTAATTAAATGAGACGTTATGTGAAACGCTTGTCGCAAACATAATTTTAGATTTAATTTAAAACTTTTGTAACATTACACATTACAGAATTTGCTCTTATTATGCACGTGTCGACTAACGATGTCTGCAATAATACTGCAACATTATATTTTAAGTAACTTTACATATCATCTCTAATTTAATACAATAAAGTTTGGTTTTATAAATCTTATTTTGTCAGTTGTTACACAAAAAATATATTTACACAACTCAGTCTGCAATTTTAATTTGTAGATGTGTTTTTGTTCGTCTCAAATTAGGTGGTATAGTCTGTCTAAAAAGTCAAATGACTGGGGTAATTATTAGGGTAAAATAAAATCTGATATAGTCAACACTGGTTCAAATAATAATCAAGGTTGATTAAGAGATCTTGATCATTGTTTACTAATAGAAGAATCTTATAAAAAGTATCTAATATAAATATTTTCTAAATGATTAAATATTATAGAAAATTCTCAAGTCATTTGTCTTTTTCTTCATGGCTGTCGTCTTACGTACTTACTTTTTTTAACTTTAGTATCTCTTAGAGCAGTGGTGACCAGTAGAGCAGTGGTGACCCAGTAGAGCCGTGGTGGCCCAGTTACGAATTATATCAAAGTCACCACTACAGTCAGTTACGAATTGTCAGTCGCGGGTTCAAACCCAGCCAGGCGCATAATTTTGTTTAAGTTATTTTCTTACCACTGCTTTTAAAACGGTGAAGGAAAACATTGTGAGGAAAGCAGCATGTCCAAAAATAAAAAATCGAAATGTGACCTTCACGAACACGCACTGGGTCCACGTGGTGGATTACGGCCCATTCCCTCCCCAGCCCCTTAGCCTAGTTACGACCGTTTCATTTCGATTTTCTTGCGTCGAACGCCTCGAGTGACTGAGCGTTGAAATGACGAACAAAGAAATCGGAGGCGTGGCATACTCGAGGCATTCGACGCAAGAGAATCGAAATGAACCGGTCATAAATCGGCTAGGAGGGCTGGAGTAGAGAATAATGTAGTGTTGATTATGCAGTTGTTACTCAAAAAATTTATAAACACAACACAGACTTTTTTTATTGTGGGAAAAATCATCCAATGACAAGTCCCTCTCTTGGGCGAAGCGGGAAATAGTGTCAGACTCTCACTGACTAAAAGCCCACCCTGTTCTTTCGTTGCCTTCGTACCGGGGCTTGAGCTATCTTTCGAATTAACCCTGACCCCAGTAACACAACTCAGTCTGCTTTTTATTTATGTAGATGCTTTTTTATTCGTCTCAAAGTAGGTGGTACGTAGTCGCTGTCATCTTACGTACTTTTTTTTTACTGTACCTCTTACGTGTTTAACAGTCTGTTTCACTTCGCTCTAATGATGAAACGAATTACGAGTATTGTTTCATCAAGAACATCTGACATGCTTATTGCTTTAATATCAATTAATACTTGCAGATCTTATCTGACTGTGCTAATTCATAGGCAGACAATTAATGACCTTTAAACAATTCTAGTAAACCGGTACTAACTGACTTTTAAAATTAGGTAACTATGACTATGATAGCTAGGTCTTAGAGAACACTTGGAAGAAGAGAATGCCTTGGCTTCGCAACATCTGGGAGAAGTAGAGTATGTCATACGTGCTTTATGTACAAAGGAGAGTTAATAAAAAACTAGGGCTTTATCATGACATGTTAAAATGTCAGTAGTGCAAGCGAGAAAGAAGGATAGATATAGATATTAAAACACTAGTAGAAAACTTCAAATGTATGGGAGTGACGTCATCTCAAAGCTCAGTCACGTGGTCAGAACAAAGGATCGGAGGCGTTGCCGACTTGAGGCGATCGACGAAGGAGAATCGAAACGAAACGGTCGTAACTTGGCTAGGCCTGCTGGCATGTTCACAGTAACGCTTATAAATGACTTCTTTGCGATCATACGTAAAAGATCTACTTCAATACTACGTCAGATGCAGGGTAGCTCCAGCATTTCTCAGCAAAACTGAAGATCACCTAATGGTACACTTGCATACGGTGCGTGGTGAAAATTATATAAGTATTATCATTATCATCAATTCAGCCGAGAGGCAGACAAATGCAGTACAAAGGCCTTCCCAAACGCTGCCGGACACTAAGGACCATTTTTTTGTTGTGTTTTTCATGCGGATTATACTAACATAAGTTAGGGAATATTAACGAATTTATTTATTTAGGTATTTAAACTTAATGTACAGTAGTGGTACATAGGCGGACTTAATGCGACAAGGCATTCTCTCCCAGTCTACCTTTGGGTTAAAAAAGAGATCACTGTGGTAGGTTTGCACAATAAACAAATAATGAAAACGGAAAAAAATAAATAAGTTATTTTTATATAATATATGATAAAATATATGTATTATATTATAAATATATATGCTAAAATAATAAACTAATAAATACTATGAAAAATATCAAATCTTAAAGAGAACTTAATAACAATTCTGACGAAGAACAAACTATGGTTTTAAAATTTACAGGTAGCCTATCTGAAATAAAAATAAATAAGTATAAAGAAGATGAAACAATTGGGTGTTTAGTGTTTAAAAAAAAATGTAGGCGACATCCAACCGAACTAATCTTCAAATACCAGTTTTAATTTTTATCAATTTCAATTCGCTCCACTAAACCACTATATCTTTAACATTTTATCGAGTTCAGTTATAAAAGGTGTCCTACCAGAGTTACGGGATTATTAAAAAGAGTTACTGTGGCCCTGAGACACTAAGAGTAAATGAAGGAGCTCGATGGGTTTTACACACATTATACACATTATTATTGGACATTTATAAACCCAACTAAATTTTGATTCAATTATTTTTATAGTATAATTTGTAATTTATTATTGTATACCTAATTGGCAGGACATAATGGAACTATAATTTATTATTTAATTTTAACACCTGTATGTAACCTATGCCCACAATAAAGACATTCTGATTCTGATTCTGATTCAGTAAAAGTCTGACAGTCCATCTTACTCCACCTAGAGCAAGAGGCGTCAATTTATGTTTTTCCATCAAAAAAAGTCTCTTGAAAAATACTTGACACGTAGCCTATAAGGCATTCTTTCGGAGACCGGAAGAAGTTATTTTGATGATATCCAACCTATCACACAACGCCGTCTAGTCTCAAGCTAAGCAGAGCTTGTGTTATGAGTTCTAGACAACTGATAAACATATGTACATATATATTTCTATTTACATACTTGTGTGCTCTTGTGGTATTGAAAGGAGATCGCATGAGTTGTTTTTTTATATAGCCAACGAACTGGCTTGTGAAATATACTTTTAAGGATTTTGCATGTTTGAAAATTTGTAGAAAAAAGAAAGTGTGTTGCTCTTTCAATGTTAAAGTGATTTTTTTTTTGTAAGAAAAGCTTGTGGGTGGTCAACTAAGAAAAATATAGTAGTGTGCAGGCTCGTGTCTTTTATTTATAGAAAAATCCCAACACGAAGCCTACCGTGAGCTGAGCTACGCTACAATATTATAGATAAATTACGTCCAGACACCGAACAAATGATAATGCTCATCACGTAAACATTTATCCTGGGTGGGAATCGAACCCATGACCTCCGGCATAGCAGTCAGGGCCACTAATCACTAGACCAACAAGGCAGTCAAATAATAAAAGGCGTGTCAGTTATAACATGATTACAAACTCGATAACACGCACTTGTATGATTTGAAGAGCTCTCGCGGCTACTCGCGGCTCGAGGGAAAGGAGCGACCATCCATTCACAAAGGAAAGGCCTTGTCGTAACGACGAGGCAGTTGCGGAGCATCATGTGACTCCAATTAATAGGAACTACGTCATGAGAACGTCAGTTATTCACACGTTCATGAACATTATTGCTCTATGTTCTTAATATTTCAAACAAGATTGTTTCTTTCGCATATCTTACGTTACTTTATGATGTAATTTATGGACAGCCTTTTGTTAAGTGGGAAGTCTATCTATTGACTTCTTCCTCTCTGGGGCGCAGCGGGAAGGCGTGGCAGACTTTTACTGAAACCACACGTATGTTCCTCCTTTACGTTGCTTTCTGGGGCCCCTGGTTTTCCGTTTTCTATTTGTGTTTTTGGGTATAATATTGACTGGTCTATACTGTTCTTACATAATCTCTATTAACACTGTAATATGGAAATATAGTAACATCAACCACTTTTTTTAAAAGAGTAGCCATGGAGTTTCCTTCCGGTTCTTCTCCATAGGAAACGACCAATTTGGAACCGTGCACTAGCTTCTGACGTTTTATAAATGCTCATGTTGGCCTATGTGAAATAAAAATATTTTGAATTTTAATTTTTCCTTTCGGAAAGCAACCCATGGCCCCAGCATGCTTCGGCTCTGCTGGGCCGCTACGGTTTTGCTGACATGTCTTAGAGGCGCGTTTGGAACGCTAAGCGCCGTCGCCGACTCAGGTTTGGTCCATACAGTTATCGGACGGCTGGATGCCAAGCTACCTATTGCTCGTCATCTGCAAACCCACGCCTACGGTGGCTGAGAATCAGGATCGGGATCCCTGCGGCTAGCCGTGAGGAGGTCCATTCCCTCACGCGTGCGGCCGTCACCTTCACTAGCGCTTAGCAGCAGTGCTCCGTAGAAGGAGGCGTTGAATAGCTCCTTATATTTCATAAAACTGGGACTCATTAAAAAAAAATAGCGGAAGAAAAGCCAATGGATTGCTTTGTTTAGAAACTCAATGGCCTTATTTTTCAAACTAATTGGTAAACGTTTTATTGTGGTAACTTTAGTTCTCTTGTGGATATCTTCATTTCTGATTTGGTCAGGCTCCCTGAAAAAAAAGCCGGGGCCTAAAGCTAGTAAATAAATAAATATAAAATTATTAAATACGGGGAGGTCCGTAAATCTTCTTCGTTACTTGATGAAGATGACGTTAAAGATTTAACACAAAAATTGCCACGACAAATGTCTGTCCAGCAATTCCTAAACGTCACCACACGTACAAAATGCTTCGTTGCGTAAAACAGAAGTCAACAGATAGTAATTTGACAAACAATGGACTCATCATAATCCATCAATCACTTCATTCATGAGCCTGTTCCGACGTTAAGGTTCACATTTTAAAGTTGCAACAATATAAAAATATTTATACTTACATTTGTAACATTAGTGTGCATTGTTAGTTTAGATCGACCTTGTAACTTTAATATGCAACTAATTTAGTGGTCTATTGTAGGTACTGTCATATACGCTTTAGTAGGTTACGATAAACGAACCTAATCTCAAAACCAATATCGATTTTGCATTGATCGACTTAACGTTCTCTGACATGTTGGTCAATTCCATATCTACGCTTCGTCGTAACTCATTTGATCAATTCGTCAAACGGTGACAGATTCGACTGCTGCCATTGAAGTTGTCATGTATTACATGCCGACATTGCTGACAACCTTGACAACTCAGAACAAATAAGAGGACAATGGTAGGTATTGTAACAGAGATGTGTTCTAGATGTAAGTATTGATGATTATGTCTTTATCAGGGTTGCATATAATGTTACATGTACAGGATACCATTGTTTTTCAACACAGTTCGTTATTACGAAATGTTGGTCTATCGATAGGTATATCGTGTTATAAATAAACTGTTCGCAATAAAATATTGATGATAGCCGCTCCCGGTCACGAAGTCTTATCGACCGCAGCGTGTAATGTGCGGCTGCGAGGTGTTCGTCCGCCCCCCACAACTGTATCTACAAGTCTATAGCCTTCATTGAAAGCTCGCATGTTTAATTCGAATAGCTCACACACGACTCAAATCGGCAATGTATGTAGTTCGAGGTCGATCTCTTATTAGAGTGCTGAGTTGATCGGTGGTATCTGATATGTGTTGCAAGCCCGCCCCGGGACTGCCCGCGAGTCTCCCAGCTATAATTAATCAATCGTTTAATAAGAACGCTAATGTAGATTATGAATAAATCAAAGTTGTATGTTGTTAGCTTAGTTGTAATGCAGATGTTTTAATATCTGTGTATGTTATGCAAATATTATAGATATCTTACCTTACTTTTAAAGTTCAAAGCAGAACAACATTCAATCATCTACTACGTTTAAAAGTTAGTTGAGAAAGTGTAATACTCAGTTCCTACCCAGTGGGTATCACGTCATTACAACCCTTCATAGTGGAGGTAAAATAGGTAGTTACTTCTAGCTGTACACGGTTAGACTGAAAGCTGACACCGACATACTCGTAAGTCGTAGAGCAGCTAGATTTTGATAGGACACACGTCCATTAATGACATTTGCCTCGTCTCGTTTCTCATTTCTGTTTTCATTTAAATAAAGAAAACTATAGTGCTAGAATAGAAGTCTCCATGCTTTTTATATGAAAACTAGACTTGTAGAGCACTCTAGATCCACGCCACGCGACGCGGACATCGTTCTACGTACAAATCAAGTGATTTACACATACATACGTGTGCGTCGGTCTGATGTTGATCTAGCTTTATACTACTACACTTATATACATGTTATGAAGAATGTGCATATGTGAATACCTTCTCTCTCCTGAAAATAAGGTCCAATAAATAGAGGAGTCCTGCTAGGGACTCAACTAGGTACCCTCATTTCTTAAAAATATGTCGCAATCGTTTCTCATTTCTTTAGCTTTAGGTACAAGGAAAATACACTTTGACGCACGTGTGCAAGTAATATTTTATTTTGAAGTCCTCAGAGCAAGGCTGGCTGCAGTATTAGTTGACTTGCACAGCTTGCATGGAATGCTAAACAGCTTACTTACCTTTAATTTGAACGCCCACACAGAATATCAATATAGACAAGTTTCTCCTTTCAAACTGAACTTTATTCAGGAGACGTAAATAAATTTCTCAAAACCCATTAGCAAAAAGACTTAAAAAAACGTTCAATTTGGCTTTTATAGTACCTTATAATTCCAATCTTATTATGATACCTTTTTTGTGGTTCGTAAATTATCAAATAACCTCTCCCGGGTGAAGAGAGTTGGAACGTCGGACTTGTACTAACTTAAAACACTTCTATGTTCCTTCAGTTGCCTTTTACGTTCCCACGCCGTGGTAACTCGTTCCTACAATCTCACAAACTAACATCAATTACCCTACAAGATGTGTTGATGACAAAATTTTATTTCCTTTTTCCTGAACCACTTACACTATGTTTGGTTGCCTTACTCGATGAAGACATTATTTCTATACTTGCTATAAACATCGGGTCATGTTCGATTTTAACAAAAAAAAACAAGGTAATTGATACAAAACCGGGAGGTAATAACAAAATTTAAAAGCATTTAGCATCCTATTAAGACATCCTGTCAAAAGGCTGTGGTTAAAAATTGATTACATCTAAATCATGTGGGTGCGGCTTGAATTTGTTGCAAGTTGCTTGTGATCAAGTACCGGTGACATTGGCCTTCTTCCAAACTGTTTTGAGCCAATTAGTGTCCACCTTTACCACCTATTACATTATAAATGTGTCGTGTGCATGGTTCATGACAAACTTCACTAAATTTTATAGCCTATAAAGTGTTGTCGGTAGTGTGGCCAGGCATCCAGGTCTAAAGCTGGACAGACTTTTTGGCTGCGTATGTGGCCAATTAGACGGGGTCTGACTTAACCGACTTTTTAAATTTGACCATTTTTTTATACACCCACAAAATCGAAAGAAAATAAGAAATATACAATGAGGAAGAAAATCAACAGAGAACATTAGACGTGGCCGTGGCTGGAACTAGGCACAGTCTGTATTTTGCTAGCCATAAAAAATTAAAAAGCTTTTAAAACATATCTTGTACACGAAGACTAAAAATTAAGGGTAGACCTGCTTACTCAAATATTATTAAATTGGCTGGTTTGTCCATCTTTTCGGTCTTAAGACCTGGTAACCCTTGTAGTCAGATAAAAATTTATGTGACCTGAATATCTAGGTAGAAATAAGCACTAAATAAGGTTCTACGAATAGGCACACACATATTTTCTTGTTTATTATTTATTCAGGCGTACTCGTTGCGTCACATTTTCATAATATTTTGTAAGTAAATATTGAACTTAATGCGTAATTATGTAAGTACATTTCATAATGAACTTATAAAAATCCTTTTTGGGTAGTGTGATAATACACATTTATGTTGCCTCAGCACGTTAATTGCTATCACCTCACTAAAAGCTTTTATTAAAAGTACCATTTTACTTCACGTTTCTTGGATTATATTATTTTTAACAGGTATTAAAAATTTTTTGTACCTACCTGCTTCAATTCAATGTACATGAGTTCTACTTTACATTAGTGCTATACTTAGAATTTAATCGTGGCTAGCGACCTTACGACGACGACGATATTTGGAAATTATAATTAACTTGTTGGTACAAATACTTGGGTCATATAAGGAGTTCTTACTAATTTATCTGTGTGATAAATACTTTTTCTAAGCCACAAATCCTAGCAAAGATATTAATCTGTCACATAAGTTCGTGGGACGAATTAGTTTATATTTCAAGACTAGCCTTCGCCCACATGTGAGTAGAAAATTATCCCAAGGGATCATACTCCTGGGATAAAAGGTACCCTATATGCTATTCCAGGACATACTCTAGTTCAGCCGTTCGATCATGAAGAAGTAACAAACATTGCATTGCATCACTACTTACCATCAGGTGGTATCGCATTCAAGTACAAAATTTTATCAACTTAAAAAAATAAACATACAAACATACTCACAAAAATGTTATTAACACTAAGTAAATTCTGGCCAATTATGTATTTCACCAAAAAAAAAAAAACCAGGAAATTGGAGAATTCTTTATACCTATTACAACAAATTTCGTAAAGTTATAAACTACTATATATTTATTGGATGTTTTTGTATTCAAAATTCCATACATTGCAGGTTACTTTTCTGTTGTGTCGTGTCGTGGCAGCTTCTGACGTCGTTGATTGGCTAAAAAACTTATTATGATGTCACGTAGCCTATGCTAAGACACAGTAAAGTAACCTTATATTAACGGAGTTTACAAAAATCAGGTGACAAGTATACTTTATTCTCGAAAACCTACTATGGTTGCAGTAAGTGTGAATAAAATCAATTGCTGAATAAATGATGCTATCGACAATGTTCTAAGTGTTATCAATTAAAATACAATTAGTTATCGTCAAGTATAGAGCTGACGACAAATAAGCACAGCTGAATGCGTTTTATGATAAACATGTGCCGACGGCGACGACTGGATAATTAGATCTCCTTACAAGCTAATCACGACTATGTTTTCAAGATTGTAAATATTTATTACATAATGCACCTTTATGAAGGCAAATATGTGTAATTAATTTACGAGTAAACGTGTAGGGCAGTGCGTAGACCGATTTAAGACAGAGAGTAATTACAGTCTATGAAAATAACGATGGCACCCACATAAATATAGCATAATCAGCCTTTTAATGTTCCCACTGCTGGGACTCAGGCCTGCTCTCTAGGAGAGGGAATGGGCTGTAATTAACCCCGCGGAAAGTCCAGTGCGGGTTGGTGGATGTCACATGTATTCCAATTTTTGTTTCTAGGACATGCTTGTTTCCTCACGATGTTATTCTTCACCGTTTTAAGAGCAGTGGTGATGAAAAAAAATATACAAAGTATTAATGATGGCGCTCGCACTCCAAAATAATTGTATAAAAACGCTCCTAAAATTAATCGATTTTCACATACAACACTCAAATTTTGCCGAGATAACATCAGTGGGCTTAAAAAGCCACACAGACAATTCATCTAAAAGCAAATCATTCCTCAAATTCCGAGCAGATCATTAGTTAATGATTCATATTATGATCCTACTAAAGCGTTTTTATTATTATTGTGTTTAGTGTCAGTGGAATTTCCTGTCGAAGTGAAAACTTGGCATTTTTTAAGTCAAGAGTGAAAACCTTATTTAGGTAAAAGGGAATGGGCAAACACGCAAGACTTAAATAAAGTACTAGCTGATCTGATATAAAAAATATCTAAGAAATATCAGGATTAAAAATAGGGGTAGAAGGGTAAAATTGGCCTACGACCTATTCTCAATCTCTACGTTCACTTATCTCTAAGTTCTTCAATTTTGCCAAAATTTCTTCGATTTGACAGTAGGTACTACGAGACGTCAAAACATAGGAATCGGTCCTATTCCCAATTGGATCGCGTAGTACAAAGCCATACATGTTGTTGATTGCATAATTTCGTCAATACGATGCCTAATATGTTTAATTAAATTTTGTTTGTAAACCAATTAAGTTTGTCGCTGTGTGTCACCTTCTTTGATTGGTGGTGTCAAACATGAATATTATATCGGTAATAAATATTAAAACGTTTTGCGATTTGAATCGATATGGCTAATTCCTCCTGTCAGATTTCTTGTGTGTTATTAATTTATGTATTATAATAGGTATAAAAATATTATAAAGCCATTTGGCAATTGCATTACACATTTTCTATTTTGTTTTAATGTTTTATAGCATAATTAGCCTTACAATGTTCCACTATTAAGATTTAAGCCTCCTCACTAGGAGAGGGGCTGGGCCGTGACCCACCACACCGGTGGGCCTAGTAGAGGTTGCTGGATAAATAAAAACTCTAAATGTTATCTGGGTAATTTGTAAGGTAAACTTAATTTTTTTACCATGATAATATTCAGAATCTCCGAATTCTGGAAAGAAAATTTCGAACCATCATATTTAAAATATCTACATGTCTAGTCGATTGGCTGATGCAAATTTATTGAACCAATCATAGAAGCGCATTTGACATTAATTTTGCATTAGTTTTCGTTCCATTTTTGGTCGTAGTCGAAAATGTATTTAAGTTTAGCAGTTAAATCAATATTTATATATCCTCTCGTATGGTGATAATAATTTAACTGTAACCGGATGAGCTGCACCCACATTATTGGACAATCTACTATCATAATGAGGTAAACATTCAACTTTATTAACCTTGTATACTTTATAGCTTTATAGAAAGGAGATATTGTAGTAACAAACATGCGGTAAGAACACCTCTTTTTCCGGTTTGTCCCATTTTATTGGATCATTTTCCGCAATCAGTTTGGGTAAGAGCATGTCAGAGTGGCGAAACGAGTAGTGAACAAATACTTGAGGCGGATGGCCGTTATGCAAGATCATCGAAGAGCCACTGGCTGACGATCGCGTCGCTTTACTGCCAGCCATGAAGACCAACGGCTATTGTCTGCGACCGCTTTGTGCAAACAACTGATTATACACAAAATTAACAATGACAGCTCGGTTTTGCAACGATAAATAATATACTGTATGAAGGAGTCTAAGTGTTAGAATTTTTTGAGTTATCGTATCGTGTCGCCCAGTAATAGAGTTGTGGAGGTCTGACAGACTGTCGTTCACTGTAAAAACACGGGCAATCTGCTGCATCCAGCTCGACTGGCAGCTGATCCCATCCCAAGTTAGTTGGGAAAAAACTACGGAGATAGATGATAATGATTAACCTTTCAATCGTGGAAATTACAGACACAATAGAAAGACAATAGGTGCGCGAACGCCGCTTGGGGTTTAATGAATTAATACAGCACGCACCGTCTCTTCACCATCCTAGGTAGACTGGTAGAGAATGCTTAAGGCATTAAGTCCGCCTATGTACTTTGTGTTGCATGAAGTTTAAATAAATAAATGATAATTACTAAACTTATTAGGGTAAGAACCCCAATTGCGGGATTGTCCGAAAGAGTTGCGCGGCCCTGGAACACAGATGGCAACCGAGGGAACACAGGTGGGTTTTAGTCAGCAAAAGTCTGACACTCTTTCTCGCTCCACGTAGAGCGAGAGGGATTATTGAATGACTTTCCTCTAAAAAAAAAATCCTACCACAAAATACTGCATCTCGAGATACCTATCTGTAATGTATTTTCTTATTAGGGCAGATTTTTCGTAAGATAGCTTAGTTGCACGGAGTAATGCGCGCGTACTTTATGCCCTCGAAAAGACATCTTTGGTAACATTGCGTCCCACAGACGAAAACATAAATACCTGAATAATTGGGATACCTTCGTGAGTGGCGTATGTAAATGATCAAGTATATTACATGGAGGTCTTGTTTTAAACCGCCATTACATCCGTTTCGGATATAAACTATGTACATAGTAACATTAGTAACGTACACGTTTTATAGGCGGTCGGCATGCAGCCTTCTATTAGGATCATAATATTTGTAAATGAGAATGCATGGCTACAGTTTTTATCGTATTGCACAAGTGTCTATAAATTCATGCAGGCTTATAATTTATCGGTACAGCTGATTAAGTTAATTGCAGAATTATGGTCCGATGTGATTGGTTTTTCTAAGACAAGTTTGCTTTGCTCGCATTCTGAATGCAGCCTACGCACGTATGTTAGTGAAATAATCCTACACGACATTGTAGGACTAAGTTTGCAGCTGTTGTTTTGACATCTGTACCGGTTTTATGAAATATTTGAAAGTTAAGTCCCGAAATTATTTAGATCATTGGAATAAGCTTTAATTTAACTTTATCTTTGCGAGATTGTTCACGGTCCCGAAACGGAAAGTGCAATTGAAGGAACACGGTGGTATTTTAGTAATTAAAGTCTCACACGCCCACTCGCTACACCAAAGAGTGTGAGAAGTGATGATTTCACACTTAAAAATATAACCATAGAAATATGGAGCAATTTTCGAGTCTAGCGCTATTGGAATCCATTTAGTTACTGATTTTGAACAAACTATATTCAGTTTTCGCATAAACTAAAAATATTGGTGTATAAATACGATACTAAGTTCGAACCACCTTCGTAAATCAAAACTGTATTCGTAACTATCTCACTAGTAATTCCTTACATATGGTGCTCGGTTCAGACAGTCGTTACCTACTTCTGTGAGTTACAGCTAAGGCGTGTCCTAATGGCTGCTGCGATTTAGTTAACATGCTGTATGTAATATATCTTTCGGATAAGTACTTACATTACTTTTGTTAATATGTAAATGTGGGTAGAATGAGAGCAATAGATATTGAACTGATAAGCGGTAGTTACTGACGATATGTAGAGCGAATAATAGAGTTTCTATGTTCATTGTACACCTTGGTGTAAATATATACGAATTTAAGCAATATATTATTAGATCAGCATCAGAATAATATTACCAAGAATGCTCTCAAAACGGTGAAGGTGAATTTTGTGAGGAAACCGACATGTTCTAAAACCAAAAATTCAAAGACGTGTGACATTCACCAACCCGCACTTGGCTTAAGTCGCGGATTGCGGCCAATTTTATCTGCTAGAGAGGAGGCGGAGTCCCAGCTATGTGGCCTATTATAAAATTGATTATGCTATGCTTAAGCAAACTATAACAAAATAATCAAATTATTTTTGCCGCTTTATAGGCTAGTTCAGGTGTTTATTAATAATTTTAATGATGTCGGAATTTTTACCCCACCAAAAAATAAATTTAAAAACAAATCCAGACACAAATCAAACAGGCCTGTTGGTCTAGTGGTTAGTGACCCTGACTGCTATGCCGGAGGTTGTGGGTTCGATTCCCACCCAGGACAAATGTTTGTGTGATGAGCACGATCATTTGTTCTGTGTCTGGGTGTAATTTATCTATAATATGTATGTATTTAGAAATATTTATGTATGTTTATCAGATGTCTAGTACCCATAACACAAGCTCTGCTTAGCTTGGGACTAGACGGCGTTGTGTGATAGTTGTGGAATATTATTATTATTATTATTAAATCACTAAGCGCCTTGCTGAAAACGTTTGATGAAATAGGTTTTAACGATTACATTTTAAGATAGCGAAAAAATTTTATGGTTGTTGTTTTAATATTGATTTTATGTAATTTTACCAAACTATCTATTATCAACTAATTACATGTGGAAACGTCATGCAGGACGTGATTTAGAAATTATATAATAAACGATTGTGTGTGTCCCAAATAAAATAAAATATCGTTAGAGTTCAAATCTTCATACATGAATATTTTATTACCTACTTACTAGCTGCTGCCCGCGGCTTCACCCGCGTCATAGTAGAAAATTATCCCAAGGGAACACACACCCGGGACAAAAAGTATCCCATGTCAGCCTATGTGCTATTCCAGGAAATAGTCTATCAGCTGTTAGTCCGTGAAGATGTAACAATCATATACACACACGCTTACAAATTTTCGCCATTATAATATTAATGTGACGGTGTTACCAGGGGCCCAGCAGGACCGAAGCGTTCATGGGTTTGCTTCTGATAGGAAAACCCGTGGTACTGTAACGCAAAGCAAAGAAGGAACAAAGGAGTGGGTTTTATTAGTAAAAGTCTAACACGTCCTCTCGCTCCGCCCTAGAAATGTGCCTTGGCCGGCAATATTGCCGTGAAGTGGGAATATTGGTGGGAATATTGGTGGGAATATTGCCCGAAGTATGAATATTGGTGGCTATATTACCAGCAATAATTCCAAATTGCCGGCAACGTCACATCTCTAGGTACTCCGCCCTATAGCTGGATAAGTCATTGGATGACTTCACACCTAATAAAATAACCACATACATACACGGATTTAATGCTAAAATTTAAAGTATTATCAACCGCAGTCTAATCAGTCCAGTGTCTAACGCAGTAATCAATTAAACGTCCAGTCGTAAATTATAGTGATCTTCTAAAAGGATATAATCAGAGTAGTCGTGATCACTGCATTAAGAATTTGTCCAGCATGCATCCAAGGCCGACTAGGATTTACTAACAGCATACTGTGTATTTAGAAATAATATATAACGTACAAGTGAAAGCAGAAAATTATCCCAAGGAAAATACTTCCGGAATAGGAACAGTATCCTATATGCTATTCGGGGATATGGGGATATGGCCTACACGTGTACCAAGTTTCGTTGAGATCCGTTCAGCCGGTCGTGTGTGAAGAAGTAGCAAACATACACTCGCTTACACATACACTCGCTTAATAATATTAGTGTGATGGTGGTACCAAACCACATACACGGACTTATTGCCAAAATTTAAAGCAATCTTAACCGCAGTCTAATCAGTCCAGTGTCTAAACTAATCAATTAAACGTCCAGTCGCAAATTATAGTGGTCTTTTAAAAGGATATAATCAGAGTATTCGTGATCAGTGCATTAACAATTTGTCCAGCATGCATCCAAGGCCGACTAGGATTTATTACATCGTGGGACGATTCTAAATTTTAATAATCACAATTTAAATTGTATGTAATTATTACCTACCTAACTAAATGTTATATTATATATTATCTGAACTGATTACTTGTAATAAAGATTCAATGAGTTCGTTAGTATTTAAAGATTTAATTCCTGGAATTATTTGTGATTTATTCATTTAAAATTTGCGTTTATTATCAATATAAATAGAAATCAAATGATGAGCCTCTTTTAGCAATTGATGAGTAACTATTAATAATTATCTTTTTTTACTATCTTGTTGCATTAGAAATTACTCCTGTATCGTGGGTGTGTTCACAAACATTTGTAACACAAGACACCCAGACCTGAAACAAGTATTTATAGGCCATACAAATATTTGTTCCATGCGAGAATCGAACCCGCAACACGCACGTGCCGTCTTCATCAGACTTCCACTCTTGGCTACTAAGACTTTATTGATGGGTTTTACTCACTAAAATACCAGAGTGACGAAACTTTTTTTTATGATTTCCTACCACAAAAAAGAAAAAAAATATATAGATTCTACCTACAGATGGATTTTTATTTTAGTTATGAAGGAAGTTATTAAAGGAAATATAATAAATATATGTCTTCAGAAACTTCAGAATAACAAAAGAGTGTTTCACAAATCAGTTTCTTTAACAAATATCTTTTAGCATCGTATCTAATCATGTAACAATGATACAGGTCAATAAGTTCAATACATAGACTCCAACAAAAGACTCGGTTGCACCCAATCGCACCCAATTTCACGAACATCAGCATTTCAACAAGATCTGAGTAATGCACATTTCAAACAGTGTAAAAATACACTGGGCCGCAAAAATAACGGGTCACATAGAAATACGCCAAAATCTTTCGAATATAAATATATGAAATTTTGATTGAATAATATTGTTTCGAACAGACTAATAATGCTTATTCTAAATCTCAAAAAAGGGGGCCAATTGTACAAGTTACAGCTTAAAAATATATTGAAAATAACAAAATTTAATATTAAACAAATAATCTTTTTTAAAATAACAAAAAATAGAAAAGATTTTAACACTTAAAGCTGTTATTAATACTACGAGGTGGCGATACGATTTCGTAGAAGAACACAGATTATTAAAACGACAAAAAAAGATTATTTGTTTTATGATAAACTGTGACGTGTATTTTGATTATCTTAAGTTAGAAATGATATTTTTATGTTTTTATATTTAATTTAAATTAAATTAAATCTTATACTTAACGTGTTAATTTTTTTTATATATTGATCAGTCATCTACAACATACTACAGTTTCGCCAATTCAACTAATACATATAAAAAACAATCACCCTTTTATTATCACCCTCTTATTAGCGACCCGGAATTTTTGCGGCCCAGTGTATTTCCACGAAGTGCAACTACGCTTACATCATTTGCATCCGATACTTCCGTAACTAAATTGGCATGAAATAGACCACAGACGTTGCATCAATTGATCTGAAAATAGGTAAATTGAGTTTCATTTTCTTTGCTCAGTAATCTAAACTATAGCAGGTATGACAAAAAGTATAAAAATAATCTATCACTCCATCCTGACTGCACTGTGGGATTTCAATCATCAGCTAAACTAATGGTGTCAACTAGATAACCTTTGCGATGGGCACGACACAATCATGGTGGTAAGTCCCCTCTTTGAGGCGTGGCTGAAAAGACCTCACGGCGTCTTTACCTTCCGCATGACGCAGGTCCTCACCGGATATGGTTCGTTCGGGAGTATCGTGAGACGCACAGGACGGGTCGCAAAACTTGGGGGAGGCCTATGTTTATTGTGGACTTTGTCTTTTATTGTAAAAGGCAGATAATGTCTTAACTCTACATAGTACAAACCAAAATAACTTTCAGCGTCAATCTGATTATTCGCCTTCTCCTCCTGAACCAGGCAACGGATTTAGAAACAGTTTAGATAATAGAAGAGTATATGAACGAGGAAGGTTTTTATGTATTGAGTGTCTCAGGAAAAACTCACTTTTGTAGAGGCATAAAAAAAATATTATGAGTGTAATGTGCACATTGTGTCCCACTTCAGAGCAAACCTCCCTTCACTTCTCTGTCCTTAGCTAACTTCTGACTAATCCTTTTTAGGTGGGAGACCAACTCGTCGCGCCATCTCCTTCTGTACCAACCACGTCGCCGAAAAATTGAACGAATTATAAATACAATATATATGCGTTAAATTACAAAATCAGAAACCAGGACAAAGAAAATACATTTTTGAAAATAACATTTTTCCAATACCGTCCTTCGCGGCTCTGATTAGAATAACGTTCGGTATAATATTCGCAGAGAAATGTGGATATTCGGGGATTTCACGAAATCTCGGTAGATGTCGAATATTCTTGTTTATTACATCTTCTTACTAATAGTATCTCCGTGAAATGCCTAATGTTCTCATTTCCCTGCGAACTTACTTACATCAACTTACATGTCGTGGCCATGTCTTAAAATTAATGGCCGCCAACGGGCAAGGTTATATATCATGAATTGCCACTATTTCATGAAATAGCCGGCCAGATCATGAAGTAGCCAATTTTAAGATTTGGTCACGACATGTTATGACTTCCTGAAACGTGTAAAGAGTTCAATGACTGTATTAAGGAATGATCTCATTTATCAGAGGGCAAGAGGAGTGCTGAGGTATCACGTGTTTTTCAATAACCGGTTTTGCAAGGCCCGTTGTTTTATTACGCGAACCTTTGATTCAAGGGCCAACCTTGCAATAAAATTAATTTATGTTTAAAAACAGTTATTTTTGAAGATATCTTTTATCGTGCGTCTCAGACGTCTCCGTATATTTATTTATTACCACACTGTACAGTTACGTATTTTTGTAAAATACAAAATATGGAAACGTCAGTCTGGATTTAATTAATAAAATTTTATTTTTGTTGCATTGTGTAACGCAGCTCAGCTCGTCGGTAGGCTCGTATAGGGATTCTTCTATGAAATCAAACACTTCGGGCGGCGCACTCTTATATTTTTTACTTATTCGAACGCACAATGCTTTTTTTACAAAGATTACTTCAACACTGAAAAAACAACACACATTCTTTTTTCTACCAACTTTCAAACCTATTCTAGAACAGCCTAATCCTTCGAAGTATACAAGCCAGTTCGTTGGTTACATAAAAAAAAACAACTCATGCGATCTCCTTTCGATATCACAATAACTACATGGTTACAACTTGGAGATCTTTAAGTCAAGAGTAGAATAGGTTACTTCTAGGTAGGCGCGCTCCATCGTCGCCTTTCAACCCACCACCTATCAACAATAAAAAAAAAAATCAACGCTAAAATGTACATACGCAAAGATCAAAAGCAGCACGATTCTACGGCACAAAGCTATCTCATGTTCAAAATCTTAATGGATGCATCAGATATAGGTAGTCGTAGTAAGTACCCGCCTCCATGCACATGTAGATCTTAAAAGATTCGGTTCTCAGAAGGGATATGATCAGTTTGAAACTTCCTAGACAACAATAATTGAAGGCCAAGGTGTAAATATGGACGTTCACCAACACAGACTTCCTAAAAAAAAATATTATAGGTCTCCATGGTCACTTTAGATGTTTTCTTTATTCCTATTTATCCACACTTTTCTTTATTATTATTGATAAACTCGAATTTGATCACCATCATTATTTGAACTCTCCTGACGGTAAGCTGCGATGTGGCCGACGATGGAGCAAGTTTGCCTAGATGTAACCTATTCACTATTGGCTTAAAGACCCCTAAGTTAAGTAGCTATCAGGAAACACAGACTTCGTTTCTGTTCGTTTCTGTTCGTTACTCCGTTACTCAACATTATGATAGACTAAGGCAGATGGAGAGACGAACTGGAGTCCCGTAGAAAGGACTGATCCACACTGGCAAAAAACATAGTGGTCTATAGAAAAGGGAGAGGTTAGAGGTTAGACAAATTGGTCTTCTGTGCCCTAAATATTCCATATCTTTAATATGGAATCTATAGAAGTAATGTGAACACCATCACAACCCATATTGCACGAAACGGTCATGGAAGGAAACCCTTTCAATGTGCGTTCAACTAAAGATGGAGTCCTCTACCGGAGTCTGTATAATCTTGGGTATTTAAGCCAAGGCTAAATACGTTACTTTTAGGCATGAGTGCCCATCATCACTTACCATCAGGTGAGATAGTGGTCAAAGGCAAGCTTACCAATAATAAAAAAAACCTTGGTGCAACATATACTTAGATACTTGTTCTTACTTAACCAAAAAATACTGGAGTAGAGAAGTTTTTGTAAGAGAAAAAGTGCTTTTGTTAAATATTAGATTCGGTTTACTGACCCGAGCAAAAGGAACAAAAAACAATTACTTAGATATCTTTACTTAGGTGCTAACAGTCATACAACCGTGAAATGGAAAGTAAATCATTGTGCAAATAACAGTGTTATAATATCTGAAAACCTCACGATCTATTGCGAAATATATAAAATTACTACCTATTGCTAGCGACTGCCCTCATCAAATCAAGAATTCCAACACATCTATTCTCGGAAAAAAAAACTTTTTACAAAAAATAACAGCCGACTTCAATAGAAAAACTACTAAAACATTTTTTCTGATTTTATTTCTTAGTTTTTAACTCCGACTTCTGAAATTTAATTTAATTTGCACTTTTTAGTGCTGTTTGTATTGTAGTTAGCTGTATTTTTTTGAAAAAACCGTTTTACATTTTACACTTTTTAGTCATGGTAAAAAACCGTTAAATCTAATTAGTGTGCAAGTTCTACAGTTATATTCTATCGTACCATAGAGATTATAATCATTACAATTGTACCAAGAAGAGTTCCCTCGACTTCTCCAGGATTCCATCATAATTTTCCAATACGTTCCAGCTGAGTAATCGGAGAACACACTTGTACCTACATCAAAATAAAAGATTTCGACAAACTGAGGACCCCCTCCTCATTCTGTTTTTATGTCGGTTTAATAAGTATCCAAAAAGTGTACCAGCTCTATAATTAAAAAAACCGGCCAAGAGCGAGTCGGGCCACGCTCAGTGTAGGGTTCCGTAGTTTCCCGTCCGTCACAATAAGTGTACCCACTTATGAGTGTAAAAAAATGCTTGCATATACGATTATACTACAAACTTAGTCCGGAAATTATTTTGTACAACCTTCTTGTCTTTTTTATACAAAAACTGTTCTTTCCATCAAGTTCAAAATGATTTTCCTTCGAAAGAAAGTCCTTATAAAGTTCTACTTTTCAGATTTTTTACATATTTTCTAAACTTATGGTTCAAAAGTTAGAGGGGTGGGGGGGACGCATTGTTTTTTACTTTTGGAGCGACTATTTCCGAAATTATTGACATTATCAAAAAATGATTTTAGTAAACCCCTATTCATTTTTAAATACCTATCCAACGATATATCACACGTTAGGGTTGAAATTAAAAAAAAAAATCACTTCCCACTTTACATATAGGGGGGGGGGGGGGGGCTACCCTAATAAAACATTTGTTTTCCAATTTTTGAAGTGAAAACTTCTTTAGCGGCGTTGAGCACTTTTTCTGTAATGGGTATAAAATCTTAAACTCGCGTCAGGACACGTGACCCTGATCGAAAAAGCGTAAGACGGCGACGTCATCGATATCTAAGTACTAGATAGGGCGTGCTGAACACTCACTTCAAACGAATCTTTTGCACTGAATTCTAGGCAAATTGACATTGATGACTTTAGTGCAATTTTGACGTTCATACAGTTGAGAGCGGAGCTTATAAATTCAAAAGAAAGTGAATTTGGGACGTAAATAATAATTCAGTAGTCATGAAAATAAAATAATTGATTATTCAAGCAATTTAATTGCTTCAAATTCGTAATAGTATGTTAGAAATTATATTATTTTATTTAAAAGATTTTCCATTTTACAATCATAGACTAAAACATGCAGATGTTCCATCCCACAAAAACCGGGTTTTTTACCTACAACTGATTTAGTGAACACGAATTTGCATGATGTTTTATTCCGTTTTTTTTTTTTAAATATTCTGTTTAATATTTTTTTCTTTTTTGTATAAATAATAGGTACCAATGAATTCCGTCAAATTCAATAAATATGAATACGTCTGTTTTGCGATACTGTAAAAACTCAGGTTCAGTTGAATTTGTAGTCATATGTGTAATATAAGTGATACATCACTAAGTGATCATTACTGTTATTGAGATTTCGTCCTTCATAAACTATAATTATAATTATTTCAAGTTTGTTCACTCTGGTCAGCCGAAAAGAGAAAAATTGATAAAATATCTTAAGAGGATAGACGTGACAACACGTGGCTTCCTACAAAATATCCTTTTATCTGCTCTTCACACTTTTAAACTGATGATACTAAAGCTGGAAAACGTTTTCTAATGAGTCGGTTATTCCTTGCAGTAATGCTATTCCTTCAGAATGTGCCTTTAAAACATTTATAGCTTTCCCCTACATCATTAAACCAAGTGCAAATTTCTGACTCCGAATCAATTTTTGATTCGCCCCGAAAAATAAAGTTGAAAATAGATTTAAAAAAAGTTTTAGTTTTTTATGTAATTTAATTCATCCCCATTGCTCTCAAAAAGGTGAAGGAAAACATCATAAGAAAACCAGCATATTTCAAAGACATGCGACATTCACCAACCCGCACTTTACCTTCACTTTTCTTGGACTGACCGACATTTGACTATTCAAAAGTGCCTGTAAATGGTCTATTTGAAATAAATGCTTTGATTTTGATTTTGATTTTGCACTGGGCCAGCGTGGTGGTTTACGGCCCATTCCCTCTCCTAGAGAGAAGGCTTGAGTCCCAGCAGTGGGAACATTAAAAAGCTGATTACGCTATAGTTATAGTTGTTGTTTGTTTTGTTACTAAATATTAGCAGCGCAGTCCTGACCATCATTTTCTGGTGGTTCAATGGTTTCATTATTTTACACGATTTTGAACTCACTAATTATTAGACGTATTTTTCTGAATTTACACTAACGTGGACTATTGGTAAAATTTTTAAATAGAGTTTTATTGTAATGTGAAGTATTGTAGGCAAAAACTATGTCACTTCTGCGGTATAAACATCTATATGGATAACATGTCATTACACTATGTTGAACTAAACGCGTAAGTACTTCGAAATTCATGGCGCTTAAGACGTTTTGGTTGTGAAAAAATTATCCTCTAAAAGCTATCAGCGCTTTATATTTTAATAGTTCTGTTAGACGACATAATGCCAATGTAGCGCTGCAGCAGATTTTCGTTTTAACTTTTCAATATTTTGACAAATCTTTTCTATGAAAGGACCTGTCTATCACTAGAATATAAGTCAATGGGCGACGTTGATTTTTCGGAGAGATAAACTTTTTAATGTAAAATAATTGTAATAGTTTTAAAGTGTTAAATTTTTAATGTAATATAAATTGTCATGTTTGTGTACGATAGCGCAATAAATGAATATTGTATTCTACCACATAAATGATAGTACTTTTATACTGATAAAGCAATTGGTGCAAAATTATTCCCTAACCATTCCAAAATATCAAACATGCTCAACGTTAATAATCAAGTTTTCACTTCTGCCGGCACTCCCGGAGTGCAACCCGTCTTTTTTTTTTATTTTACTACTTTGTCGGCGTGATAGATATACATATTGGTACCAAATCTCAGCTTTCTAGTACTAACGGTCACAGAGATTAAGCGAGGACGGACAGACGGACAGACAGACAGACAGACAGACAGACAGACAGACAGACAGACAGACATGGCGAAACTATAAGGGTTCCTAGTTGACTACGGAACCCTAAAAAACAAAAATGGTTACTTATGCATTAACAATGTTAGTCTGAAGTTTGGGAACGCTTTTGTGTCGATCTAATATAACACTGATTGTTGGCTATTTGTTAGAATTAACTGCCATTTTCATGCCAATCCTGGAATGAACACAAAATGGTTAGTTGATAATATACCATAGCAATCTATCACTGCATTTGACAGTTTGTTAATGTAATGAAATAGCTTGAAACTGCATTAAGGTTCTAGTAATTTTATAAAGGCTAGTTAAAGTTGTTACAAATATCAAGCGCACTGGTCAGATAGCTTGATGTTAGAAAGTGAAAAACCAGAAGCGAAATAGAACGTCGAAGTTTAGTAAAGCCACAGACGCGGTGGTCCATTGTGTGCTAATGCAGAAAGAACTTACAATCGTAATGAAGTAGTCACAGTCCGACTAATCTACGATCTCCATTCTCATACAGTTGTAGGTACATTATTCACACCTACACGTCATGACATTTACATAGGCGGAGCATACTTGTTAAACAAATGATTTATAGTAAAATATCAATTGTCCAAAACCAACTAAATGTAAAATGTTCCAATTATCAACGCATATTACCCAAGTAAGCTAGATAAGTATCTCCAAACGAATAGCCTAATTCAATCCAAAGACTGTTTATGATCATATCTCGTCTTATTGCTTCTAAGATTATAATGAATTAAAGTATAATAAAGGTTATTAAAGAATGTTCAATGTCAGTTTAATAAATGTCAGAACTTGTCGGCAAGTAGGTGATTATAACTCTTTAGCTTACCGGATTTCTCTCATTTAAATGCCAACATTATGACCGACCGCGAAAGATGTAATTTTACCTAACTTTGCATTTCATAACGTTACAAAATAAAACATGAACTCAGTGACCGTTGCAGTAACAAATAAATACCGTTGCTAACTAAACACCGAATCACTAGTTTCGTGTAAGGTAAATTCTTATCTGCATCGAGCGTCTCGTAGAAAGATTCCTCGCAGCGATTAGAGTGCCTGTTGAAGGGCATATAATTGCGTACTGCCTGCGAGCCGCGAGCACGTGAAAAGTAGATCAATACGAAGCTCCGGAGTCATATGACTGCGAAGGCCGGCCGGCGCCCGCGCACTCGCGATGCGCCGAGGGGCATTCCATCGACCAGCCTTTCAGTTGCCTTCCAATTGCGAATCTATGCTTCGCTATAATTCGCCGATTAAATATTAAATTTTACCAATGTCATTGAGTAACCAATCCTGATTGGACCATAATTTTCATTCTAAATTCCGTAACGATTGCAAAACAAAACGAGTAACAAGTCTTCGTGGAACTTTCGTCTCAGCATTACGCACTAAATCGGATATTTTTGTAACATAATAACGAAGAGGTCCATTGTGTAACGTTAGCACATGAGGAATACAATATCCGTAATCTGCACATCATGTTATGTGAATTAATTATGACCTACATTTACGCAATTTGGTTCTCTGTCCATCATTGGACGGGAAAAAAATTAACGCTTACGATTTACAAGAACGATATCATCATGAATAACCTCGCCTAATTTTCACGTATTCGTAATGTATTTATAAATATACACAACAACATGTAATGTTTTATATCCTTATATGGGTCAACTTTTTTTTAATTTCCGCATAGCTGTCACACGTTTTTATTGATTATACCAAAAAAGGCTCTGCGGTCTAGACCTTAACAAAAAATTTAAAAGGTCATCATAACAGTACTAAAAATATTTTTAATTATGAAGTTTGAGTTCTTTTGATTTAGTTAATTAATGATTTTTTATTGGTAAACCAGTACCTTATTTGGTATAAAATAAATGTACAACACAACAGAATAGTGACCTTTTTTATAATAAATACTGCAAAATTAATAAAAACATGTAACAAGTACGTCCTTTATGATTCTGATGACAAAAATAAACCATTTCCGATCTGTCGAGGTTAATAATAATTCATGCAATGACTTGATCTCATGTTTACTTTAAAATGGTTTTATTTTTCCTGAATTTGGTAGTATTTTTGACTTCATTAAATAAAACATAAACAAAAACATCCTGAGGAAACCGTCATGTCTTAGAATAAAACAAATCGTACACATGTGACATCCACCAACCTGCACTGGGCCCGTGTATTACGACCCGTTCTCTCTCCTGATGAGGATTCCAGATTTTGAGAAAGTGAAAACATTATACGGCTGACTATGCTTATTAATTCAATAAAATTTCAGGATAATTTATTTTCTTTGGTGGATATTCCGTCCACCGCTAACAGACTTTTCATGAATGCCTTTTTTTGGTGTGGGTAATTATCCAAAGAGTTCTCCTGCTCTAGGGTGGAACGTTATTGTACGGTTATTGTATTGTTTATATCACGATTTGTAACTAACACCTACTTCTTGCAATGTGGTCTCGTCTGTCATAATCTGATTTTTCTGGAGAAACATTGCCTCCTTAAACACAGGCTTTTGTCCTAGATTAGGAGGCAGTAGTTCGAATTTATTTTTGCTTTTATGTACAACATAATTAATAATTGTAACTGTGTACTAATCTGTTTAAATTGTAGTACAAATAAAGATTATTATTATTTAACGAGAGGGCGTGTCGGATTTTTACAGACTAAACCCACCTATGACGTTTAGTTGCATTTTGTGTCTCAGGAGCACGGTACCCCTTTCAGAAATTCCTCTGACCCTAGTGGGCATCAGCCCTACTAGGCCCTTACGGTTTTAATGGCATCTCTTTGATTCCATTCCTCTAGATACAACTTTCGCTCAAGCATAGGGACTGGTAGGTAGGTAGTAAGTACATTACATACCTACTTATAAACAATTAGTTCAAATATATATCATTGAAACACGTGTGTGTGCTGGATTGTCACCGAGGGCGCGGCTCGTAAGCGCTCGGTACATTTCGTAAGTGGTCGGGTCACGGCATACCCAAGCATGGCCTTAGTCTGACTAATTGCCTAATAAGACAATATATCCTGCCATATTAATGACCAACCACAATAGCAATGTGCGGGCTTGAAAAATTGTTCTACAAACGTATTGATTGATTGTTCTGTGACCCTCACGTACAGTTATTATTAATATATTATTGTAAGTTCTGGTTTAAAAGATGATTAATTGTAGGGGCTCTGTGGTAGACAAATCAATAGCCATGCTACTTTGACCTCGTAATGAGTTGGACACAGAATTAGTACCACAGTCTTCCAAAAATTTTACGTCTATGACATTTTGATTTGATACATAGATACACAAATTACAAAAGCACACATACAAACACATTTCGCTTTACTTACCATAGATTACTTTTTTAATTGATATATTGATTACAGTTTTATACTACTGCTATTATCATAGTTTCAATTTGATTAAATCTTTATTGTGTTCTTGTTCCAAATAAATAAATGTATCTATTCTTATTATTATTTATTATATCTGACAATACGGTTAGCGCAGTGCTTGAACGATTGGCTGCTGCGTAACAGATCGATTCCCGCATGGAACAAATATTCGTAAATTATGCCTTAAAGATAAGTGGGGTGTGGGTAGGTGTATGTGTTTGTAGATAAGCTTATCCGTTTGTGAACGCATCCACGATACAGGAATTATTCTTAGTGTACAAACATTTTTAAAAAGAAAAAAAGAAAATTCTATAACCAACATTGTTAAAAAAGCTAGTTCACAAATTATAACTCCAAAAAACTGCCTAAAACCAGTCACCACTGGTTAATTAGTGTATGACTGTAGGTACATGATTAGTTTACCTTTCAAATTACTATAGAGTTTTGGTTAAACTCAAACATAATGGGTTATTTGAAAGACAAGTTTATGTCTGCACACACATTGCACAAATATCTTATGTCTATTAAAGTCCCCGTACTGGTATTTAAATATACAACTGTCTATCAGGCTTTCAATTGTTCTGCCTAATAGGACTAATTATTTGGACTTAAATTGTGGACTTATTGTTATTTGCAAACACTAAATACTGGAACAAATTAGCTGCAGGTACTTTTCATAGAATTTAAACTAGTAACGATTGTACTGTTTACATATTTGCAGGCAATAAAATTAGATCAATATCGTGCAAAGTACTCACAAATATTATTTTGGTTTTTAAGACAGAACTTTGCATAAAAAACGCCAAGAAGCTTCAAATAACATGCCAATGCGACATCAAATTAATAAAAAGTAGTACTTATTAAACCAGATAAAAAAAGTAACATTATTTCCATATTTAGATAGATTAGATATAGATATAGATTTTGACCCCTGAGTTTGTTTCGGTGTATCTTCTCAGGGTAGTCAGCTAGGAAACACCGGCCTCATCTAGCATTATTTGACGAAAAAAAAAAATGACGTGTAAAAGTGTTTTATAAAACCTACTTGCAAAATAAAGATCATTTATCATTTATCATTATCATAAGGAACTAATAAACCCATGTTTACTACAATTGCCACCACGGATCTTGAGCGCTGGCTCCAAGTTGCGCAGAAATAAAATATTCGGTCTCTTTAGTGGTGCGAAGTGAGATGCGGGGGCGGGGAGTGTCAGTGATTGGCTCGCCACGCCATCGCGTCATAGACGTCACTCGTGATTCGCTCCTTGCGCTGCTGCATGTATGTAACAACGACGACGATTGGCTCGCCAATGTATGAAATGCGCAAAGCGATCCCCACTCTGACGCCGAGCGCTCGCAAGATCCGTTTTGGCAATTATATTTCCTTATGCCTGCTATACATGCTAGACCATACCTGGCAGGTTTGCCTGTACAGGTAATTTTGAACGTGTATGTTGCAAAACTGTGTAAAGCTTAGCTGACAGGTAAACCTGTCAGATATACTCTAGGGTGCCTATCTTTAGATGACTCTATTGTTACTATCATCGGTACTGTCTCAATAAATTCATTAATTTTATCATACTTGTTAATGATCCTAAGTTTTTTAACTACTTTTTTAATTGGCTCAATGTCTCAAATGGGTATATTAGGTACAATTGTTATCCATTTGTTAAAGCTGTTGGTTCTCCTACAGTTAAATAAATGAATTATGTAAAACACTGGCTGCCTAGATATGGGATAAAATCTACCGTTTAACTTCAAAGTGACGACCTTGAGTACATTTTTGTGTTTTGTTCTCTTATTTCGGTTTCCGACTTAGCTGATATGGTCGGCTTCATAAATAGCACAACTGATGAATGGCGTCAGCAGTATTGCGAGAGCAGCTAATTAATTTATTTTATTTTTTTCAAATAATTGCTAATACCATTAGCCAGATTGTTTTATAAAACAACAATTATAACCTCCTATTTTACAGTCAGTTCCTGTTCTATTTCTACGAGTATGTTTTTCTTTATAGCATTGGTTATTTGAACCTGTTTTTGTTATCTAATTCTTGTAACATAGTTTATCGTATTACATATCGGTTAATCTACAAATATCTCAATGTCGTTAGCAAAACTTAAATCATTTAGGTTCTTCTCATTTATTTCGAAACTACTTTCAGTCTAAAATTAAAAAAATATATTTTCTGGAAAAGCAGTGAAATGTATTAGTGAAAGTGGATTATTTTGCCTGACGCTCTTCTAGATATTAAATTCTTCTCCTTGCTCTTTAAATTGGAGCTTTATGGATTTTTTGTAAATGTCTTGATGGTCCTGTACTATTTTTATAAATTTTCTTTCTGTGGCTGCTAAAATCTCCTAGATACAATTATGACTCAAAAAACCGAAAGCTTTATTGCAATTGACGAGTACTATATTATGTCGTGTTGACCATAATTGTTAAATTGGATATGGTCGATAGTCGAATATTTTACGTGGAGCCCTACTAATACCTACTTTTAGGTGTTTCGTTATATATTATAGTATGATAAATATTAGAATGAACTTTATATAAGTTAGACACACCTATGATTATTAATTTCATTTTTATCTCCCTTCTGGAACAGGACAATAGTAATATTTCATCAAATACGAGTAGGTGTGTCACAAGTTCGGATATTACGGTTAAATTGTTGTTTAGTAGCTCGTCCGAAATATTGTGGTCTCCAGTTAACTTGCCTTTTTTGCCTTTGCCTTACTTTTATAACTTCAGTTTCGAGTATGCCGAGCATTTCTTCATAAGTATACTTCTCTATTATTGTGGCTATTGTTTAGTCTCCGTATATGTTTGTTTTATAAATTCTACTTCTACTTTATTTATAGATTGTATTACGTTTTACTAAATTCTGAAAGTAGGTATGTTCACAATGTGCATCTTTAATAAATCAAAACTAAATATTTCTTAAGTTTGCGACTAGAAATGGGGCGACAATAAGTGAGTGGTCTATGAGTCTAGACATGGGTTGAGCAATCGAAAAGTAGCAATATACAGCCTCCTTAGTGCTGACCTAAAATATTTTAAGCCGTAGGTATCTTACAAGTTCTATAAACGTATTCGATTATATAGCAGAAGCAAAGCAATGTTAAAGTATTGACGCAAGACCGGCTTATTTATAATTTCTAATTACGAATATCAGGAGCTCGCTATAATTTTACGGTTAGAAAATTTTGGATTACGTCGGCTTGAACCGATCTGTTTCAATATTGACATTACGAAGAGCTGCTAACTCTTACATTTGCTCATGGAAAATATCAGGCACTTTTTAAATAGTAGGCAATACAATAAATTGTTGTGTGTTTATTGATATTAGAGTCTTCCAATCAATGCTTCCAATAATGTCACACAAATGAAAATGTGTTGTTGACATCAAGCAGTATTAGGACAACGGCATCTATTTTTCTTGGTTGTAGAATAATCATCTTCTTCTGCTCTGCGCGGAGCGAGAGGGAATGTCAGATTTTATTGACAAGAAAGGGCCTGTGTTCTTTCATTTACTCTTTTAGTTCTAGTGCTGTGGTAACTCTTTCGAACAATACCGCAGCACAACAGCTTGACAGGAAGATTATGATGAGGTATTTTAAAATGGCGACTACAGCAACCGTCCTAAGGCTAACCCAGTTGCAGTACGTTCTATAACCAACCGTGATTGCCATTTGCTTGAAAATGAAGTAAGTATTGATTAATAGATGACAGGCGTACAAGATTTATTTCCATATGAATATCTACCGTATCACGTCAAAGATTTGTGCAAGCTAATAAATTGTTTCGGAAACTCGCTGCTTAAGAAACACCGGCGGTGTGCAAATTACATAAAATACGACATGGGAAACATATTTTATGTTTACCAGCTTTTAGTTAAACCGGTTCTAAGCACTGAGCAATTTGATTACAACTTGTTTTGGAAATTTTTACTTGTTTAATTAAAGCGAAATTCGTAGAGTGATTTATTGCGCGCTGACTAACCGCATTTTATTTTAATATACCTACCTAGGTAAAATACAACACACATAACATAATTGCATGTCAGGGATGCTATACCTAGATATGAAGTTTCGGATCTGGAAATAGGAATAATATTATAGGTACCGATTTCGGATTATCCGCTTGTATTGTATAGTTTTGGTTATGGATTTTAGATTTTTTAAATTATTATAGTTAAATAGAAATAGCAAGATTTGACTTTTATTTGGCTGGGCAAGACAAAAAAAAATAATGTCTTAACCTGTCATTTCAACTCTGCCTTCTTCTATCATTCACATCATTTATATCTGGTGCTATCCGTGCTACTTCGCAGAGGCAGGTGACTGCTTTCCATTCCCTCTCACTGCGTACCATGGGTTGAGCCAGGGCCGGACGCGAGATGTCGCCGCCGGTACCCAGAGTATAGTCACAATTCGTTACTCTCATATGTGAGCGGCTTATAGACACTCAAAGGGCAATGGAAAGGGCTATGTTCGGAGTTTCCTAGCGTGATCACATCAGAAATGAAGATATCCGCAGGAGTACCAAAGTTACAGACATAGCCTAAAGAATCGTCAAAGTGGGCAGGGCACATTGGTCGCAGAACAGATGGTCGATGGGGGCGAAAGGTTCAGAAATGGCGACCACATACTGGAAGACGCAGCGTTGGAAGGCTTCCCACAAAATGGATCGATGACCTGGTGAAGGTCGCGGGAATCCGATGGATGCGAGACGCACAGGACCGGTCATTATGGCGACGCTTGGGTGAAAGGGGGGGCTATGTCCAACAGTGGACGTCTGTCAGCTGAAATGATGGTGATGATGTGTGAGCGAGCCTACTGTTATCAAGTGGACACTAATCCAAGCTGTGTGCTGCAACTGAGAAATACCAGTTGCACGTTACGCGCCTCTGAAATCTAAACCCTGTATCTCCTATAATATGACTATCTTCTACCAGCGACTTCGCCCGTGTGAAAGAAGTTTTCTACATACATACAACTTTGGAACCTCGTTTTATCCCCTAGGGGGTGAATAAGGACAAATCTTCTCTTAGTGCTCGTCTACGTCATAAAATGAAGCCTTGTGCAGAATTTCACGTCCCAGTCACAGTAGTTTCTGCTGTGGGTTGATATGTCAGTCATACCTATATCGATTAGACGTGTCGACCGGGTGTTACAATTTGTAATATCAGTAAAGCCTTCAATTATATTGCGTCACGGTTCAAAACAGGCGATGTAGTGTGACATGGTACTCGACCGGCTTGAGAGTATGTCATCATAAGACTATGTCAAGTTTACAACTGTCCACATGAGACGGTTCGATGTAATTAATTAGTTAAGTCCTTGGAGTTAAGCAATGGATGATAATGATCTTCATGCATTGCCCTTGTCTTTGACAGCGAAATTTGCTCTACTCAGGTACAAGACTGTATTGATAGATCGTATCAGCCCGCTTGAAAGAGACCAATATGGACATACAAACCAGTGAATTACATTATAAATGAATTAAAAAAGTATACAAAAAGCAAAGTAGCAATCCACTTGGCAATTTTGTTAAAAAGTAAATAACAATATATGTACATAACTAACTTAAATTTATATAAATTAAGGATTAAGCATGTTATATTTGTACGCATACTGAGACAACAAACCAATCACATTTTTACTGTTGATGCGTTGTTTTATGATGTCAATGAAGTGATTGTAAACGAGCATTTCTCGCCATCAAACTATAAAGTTTGGCTAGTTAAAAATATATTAAAATTTACGAGAGAAAGCGCTAGCCGATTAGTCCGTCGATGGCACGTTTTCGATACAGCGACCATCGATGTAGTGACTGTCGATATTATGAACTAGACCCACCCTACATAGCTCCAACCCTTTAACAGTTCATTTTAGGTCATACAATGATCGTGTTAAGAGCTCATATAGGCTTCAGGCATCTCCAATTATTATCTCCTCCATCATCTACCACTCCTAACCTCATCTCCATATTACATATCCAATAATTATCAATTTTCATAACTAGAATTTAGTTCCTAACCACTAATTATGGGAGATACCAATCAGTAAACTTCCTACGTAGGCAGCAGTACCTATTGCTTGATAGCTTTCTAAATTATAACATAGGCGAAATCGTTAAAAGACATATCAAATTATATTTTATTTAATCCTAACTAATAAATAAATTGTAAACTGATATATGACCATGTGACCGAAATCCGTATAGTAAATTAAAAACATAACCATAACTTTCCATTGAATGATATGGAATTAGGAAGTCACAAGCCCTTGAACGAGTACCATAGACACTGAAATTACATACGTCACGACATTTAAATGCATTTGCGCTATTAGATATTATCATATTAATACTAGCATCTGCTAGCGGCTTTACCCGCGTGAATATATTTCTATTAGCAAACTTTGAGCCCCCAATTGAACTTTGAGCAATTTTACCCCCTTTTTTTTCGATGGGAAAAATCATCTTATGACAACCCCCGCTCTTGGGCGGAGCGGGAGATAGTGTCAGACTCTTACTGACTAAAAAAACCCATCCCGTTCCTTCAAGCTTTCATACCGGGGCTCGAGCGCCCTTTCGGATAACCCTGGCCCCAGTAGGCTCCGACCCGGCTGGGCCCCTGCTGTTGCTGACAACTCCTTGAGGCGCGCGGGAACAGCGCGCGCCGTCGACGACTTGGGCTTGGTCCGGACTGTTACCGGACGGCCGGACAGCGAGCTACCCATTGCTCACTGTCCGCAAGCCCGCGCCTACGGTGGCTGGAAATCGGGATCGGAATCCCGGCGGCGGCGGCGAAGGCGCCGTTGCCTGATGCGGTCGGCCTCCTCCTTAGCGAGCATTACTGCTTCGCAGAAGTCGGCGACCGCCTGCCACTCCTCCTCGCTCCGGACCATGGCCTCGACCAAGGCCCGGCGCGAGAGGTCTCCGCCGCCGATCACCCCCACGAGGGCACGGCGATGCTCCGTCTAAGCAGGGCACACCGCGATTGTGTGCTCCACCGTGTCCTCCGGGCGTTCCGCACAGTGGCGACACCCGGGCGTCACTTCCGCTTTATTTCGGAACAGGAACCTCCCGAACTTGCCATTTCCGATGAGGACCTGTGTCATGCGGAAGGTAAGGACGCCATGAGGTCTTTCCAGCCACGCCTCAAAGAGGGGACTTATCGCCATAATTGTGGCGTGCCCATGACGGGGTTGCGATAGTCGCTGACGCCATTCCACCATGAGATCCCGCCGGAGCTCTGTCAACCATGCCGCGACCTGTCGCGGCAGAGGACTTTCACCCCGGCGTTGCATCTCCACGCGCATGTCGTGCATGTGTGCAAGGACTGTTGTCTCCAGATCCCACGGTGGTAGGCCAGCCAGAAGGCTCGCCGCTTCGCGGGAAATCGTGCGGTATCCCCGCACCATCCGAATTGCCATGACCCTCTGGCAGGCGTTCAGAATGGCCGCCGGTCGCTTTTGCAGCGCAATTTTACCCCTCAAGTTGAAGGGTAAAATTTACAAGTCCGTGATAAGACCTGTCATACTGTATGGATCAATCAAATCAAATGTTAGGCTGTGAAAAAGAAGGATGAAAAAGATTGCATGTAGCGGAGATGAGAATGTTGAGATGGATGTGTGGTGTGACGAGAGTGGATACAGTGAGAAATGAGTATATTAGAGGAAGTTTGAAAGTGGCGCCAGTGGCTGAAAAGTTGAAAGATAATCGGTTATCTTGGTATGGTCATGTGAAGAGGAGAGATGAAGCGCTTATCACTAAAAGGGTTCTGAGTATACATGTACAGTCAGTTTCTCTATTTATATATATATATATATATAGATTATGTACCTACCTACCATTCGTGAAACAGCAATTAATCACTAGAGAGTACGTTAATAAGGTTCATTTCAAGTCACGCGGCTTAGAACCGGAATAGCACTGTTTCTGCCTCAAAAACATCTGATGTAATATTTGTGGTTTATGTATCATTAATTCAAAGCAAAGAGAATGTACGTCCAAAGGTACCTTCAGATTTCGAGGTAAACTATTTTGAAAACTGATTAAAAAAAAAAAGTTGCCCAACACTAGGAATTACTCCTGTATCGTGGGTGCGTTCATAAACATGACATCTTATATACATCAGACCCGGAACAATAATATGTATAATCTATGTGCCATGAAAATGTTTGTAATGAGTTTATATAATTAATTAAACATAAGTTAATTAATATAAACTAGTGCTTGACTGCGATCCCACCTGATGGTAAATAGTGATGCGATAAAAGCCTATTCACTCTAGCCTTAAAGACACCTAAATTGCCTATAATCGTACGGAAATATCGCAACAGGCTTCGATGTATGCGGTATAAATGACGAGACGAAATGCTTAGTCTGGACCGTAGAGGTGTTAACAATGTTAGGGTGTATATAACTCATCGTATGTTGGGTTAACCGGTGGTAGAAAGGTTATTGAAGATAGTGTAGGAATCAAACCCGCGATTAAGCTAAGCTGCGTGTTAGCAGTCAAAATTTAAACCACTGCGCCAACCGTGCCGTCAAGTAGTTTTAGTCACCTTATCATCGAAACTTTACCGTCTCTTTTGCTTTTATTGTCATCCAGATAGCATGGTATCCTGTTGTTCCTGTATTTCCTGATGGGTGAGGTAGTAGAGGAGGATCTATAGGCCCTACATTTCGCCATTTATGTATAAGGTCGGGTTCGATTCCGGTACGGAACAAATAATATGACCATAATGTATGACCTACAGATGTTGTTCCAGGTTTGGTGTCACGTATATGGTAGAATGTTTGTGAACGTACCTACGATGAATAACAATAAGAGTACAGGAGTAATTAATAATGTGCTGCAACTTTAAAAAAAAAAAAAAACATTTACACACACACACATGACACTAGACAGTGCCTGCAACCATCCCTTAGTACACATTCAGCCCAATTCCAAGTAACGACATTCAAATCAGATAATTCAAATGAGACCAAATCAAACCATTACCCGATTGTTTGCCTGCAAATATCGTGTGCAATAACAAAGTGAGATCGGATAAGGCTCGCCAACACGTTCGTATGTCGCAAATGTAGCGATAGTAATGAGAGATAACGAGAGTCGTGGATTGTTCCCTAAGGCCGGACTCCATTGATTGATGGGCCGGCCGCATTCCGCTGTAACACCTTGCGAGTGGTGACAGGCTTCACGGTAGGTACGGGTCTTAGAATGGTGACTGTAACAGGAAAAGTGATAGGTAAAACAGTGAGAGTAACAGTAGGAGTAGGGACGAGATAAGATACCTTAGAATTGTAGAAGATAGGGATGTAGATATCGTTTTTATGTCAGTACCTCTTTAGAGGGTTTAGAACCAAAGGCTCATTATAAATAACCTCTAGATAATTCAAATTAAAAAAAGGATTTATAGTTTACAGAAAATTTATAGAAAAAATAAAATAGAAATTAGGACGATTGTGAGGCCGATAGGCGAGAGTGTTGCCGTGTATACATCATATGCATGTTTAAAATTGTCTTCCACTATACCTAATGGGAGGCATAGAAATTTCTGATATCTATGGTGAGAGGAAATTGAAAAACGAACAAAATTAAAACGAGTGATGCAGTTTGAGGTTAGCTATACGTACTTGCACAGCTATAAAAAAACAGTAGTGTTATTTTTTTATGAAAGTAAAACAGTTTTTTTTTGCATTAAACTTAGTGTAAGTTTAAAACAAGAATAAAAACTTAATATATAATATGGTGGCTGGAAATCGGGATCGGAATCCCGGCGGCGGCGGCGAGAGCGCCATTGCCTGATGCGGTCGGCCTCCTCCTTAGCGAGCATTACTGCTTGAGAGCGGCCCCAGTCCGGACCCTACCTACCAGCTCATTTTTACACCTTATACCAGATAACCCTCAAACCTCTCATTGACATGTCAATCCAAAATTGCATAATAGTAACATGTTTTGTACTGAGATAAACATGTCTATTAACTGATTGTGATTATCAAAGTTAAAGACACTGATTGGCCGCGGTTCGAAAACAGATAATCAATTAGATAATTACGTATACGTACACTGTACAGGTATTAAACTCCATTAAAGCTTACGACATGTACGACAGGTTCGCCGGATGTGTGTGTGTGCTGTGAGATGCAGAACTGACAGAAGGCCCATTCATACAACAGCCCATTTTTTTTACCATGGTAGCAGGTAAGCAGTAAGCACTGCTTCAATAGCACTATTCTTGCTCTTTATTGTCACTCATTTATCTCTACTCTATAACAATTAAGTCACTTTAAGCTCTAAAAACGCGATATACCTATGACCAAATAATAGTGCTTATATAAGAATATAGGTTATAAAAAAACTATTAAACAGCTCACGTAGCACTAATTCTTAACACCAAAATGTTAGTTGGGCAGTGAACTAGTCTCTAATCTGTGTAAATTGTACGATGATTAGGTTTGACACAAAATATGTAAAGACATACTTAGATGCTTATTTTTTTGTTTGTAGGAGGTAATCTCTGGAAGTACTGGTCCGATTGCTAAATTTTTTTCACCGACAGAAAGCTGCTTTATTCCTGAGTGACATAAACTATATTTTATATAAGCGGGCGAAGCTGCGGGCAAAAGCTAGTAAAAAGGTAAAGTTTGTTTTTTTGTTTGTAGCAGGTAACCTCTGGAAGTACTGGTCCGATTGGTAACATTTTTCACTGATAGAAAGCTGTGCTGATTCCTGAGTGACATAGGCTATATTTTATGCACGCGGGCGACGCCCCGGGCAAAAGCTAGTCAAGATTAAAATATGTAATACCAATCTCGGAAATCTTCCGACAGTATCTATCTTCTTCCATTCATCAGCGAACTAATTTAGTTCTGGATTCAAAGAGAGCGTTGAGTGCGATTTACATTCGCGTTGATGGGTGGCCTACGCGTCACGCAACCGTACGATTACATGCCACCTTAGATAATAATTTATGCTGTTTTCCCGGCAATAATGATTATCGGGAACAAAAAAAAATAGCCATCTCCCCATACAAACATTACAAACTAAGCAGTTGATGATTTGGATGTACGATTTTGCAAGCAGTTAGTACAAGCTCGTTTTTTTTTTTTTTTTTAATTCAGATAAACTAGTGCTTGACTGCGATCCCACCTGATGGTAAGTAGCGATGCAATCTTTGATGGTGAGGCGCACTAGTTTATTAAGAGCCTATTCACTCTAGCCTTGAAGACACCCAAATTATAATCGGACGGGAAGACCGCAGAAGGCAGACTGTTCCAGTCCTTCGACGTACGCGGTATAAACGACGAGGCGAAACGCTTAGTCCGGACCGTAGAGGTTTCAACAACGTAAGGGTGAATATTCGCCGTACGTCGGGTTGTCCGATGGTAGAATTGCGATGGCGGAATCAAGTCATGCAATTCCTGCGCACACTCTCCAAAATGCATCCTGTAAAACACCGAAAGGCTGGCTACCCTACGCCTATGCTCAAGGCTTTGAAGATTGGACTTAACCAAATCTGGATCACCAATTAGCCTCTTTGCACGCCTTTCCACCGAGTCCAAAGCTGCCAGGTGGCATTTTGCAGCACCAGCCCATATGTGACTGCAGTACTCCACACACGAACGGACCTGTGCTTTGTATAACATTAAAAGCTGTCCCGGTGTGAAGTACCGCCGGACCTTTGCAAGAACGCCCAGCTTCCTAGCAGCTACCTTGGCTTTGGACTCAATGAACCGCCCAAAGTTAAGGTCTGAGGGAATTTCAACCCCCAAGAGCTGAAGACGGTCGGTGTACTCCAGGGATAAATTCCGAAAAGTAGGAACCAAGGTGCACGGGCTCCTTTTGGCAGTGAAAAGACACGCTTGTGTTTTGGCGGCGTTGAATCCCACTAGATTGGCTTCACCCCACTTGGAGACTGCCTGAAGTGAGATATTCGTTCGCTCTACCATAGCCTCTCTTTCGGGCAGGTATCTCTCTACAACTGTGCTGTCATCTGCATACCCATAGATACCGGGCCCCAGCAGATCGTTGATATGCAACAGGAAGAGAGTTGCAGAGAGAACAGACCCCTGAGGAACTCCGGCATTAATCGTCATGGGCTCTGATGAGCATCCGTCGACAACAACTCGGAGAGACCGTTCACTCAGGAAGTCTTTTACCCAGTTTATCAGACCAGGGGAAATGCCGTACGCTGGAAGCTTACTCAATAGGCTAGCGTGCCAAACCCTGTCGAAGGCCTTCGAGACGTCTAAGGAAACGGCAATCGCTTCCCCATTCCTCTCGAGGGCCTCGCCCCACAAGTGGGTGGCATAAACCAGTAGGTCCCCAGTAGACCGCTTGCGGCGAAACCCGTACTGTCGGTCACTGAGGAGATCGTTACCTTCCAGGTATGCCATGAGGCGCGAGTTCAATACACGCTCCATAATCTTGCAGAGTATGGAGGTTACCGAAATCGGCCGATAGTTGGCAGGATCGGCACGACTGCCCTTTTTGGGCACGGGTTGCACGTTGGCAAGCTTCCAGGACTTGGGCACTATACCAGTCCTAAATGAGAGGCGATACAAGCGCGTCAATACAGGAGACAACTCGGGCGCACAAGCCTTTAGAACAATCGCTGGTATGTGCCATCTGGTCCACTGGCTTTATTCACGTCTAGACGACGCAGCTCTCTCAGAACTTCTCTGTTCCTCATGTGAACATCCTGCATTGAAGAGTTACAATGAGGCAGAGTCGGTGGAGCAGCATTGCTAGTGTCAAGACGAGAATTATGGGCAAAGAGAGATGCAAAGAGTCCTGCTTTCTCTCTTGCCGTATGAGCCAGTGTTCCATCAGGCTTTACCAGCGGAGGCAAAGTGGGCCGACAGAAGTTCGCCTCGACCGACTTGGCAAGAGACCAGAATGCTCTGCTACCGGACGGCTGTGCAGAGAGTTTTTTGCCAAAATGGGTTATGCGGTCGAAGCGTGCCTTCTTTAGTGCTTTTTTGTAAGACTTGGCAGCATGGTTGAAGGCTCTCTTCTTAGAATTCAGATCCGGAGCTTTGCGGTCACGAGCGTCAACCCAGGCGAGAAACGCCGAATGCTTACGCTCTTCAGCCTGAACGCAATCGGCGTTGAACCACGGGTGAGCTGAGCCACCGATGCGTACATCGCTATAAGGGATAAAATACTCCATAGCTTGGCGTATCACATCGGTTACAGCATCCGCACAGCTCGACGGATTTTCAGAAGAGAAGCAGACCTGCTGTCCTGGCCTGTCGTATAACTAAAAATGTCTCAACCTTGCACGCCATAAAGGTTTTAACCAACCGAACAATTTCAAAAGCAGCTTATGGATCCACCTACTACCACACCCAGGCCTCCCTTTAGTTCCTCCGTACTTTCCCATTCTGTGCGTCTTACCCATAGAAATAGTCTCACCCAACTCACTTTTAGGACTCTTATCACGAACTTAATCTCAATCTTCAAGCACTTTTTTAATACACGTTTGAAGGTAAAACGGAACAGAGAGTAAAGTCCCGCAAACCTCCGCTGGAAATTGAGTATCCTGCAACCAGACAGGTTACGTCTGGTGGACAACTGCCCGATAGATTTTATTTCAGGCTATTCTATAAGTTCAAATCGCGTGGAGAAACATAATTGCGCGATGCAGGATTAGTCGTCATAGATGTCGCTACGTAAGTATTGCCTTACAACGAATGCTCTAGAAATTACATAACATCCAGGAATAAGTAAGTGGATTGTACAGTTCTCGTATGAATCATTTGATTGTATCCTAGAATCACATCACTGTATCCTGTAGACAAGTTACCTAAATGGAGTACTAACTGACAGCTCCCAGCATTCGGTTATATTGTTAAAGAAGTCCTGCCTCTCCATTCAAAGTATTACTTAGACAGAAATATCTACACTAGCCATTTGGTTCTTATTTTCACCTTTCCTAGGGTCTTACCGAGACGCCTAGACGTGTTAAAATGTCAATCTTGCGAGTGAGAAAGAAGACTAGAGCTGTAGGTGCTCTTTAATAACAGATAAGTTTAGGTCGTCAAATGGATTGCATGTTAGGGCCTCTGAGTTGATATAGGTACATTGCACTAATGTGGACTGAATCTAGATAATAAACAGGCTAATAAACGAACCTTCTGAATCTATCTTCGAGCATTTCGTGCGTAAACGCAGGCGCACGCCTCGCCTAGCGCTCTCGTATGTGCGTCTCGTAAATAGTGTCAGCGCTAAATAACCGCACATGCCGCACTTAATTTAACGTTCTCGCTTAACTTATGGGTTTACGTTTGCAACAACCTGCTAACATTGTTACTTAGCACTTTTTTATTAGGTAGCGTAACATTGGACAAGCTCAGTTTTGAAAATTTTACTTTGTAATTTACGCAAGCCTAATCTAGTGATCAGTAGTTGAACTTGACACACTCTATTTTAATAAATTACCTACTAGAAATGTTCTCATTCTAAACTAGAGTTAAATAAGATTCGAAATCGAAAGTTATAATCCCCTGGTCACTGCATGATAGTAAATTCTACTTAAAGTCAAGTTACCTATACGCACGAGTCGGACTTAGGATGGCTGACCATCTTAACATACTGAGATTCCCTCATGTCTCAAAAAGTACGCTATGCCCTTGGTCTGAATCAATATTAAGATCTTTGATAGTTGGTACGGATAGTCAAAAGCCAGTAGGAAATCTGACGTCAATCTTGCTAATCGTATTATCCAGATACAGGGTGGTGCAGGTCAGGTAGACATTCAATCCATATAAAATACTGGTATTCATTTACATCCGATTATACTGGAAGGTGACCCAAAAGTAATTTGTAAAGGCTTTGTTTAAGTAAGAAACAAACTAAAAATTCCTCCGACATTTCGTAAGAGTGACTCAATGGCATCGCCTAAATCAATTTGACCCCAATGAACTACAAATAATAGTAAGTGGATTGAATCAATACCGAGTACAAATCAATACAATAGATAATAATGAATGGAACCTAATTTGGCAACATCGATAAATCTTATCTCTATAGATTTACAAATAAGGCGATGAATAAGATGGATCAGATATTTCAACGCTTATTACTAAGTAATGAAATATATCTGATCTACCTGATGATTGTGTGTTTCGAGTTTGTATACCTAGATGCAGTAATATACAAGTAAGTAGTAGGTATATAGATATGATGTGTAAACGCAAATACTTTTAACTCGAAAGTAAAGCTATTGCAAAAGCAGTAACGGGGTTTTTAGAAGGCAAACAATTAACTAAACCTATAATGGAGGCAAGACGATTGCCTATAGGTGATTTTATTTTATTTGTTTGGCACAAAATACGCAATTTATTTTCACAAAGGTATTATTGTAAAATAAAAGAAAATGTGTGGGGTGTAACTTTTTATATGTATCGAGAGTTTTGTGCTGAGACATTGAAAAATGGTAAATGTTTACGAATCCTTCCTACCAGTCTTATCCACCCCTTACTTTACTAGGTACTTCTATACCTTGAGAGGTTTGAATTTTTCTTTGTATCTAATGAATAATCTGGTTGGTCCCGGTAATCATTCGTAGATCTTTGTCGCAGTCGCTACAGGTAGTCAGATGTCAGAAAATCTACCATTTTGTCCAGTAATTGGGTAGTAAGCAGTCGCTCTATGTAAAACACGGGAATTAATGTCATTATTCATTACTATTAACGGGAATATATGCCTATGTCACTCAGATCACTAAGTAATATAGGTATACACCTATTACTGTTAATACAATCAGTGATCTGAGTGACATAGCCATATATTTTCTATCACCTCGAGAACGAAGCCTCTGGCAGTAACTAAAGATAAAGTGCTTATAAAGGCGAAAATTTGTATGTGTGCTTATATGTTTGTTGCCCCTTTATGCTCAAACGGTTTAACGGATATCAATGACATTTTCGGCATGGGTAGACCAATGACCTGGAATAGGACACAGGATACTTTACATCTCATGAGTTTATTCCCATAAATAATACTCTATTTTCATGCAGGCGACCTCCTGGGGCCCGAGTCTGCTATTTTTATAAATTCGTCATTCCAACACGATCCCATTGTCATTTTGCTAGAAGTTTGTAATCTGCTAATTCATAATGATCGGTCAATGGTCTTGTAATAGAATTGTGGTAGAATGACAATACCGAGCTTATTAAAACCAATAACTGCGCAATAACGTCGTAATGGTAGGTCTGGATGAAACGATCTGTCAAAATTTTTGCAGATAACCCTAACCGCTTATGTCAGATATTCATTTGTCATTATGTACGAGATTACCATTCTATGCCATTTCTTTCAATGAAGTGTCAGTGGTTGACCATCGGAAAGTCATAATGACGCCAGTATATTAGTAGATTACCAAAACTTGTCAAAATCAACAATTATGAAATCACTAATAGACATTCTGACACTATTGTAATAGCAGACTTGAGGCCCAGGTAGAAGCTAATGACTTTATAAAACTTATACAATTTACAAACCCTTGCCCAGTCTGCACCGTACAAAGTGCTACTAAGTTATAATATTGCAATTAAGCCAGCAGCAAGCGCCGGGGGTCAACCAGACTACTCGCATCTATTCCGCAGGTGCGTTCATGACGCAAGTCGGAACAGATTGATTGCTTCATTCTAATAAACAAGTAAATATTACCTTATGTAGGTAGGCTCATTGAGACTTTTAAAATATTACGATGTGCCCAGTCTTCAAAATCCTTACACACTGAATGCCAATAAACGTTTACGAGGAAACTTCCGTCAAGCTGTGGAGAAATGGATCCAGAAAGAAAACTTTGTATCAATTTCTAGGTAACGACCAATAGTTCAAAAAGCAACATATTTATGGGCGGGGAGAATATACAATATGTCTAGATTATCTAGGAATATCTTTACATGGGTCAAGTAATTTCCTTCTAGGCAAGACAAGACAAGGAAATAAACGCCAAACAGAAAATGCCTGGAGGAGTTACTGGTCCACATAAGAACTATTTAAAGGCACCTTCCTTATGTCATTTAAGCGTAAGCTCATTAGCTTACGCTACACATGTGTATTCCTCCCATTTTGACCTACGGTTCACAGACTCTCTGACTAACATCCAAAGGTCCAAACTCAAGGTTTGCCAACGTGCTATGGAGCGCAGAATACTAGGTGTTAAAATAAAGGATCACGTTCGAAATATTATACTGCGGTCCAAAACACCAATCATTGGCGTGGTGCAGAAAGCTGCTCAGCTTAAGTGGGACTGGGCGGGACATATCCGCCGCATGCCGATCGAGCGGGTGGCCATTACAACGCAAAATTGGTGCCCTAAAATCGCACGACGGGGTCGCGGCAGACCAAGAAGTAGATGGCGGGACGACTTGGAAGTTTTCTTTGGGAATTGGAAAGAAGTGGCTCAAAACCGAAAACATTGGAAGGAATGGAGGGGGGCCTTTGCCCAGCAATTATCCGATTTTCTAGGTGTTGTATCTTGAGCACAAAACATTTGCAGGACACTGGCCTAGATTAATGACTCAATCAAAAAAGTAATAAAATAATTTGCAAGCCAAATATGAAACAAGCCACTAATTAGGTATACATAAACATTCATAATTTACATTCTTAGACAAAGAGATTGTAAATTAACAAAAAGTTCAACATCTAAGATCTCTCAAGCCACATTTAAGTAGTTACGTTATGTCCGAGACAATTTATGCGAATTACAATTTACTATGAAGAAAGATCTTATGAAATTGTCCTATTCTTTATGGTGGCTCGGCCTACTTGGTCGAAGCTAATGCGAATTTTCCGCAAAGATTTAATAAATAGATAGAGATATAACTAGAAAAAATAAATTGTTGAATAATCGTGTACTTGCTTATTTGAAGTAAGATAGTATCTAAATTATATGCAGTTAGCTAATTGTTCCTTGGCTCTACCTGACTGGGTTCCACCTCTATTTTTTTTTATGTAATGAAAGGTTCACATTTGACCACTATCTCACCTATGGTAAGCGATGATGTCATCGACAACGGAGCACGTTTGCCTAGGAGTAACCCATTCACTTTTGACTTAAAGATCCCTGGATAGTAGTTATCAGAACACACACACTCAGCAGGCAATTGCACTCCGTAGCTGTTCGCACAGTGAAAGTGTTTTGTGAATACTTGTTTAATAGGACCTCTATCGGACTTATTCCTTTTTTAGTGATTTAGAAATGTTTTTCACCAATAAGTCGCATTACAGTCTGTCATTTGGAATTTTGTATAATATTAAATCATTTAAAAAATACTTATATTCGATACTTTTTAAAGATTCTTCTGTTAGTAAACAATGATCTCTATCTCTTAATCAATCTTGTTTATTGAACCAGTGTTGACTACATCAGATTTTATTAAATAGTAATAAATACCCAAGTCGTTTGACTTTTTAGACAGACTCTATTCCTAAATATTTTGAGACTGCGGCATACCTAATGCCATCCTCCCCTTGATTTACAGTACCTTAATGGAGAAAAATTGTGCATGGGATAAAAGTAAAACCTCCGTCATCTTTACACTGCCCAAAGAAGGAAAAAAATAGCTTGACTATAAACACATCCCTGTGATGTTCCGTAGACTCTCATAATTTTATCCCTATTAAGCATTCTGATATCTACTCAAAACTATTTAAATAGGTACTGGTAGGTATCTACGTTTATTTAAATGCTTGTCTATAAGCGTTTAGAAATTCCACCTGCATTTAATTGGTGTCAGTCCAATGTTACGGCCAGTTTTGTACTACTAGAACTAGTATAGGTACTAAAGGCACTTCTGCCTTTTTGGGTAAACAAACTTTGAGTTACCGCACTAAGAGTGTTTTTAATTTTCTATTCCATTATCCTTATTTCCTCATAATCCTATAAGTAGCAGAGGGAGTAAGTTCATCTATTTATAAGATGATTATAATTAAGTAGATAGATAAGTTTTATTTATCTGGCTTTCATATGTATGTGTGTGTACATAAATGAATAAATACATAAATGAACACTAACCTCTCTTGGGAGGTTCATATTGCAGATGTGTATTCTGTCTTTTCAGTCTTTTATACGTCTCCGAAGATTCTTGTTATTTCTCATTAAACTTCCTTGCTCAACCTCTTCTTCTATCGCTCATATATATTATATACCATAGCTTAGTTACAGGTACAGGTACACGGGATCCTACCTCGAATATGATCTCTATCACTCAAAGATTCGCTGGGAGAAAACTCATGGAGTTAAGCTCGCCTTCGTAGGTACATGAATTGGCAAATCACTGGGTACCTACTGTGTTATGATACTGTTGTATTTAACAAAGAATTTAGAGAATTTTACCTAGGACATGCAGTTTACCAGTCTTGCATAACCTACTCAGTGCTTAAGAAATAAAATCGTTGCTAAACTGTTTCTAACACAAAGAACAGTAAATTGGTTCTCAGTCAGCCATCACCTCACCTCCGATATCGCAACATAAGTTGACATACCTAGGTATACCTACAAGCATCTTGACAGATTTCAGTCTCCTTTCTATTCCCCACTAGGTACGGTAAATTAAATCATTTATCGCATAGTTTATTATCAATTTACCAGCTATGCCTTATACGTTAGCTATCCGTCAATCGCATTCACTATCCTTACAAGGAGCGATATAAGGGTTATTGCGTGATCCTTTATAATAACATGCCCGTTAAAAAGTTACAGGCTGTGCAGAAATGTTAGAACGACACCTGTTTCTGACGTGTATGTCCGTCGCAGGCATTCCAGCCAAGCCATTAGAAGTAGATCGAACGATTTAATACAGATACTTATACGCTAACGGTGTGTCGATAAATGCCTCTGTCGAAACGTCCACATAGGTTGACAAGTGCACTTCCATTTCGGTTTTAATGTCTTGGAAGTGCACTACAAACTCATACTTTTTAATCTATTTATATTTACACTAATATTTTAAAGAGGTAAAGTTTTTTTTTGTATATAGATCTCTGAAAGTACTGGTCCGATTGCTAAAATGTGTTCACCGATAGAAAATCTGCTTTATTCCTGAGTGTTATAGGCTATATTTTATGTAGGTACGCGGGCGAAGCTGCAGGCAAAAGCTAGTCTCTTATAACAATAGAAGTGAGGGATTACTGGAAACCAAAAAAATGCTTATTCCTGTAAAAATTTTGATCTTTCTCATGATTGAAGTTAATCCAGATAGGTACTGTCCTGATTTCTCTGTAATTGATGACCAATGATAACAGATAGGTGTTCAGATCTCCGTTAATTTCTTTCGGAACACATTCACTGTGCGTACAGCTAAGTCGTGGAATTCAATGCTGGAGTCTGTGTTTGCTGATGTTGCATAAGAGGTCGTTAAGTCAAGAGTAAATAAGTAGGTGACTGCTAAGCAATCGTACCACATCACCGCTTACCATCAGGGGAGATAGTATTAAAACGAGTCTATCTATAAAAAAGTTGGGTAAGTACATAACTCGGCATCTTTCTTTGTCTCCCTTGCTTTCTTGTACCGTCTAATGGCATCCATTTTGTTACCCACTTTTGTTTAATGTCTTTGCCCTCTTCGTTCATCTCGTACACTCCAATCTACACAGATGCCCCACCCAGTTCCAATTCAATAAACACATTGTTTCTGTTAAGAAAGTTGAAATACCTATCTATAACAATTCACCACGATTTATCAACTCAGCATCATCGTGCATTGGGTAACAGAGGTCGGTCACCGTGAAATGAGTTCACTATTTCAGAGTTACCAGCAATGTGCCAATTATCCATTCAAGCTAGGCCCTGGGCAAAATCAATTGTTCTATCGGTTGTTTATTTTATCTTTTTTAATTATTGTAATTATTATAGCGCTAATTAAAGTTTTAGTCGGTTCAGCTCTTGCGGTTTTGTTAAGTAATAAGATGTCAACCTTGAAATACCTACCTATTTGTGTAGAGGTAGAAGTAGTTAAGTGCTCGTAGTATTGATTTTTTTTAGGTTATTCTATTCTGTCCCACTCCTGGGCAAAGATCTCCCTCCACTCCATCTTTCGCGTGCCCGGGCTTCCTCTGGCCAGTTCTGGTGGAATCTGTCTAGTTCGTCGCGCCATCATCTTCGCTGTCTACCGCGACCCCGTCGCACTGTTTCGGGGCACCGAGTTTGTGCTACTTTGACCCAGCTTGTCGGGCGTTTGGCAGAAGTGTCCTGCCCAGTTCCATTTCATTGGCAGCCTTTTGAGCCGCATCAACTAGTAGTCTTGATTACTTGATACTAATCTACTACTACTATCTACTTATACTAGATATAGGTACTTTTGACTGGGAAGAAAACATAGCCATTGAAGAAATAAAAAATACAATTGATTTAATCAGTTTACTAGGAGCTTTAATTTGACCTGTTCAAAGTTTACCTGTATCTGTTTGTGTAATAGTAGATTTATATGACTAGGGGACAAAGCAGTGTCTTCAAACCGCGGGCGCGATGTTGAATTCCGTAAAAAACGAATGTTACCGAGTTGTAATCCCGAACACAGTGAGGGATTTATAAAATTAACTCTCGAGCACTGCGAAGGAGTTGTAAATATGTCGCATTTGGAAAGGGGTGGCTCACAATGACAAGTTATTGTGACGAGGACGAGGAGGGATACAAAAATCATGAAATTCATGTGACATAATGTGTAGATGGCCCCTTATAATTATGTGTTATAAAAAAAAACTATTTTAAATAAACATTATTTATTGGTAAAAATAAAAGGCACTTATTTATCAGGAACATTCAGATATTTCAAAAAGTAACAATCCGATTGTAATGTCCGTAATCAACATACTTTATGGTAACAAAATTAATAAAGCGCATTATAACATAATTAAACCTTTTGAATAACGTAATAAAAGTAATACTAAAATATCTTTCTTTATTAATATTATAATTCCAATACATAATGTACTGACTGTATTCATTGCACTGTTACTAATATATGTACAAGAAACTTATTAATCAAAAAGTTGCTTTGAGTTTGAATTTCGACGGTACAGTTGGCGCAGTGGTTAGCGATTGGTTACTGCGCCACGTGTCGCGGGTTCGATTCCTCCACAGAACAAATACTACAAATACTAAGTATGGTCTGTCTAAAAAGTCAAACGACTTTCGAATTTTTGAACGAAATAAAAAATCTGTTGTTGGCAACACGAATCATTCACTTGTTTCTTGGGATGATGATAGTTCTACAACAGATGTTGATCGTAGTATGGCTAGTGATGATGAAAAAATTAGCGGAATACAATATTTAGAATCAGATTTCTCTTACAATTCCAGATTTATGTCATAACTTTATACTTACTTATGACACTACTATACAAGGTGTAAGGGACAGCCCTCCAAAAACTTTAAGGGCTTGCTCAGTAGACGAAACTCAACAACCTTCCACAAAATATTTTTTCAGGAAACGAAGAAAAAAGCGGCTTTGCCATACAAATTGTACAAATTGTGGAAGGTTGTTCAATTTCGTCTACTGAGCAAGCCCTTAAAGTTTGTGGAGGGCTATACCTTACACCTTTTATTTCTGCAAATGTATTCTACTTTTGTAAAAACAATATCATTAGAGACTGAAATAGGTATATTCTAAACGAAAATCTTTTGCATTTTTGATAGTTGAAATCATTTAATAAATAATTATATTCGATACTTTTTATGCAATGATCAAGATCTCTTGACCTTTTGAATGTCTTATGTTACACAGTTCGACATAAACAATTGTCTTTCTATTGTGTCTCTAATTACGGCATTCAAAGAGTTAATCAACCTAGATTATTCAACCAGTGTTGACTACATCAGATTTCAATTTACCCTAATAATTACCCAAGTTGTTTGAATTTTTAGACAGACTATTAACTACATAATTGATTGATATTATATAAGTCAATAATAAGCATAAAATACAAAGAATTCATAAAAAAACATGGCTTTGAAACAACCATAAACAATTAATCAATTTTTCTCGCCTTTTCCCAACTATGTTGGAGTCGACGTCCAGTCTAACTAAATGCAACCGAGTTCCAGTATTTTACAAGGAGCGAATGCTTATCTGACCTCCACAACTGACAGGTAACTGGTGTCTGGTGCCCTGACATCTGCCTAACCAGGTGAAATGAGAGCCAGGACCAAAGGCTTATGCTAGAATTACACTGCACACGTGCCGATCTGGGCGCGTTGATCCCATACATTTTATATGGAAACTAGACTTATAGAGCTATACTTGATCCACGCCACGCGACGTCGTTCTACGTACAAAATAGGCTTGTTACACGTGTGAGTCTGTCTAATTTAGTTCTTGCTTTAGCCTGTCCAATACCATAATTAGAAACAGAATAGAAAGACAATGAGAGAGCGAACGCTGGCGTTTGCTTGGGAGGTGCTTTCCGAGGCATCGTGGAATCTCGGAAGCTAAGACAGTCACTCCTCCAGAGATCGACCTCGGAAAGAATTACCTTGGAAACCGAACGGTGCAGTAAGGAATTTTCGTGATGTATAAAAAATATAATTTTTCTAAATCTACATTTACCTATGTAGCCTTCATTTAAACGTTTTCAGTGTTTAGTAAACCGCTCCACACAGGACACAAAAGTACATACATTATAACCCTGTTGAGCAAACTCGTTCTTTATCGTGTTCCGTTAGGCCAGAGCTGGTCTAAACAGAAAACTTAAATCCAACTTGGACCGTCTAAAGAGGAAATTCTGTAACTATAAACCAACCACTGAACTGACACCGACCCAGCAGCGTTAATGCTCTTCCCACAGGCTAATCCTACCACCACACTGCTCCCGCCATTATACGCTCCTGGCGAGAGCGTTGTGCTTAATGAACAATGGCTCTGTGGAAAAAAAAATATCTTGGGCCCCTTATTTTTACGTGAGAAATCTTCAAATAACATTTATTTTCTTGCTCAGTTTAGAACGAGTGTAAATAAAACGAATTGCCATGATTAAAGTAGTGTTGCAATCTATTTTTTTTAGATTTCAGAGGTGGAAGAATTTTTCAATAAGAAGTTTACTAATCAGGTTTTGGGGCCCCGAGGCACTGCCCCATCCAGTCCTTCGGCAGCTAAGCCAGTGGCCGCCACATTCCTCCCTCCATGCAAACATCTCCGACTCGATCTCAGTTAAGCGATTGATCTATAGGAACCAGTAATCTGCCACAATACTTCTAAATACTGTACTACTAGTACAGTATTTAGAAGAACATATAAACATTTACTGAAAAGACAAGCAAACTTTAACTAAAAGTGTTTTTAATATCGAGCGGATTTCATCACGCATGCGGGATTGCTCCGCATGACCCCCGCAAATGTCCATTTCATACAAGTATTTATTATAATGCGTGGAATACGCACGCGGGATGCGTTTTTTTTTTTTGTATTTTGAAAAATTCTGCATGAAATCCGCACGATATTAAAAACACTCTAAAAACTGGCAACGTGTTAGTATCCCTGACACGGGCCACAAAAAAAGCTAGAAGCGGCCACAAAAGAAAAGTTGAAACACGCGACAGCTTGTGGCCGGAGAAACTTGAAGCGGCTTCTAGCTTATTATTGTGGCGGCACCGCCGCACACGAGCCATAAAAAAGGCCGCTACAAAAAGCTAGAAGCGGCTTTTTTTGTGGCCCGTGGATGGGGACACTAAACTAAAATTTCATTTAAGGTTACAACTACACTCCACTTAAACTTTTATACATTACAAATAGCCTGATATACTTCAAGATGATTCCCCTCAGACGGAGTGAGGGTCAACTGTCTGCTTGCCTTCAGGAAGATGACGGTTCCCGGCTTGGCGGGGATTGTTTCCGTGTCACAAGCTTCGCCCGCTCCCGACGTGATGATGATCAGACTTGGGCTGGGTCGGTTTTGAGTGTTGTACGAGTCTCCGCTTTCAACCTAAAGAGAAGGATTTTGTTTCGATTATAATACTTATGTTGTTTGGTATCTATAGCGTAATCGTGTATCTGTCTGTCTGTTAGTCCGTCACAGTCAATTTACTCCGGATATACCGACTCTGATACACATATGAATATCATGTCGCCGCCCGCCATCCCGCGCCTACGGTGGCTAGGCTTCCGACGCCCGGAACTAGATGCAACTAAGTCCAGTAATTACCAGCCATTCAACTATACAGAACGACTATGCAAAATAAAATTTCAATACCCTTACTCGAAAACCCGCTCTTATGCCACCGCTTTTAGGCTCGTAATAAACTGTTTTCCACACTAGCGCAGAAAAGTGCTTGCGCTCTCCCCCGCCACAATGTTATTACATTTATCGTAACAGACTTGGCCCGGGTCAACCCCCACGAGTAGTCAAACGCCGTTTATTCATTTCTTAGTAAGTATATTAAAAAAAGTCGTTTGATACATGTGCAAAGTCATTGCAGCCCTCAGCTCCATAACTCCCTCGCCTACGGCTCGTGCAAACTTTCTGAACATGATCAAAATGTATTATAGATATTACTACATTTTCTTATCAAACATACCTTTATCTTGACAACAGCAAAATCCGGGACGGGTGGTCTCCAGATACAAGAGTTTTCGTCTTCAAGCTGAGGGTTGAACAGCAGCTGGTCTTGAGCGTAGCTGCTGTAGTCCAGCATGTCGACCAGGGTCGGTACGTCGATGTGCTTGGGCGTCAGGCCCGCGCGCACAACGTTGTCCGAACAGGCCATGCATTCGACGCAATCTGAATTAAGTGAAGTTAGTCAAAGTGGTAAAGTGAAGTGAAGATATTAGTTACCATAATATAAGTGTACTAGCTGACCCGGCCACGCGTTGCTGTGGCAAAATTTTTCGTAGATTTACCATAGCAGCGCCATCTATTGATTACTTACTCAACCCAGTCGAAAGGTATCGACATCTGTTAGAATCATTTGGAGTTAACAGATAATTGTGACTGTCAAATAATAACAGACAAATAATTAGCAATAAATTAAAATTGTGACTATAATTTGAGATTTAAACTATCCTATCTCTCAAGTTGGATCGAACTGCACATGGTGTGCGAATTTTATTATAATCGGTTAAGTGGTTTAGGAGTCCATTGAGGACAAACATTGTGACACGAGATTTATATATATTAAGATAGCCATCTGTTGATTATGCCCACAGAAAAAATTAAAAGGTTAAAAAGGAAAAACTTTCCCATTCGAATTAAATCAAAAATATTTATTTCAAATAGACCATTTGCAGGCATTTTTGAATAGTCAAATGTCAGTCGGTCCAAGCAAAATGAAGCTAAATTGCACGTTCCAAAGTGTAGATCTTTATGGAAAAGAAAGTGCAAGAAACTACAAGGACACCCTTTTAAATCAGATTATGAATTACAAATAATCTTAGTTACATATTTTTGGATTTGTACTACGAGTGTCGCCGCTTGTCTCACACCCTTTAACTCCACTACAGGCAATATATATAATAATATAATAATAATATTCCACAACTATCACACAACGCCGTCTAGTCCCAAGCTAAGCAGAGCTTATGTTATGGGTACTAGACAACTGCTTATGTATTTCTAAATACATACATATTATAGATAAATTACACCCAGACACAGAACAAATGATCATGCTCATCACACAAACATTTGTCCTGGGTGGGAATCGAACCCACGACCTGTGGCATAGCAGTCAGGGCCACTAACCACTAGACCAACAGGCCTATCTAAACTAATACAAACGCGCGTTACTCACCTAACAGACCACGCACACTTAGATGGCAAGTTTGCTATTGGTAGTTGAACTATGAACATTGCCCTACTTTGTGGCACGCCTGCCCCTTCAACAAGGCCATCCTATCCTCTTTCATTTGTTCTGTAATTATGCCCACTCATCCACATACTATTATAACACACTAATCCCGCAAAGATGAGATAAGACAAATAAGCTGATAATATGGATATCAATTAAAGATGTATTTACGTCAGTAATTACGTTTGTTATTAACATAATTATGGCGCTTAACGATGACACTATAGTTTTCATAGTTGGATTTACACTTCATGCGAGGAGAAAAACTAATTTCTCATACACCACTTTAAATAATATTGGACGAGCTATAAGCGTGTGAGAAGAGTGGAAGAACCTCAATATAATTTTGAAATCACTCCCTGGCCTTGATTAAGCATGGTGGTTATTGCTTGTACCTGCTCCGTAATAAATATGAAACCTAGACTTGCTAGTAATTCCATTGGGAGCGTTCAAGTTCAAGTATTACGTAACGCAATTTTTGACAATTTCAGACCCTCCCTCCGGGGGGCAACTAACGCACTGTAACGTTTTTCTGTAACCCTCCCTCCCCCTCCCTAAACGTTACGTAACATTTAAGTGACAATTAAAGTCCCAATTATGTTAACAAAAGGTTTGCCAACTTAGGAAATAAAAGTAACGTACAATACTATTGAGGGTATCCCCGTAAACAAAAAGGGTTGCTGATTTGGAAGATTCTAAATCCCTAGCTTTTTATTAAAATAAAAAAAATGTTACGAAACGCGTTGTTTAAATACTCCCTACTAATGTTCCCGCCCTTATAACGCACCGTAACGTTTTACAAGACCCCCCTTCCCCCAAATTTCGTTACGTAATACTTGAATGCTCCCATTACAGGATTTTTTTTTTATGTAGGAAATCATCCAATGGCTTCTCTTGCTCTCTTTTTGTGTCAGGCTTTTACTTATTAAAACCTACACCTATGTTCCTTCTTTGCTTTCGGTTCAGGGCCTCGGGGTTCATAACAATTATAGCATAGTCACTTTTAATGTTTCCACGGCTTGGACTCAGGCCTTCTCTCTATGAGAGAGGGACGTTTACCGGACGGCCGGAACACCGTCCGGTAAACGTCCCTCTACATTTATTACAGGCTGGTTCTCTCTTCTGCTATTTTTTTATAACATTAATGAAAAACCTAAAATAAAATATAATCCAAAATAATAAGTAATCTTACAACAATAAATTATGCTTTTGAAGTAAATTAAAACTTAATAAATACCTCCACTCAAATAAGCATGTGGCAAATTAGGCTTCAGGAAGATAGCTTGTCCAGGTCTGAGCAGCATATAGTTCATGAAGTAAGGCGCCCAACAGCCCACGTCGCCGGGGAAGTCAGCATGCAGCCGCTGCAGCAGTGGGTAGAGAAGAGATGACTGTGTCGCTGCATCTGGAAATGAGTAAAGAGCTTATTTAGTTAGTATAATTTGTGTGATATTTTTTTTAGTGGGAAATCATCAAATAAACTGCCTACGCTCTGGGTGGAGCGAAAGGGAGATTAGGCCTAACCTCTCAGCTATGAGCCCGTAATGGCGCTAGTGCAACACATGTTACGCATTCGCGAATGATTCCCGCGCATTTTTGGCGCGTCCGATTAAAACGATGATATCTTCGAAACTACGTTAGTTAGCTCGCTTTCCGGTTATATTATTCGAATCGTTATTAAATTACCTAAGAAGGTGTGTATAGATGAGTATAGTTTTGTCTTGTAATGTATTAGTAATTGTCGTGTATGTTCAGTATGAGAGGCACAGATTCAGGAGAGCCGCAGCGGCTCTCCCACATATAGACATTTTTATAGAGCCAAAGTGGCTCCTCGCCACAGACAAGGGGTTATACTGACTGAAGCCCATCAGTATTTTTTCAGTTACTGCAATTGGACTTATAAATTAATTCTGAACTGTAACCATTACCTTCTTTTTCCAGTCTGTTCAATAAATTCTTCAGGCTGCTAGCTACCACATCCTTGTCACTGGTCATCAGAGAGTGGAACACTGGCTTTAAAACTGTGTGGCTATCACCTTGCTCTTGATGTGATAACAGACTGTCTACACTGTCTTTTGATAAGAAGCTGGTTAGTTCTGGGAGCTCTGGAAAGAATTACAGGAAATTATTATTTTTAGAACACTAGTGACACATCCCTTCTTTGCATGGGTGAGAAATACTTAAAGCCTCCTCAGTTTATTGCTCTTTTTATTTATGAAAACCATTTCGAAATCCGTTGCGGTTTAGGTGTGAGCAGATAAACTGATAGGAGAGGAAAATGACAACCTGATATTAATGGGAAGTGACTTTGTTTTATAGGATGTAATGATAAAGAACACTAATAATTGCCTGGAAAGACTTGACTCAATACTTTTAAAGTAAATGTTATTTTTGTTTCATAATAGTTACCAAAGGAGACCAATTTAGGTTTCTTTAAAAATTATCAAATTAATGTGAATAATGTCTTTGACATAATATTTATAATTTTTTTTAATTAAATTAAATTGAAAATGAAAAGTAAATATTTACAAATATGTGGAAATCACACTCAGAATAAATATCCTGATCTGTGCTTCTTTTAATTTTTACAATAAATTATTCAGTGCTTTTAAACTGGTACTGATAAAAACTAACTTTTCAGGAAATTCTGGATGTCTCCAAGAGGTCTAAAGCCGCAGAGCGCCTCAAATGGTGTCAGCGCAATAGCAAGCTCCGGCTTGTGGTTTGGGTCCTTGTACATATCAGGAAAATTCTTGTGTAGTTCCTCTGCATGTTCCTGTAAATATAAATGTAAACATTTTTTATATTTATTCATATTGTGGTTAAAAATGTCTACACACTGTAGATAAGTTATGCCTTATCATTTAAAATATTGCTTATCATTGTTTAAACAAATGTTCTGTGAACTAAAACTAAAATTAATGTAATTTTTCATTATCATTACATCATTACATACATAATATAATCAGCCTTTTAATGCTCCCACTGCTGGGACTCAGGCCTCTCCTCGAGGAGAGGGAATGGGCTATAAGCCACCACGTGGGCCCAGTGCGGGTGGTGAATGTCACATCTTCGAATTTTTGGTTCTGGGACATGCCAGTTTCCTCACAATGTTCTCTTTCACCATTTTGAGAGATGAGAGAGATTCATTATCATTACTTAAAAGAATACAATTACCTTTTTAGGGTGAGCCTGAATAGACAAGGCTTTTCTTATAGACAATATCTTAAACAGAAAGGGTACATCAACTCCAAACTTCTTCTTTACTTCTGGTCCAATGGCATCCAGATTGTCTTTGATATATTCGGAGAGCAGTACATCCCTATCAATGATGATTGATGGTCCATTAGGATGGGTGCCCATCCACAGCTCAGCATACGGCTTTGATTGATCAATGACTGTGTCTGGGTGAGCGCTAGACACCAATTTTGCCACCGTACTCTCCAGCCCCAATTTGCCCCAGTCATAATTTTGAACTTTGCACTGTAACTCCATTGCTCTGAAAGAAATAACACAAAATCTTTGATACAAAACTTCTTAGAAGGTTAACCAACTTCAATGATAAACTACAAATTTAGTATTGAACAATGTTTGCATAGTTTAAAGTACTTACCTTCTTTATCTAATGCTGCAAGCAATAAGCAATAAAGTTTAAATGAAGTATCAATAGAAACACTTGTTACTCGAGTGAAACGATAGGCACCATTGATAAGAATAATAACACAAAAAATCAATTGTGTACGTTGTTACTGTCCATTGGTCGAAGTGGTCCTATTAATCAACATGAGTGACATGGAGTTGAAAATACTGTTATTATTAATTTAATGTTACTCAATGTAAATTAAAATTATGAACTTTTTGAAAGATATCATCAACAAAACGTCAAATCGCCGACTTTCATTTGACATTGACATCTCTTAGTGTAGAGATGTGCCGAATCAGGCTGACTCGAATACCTAGTAAGTAATCATTTTCTCGATTACTCAAATACAGGATTCCAATCCTTAGTACTCAGATACAGAATTCAAATCTTCGGCACTTGCGGTATTGTTTTACGCTATTCAAATGTTAAGTCGCATATTTTAATCTCAACTTTGTACACTTGGCTTTAATTCGACTTTTACTGCACAAAATAATAATCTTATTACTTTCCCATGGTCATACAAAACTTATGATAAAATATTTAAGGTTTTGGCACCGAAATCAACTCTCGATCTCAAAAAACACTTGAATCCACCAAAGTAATCTAGTACTCGAATACTTATTCGACTCCCGTGACTCAATTTATTTTTCAATGAGTAACATGATAATCGAATACTAAAAATAGCCGAATCGATACATCACTAGTGACACTTGTTACACTGACACTGACATCAAAAGGGACAAGTATTCTTACGTTCAGAAATACAAATCAAAACTCTCTTCGTAAAAAGATATTCATAAGTTGTGTCCTAAGCTGAGATTTGCTAAGCTGCGTTGATGAATGTTTTATTTCCGCAGTACTAATGACTTGAGTTTTATTTTTAAGGTGGAAAATCATCTAAGTATTGACTTCTCCTGCTCTAGAGTGGGGTGAGAGGACGACTCAGACTTTTACTAAAACCACACCTATGTTCCTTCAGTTGCCCTTTGCGCTCAAGGACCTTTTTAAGAAGTCGACTCATGTAGCAGTAGACATCAGCTCTGCTGGGAACCTTTGGTTTTGATGAATATTGTGCTCATAGGCGTTTATAATTATGGGGCAAGTGGGACGAGCTCACTGCCCACCACGGTATGATCTAGCAGCATCCACCCCAGTACCTGTGCTCTAGCAGTACCCACCCTAGTTTGCTCTAACAGCGCCCACCCCAGGATATTCGGCTCCCGATACCAAATTCTATGATGTCTACGAAAATTACCCCGCTGTGTTGTAGTGTTGTAACTAGGTCTGTAAAGTACGGAGTCGAGTTAGCAGAGCTGGATTTTTTTATTTAGCGCACCTACACATACATTTGCATTTGCCATCTTTGAAACTGAAAAATTTTAAATGTGCATCGTGAATGGCTTGCGTCGCACTCAGTCGCACAGTATGCAGCATAATTCTAATGAGAGCAGTTTCGTAATTTATTTAACTTCACTGCTCAGCTACCTCTTACATCTGCAGTCGAACCGTAGCCTAAATGTGATTCATTTGGTCGCAGAAATAAAACATGCAAATCCAAGACATTAATTACAAGCCGACCGACGCGCCAATTGTACTTCACAAGAGCAGCGGTTTTTTAACGTCTTTCACGACAAATTGGGCCCAAATCACCGTTCGTCAAGACAGATAGAGATAGACCTGTTGAAACATTGTATAGGTAGGAACCAATTAGAATAGGTACAGGAATAAATCCTCGAATTGTTTCAAAAGTTTATTCAATTTTTTTTTTTTCTTCAAAATCAACAATTTCACTATGAAGGTTTTGTGATGCATGAGGAGTTGAACTCGCAGCAAATTTAATCATAGATTTAGACCCACTGTCAACAAGAGAATTCAAATTGTTCAATTTCAGCTTGTTCTCCAACAATTTCGAACTTTTAATTATTTTAGCCGGAATAGCAAAGCCAGTGAGACCTCTGTTAATAATTTCGACACTAGGTGCATCATCGAAAGGTTCGCAAAAACTGGAATCACCAACGTAGGAGCTCCCAGCGTCATACTTGCCACTTTGCCTGGTATTTTTGTCAGAAGGACTATTATATTTTAACTCTATCTCCTTGAGATCTAGATAGGGATATTTCTTCATTATAACAAGTTGTTCATACTGTCGGAGGTCTTCTTCACTAAGATAATTCTTATCATTCCACTGTGTTTGAGCATCTTTAGAAGTGTCTTTTAGAGAATCAATTTTATCAAATGCATCTCTGGTCATCTTCTTGTGAATGCCACGGTGATCGATCCTGGCACAAATATGTGAACCTATAAAATAATCTTTGTATTTCATTAGGGTCTGAAATGGACCAGTACTAAATAGATAAAATATAATAAGCACCTGTTTTTTACTTGGGAAAGGATGGGAATATTAGTCTTGTAGGTTCTGAATAACACCCAACTCTTACAAACAATCCCATAACACTGGCTAGGTGCACCCGTAACAACCGTTTTTAGCAACATATATATGTAAGTAGCTAAGTATTTATTTACTATACAGGATACGATCAAAATAAAACACCCCGTTTACTTATAATCCCCTTTTTCCCCTGTTGGTAGTCGATTCAACAGCATTTTGGCTCGGAAGCAAGTTTTCAAACTACACGGCTGAACAGGGGTTTTATTTTGTAATTGCTAATGATTAATAACTTAAGCTATACTTAGGTACTATTTATTTTCCCATGGGCATTTTAATTCCAGGGTGAGAGACCACGCCAAAACGTCTACGTCGCCTACTTAATGATTTTTTACACGATAGCTCCGAAAAGGAGAGATATCTATCTAGCTAGCTTCTATAAGAAAATATTCAAGGAAACCAAAGACATTAAACATATACTACCAATAGACAGGACATAGCGAACAAAAGTCCAAACCGATACTTGTTACTTGGTAATAACAAGTCGCTCAGTCTACTATGACACCCCTAAACGTCAAGTCGTGTTTGTATTCGCTTTAGGCACTAAAAGAAAATCATTTTCTGAGAAAATGTGCTGAGTTGCCCATTACGCTATTGCAAATCTTGTTTTGGTAAAATTATTGGACCTAACTTCGGTTTATTTTCGTAAATATTCTTGGTATTTACGCAGTAATTAATTAAAATTCAACAATTTCCATGAATAGTTCTAGAACATTTGCTGATTTTATGATAGCGCCATCTATTGCTGAAAAGTTTAACCTTACCTAGCACACACCAGTGGCGTAGCGTGGGTTTTCACCGCTTGGGGTCGACCAGAAATAAGCCGCCGAACGACTGCAGGTATCCCGTCGGGGCCACTAGCTTTATTCTTACGTACGTCTTTCTGATGGATACGAATATCCGACATACTCGTCACGTACCCATCAGGATAAACAGGGGGCGGTGCGTCACCGGAATTCAGACGTGAAGATTCCGCAATAGGCAATTAAGTTTGCTTTCTCCTCAGCGGTGTGAGCCAGGGACCCGTCGGGTTTCAGCCGTGGCGGAGGTGAGGGACGGCAGAATTTCGATTCACTCGAGTTTGCCAGGGACCAAAACGCTTTATTACCAACGGGGTTTGTTCCCTATTCGGCCAATGTGGTCAAACTGAGACCTCCACGACACCTTAAGAGTTACGTCACTTGCCTTGCGCATACGAGTGTTGGCCCAAGGTCAGTATGCGCATGTTTAATCGCTTCAGCGTGAACACACTCAGTGCCAAGTCATGGTTGAGCTTGGTCCGATATTGTTACGTCAGAGAATGAACTTGGATTAATAAAAAGTAATATACCTGCTGCAGCACGCAGGGTAGACTTAACATCGACATCAAAATTTGCAATTACGAATATCTAAATTTTTTTTCCAAATAAATAAATTGGTGCTTTCTGCCGCATCCTTTCGTATGCCGCCTAGGGCCATGGCCCCCACCAAACCCTCCCCTCCCCAAGCTACGCCACTGGCACACACTGAAGCTTCTACCACGAGCTCATAACGTGATCTATTTTACGACCTAAACCGAACTGTTAGATCCTTTTTCGTTCGTACTACTGACATTTTAACATATCATGTTAAAGCTCCTGGCCACCTACCGCGCAATAGTTAAATTTATACAAATTTTGACAAATTTAATTCGCGTGATTGCTATTCAAAGCTAGATGGCGTCACTGAGAGATAGGATGACGGTTTTTCTAAGACATTTCTCCTGATAGCCGCTCTATTGTATCTCTTTAAATCTCTTTGAAGGAAACTAAGAAGGTACTTACGATTGCCGTAAACATTTATGTACAAATTTGAACCCTCCCTGTGTAGTGGGAAAGTGTAGTTGAAAGTGAGGCACAACAATATGCACAAGATAGTCAAAACAGCGGCATTGCGTTGCATTATACTGCAGTTCACTAAATATTTATTCATTTAATTCATTGACAATCTATGCTAACGCCCAATCGACTTCATTGAAACTTCGCCTATTTTATTCATATAATATTTTGACGGGCCATTTAGTTTTTCAAATGTCATAGACGAGTAAAAAGTTTGGTAGCATATTGTGTTATAAACAGAGGTGCAAGCAGTCAGCGACAGCGGCAGCGGAGGCAGTCGGTGGCAACGATCTCTTGCGTCGGGCCCTGGTTCAGGGTATTGTCCTGAGCGAAGAGGAATGGCAGACGGGCCCCTCCTTCTGCGAAGCAGTAATTTAAAAGCCGTACGCGTGAGCGAGGGAATAAACATCTTCACATCCCAGTCGACCCGGCGGCACCGAGTACCAGCCACGATATAGGTACGCGGGGTTGACTTGCATAACAATGGGTAGGTCGCCGTCCGGCTGTCCGGTAATCGACCGCTCCGAGCCCCAGTTGTCTACAGAATAAAACACTGACATGCCCTCCTGCTTCAGTCAGACCAGGAGAAGTCGTTGGATGATTTCCCACCTTAAAAAAAACGACCCTGTAACTTCTAGTTTCTTAAACGTTCTAATCCGTTATTAGGTAGGTAGGTTCCTATGTCAGGTCAAACATGACTAGCCTACCAAAATGATCAGTGTTGCAATTTCCAAGCTCGTTCCGTTCGTGCGAAATCGTTCTCGCATCATAGTCGTATAGTTTTATTGCTGAACACAAAACAATACCTGTAACTATAAATAAAACTACATTTTCTAATGTTATGTATTCACATATTCGCAGTTCATATAGGTATATATAAAAACATTTTTTAAAAGTAAGTGTTAAAAATAACACCTAAATATACCTACCGCCGCCACCTAGCCGCGACTTACGAGTTTTAGGTCGTGGGTTCAAACCCAGCCAGGCGCATAACTTGTGTAATTTATTTCATCACCACTGCTCTCATAACGGTGAACGAAAACATCGTGACTTCGTGAGGAAACTGACATGTCCTAGATCCAAGAATTCGTAGATATGTGACATTCGCCAACCCGCACTGCGGGCTCTCCTAGAGAGGAGGCCTGAGTCCCAGCAGTAGGAACATTATAAAAAAGGCTAATTATGTGTGTTATTATGTATAGCTGGAAGTTGGGACCGCAGCTTGTGTCCTATGCATAGAGCCCCACGACCCGTTATGACATAATGAAAAACTTACTTTCCCAAAAAAGGCATTCTATTGGTTATCTTATACACCAACTAGTTGGACAAAGTTTTACAAAATACAATATGAAATTAGGTTTTAAATCAACAATCTCACAATTCTATATATAAAAGAAAGTCGTGTTAGTTACACTATTTATAACTCAAGAACGGCTGAACCGATTTGGATGAAAATTGGTAGGGAGGTAGCTAAGAACCAGGAGAAGAACATAGAATACCCGTTCCCGTCGTTCCCATGGGACGTGACATAAAACGTGGTATAACAAAACGCAACTGACCTAGAATAACAAAACACAACTCAGTCAAAATATAAGTCAGCGGTTCATTTGTTAAAAATGGTATAACAAAACGCAACTGATAGCAGAATCAAAGATTTTATAAATCCTAGATATATAAAATTAACCATTAGTGAAAGTAAACTCTAATTTTGATCGTTTAGAGAAGAAAATCCTTTGAGCACAACATATTTAAAAAAAAAATTGACCGATTGATGCATTTGTTTAAAGTAGAGTAGGGTAAAGTAGGGTAGAGTAGAGTAGTGTAGAGTAGGGTAGAGTAGGGTAGTTTAGGGTAGAATAAGGTAGAATAGGGTAGGGTAGTGTAGGGTAGAGTAGGGTAGAGTATTGTAGAATAGGGTAGAGTAGGGTAGAGTTTATTAATTATACCAATTCGAATTCAATATTCATCGTTAAGACAGGACAATGTCTGTCGGGTCAGCTAGTATTACTTGTAATATAAAGACGAAAATTAATATGTGCGTTGTTCCTTCACGCTCGAACGGCTGAACTGATTTCGATGAAACTTGGTATACGGATAGGCCATGTCCTGGAATAGCACATACTTTTATCCCGGGAGTATGTTCCCTAGCGATTTTAATCTACTATCACGCTGGCAAAGCCGCTGGCAGAAGCTAGTCTACCTAAGTGCCAATATGAGAACAACGACTTAATAAATTAACAGACAACATTTATCCACCAGATTGTTAATAAACTTTGTTCAAACTAAGTTGGGACAAGAAATAACTTTGTATCACTTGAAATCCCGCCTAGAGGGTCGGGTTTATAAAAACCGAGCGTCCCATTGGTCGTCACACACCCTTTCCCTTTTATACGCGCCCGGGATGAAGAGGGAACGGGTAGGGGGCGGGGCGGAGTTCCTCGGGGATGTCAGTAGCCAGTGTGCACCTGACGCTGTCAATTGACCAATCTCCCGGAATCGAATAACACGTGTGACACGATGAGTGAGGAAGTCGAAGAGAATGGTCAGACGGACGCGAAAACGGAGCAAACTCTTCAGGTACCACGACCATCTTCGCCGCGGAAATTCTTTGCTCGTATTTACGGTCACCTGGAGGAGCCTAAGAGACCGAGTGTGGTGGAGAATGTGGTTGGGTTTGAGAGCGACTCGTCTTCAGACGTGGAGATCGGGGAGAGCGAGAGCTTCGCGGAGGTCCAGCCGAGGGATCCTCCGCTGTGGCCGCCGCCACCGCCTCTGCCTCTGTGTCCTCGCCCGATGCTACTGCCGCATCAACAGCTGGCTTTCGGAGCTGGTCTTGCTGCTTTCTGTAAGTTCCTATTGTCTTTTATATATTTATTCCAAAAGTCATTGTAGCGAAAGCGGACTCATTTACGAGGTTAAACATAGAAAATGATTTACCTACAAGATTAGAGTTAATATAACAGTACTTAGTTAGAGTATTTACCTGCTTAAATATAAATTATATTACGGCTTGAAAACTTGTACAATGTGCTAAGCCCCTGGGGAAAATCGTCGTAATATTTCGTTTAAAGTCGCCTATTATTATTATCATTATAAAATTGTTCAAGTTAGATTGTATGAATAACCTACCTAAGTACTTAGACAGTAAACGAAGGAAATAAATATTTAAGAATACATAAGTTTATAGTATAGATAGCTGCTAGTCTGCCATCCGTGCGCACGTCAAAGTAGCATCTAAATAATTCTCTTTAAACCTTAAATTTGACATTTTTTTCACCAATAGGTAACACAAATGTTAGTAGCTATAGTCTGTCTAAATGGAATTTCGTATAATATTTAATTACCTATTTAAAAAATACTTATATTCGATACTTTTCATAAGGTTCTTCTGTTAGTACCTAAATAATGATCAATATCTCTTAATCAACCTTGATTATTGAACCAGTGTTGACTACCTACATCAAATTTAATTACATCCTAATAATTACCCAAGTCGTTTGACTTTTTAGTCTGACGCTAGTTAATAATCTACAGGTAATAGTACCTACACTATGATATTTAATGTGTAACGTTAGTGATTACCGACGAGGCGGTAGGTATTTAGACCGTGCGAGCCGTGGCGGGGCTAAGAACGGTAATCATTAATTACTCACGTGGTACGACGTTTTTCAATACACTTGTGAAGAAAATAACTATAAAACTAGTAAACTTTTGTGGCGGTAAAAATCTGTTTTCATGTGCGCGCATATATATATCTATATTTTTTATTTACCTTTCATTTTAATACACTCACTGAAATGAACAGACGGGGTTACGACCTGCGCCTATACTGATGCGGTAAATGTAATATAATTATGGCGGGGGAGAGGTTGAACAATAAGGTTTTAACTACATTATAGCACTAGTGCGTACTGGTAATCAAAATGTCACAGTTTGGTAACAAGAACCATTATGTACCCCTAAGTGCAGTGCAATAAGAGTCACTTTCTGAGCAAGTGTATTGAAAAGATGGTTTTTTGGTTTGTACGAGGTAGGTAGGTATTTTTAGGGTTCCGTAGCCAAATGGCAAAAAACGGAACCCTTATAGATTCGTCATGTCTGTCTGTCTGTCTGTCTGTCCGTCCGTATGTCACAGCCACTTTTTTCCGAAACTATAAGAGCTATACTGTTGAAACTTTGTAAGTAGATGTATTCTGTGAACCGCATTAAGATTTTCATACAAAAATAGAAAAAAAGCAATAAATTTTGGGGGTCCCCATACTTAGAACTGAAACACAAAAATTTTTTTTCGTCGAACCCATGCGTGCGGTATCTATGGATAGGTCTTCAAAAATGATACTGAGGTTTCTAATATCATTTTTTTCTAAACTGAATAGTTTGCGCGAGAGACACTTCCAAAGTGGTAAAATGTGTGTCCCCCCCCCTCTAACTTCTAAAATAAGAGAATGATAAATCTAAAAAAAAATATATGATGTACATTACTATAAAAACTACCAACGAAAATTGGTTTGAACGAAATCTAGTAAGTAGTTTTTTTTTAAGGCGTCATAAATCGAAAAAAATACACTATTATTAAAAACATCGATCAAAGTTACAACACATTACAAGAACTTTTATATTATGTTACTTGCTGCTACGGAACCCTTCATGGGCGAGTCCGACTCGCACTTGGCCGGTTTTTTTATTATTATAATGGATAGGCTCGCGTTTGACCAGTAAGTATCTCACCCGGGAGCCCAAGTCTGCTATTTTTATAAATTCGTCATTCCAACACGATCCCATTGTCTTTTGCTAAAAGTTTGTTGTTTATAGTGATCAATCATTGATCGGTCAAATATTCTTGTAATAGAATTGTGGTAGAATGACAATATTGAGCTTATTAAAAGCACTAACTGCGCAATGTCGTCGTGGTAGGTCACTGAACAAAGGACCTGTCAAAATGTTTGCAGATTATCGTATACGTCAGATATTCATTTGTCATTATGCACGAGATTACCATTCTATGCCATTTCTTTCAATGGAGTGTCAGTGGTTAACCTTCGATCGGAAAGTCATAATGACGCCATTATATTAGAAGATTACCAAAACTTGTCGAAATCAACAATTATGAAATCAATGAGAGACCATTCTGACAATATCCTTTAATATAATAGCAGACTTGAGGCCTGGATGGAAAGCGTCACCGACGATGGAAGACGCTTATTTCTAAAAGTACTGGTCTGATTGCTGAAATTATTTCACCGATTTATCGATTTATCCGTTCAAGGCCGCACATTCCTGAGTGACACATGCTATATTTTATGTACTTGTATTTAAAATACTTTATATTTTGCTTCGGTAGCAATGACAAATTTTCCCCACTTGTATCAAAATTTTATTTTGTAATAGGTTCACTTAGTCGAAAACTAGCTCTTATCGCACTACGACTGTTGAACCTAATGGTTCAACATGCTATGTTTAACATAATCGTGTTTTTTTTTAATATATCGTGATATCCTGAATTTGCCGTAAATCCTGAAATTTAGTCTGAAGCAAAAATCTGAAAACTGTTTTGTAGTTACGTCACAAAAAAAAACTTTCTCTGTGATTCAGAAAAATCTTCTTAACTCAAATCGGGAATTGAACTGTTTTCATGTGTTGTACGGAACCCTCAGAACGCGATTCCGACTCGCGTTTTTTTAACCGACTTCCAAAAAAGGTGGTGGTTCTCACTTCGGTTGTTTTGTTTTAATTATTTTTTTTACGTTTGTTACCTCAGAACTCCGTGGTTTATGGACCGATATGCAATTTTTTTTTCTCCTTACATGATATGCTTCCAGATTGGTCCCATTTTTAGGGTTCCGTAGTCAACTAGGAACCCTTATAGTTTCGCCATGTCTGTCTGTCCGTCCTCGCTTAATCTTTGTGATCGTTTGCACTAGAAAGCTGAAATTTGGTACCAATATGTATATCAATCACGCCGACAAAAGGTAAAATAAAAATTGGAAAAAAATGTTTTTATTAGGGTATATGTAAAGTGGGAAATGATTTTTTTTTAATTTAAACCCTAACGTGTGATATATTGTTGGATAGGTATTTAAAAATGAATAGAGGTTTACTAGAATCATTTTTTGATAATGTCAATAATTTCGGAAATAATGGCTCCAAAAGTAAAAAACAATGTGTCCCCCCCCTGTAATTTTTGAACCATAAGTTTAGAAAATATGAAAAAATCTGAAAAATAGAGCTTTATAAGGACTTTCTAGGAAAATTATTTTGAACTTGATGGAAAGAACAGTTTTTGTACAAAAAAAAAAAGGGTTCTGCAAAATAATTTCTGGACTAAGTTTCTTGTATAATCGTATATGCAAGCATTTTTTAAAACTCATAAGTGGGTACACTTATTGTGTGACGGACGGGAAACTACGAAACCCTACACTGAGCGTGGTCCGACACGCTCTTGGCCGGTTTTTTTCAAAATCCATTTCTGGTGATGTAATCCATGAGGAATCGAGAGAACTCCTGAAAAATATTATAGGCAACCATATACATAATTATTTTGGTATTATCATTGAGGGCTTTGATGAAGTGGAACTGGTGAAGAAGACCAGAAATGGCCAACGGAACTTCATACACAGATCACAATGAACATAGATAAGCGACTATGACAACACAAATAAATGAATAGTTATGTTGAAAATGGTATCATCGAAGTGATCTGATGATAATGATGATGATGGAAGCCGGCAGATAAGCACCGGAACTCCGTAATTAATCATTGTTTAAAGGGCTGTCCCTTACACCTTGTATAGTTAAGATGTAAATATTTAAATAAATACATTGCTCTAATAAATTATTAATTATATGTGTTCTAAATTCAAAAATATTTGAATTTCTCTTCATCATTCTACAAAAGCAAAGCGTGGGAAAAATGGCAATATTATTTTATAATTTGGTTATTGGTGAAAAAAAATTGAATATAAGATTTGAAGAGAATTCTTTAGATGGTACGCCGCCGCCGCTAGATATTGTGATTAAGGTAAAAAAAAAATGCAATAGCCTGTTGCATATCTAAATCAAAACTAAAATGTATCTCAACTTTGGAAAATTTTCTTTAGTACAAAATGAACAAAAATGAGTCGTAGTTTTCAGAGAAATTATTTATTCGTAAATAAAATAAAAAATAGCTTTATTTTCCTTGTACATTTTGTTCCTTACTTTACTATTGAAGTTCTGATCGCTATCTAGCAGCCCATGTAGGTACAAACTAAGAAACTAACCAAACCAACGTGAAAACGACTAGAGAAGGCTTTAACCCCTGTAAAAGCATCCTCCAGTCGTTTTCACGTTGGTCTTTCTCGGGCTACTCTACTCCATGTTTATCCTGCTGTTTTTATAATATCGTCACTCCATCTCTTTTGTGGTCTGCCTTTTTTTTTTTTTATGGTGGGAAAAATCATGCATTGACATCCCCCGCCCTTGGGCGGAGCGGGAGATAGTGTCAGACTCTTACTGACTAAAAGACCCACCCCGTTCCTTCTAGCCTTCATACCGGGGCTCGAGCGCCCTTTCGGATAACCCTGGCCCCAGTAGGCTTCGACCCGGCTGGGTCCCTGCTGTTGCTGACAACTCTTTGAGGCGCGCGGGAACAGTGCGCGCCGTCGACGACTTGGGCTTGGTCCGGACAGTTACTGGACGGCCGGACAGCGAGCTACCCATTGCTCACTGTCCGCAAGCCCACGTCTACGTTGGCCGGAAATCGGGATCAGAATCCCGGCGACGGCGGCGGCGATAACGCCGTTGCCTGATGCGTTCGGCCTCCTCCTTTGCGAGCATTACTGCTTCTTTGTGGTCTGCCTTGTCTGCGCTCGTTGCCCATAGGGTTAACTGCACTTGTTAATGGTGATTTTGGTCCACTTTTCGTCTGATGCTCATCGGATATGTCCGGCCCATTTCCATTTCAGGCCAAGCACTTTCTTGACCACATCCTTTGCTTCGGTTTGACTTCGTATAGTAGCGTTCTTAATTTTTTCCTTCAATCTGTAGTTCATGTAGCTCCTTTCTATTCCTCTTTGGCATACTTTAAGTTTTTCTAAATTACGTTTTGTAAGTGGCCAAGTTTGACAGGCATACGTGAGGGTGGGAAGTAAACATGTTTCTATGGTTTTGGTTTTTATTTTGTTCGGCATTATAGGTACTCTTAAATATTTCTTTTAATGTCCAGTATTTATTCCAGGTGCATTTAATTCTTCTTTTAAGCTATTGCATAGCTTCTATCGCGGGCCTTGAGCGTGGAGACCGAATCCAGAAATTCCGTAACGAAAGGTTATTTTCACTCATTTGTTTTTTGAGCGTGGTGACCGATAAGAAAACAATTGAGTGAACAATCAATCAAAATTCAATTCAATGATGTGTGAAAGTGTAACTTCAATTAATATCAAAGAAAAAAAATACTGCATATATAAAATAAATAAATAATTATAATTGCATAAGTTGATAAAAATGCTATGCAATAGCTTTACCGCGGCAGTCCCCGAGTGCCACACGTCTTTTCTATTTCTCTTTCTGTGCAATCTTTGAAAGTGATTAGGTGTCCTAGGTATATTTAAATTCCTCAACGTATTCTAGGTTGGCAGATTAAATTATTATTGGTATCTTTTGTCTGTTTGTCATCAGTTTAGTTTTTGTTTCATTGACTTCTAAAGTTACTTTTTTGCTCTCTTCGAATAGCGACTCTATCATTGATTGCATTTCGTTTGGGTCTTCTGACATCAGCACTATATCGTCAGCGAATCTTAAATGTGACAAGTATTTTCCATGTACATTTAGGCCTTTGTTTTCCAGTTTAACATGCTGAATATAACAAATATTCAGCATGGCCTCTAGGCCACTTCAATTGTCCTAGCGTTATGAAATTTGGCACACAGGTCGTGTGTTATATGTAGATTAACAAAAAATTAAGAAATTTAAGAAATCGGACAAGGGTGAGTTGGTTTAATCTAATATCGAATTTTTAATAAAAATATTCATGAACCAGTGATGTGAGAATATGAAGAGAGGGAGGAGGTATAAAATATGTATAATGCACACTGTATATCTTCTTAATTATTGCTTACCTAAAAAAAACAAAAAAGTTGCTCTGAAACGGAAAATGCGGGCGTTCGCCTAAAAAAGGGTTGAAATCCAATCCAATGCCAAGTTTAGATGCACTTTAAAATCGATCATAATCATCTTCATCAACAGCCCGATCCACTGGTAAACATTTGCCATTCCCAAGACTCGCCACCACACCCAGTCCTCCGCCTTCCGCATCCGGCCGCTACCCGCCACCGTATTCACGTCAGCGTCCATCTGGCCGAAATTCACTTTACCATACATCTAACTTAAAATATGGTATAGTTGTGAAAATGCGTAGATTCTGTCTAATAAGTTAAACGACTTGGGTAATTATTACGATTTAATGAAATCTGATATAGTCAAAACGAGTTCAATAATCAAGGTTGATTGAGAGATAGAGATCATTGTTTACTAACAGAAGAACCTTATGAAAAGTATCGAATATAAGTATTTTTTTAAATAATTAAATATTATACAAAAGTCCCAAGTCGGTTGACTTATCAGACAGATTATAGATACTTGGTTAAAAATATCTAAAATTATAATACTTCTAAATTCGAACTTAGCAAACCGCCCGAACTTGCCATGTCCGGTGAGGACCTTCGTCATGCGGAAGGTGAGGGCGCGTGTTGTGGCGTACACAGTTAGAAATTGTGTAACGACGTGTTAGGAAAATTTGGAGTTATGGACTCCAAATTTTCCTAACAGTCATGCTTTATACTTTTTTTTTTTATGAGCCCGTTATGTCCCACTGCAGGGCAAAGGCCTCCCTTCCGTTATTCCACTCTTTTCTGTCTTTAGCCACTTCTGGCCAATCCTTAAGGTAGGAGTCCAAATCGTCACGCCATCTCCTTCTGGGCCTACCGCGTCGCCGGCTCCTGCTGTTCCACAATGAACTTGATGTGATTAGCTTCGTTCAATCAACCTGTTAAAGCTCTGCTATCGTCATCATCATCATTTGAGCCAAATGATGTCCACTGTTGGCCTCCCTCAAGTGTCGCCATAACAACCGATCCTGGGTACAAATTGCTCGCAGAACAGATGGTCAATGGGACGAAAGATTCTGGAGTGGCGACCACGTGCCGAAAGCCGCAGTGTTGGAAGGCCCCCCACAAGGGGCGACCGCGGGTTACCTGGTGATGTTCGCGGGAATCCGATGGATACGAGATGCACAGGACCGGCTCTGCTATGTTCTGTTTAAACTAGGCTGACACGAAATGTCAAACCTGTACAACATTTCGCGCGCACTTTGTTTGAAAGTCAATATTCGCATTCGCGAATGTCAGCAATCTAACATTCGTTACATCACTAATCTATAGTTCAGTAGTTGTGTTTTTTTTGGATGAGTTAAAAATGCTAAAGTTTTGAAATATACCTACACAAGTAGGTACCTAATGATTGTGTGGTTGCATGCAACTGCAAGTGACATGACTACACTAGGTAGGTACTTCTACATCTGGGCCCATAACAGAGCAGTACTTCTGAACTTACTACCACAATGAGGAGCCAAGGAATGCGGTCGCTATGGTCGAAATCGGCTGGATGGCATCATTATCGTCACTTAGAAGTGGTATTTAATGGTAGGTATTTGAAATAGGTATTTTATGTAGAACTACATCAAATACCTATTTGATTCAGTTGTTTTATGAACAGATTAGAGAAAACGAAATTCACGAAGAAAATCATCATCCGCAGCGTTTTTGTAATTCAACTTGATTTATTTATCAAGAAATCAAATAAAACTGTAGCCATGTTGGTTGAATCTCACGGATAGTCCTCTGTGCAGTAGAGGATGCATGGAGTCACAGGAAACTGTCACTCATGTGCTCCTCTAGTGCACAGCCGTCAGCCAACAAAGAACACGAACCTTGCAAGCGCCGAATTCACTCTTAGAGGCCCTGAGCAAACTGAAAAATCTTATCTACTTCTGGAAGAAGATGGGCTGGCTGGAGTGAAGGCTGCCATGGCCCACGCACAATGGTCCACTAACGACTAAAACACACTGCGGAAACCAGACCACAATTATAGCCATAGACTTTCTGATATCTATTACATGGCTGTAACATTGCTGTGGTTCCTGCTATTAGTACCTATTCAAACGATTAATTGTAGAAAATCAGTAGTTTTAAAACAAACTTCACTAATAGAGCCCACTCTATGGAAATAATATAATTTATATAGAGTGGGCTTAATTAGTAAGGAGGAGGCCGAAAGCATCAGGCAACGGCGTTATCGCCGCCGCTGCCGCCGGGACTCTGATCCCGATTTCCGGCCAACGTAGGCGCGGGCTTGCGGACAGTGAGCAATGGGTAGCTCACTGTCCGGCCGTCCGGTAACTGTCCGGACCAAGCCCAAGTCGTCGACGGTTCGCACTGTTCCCGCGCGCCTCAAGGAGTTGTCAGCAACAGCAGGGACCCAGCCGGGTCGAAGCCTACTGGGGCCAGGGTTATCCGAAAGGGCGCTCGAGCCCCGGTATGAAGGCAGAAGAAGAAGAACGGGGAAGAAACAGAGAAGGAACGGGGTGGGTCTTTTAGTCAGTAAGAGTCTGACCCAATGAATGAGCCCAAGGGCGGGGGATTGAATGCATGATTTTTTCCAACCATAAAAAAAGTAGTGACATTAAATATTACTATTTTATAAATTTCTTCTAAATTCTGTTAATCTGCTCGCATAATGTCGATGCATCTTCATATTTAGGTAATTGAAAAACACCCATGTAACCAACTAACCACGGCACAAGACCCCAGTAGAATTTTATTATTTATCTTAACACTAATTCGCTGATTAGGTACTTACAAAGATCTGTTTTTACATTCATTTCCAATCTCTCAAGCAAAACATTATAAGATTAAATAAAAATAAACAGCGCTAAAATCCTTTTTCAATGTCGTCTCTTCAAGAAACAGTGATCAAAGATATCTTTTTTGCGTTTACAGCTTACTCGTAAAAATAAAATATCACTAGAAAAATATTTGAATATAATGGAGGGTGACCATAGATAAGCTGTTTGCGTCGTAGAACCACCTTCCCTAATCCTTTCACACAACTCTTTGCCGGACATCTCTTTATGGAATCAATAGAAACGTGTTTTTCAAAGTTTTCAAAGATTTTCTTATATTTTTCTTTCTTATTCGTGTTTATCAGCTGTTGTTATAAAAATCTTTTCCATTCAAATTAGGTATTTTACTAAGATAGATACTTTCATGTACCTACATTCTGTCCCATTGTCTCCTAACAAAGCAATGGATCGCAAAACAGTTCTATTTCTTCTAAAAATAACCAAATTTTTTTTATTACGGAGTTCGTTTGACACTTGTCAGAAGAACTTTAATATTATATTAGCGGTGATTTATATTTTTCTCATAATAAAAAAAAATATACATATGAATTTAATTTTTAACTTTTAACCGACTTCGAAAAGGAGGAGATTCTATGTTCGGCTGAATGTATGTTTTTTTTTTTATAGTAAACTGTTGAACACTAATTGTATTAAGGTGAATGCCCATTTATTTACACTTTTTTTAGCTAGCTGCATAATCAAGGTACCTCCCATATAACTACATTGCTCAACGCTCAAAGACCTAAAGCACAGTGCGTAACCTATTTTAAAATAACGGGTAGCTAACTGAGAAAATCTACAGCTATGATTTGAATCCACCACAGATAAACAAATCTAATTATAACCGTCACCTACCGTTGCCGTTGGGTAAACAAATGCGTACACAACGGTAAGAACATGTACCAAAAAACTTAATAAATACTTTTTAGCATTTAAAGGGCAATGAAAAGTCTTTCGCAGCCGCTGCCTTTGCATTTCGCATTGTCGCGACCAATTCGTGGGAACTAAATCCTTATAGAAACTAATTTCACTAAGCTTTAAATTAGGATTCCGTCCACGAACCTCCACGTCCACGCCTATTTGAAACACGAACTCCAAACATACCAAATCATCATCATCGTCTTCCTGCGCTTGTCCCGTTTGATTTGGGGTCGGTGCAACACTTTTTTTTTTCTTCCATTCTGTCCTGTCACTCATCACGCTATCACTCACTCCCTTTTACAATCCATCCATCTTTTCTTTGGCCTCCCTCTCCCTCTCCATCCATCCACATGTAAACTTACATCTCTTTTAGTAATATAGAGGAAGTCAGCTAAAAGCGGCCATAGAAGGTAAAGCGGCCACGCTTTATTTTTCGGTTGTGTTATGGCAGAGCTATGTTACGTTACTACTCTGGCACCTAGTAAGTATCCCGCACCGCCCCATGCACATTTACGATGGTGGTCGGTGAAGGCTGGTAAATGTGTAGCGACATAAATATTGTTTTTGCGCGTTTCAGTGTGTAAAACTACATTCATTCAATGAAATACGATATAATATAGCATTAAAACTATACATTTCATATGAACATTTACTTTTCTTTATTCCGTGTTTATGCTTGCCACGTTCCCTTACAGCTATGGCCGTTTAAGGCGGGCTCTCGGGCAAAGCGGTTTTTAAACTAGTTGTCGTAATAAACAAATCATATATAGAGATTTTAAGATTTAGGCGAATTTTATTTACACACAATAGAAGTTTAATAAATTATCTATCTAGTAGTATATTATTTTGTTAAAAAATCTGCAGTTTAATGAGATTTTTCTGAACTTTGACCTGACCTTCTCTACGTTTCATCTTTCAACATTTCAGTCACTGGCGACTTCCCCTAATATATTCATTTCTCACTTTGTCCATTCTCGTCACACCACACATCCATCTTAAAACATTCTCATCTTTGCTACGTGCAATCTTCTTTCTCAACATACCAAACAAAATAACAATAAAAGAGTAATCGACCTCCCACGAGAAAGGTATAACCTTGTTTTTGTACCTCTGATATCACTTCCGATTAAAAATTTGCAAAATCAATCGATAGTTCCGATCTTTCGGAATATGAATCGTACATCTGTAAAATCTCTGGTTTAAAAACTGTACACCATAACACCACTAATAATACTTGTACAATCAATTAATGTAAGGAGATACAACATAAACGTGAAACTCCCACTTTTAAAGTAGTAAGTTAGGGTCTCGTTCCTTCCTGTGATGGGTAGGGTAAACTCACTCTAAAAGATAATGAAGCATCATAATCTCAAGGTCCTGATCAAAATCATTGCAATTTACAAACGGTATGTAAATTATAGGACTCTAAATACCGTTTCAGAAATAAAAACATCCAAAACATTCCACCAGAATTACAATAACATAAATAACATTACAGCTACAATAATAAAATCTTCATTCCCAACAATGACTGTTATAATTTCCATTTAAGCTTATTAGTATGAAAATCTTTTACTGTGGGGAGTCTTATTGCCATGAAAGTAGAATCATAATGGTTTGTCGCGTCGCTGAAAAAGCTTTGGTGAAGAGTCTGTAAATGGGGGGAAAGGGGGGTGGGGCGGCCCGCTTGTCGGCACAGCCATGATGAGATTACCACACCACGACTCGCTGGCTTCAAATAGAGGCGTGCCGGAGTCCATTCAAACTCACTCTCTCGTTAAAATTGTTAGCACTGTTCCGCTACGCTATAAAATCCACTGTTCAACTCTAATAACTATTGCGAAATAACGGTCCATGAAACTGATTATACAAATGTTACAATTTGTTTGTGTTTAGGTTCGCTTTGTTTCAGCGCTTAGGTAATGGGAATCTGGGTGAATAGGTAATGCTTTTCTGGGAAGAACATTTTGGTACGAACTAATGATCTAATAAAACAATATGATATGAAAATGAATACTTACTTACAATTTCATTTCTAACTCTCGACGCAAAAAGAGGGGTGTTATAAGTTTAACCGCTATCTGTGTGTGTTTGTCTGTTTATGGTACTGATTTTTGTTTTAGTTGCATTTCTAGCGGTGGTTCTTAGATATAGTTGATCTAAATCGGTTCAGTACCTAATTTACAAAATATTGGGGTGAAAGTGGGAATGAACAATCGAAATGGCCAAGAGTATCAAATGATGTACATTACAAAACTCAGACAGGGATTTAAAAAAATAATTAAGAAACCACAGACGAAAATGTCTACCACGAGGGGTCCAGAATTAGTTTCCGCGTCGATGTCTAAGACACGGTGTTGATCTCTCTCGAGATGTGAATCAGAAATTAGGTACCTTCCTCAAAGACGTGTCAAATGATGATGATGATGATGATGATGATACTATCTAGCCAATTTCGGCCACAGCGCCCGCATACCTTGGCTCCTCATTGTGGTTGTGAACTCAGATCTGCTGCTCTGTTACGTGCTCTCATGAGACTTGCATACCCAACTTTGGCCGAAAAACTTCGAACACAGAGCGGACGTGTCAGAACTATTGCATTGAGGTTATCACATTTTTGGTCTAATTCCAATCTCCTTTTATTTTCAAAGGCCTGTCTCAAATATTTATATTTATATATACGAACCCCACAGGGATGACGTAGATCATCACAAATCTTTTGTCACCCATGATTCAAAGATTCAAAGCACTTAATTTCAGATAAACTATTTACAGGCACTTTTGAAATGTCTAGAAGTCAGTCAATAAAAAAAAAGATGGTAATTGCACATTCCAAAGCGTAGATCTCTATGGAGAAGAATGTGCAACAAACTCTTTTCAATCATGATATGTAATCTATACTTCTATACTAATATTATAAAGAAGCCTACTGGGGCCAGCCAGGGTTATCAGAAAGGGACGCTCGGCCCTGGTACGACAGGCAAGAAGGAACGTAAGAATAAAAAAGAAAGAGTCTGACACTATCTCCCGTTCCGCCTAAGGGCGGGGGCTGTCATTTGGATGATTTTTACAAACCAAAAATAAAAAGATAAAGTTTGTTTTTTTGTTTGTAGTAGGTAATCTCAGGAAGTACTCATCCGATTGGTAAAATTTTTTCACTGATAGAAAGCTGCTTTATTCCTAAAAACTATATTTTATGTACGTGGGCAATGCTGCAGGCAAAAGCTAGTTACAAATATCTGTGTTACATGTTTCTTGTCGCTGTCATCCTGGCCACTAAAATGTTCATTGTGCAGTGTATAGCGAATAGGGATGCGCTCGTGGGAGAGCGCACGTGCGCGGCTCTCGTCCCCGACATCATAGCATTTCGATTTATATTAGTCGCAACAATTTATATCGTTCTCGTTTCACATCACATTGGCCGAAATGCGGTTTTGTTGCGGATTGTGGTGAGTAAAGCCTAACAGCCTGTTATAAATTTGACAGTCGATTGTTGGATAAACACGGTTCGGTTTCGATTTCAATTGTTAGATTAGGTTTATTTTTTATTTATTATAATCTTTATTGTACCTACACCAAATAAACAAAAATACAGGACAAACATTTAAAAGAATAAGTGCACAATGGGCGGTCTTATCGCACAGGGCGATCCTCTTACAGACAACCTTTGGATGGACTGAGAGAAAGGAGATGGATTTAGGGTTGTCAGTAAAACATCAGATATAATAATAATAAGATACATAAACACAAATACATACATACAATACAAAAAAATATACTAATAAATATCAAATATATAGTTGAACCAGGAGAAGAAAAATATATCAAAGAGAAAGGTAATGCTCCTACACCGTTTTTTTAAATGTTGGTAGCGTTTGAGCACGCCTCACTTCTAAGGGTAAAGCATTCCACAAACTTGCAGCTTGAATTGTGAAAGATTTACATAGTATAATGTACCTACACAGCGTCTGAACAAAACGGGATGTCTTGGGTACGACGCAGTACCGTGTCCGCACCCTTTAAGTATTTGCACGAATCGGAATCATGCCACAGTCAAGCGCGGCCAGGCCCTAAGAAAGCCGATAAACACTGCTAATGTTAGAACGTACTCCTATGGAAAAACTCTACATGTAGGTAGTACTTAAGAATAAACAGGCAGTCGCTTCACGCTATAAAACTGGTATTCGGTAGCATGCGGTAAGGTAAGACGGTACTAGACACCAACTTCAAATTGTAGCACTTTTTTTTTATTGTTGATAGGCTCGCGTTTGACCACTATCTCACCTGATGGTAAGTGATGATGTGGCCGACGATGGAGCACGCTTGCCTAGAAGTAACCTATTCTAGTGTTGTAAAAACGCTCGAGTCGGCGCTAAAACGCTCGAGTCCGGACTCGAGCAGTTTAAAAACGCTCGACTCGGGACTCGAGTCGGTTTGAAAACGCTCGAGCGCTGGCTTGAGCGTTTTTGAAAAAGAGCTCGGTAAATAGCGCCGACTCGACGCTCGACTCGAGCTTGAGCACGAGTCTTTATAAAATAGGTGAAGAACAAATCAGTTTAATACTAACTACTCATTGTATATGTTATTCCCGCGGTTTTATCTGCGTGGTTTTTATTTGTTATAGAAAGTTTTATCACTTCCTTCGGGACTAGCGTTTAAAAAAGCAGGCAAAATTCCCGTTTCTTTCCAATACTGTTGTTTTATTCATTATAATATTCGAAACTTTCAAGAAATTTATAAAGTATAAATTTCATTTATCTTTCCAATAAATCCGAAAAAAGCGAAAAAATATCAAAAGAACCGAAAATTTCATGTTTGATTTTTTTAAATGCGTATTTTTTTTTTAATTAATATTACTAGCGCTTGACTGCGATCCTACCTGGTGGTAAGCAGTAATGCAATCTGATGGTGAGGCGCACTAGGTGTCCAAGTTGGACATCGGCTCATAAACTAGTGCGCCTGGACAGTCCAATAGAGGACACCGGTCACTATAACGAAGGGGAGGCCTATGTCCAACAGTGGGCATCAATCATTATAGCGCCTAAATGGCGATACTTGGGGGAGGCTTATGTCCAACAGTGGGCATCAGTCATAGCGCCTAAATGGTGACACTTGGAGAAGGCATATGTCCAACAGTAGGCATAGGTCATTAGTGAGGGGAGACTTATGTACAACAGTGGGCATCAATCACTATAGCGCCTAGGTGGCGACACTTGGGGGAGGGTTAAGTCCAGCAGTGGGCATAGATCATTATAGTTAGGGGGAAACTTATACCAAACAGTGGGCATCAGTCATTATAGCGCCTAAATGGCGACACTTGGAGGCTTATGTCCAACAGTGGGCATAGGTCATTAAAGTGAGGGGAGACTTATGCCCAACAGTGGGCATCAGTCATTATAGCGCCTATATGGTGATACTTGAAGGAGGCTTATGTCCAAGAGTGGGCATATTATGTCATTATAGCGAGGTGAGACTTATGCGCAACAGTGGGCATCAGTCATTATAGCGCCTAATGGCAACCCTTGGGGGAGACTTATGTCCAACAGTGGGCACCGATCATTATGGCGACACTAGGGGGAGACTTGAGGGAGCTCGAGTCTGATCAAGCTGACGATTCGTCAGACAGTGAAATCGAGATTTTGGCTGAGGAATGTACCTTTTTTTTTTAAATAAAAGATACTTTATTTTTTTATTTTATCTTTACAAATCGATAGTGTTTCATGTACCGGATCGACCATCCACGGGATTAAAACTATTAAAATTTAACGATGTATAAAATAATGATAAATTATAGAAATCTTTTGTGTTTCGAAAATATTATAAACACAAAAGATTTGAGTCGAAGTGCATCTAAAGCAGGTGATGTATCACAACGATTAAAGATTTCCCTATAGTCAAATAAAATTATTAATATACCCCCAGTAAAAATGTTAACGCTTCGACGCTCGAGCGCGCGACTCGAGCGTCGAGCGCCCGAATTTTCAACGCTCACGAGTCCTAAACGCTCGAGCGTTTAACGCTCGAGTCTTGAACGCTCAATAGCGTCGACTCAGCGCTCAACGCTCGACTCTCAGCGCTTATTTTTACAACACTAACCTATTCACTCTCGACTTAAAGACTCCTAGGTTGTAGCTATCAGGAAACACAGACTCCGGCAGGGAATTCCACTCTTTAGCTGTACGCATAATGAATGTGTTTCCAAAACGCTTTGTACGAATGGGTGGGATATCTACCATGTAACGATGGCGCAACGCCGTACGTCTAGTGGTCCGATAATGGAACGAACTTGGCGGAATTAAATTGTGCAATTCCAACGCACACTCACCGAAGTGCCTCTTAATTCTTAAGAGGCTAGCTGATTAAAACATAACTTTTTTCTTGTATGGATCGTAAACTTGTTAGCAAAGTAGGTACTATTTACCCGACTACGGAAAAGCAAAAGGAGGGTTATGATTTTACCAGGCTATGTACGTATGTATGTGAGTATGTTCATATGTTCCCTCATAGCTCCTAATCTGCTTATCGGAACTCGACATATGAGGTATCGTTAGAACTGTTAATCATCCGCTGAACATAAGCTACGTGACGTGTCACAAAACGCGAAATGTAAAAAAAAAGATAATTACGTCGTGTTTGGTATCATTTGAAAGTGCTTCACGTAAATAGTATAGAAACACAATAATTTAACACGAAAATTATTTAAATAAAAATAAAGTAAAAAAACTAAAACCCAACAACGATAAAAAAACGACGCTAAAAAAGAATGAAACAAGATTTTCAGGATCACGTTACAGTGACACGTTATAGGTACCAACCGAAACACTTGTTTCATTCTTTTTTAGCGTCGTTTTTTTTGTCGTAGTTGGGTTTTAGTTTTTTTTTATTTATCCGCTTATCGAGACAAGTCTACGAATAGGTAATGGTAAGCTTAGCTCCTTAGTCCAGAATATAAATAAGCAAAGCCATTAGGTACAATATCAAAAATCCAACAGACTGAGTATTTCTTTTCCACATCACTACTTCCAGCAAGCGGGGAAGAGCCAGTTGGCAATATTAAGAACACGATTTCACTACGAGTTTTCTGTATCTACGAGTATTGTGCTCAATTGAAATGCGGTGAAGCGGATATTTCGTAATATCAATATCTGGCGAGAAGCATGGAAAACAAAAGTACGAACAAGTCAGGTGTGGCACTTCCATCAGTTCTCTAAATGCCCTCTCGATAATGGTCGAATGAAGCTGTAATTAGGGGATGTTTCCTAATGAATATTAAGGGGCCCACCCTAACGCGGCCAGCTCCTATTGTTAGCATTGTTGATTAAACACAATCACTTTTTTAATCGCTAACAACAATAGTATTTTTGTAGTTAAGATAAATCTATGATCGATATCCGAGTGTTTTCTTTTTTTTAATTTTAATGGAGAGTTTATTTTTAATTACCCACTTTTAATGAAAGAAAGATTTTTGTCTGTTTTTGGCACGATCTTTGCTACCATGATTGATTGAAGTATCCAAGTACTTACCAACCTTAAGTATATAAAGTACCACCAATTGAGATGAAGGTTTGGAGGATGTAACTTCTTAGGTAGTTTAGAATAACTTGGCATGTAACTACCTCTCTCACTGGGTACTTATTTAAAACAACAGAAAGTAATAGTAAACCCTTCCTTTTCCATTTATTTAAGTTCAACTAAATAAAAAAAAACACAAATCAATCTAATCCCCCCACTTGCTAACAACACTCACTTTCGACTCGATTAAGCGCATGACGATTTAATGTGACAACGCTCAGTCAGATAATACCTCCATTGTGGTCCAATTACATACATACGGTGCTCACGGGGACCACAGCTGACGGCTCCCAGGGACATCCACCCTTTTCTGTCCCACTATCTAATTGAACCAATCTTGTTATTAGCAGATTGTGTGCACTTGATTTTGATGCGGATTATTCGCTCTCATTAATCTGACTCTTGGGTAAACGTCATAGACCTAATAACTATTCAGACTATTAATCCTGCTACTAGAGCCATGGGTGATGCGAAAGAGAACCCCAGGGCCATGGGACATAGGCAAAGAAGGAACAGAAGTGAGTTTTAGTCAGTAAAAGTCTGACACGCCTGCCCGCTCCCCGATGTCATTGGATGATTTCCCACCTTAAAAAAGCCCACTAAGTAATAAAAATAATAATATATTATTTCACAATATTGACGCAAAGCCATCTAATCACAATCTAAGCAGAGCTTGTGTATTTGTATACCTATATAAATATGTTTACATACATATTAGGTATAGATAAATATTACACCTAGGCATAGAACAAATGATCGTGCTATCACACAAATATTTGTCTTGGGTAGGAATCAAAGACATGATCTCCAGCATGGCAGTCAGGGCCACTGACCACTAGACCAACAGGCCATTCAATTATATTGATTATGTTTTACTGACTTATTATACCTACCTACCTAACAATACCTTTTTTTTTTTTTTTTTTTTCGATGGGAAAAATCATCTTATGACAACCCCCGCTCTTGGGCGGAGCGGGAGATAGTGTCAGACTCTTACTGACTAAAAAACCCATCCCGTTCCTTCAAGCCTTCATACCGGGGCTCGAGCGCCCTTTCGGATAACCCTGGCCCCAGTAGGCTTCGACCCGGCTGGGCCCCTGCTGTTGCTGACAACTCCTTGAGGCGCGCGGGAACAGCGCGCGCCGTCGACGACTTGGGCTTGGTCCGGACGGTTACCGGACGGCCGGACAGCGAGCTACCCATTGCTCACTGTCCGCAAGCCCGCGCCTACGGTGGCTGGAAATCGGGATCGGAATCCCGGCGGCGGCGGCGAGAGCGCCGTTGCCTGATGCGGTCGGCTTCCTCCTTAGCGAGCATTACTGCTTCGCAGAAGTCGGCGACCGCCTGCCACTCCTCCTCGCTCCGGACCATGGCCTCGACCAAGGCCCGGCGCGAGAGGTCTCCGCCGCCGATCACCCCCACGAGGGCACGGCGATGCTCCGCCCAAGCAGGGCACACCGCGATTGTGTGCTCCACCGTGTCCTCCGGGCGTTCCGCACAGTGGCGGCACCCGGGCGTCACTTCCGCCTTGATTCGGAACAGGAACCTCCCGAACTTGCCATTTCCGGTGAGGACCTGTGTCATGCGGAAGGTAAGGACGCCGTGAGGTCTTTCCAGCCACGCCTCAAAGAGGGGACTTATCGCCATAATTGTGGCGTGCCCAGCACTGGGTTGCGATAGTCGCTGACGCCATTCCACCATGAGATCCCGCCGGAGCTCTGTCCGCCATGCCGCGACCTGTCGCGGCAGAGGACTTTCACCCCGGCGTTGCATCTCCACGCGCATGTCGTGCATGTGTGCAAGGACTGTTGCCTCCAGATCCCACGGTGGTAGGCCAGCCAGAAGGCTCGCCGCTTCGCGGGAAATCGTGCGGTATCCCCGCACCATCCGAATTGCCATGACCCTCTGGCAGGCGTTCAGTATGGCCGCCGGTTGCTTTTTCAGCGACGGCGCCCACACCGGCGCCCCGTAGAGGGCCATGGACCGAACGATCCCCGCGTAGAGCCTCCGGCAGGAGGCGTCTGGACCCCCAAGGTTGGGCAGGAGCCGCTTGAGCGCAGCCCCAGTCCGGTTCAGTTTGGGAGCCAGACGTTGGAAATGCTCCACGAAATTCCACCGGCTGTCGAGGACGAGTCCCAGGTACTTCATCGTCGACCCGACACCGATGTGAACTCCTCCTACCGTTAGTTGGGAACTCAATGGCGGCGCGTTCCGAGACCGGCGACCGTGGAAACACATGGCCTCGGATTTGTGAAGCGCCACCTCGAGTCCCAACTCCTGGATCCTACCAACGACTATCGCAACCCCGCGTGTCGCTAAAGCGACCGCCGCCTGGAACGACTCTCCCTGCGCTAGAACCAGCGTGTCGTCTGCGTAGCAGACCACGCTGACCCCGTCAGGGAGGTCACCCCGCAACACGTAATCGTAACCAATGTTCCAAAAGGGTGGCCCTAGTACCGACCCCTGCGGAACACCGCACGACATCTCCCGACGTTTCCAGTCTCCCTGGTGACCGGGGTAGACAATATACCTGTCCGACAGGTAGGCTTCGACTACTCGACAGAGGTATTCGGGCACCCGGTGGTACCGGAGTGCCCTCCGGATCGTACTCCAGGGCAGGGAATTGAAAGCGTTGGCAATGTCCAAGGACACTGCCACGACACACCTACCCTGGGACACCGCATCCCCCGTCGTGAGGGCTCGCACGCGCATGATGGCGTCTACCGTCGAGCGCATCCTGCGAAAGCCGAACTGTCCGTCCGAAAGGTCCGGCCCCACCCGTGAAAGGCGCGCGACGAGGCGGCTCGCAATCACTCTTTCAAAGAGCTTGCCCACCTCATCGAGCAGCACAATGGGCCGGTACGCGGACGGAGAGTCCGCAGGGTACCTAACAATACCTCCTTATTGGTAAACAGACGGACAGGCACTGCGTTTAACAGTAGAAACTATAGAGTTTCTTTCAAGTTCTTTTCCACGGGATAAGACCAAATGAAAACAGTACACTATTTTATTCTGACGTTTTTTATGTACCTACCCATGTATGCTTATGTGAAATAAAATATTTTGAATTAAATAGAATAGGTACTGTTTATCCTTTTTCGATTTGTTGAACGGTTGAACCTTTGTACAACGCCTATGGGTACACAAGAGAATTGTTTTGCGTATCTAATTCGAGCATTATGTTGCTTTTCAATTCTTTCAGGAATTTTATGCCGTCGACATTTCTTCTCCAACTTTACGTAGGTACCCAAACTTCTTTGTCTTCTAATGAATGGTGCTCAACGTTTTAAGCAAACGTATCCACACAAAACTGTATTTAATATCCCTCATTAGATACACCTACGTATCTTCTACAATAATGATTCAATTCAGACAATGGGTGCTTTCAATAGAAACAAATGAAATGAGAACAATCTGGCACGCATCCGCGGCTTGCGCTAACGAGACGTATCATGCAAACTTTTATTTTTTTCCTCTATAGAAATAATAATGTAACTAGATATTTTCGTTAACTGAAATTGTTTAGTATGAGTTAAAGTGTGTGTTAAAAATCTTGGAAATTGATCACTTCATAGATAAAACCAAGTGAAACTGGTTATTTCGTAGATAATATTAAACTACTTTCTTAAGACCTTTTAGTATCATTGAAATGTATAGCCAAACAAGGTTTAACATATCATCAAATGTTGACGTTTAAACGATCTGGCCAGATTTTTATTTGACCATATAATGAATTGATCAATTCTAAGATCTGGCCACGATATATACATACCTATAATATTATAATGTGTATCTATGTGTAAAAGGAGAAACTGACTAACTGCCTGACACATCAAAGCTCAGTCGAATCAAAACTACTGTGACTAGGAAGGAGCTTTGCGCAGGGTTTCCATTTATGATTTTCCAAAATTAAAGAGATGAAACGGGCGTCCAAATTTTGTATAAAGAAAGCTACTTATTTTAACACGGGCGAAGCCACCGGCAGAAGCTAGTAGCAGAAAGTATTATAGTTTTTGAAGTCGCGGTGAGCTTGAAGTTCAACGCCATGGTTGGCACAGTAGAGCGATTGGCAGCTGCGCGTCGCGGGTTCGATTCCAGCATAGAACAAATACCTATTTGTATTGCCTATACCTAAATAGTTGTTGCAGGGCTGAGTGTCTTTTGCATGTGAATGTGAGCTTACATGTTTGTGGGGCAACGACAATGGGGCAACAATTTTTTTTGCTATCATACCCGATTTAAAATCACAGGATACGGAAGGTAGTTAGTATCAGCTCATGAGTCTGTCACTAATTGACCGGACACTATTGTATGTAACGGACACCAATCCGTCGCCGCCGCCATATGTCGCCTCTCGGCTGCGAAGCGCTTCAATCCCGACGAAGTCGATGTCGCACGCTCTATTTGAACACTAGGGTTCCGTCTGATTTTGTTAGTTATCCCTTTCAATTGCGAATTTGAATTATGAACTTGACTTTTTTATTTTAATTATTAAGGAGCTTTGTCACAATATTGACCATGTCGCTTCATCATAGCCAAATTTTGTATGTATGATTTATTTTAAATGATTGTAATAAATGTATAGAACTCTTGTCTCGTCTGATGTAGACTTAGCTAAGATGCTGTTGCAAATAGCGATTTTTAACATATTTAGAGTGATAAAGCTCTTGATCTAGACTTGTATTATTTCTTAGATTCTCGCCATAGGTTACATGATAGCTTACGTAGGGGCGTTAAGAGTGAAAAGTTAGTCGCTATTATCCTACTTTAATATTACAAACGCCAAAATTTGTATGTATGGATGTTTGTATCTCTTACCCGCAAATACTTAATACTGAATGGATTTCGATGAAACAAGACATTATCTACAGTCTACCCGTGTACCAAACACGAGTAGACGACGTCCTGAATAGTACACAGGATACTTTTTATCCATGGAGTATGTTCCCTTGAGATAATTTACACTATCAAGCGGGCGAAGCCGCTGGCAGCAGCTAGTTTTATAATATTACTAGCTGTGCCCGCGACTTCGTTCGCGTGGACTACAGCATTTTGAATTATTTTTTTCTAAAATAAAAGTAGCCTAAGTTACTCCTTATTACATCAGCTATCTGCCAAAAGAAGTCCCGTCAAAATCAGTCCAGCCATTTCAGAGATTAGATGGAACAAACAGACAGACAAAAATTTTAAATAATGTTATTTTGGTGTATATATATTCATATGCATGTAGTAAAAAGCGGTTATTTCAATATTACAAACAGACACTCCAATTTTAGTTATATGTTTAGTTATGGTTCAAGAGTTTGTTTGTTTGAACGCACCAATCTCAGGAACTATCTAGTTGACTAAAATATTTTTTTAATGCGAATAAGTACTTACTTATCTATCATTACTGATCATATTTGTGTAATCAAAAGTAAAAAAAAAAAAAACAAAATCCCCAAATTGTCCACGGAAATATGTCACAAATTAATTGGTAAATTTATAATAGAATCAATATTCATAACAATTGCTACTAGAAAATACTACTCGCAGTCTTTTTCCATTTTGATCGTCATTTATTCATTCATCAATAGCCTCTACAATTGAGTGTCATTTTAGGATATAAACAAACGCTAATAATATTTTTGCTGTTTATGAATATTATTTATTGAGACTTACAACCTAAATAATAACAAAACCTTTTCTAAAAAGCCCTTTAAATACCTGTACTAATTAAAAATTAGTAGTGCATTTTAACACAACATGCAGTTCTGTTTAATTAAAAATGTATACGGAACCCCTACCATATCAGTGTCAGAATAATTTGTTAACAATATCGGATAGCAAAATTATAAACGATTAAATAATCGTGATTCACCCTTGTGGCGCAGGGTTTCTCCGAGACACTTCCGGGACAATATGGTGCGGAATCGGAGCTCTTACAAGCGTAGTTTTCTCATGGCTATAGATATTTAGACACACAGGAATTGCGAGGAATCCTTACTTTGGTCGGTACTTTTTGTTAGGTTTTTGAATTTGCGTGAGAAACTTCTTTTCCTTAGCGGTTTAAGATTCTTCCGACTTCGTTATCTTTATATACATAATAATATATTTTTTTACGTGTTTCGTCACATACCTAGCTCCTCCTAAACAGCTTGATCGATTTGGATGAAATTTTGTTAAGTATATGTCCCAGGATGGTATGAAAATACAATTGGACCTGGTACCGCTGCTATCGGGTGGTCAATCCTTTTTCTGCCGATCAATCGTTTTTCAGACAAGACATCTACATCTTTCGGGACCACTTCTTGGCGAATAAAAATTTACAAACATTTACGTAATAGGTACCAATAATAGAAAAGATAATATTTGTAAGCTTGGACCTACGTAGGAGATAGGTACCGATTCTGAAAATTCTTTCACTAATATATAGCTGCACTACCCCTGAGTGCTACAGGTACCTATACCTATAACATCACGTTACCCATAGTTTAAAGGACGCTAGTGAAATAGCGGGGGACGGTTAGTAAAAAATACAAGCCCTTTGGTTGTGTTATAAACCCTTTGGCTGTGTATGTACGTACTTAAACTTCAAAATACTCTTAAAGCTGTTTAAAATGCTCTAAAATATTATAAACATTTGGCATCTGGGGCCTTACCCAAAAAATATCAGGCGTACAAGCGAAATAGAGCGATGGAGCTATACACGCTATATGTATAGCCCAATCCCTTTAACAGTTCAGTTTATGTCATCAAATGGATCACGTTAGGAGGTCATTATAGGGTCAGAGCTTTTTCGTGACCATCGACTTCAACCACCGTTTTCAATCAGTAGAAATCGTGGACAAAAGCTGTATAGGCACAAAATCATAAAGCCGCGCACAGACATCGCGAGGCGTGCGTCGCGAATGGTTCGTCTCGCATGCCTCGGGTTGTGTGGACGAGTGTGCTCACAGTGAGCATTCGCGTCGTGCGATCGTTGCGAACGCCGCGCGCCGCCTCAGTACGAGCCGTGCGCTCCATAAATATCTAAGAATAGTGCGCGCCGTGTGGACGGACAGATGTTGTTTGCGTTTTCAATTTCTACTGACGAGCACTGTGCGTGGTGGTTCGCGTGCTCAGCTTCAGCATGTGTCGTTTGGGACGCATGCATAAATGCCTCAGGTTGGGACAAGCTTGACGAACCATTCGCGGCGCACGCCTCGCGATGTCTGTACGCGGCTTAACAATTAACATACCTACTTACCTACCTCCTAAAACATATAATTAATCGTTAATTAGATTGATGAAAATTGACTTTGTATTTCTTGGTGGCAGTGGCTCGCAGACGCCGCAAGGAGAGTCGGCCTCGTCGGCAGCGCACCACCTTCTCCGCACACCAGACCCTTCGACTGGAACTGGAGTACGCGAGGGGCGAATACGTGGCTAGAGCGAGAAGGTAAGACAGCTATCCTGTATTGCCCCTGGGCAAAGGCCTAGCTTACAACATTCTTTCTAACGAACAAGGTTCTCGCTTTCTCATACCAATTCAGTCGTCCCGCCAGCTCCTTCGTGGTCTACCTCGGCCCCATGTCGCTGTGTCTAAGCACTAATCCTGTGTTTTACGGGACCAAAACTCATTAGATAGGTACGCGGCAGACATGTCCTGCCCAGCCCCGTTTAAGCTGTTCAGCCTTTTGACCCAACGATTTGCGTTTTGGAGCAGTGTATGTTTCGAACGTGGTCTGTTAATTTAACGCAATCATGATACCTATGCTGCGCTCCATGCATGCACGCAGTTTTTATTTTTTAAACTGGACTTAGGCCTCCCACAAGTGTCGTCACAATGACCGATCATGTGCGTCCGACCTCACCTCACCTAGTGCACGGTGGACCGTGGGAACACTGGGAACCTAATGGGAGGCCTTTTAACGCTGTGTCTTGGCTTACCTTTCGGTTGTGTGTATCCTAACAGTGGGAATATAATAAGTAATAATAATAAGTGCATAGTTTATGGATGAGACTTATTATACGGTTTGTTTAGCAGTAAAAATTCGATTTTCTTAGTCCGCGTTAGGTAGATTTTGCAGTTGATTATACCTACCCAAAAATATTAAATTTTATCTGAAGAATTTCTATTACAGGTGTGAATTAGCTTCTGCACTATCGCTCAGTGAAACTCAAGTCAAGATTTGGTTCCAAAATCGAAGAGCTAAAGACAAAAGGATTGAAAAAGCTCAACTTGATCAACAGTACAGGTACCTACAGCATTTTAATTCTTATCTTAGTACCTAGCCGGTAGGCGGCACAGCTGTAAAAATTTATAAACACAGAGGTTTAACTTATTTACTTATCAGCTTATTTACTTTACAATAAATAGGCAGATACACATGGGAAACTGGGTTTTTTGGGGTTGAAAATCATCCAAATGACATCCCCCGCCCTTGGGCGGAGCGGGAGATAGCGTCAAACTCTTACTGGCTAAAAAACCTCCCCGTTCCTTCTAGCCTTTCATACCGGGGCCGACCCACCTTTCGGAGCTAACCCTGGCCCCAGTAAACTTCGACCCAGCTGTTGCTGACAACACCTTGAAGCGCGCGGGAACAGTACGCGCCGTCGACGACTTGGGCTCGGTCCGGACAGTTACCGGACGGTCGGACAGCGAGCTACCCATTGCTCGCCGACCGCGAACCCGCGCTTACGGAGCCGAAATTCGGGATTGGAATCCCGACGGCGGGTGGGGCGCTGCGAGCGCCGTTCCTTGATGCAGTCGGCCTCCTCCTTTGCTAGCATTACTGCTTCGCAGGAGGCGAATGCGAAACTGGGTGACTTTGCACTCAAAAGAACTTCGGGTTTTTGGTTTTTTTTAAGGTGGGAAATCATCAAATGACTTCTTCCACTCTAGGAACTAGGATAAATGATAAACTCACCCACTAATGTCCCTTCATTTGACTTTTGCGGTCTAGGGCTGCGGGAAAGTTTGAAGAAGCTTCAAACTTTCCCGCAGTTTATCTATTTATTTACTGTGTTTTCTAAACAGCCCCCCTAGCCAAGTTACAACCAGTTTGTGTCGAATTCCGTTCTCTAATTGGTAACGCCTCGGTGACAGCAATTGTAGAAAACGATAAGTTGGTAGCCATGTTGACGCGCCTGAGTCGACTGCTCGTTCTACAGTGTAGCGTTTGTATAACAAAGGATAGAAACGATTTTGAACGATGTGAACTTGGCTGCGAATTTTCTATTCGTTTGTTATGACCACGTGACTTAACGTTGAGATGACGTCGTTCCCATACAATTGATTAGTTTCGACTAGCGTTATCGATTGCGATTATCAACTTGGCTAGGGGTACAGGTTGGTAGGTAGGTACCATGTTTTATCTGAAAAATAGCTCGTACTTACCGACTGATATTATCGACCGTCGTAGGTACCATAGCCATAAGTTTCAGGATCGATAGATACTAAATGCACTTATTAGATTATAACCCGAGTGTGCCCTTTCCCACGGCATTATTGACTTTCTTATTGGAACGTGAGAAATCTTTCAGGCTGCTGAATGTCACTGAAACGCCACTGGTCCTTCGCAAAGAATTGCGGAAGAATTTAGAATACGTTCTTCTCATAATTTAGCTTAAGACACTACTGTATGTCACTCTCTCACTAGAAGTTATCCAAAGACGTACCTATAATAATACCTACATACCTATTTACTGAAAATCTAGCCCGAAGACATGTGACATCCACCAACCCACACTGAACCCACGTGGTGTATTACGGCTCATTCTCTCACATCCTCAGTTCCAACAGTAGGAACATCATAAAGCTGATTACGCTTACTGAAAGTCCAGGATTGCGGGGTTGTTCGAAAGAGTCATCCTGGACCGGAAAGGGCAACTGAACTGACTCGCGTGGATTTTAACTAGTCTCTCACTTCTGGCTCCACCATCCACCATAATGTCTGTCTGTTCCAAAACCCATGATGAAACTGTAGGCAATTTTTGACTTTCCGAAAGAGTAAAGGTCATTCATATGATTGGCCAAAATTATTCAGTGAATCAGAGCGGTGACGCGACCCAGTATCGCAGGAACAAACAGTACCTACCTACATACATACATACAAAACAGTATCGCATGACTCAGCAGCGACAAAATTGACCATTGTTGATGTAACGGTAAATCTGAAGTCGTAGACATAATTCGGCACAGCCGGATTAATTCACAGTTTTCCTTATGACCATGGTCATGTAAATGGTAGAATAGGAATCAAATACTTATAAAGCATACAAGCTTAAGCAAAGTATAAGCGGATGTAAAGATTTAGTCTACATCCAAGGTAGGTTCTCGCTTCATACACGTTCATATAACATGCACCCATTCTCCCAAACCCACACTCGGTTGAAATTGCTTCAGCCTAGGTAATATAAATACTGGTAGATATCTTTTGCCATCAAATGAAAGTAAACATGAAAGTAAAAAGATATCCTAAGGGAACATGAGAGTATTCCCGAGATAAACAGTATGGTACGGTCTACATCACTGATGAGAAAGCAAACTTGTTTGCTTTTCATTTTGCGGAATCTTCGCGTCTCAATTCAGATGATCCGCAGCTCCCTGCCTCTCCTGACGGATGTGAGACATTACTAATGACAATAATGTCTCATTACTATCCATCAGAAGGACGTTATGTCCGCAGTTGCGTAACCTTGACGTGAACAAAGCAGCTAGTGAGCGACGGGATGCCTTTGATCTTGGAACTTGTGCCTGAATTGACACGCCTATATCAAAAAAAGAACGAAGATTATTCTTATTAATCAATAATTTAAAAAGATACTCCCGGGACAAATATAATATGAGCTATTCCAGGAAATGGTCTACCTGTATACCAAATTTTATCCAAGTCCTGTCAGTCGTTCAAACGTGAAGAAGTAACAAACATATTCACATATGTTTACATGATACATCTAGAGCGAGCGTTCAATATTATAATACTGAGGATGTCTTTCTCTTTCTACAGGCATTTGGCTGCTGCATCAGGCTTGTTCCCGACTGTGCTGTCTCCTGCATACTGCACTCCGACGCCGTGCCCCTGCCTGCCAGTGCAGCACCCACCAACAATAAACGACAAATAAATATCTGTACTTAAGGTGTTCTTAATATCGTGTGGATTTCATCAGGCATGTGGGCAACATGTGGGATTGTTTCGTAAGCAGAATATTTCAATAATTATGCAAAAAAAAAAAAACGCGTGCGTGTCTATTCCACGCAATACTTGTTTGTAAATGAACCTTTGCGGGGGTTACGCGGACGGGGCAATCCCGCATGCGTGATCAAAACCTCACGATATTAAAAACAACCTTAGGGTAGGAGCCAGATAAAGGATGACGCAAATCATGCAAAGCCCATCTTCCAATAGCTGTGTGGCTATGCGTAGACCAAGTTCCAAATCTTGGTCCAGCATCATCATCATAATTTCAGCCGAAAGACTTCCACTGTTGGACATAGGCCTCCCCAATCTTAGTCCATTCACAGTTTATTCTCATGGTTCTTTTTTCCAACAATATAACACACATAGCTATTGGAAAGTAGGCCCAGATTCTATAGAAACCCTGGCATCATTCTTTGGCATAAAGTACAATTTGAACTTGTTACATTAATTGACATTCTTAATTTAAAAACGGAAATAAAACAAAACTGTCTTTAATCGTCTATCGTGCATTTTCGGGTAATGAAATAGGTACAGATGCAGGGAAAAATTTAATGTAGTTACTTCATGGCAAATCTGGCGCCTACCGTAGCCGTAAGTAGTGTACTATTATAGGGCCTTTAGATATGCTTCACCTTCAGTATCAATTGTAAACAGACCAAGTCTGTACCTGACCAGGTTTTTAATTTGTACTTTCCAGAGGCTATTGAACTTGCCCAAAGATGCGGAACGTTGTTTTGTTTCATAGAACAACGGTTAATTTGTTAAAACAGAGAAATGTTAAGAAAAGCCGAACTTGGTTGGGATGAATGACCGATATAGGTACATATTTATTTCTACTTGTGTACCCACCTACACGGTTCACACACAAATAACAAAGTATAATTTACAAACATCAGTATAACTGTAAGCCGTAGGTATCTGGCCGCGGCCCAATAGATTTAAAACATTTTATGTGAACGACCTCCTTACAGGTCATTATATTGTTTTTTTAGTGCGATTGCTTTTGATAGCATCCACAAACATACCAAAAATATGTTTATGAAATATGAATAAAAATGTTATGAGTTATTTTTATTTTGAGTGAATCTGATTGAAAGAGATATACTTGTCTATGTATTTATGGAATAAATTAATTCAAAAGTAAGAAACAAATTCGTAGAACGTTCCTAAGTACTTTAAGAATATATTCCTTAACCAATATGTAATTAGAATCGTGTATATAAACCTATCTAGTATAAAATTAAGGGTAAGAGGATGTTAAAATAAAAAATATGTTAGTTTTTCAGTGGTTTTATTTGGATAGAGTCGACTTACCATGGCCTATTCCACGTTGGAAGGCTCGCGCACGTGTAGAACAATCCATGGAAAATAGTGTTTATTTAATTGTATGCACACAAATAAAAACAATCTTATCTCCACATTAAAACAACTTAACATTAAAAAGATAACACATATCTTTAAGATGAGACACCAACGTGAAATTGAATTTTAACGTTATCTCGAAATCCATTTGAGATTGAAATACCTTGAGCATGATAGTTCACAATCTCGATGCAATAAAATCGCGAATAACTAGCCAGCTCTAAATAACGTGACACGATTGGTTGTCTCGAAACATCATTTCTCAAACGACCAATATTTCAAATATACAGAACCCTTCCAAGAACTTTTATTTTAATACAATTTAATAATATACTAAATATTTACATATATACATAATTATTTATTTCGTTGTTGTTCCTTCTCTAAATCATAGAATAAAATTGGATGGTGATGAAAAGAAACACTAGGTATTGTATTAAAATAAAACCCTTGAAATGATCCTGTACATTCAATATAATTATTGTTAGAGAAGTGATGTTTCGGGGCGAATCTTTCGAGACAACGATATTTCGAGTTTTTAGCTATTCGATATTTTGATGCATCGAGACAGTGAACTTTCTGCTTCATTATACCTCTTCAATCTCAAGTAGGTACATTGGACATAACTTTTTAAGAAATTAACGAGTCTTGTATTTATATAAATTTTAAATAGTTAGGTATTAGTTTCTTGTAAATAAATCAAAATAAATGATTAAATTTTCGATATTTTTTATCCGAGTAAACGGTATTCGACTTCGCGTAGGTGACCCCTTTAAGACAAACGATTATATTACTTATAATGCTTATACAATTCATATTGCTGAATTAGATAGAATACCTATAAATATATTTGTAGTATGAAATTTTTAATTTCATTGTTCACACTGGAACGTCAAAAATAACCATCATTTTAGAAATGATATTTAATAACAAATTCATTAAAAGTTCATTTCCTATTTCTAACACCAAGAACTTTTCAATTTGCAATATATTTTTTCAACTAAACAGGTGCTCTCAAATACAGTCATAAATGATACTGTAACACAACACTGTCATTCAATAATATTTTTTGGAATGTTATAGCTAAGTATCTCTATCTAATCATGGACGATATCAATGAAAAATAAAATTATAATCTAAAAGAAAACATTAAAATATTAACAGAAATAACATAAATCTCCTCACTTAATGACTAAAAACGCAAATATTAATCTTATGCCACAGCTTTTACAGTATCATCCGATTGGAAATGGACAGACTTTAATTTAAAATTGCAGTACCTGACTAACACATAGCCGTGCGGAAGGTAATTAAAAAGTGGAAATTGAAATGTAAAAACTGTGATTACGTGCTAAACGACTAACAATAATAGAAATAAAAGAATCTAGTGCCTACACAGTACCTTATTGTGAACAAACCTTACTTGAAGGAGCAAAAATAAAATCGTAAAATGACTATATAACGCAGTCGCTTCACTAAGTCCGCTTGTCCCTCACTAGCTAGCCGAGCTCCTGGCCTACCTCCCGTAATATTCTATCGTCTGCCTGCCTAGCTTCAACTAAGCGCAACTTGAGACCTACGTGTTAAAAAATAACTTCGTAAGTACACACTTTCAAAAATGTCAACTCCATGGAAAGGGCCCAGACATTTTATTACATAAAAAATGTATGACACTGTTGTTATTTTAAATAAAATTACTTGTTGCAATAAATTACAGTGGAAATGTTTAAATTTTGAATAAAGGTGTCCCTAGTACTAATCGCTGCAGTTATGATTAGACCGACGACGGGTAAATCGATTGTATAGTTTTATCAGTATTCAGTATGCAAGTTTGTTTCTTCTTTTATAGAAGGACTAATACAGAAGCTCGCATTACAGTTTCCAAGTAAATGTACAAACAAAAGTGTGTGAGAGACAATTAAATTGATACAATTGAAAAACATGCAATAACTAATATAAAATTTTGTGTCAGATGTGTGAAGTTTTAGAGGATTTCGCGTCGATTAATATAGGGACACCGAAAGGGTCTCACCAAGTCACGCATGTTTTGCACGTTGGACGACGCGACCGTTATGTGCATGCAATTGAACAACGAAGCGCGCTGAAATATGCGAAGCACGCATGACTTATAGAAGGCCCCTGAGTTGTTACGACCAATACGCTGTTTTATTAAGATTTGGAATTATGTAAGTTAAATGATAGGTAGTGACAAGTAAGGTCATGGTTGTACTCACAAGAGGTTGGGCGCGTCCTAGAAGCGGCGCTGGTTGGTGGCTTGCGCCTGGTTGTACCCGCCGGCGCCCGCGCCAGCATTACCTCCGCTCGCGGTGCCGTACCCACCGCCGCCGCCACCTTCGAACCCATCAGCTTCTCAATACTTTAGTATCCTTAATCTTTTCAATTACTTTTGGCACACAGCCAAAAAGCATCAAATCTAAACTTGCATTAGCATGTACCTAGTAATAATTTTAAATGCATCTAGTAGTTAGGTACTAGTAGTGGCAAACGTATGTATTTTACCATTATATTTGTATGGGTTGTTCTTTAATGGAATTAAAAAGAAAACACTCAGGATGGTCTGAGGATGCAAATTCCCGCATTCGTCGCATCCTCGGAATTTACTCCACCATCTCAAACGTAGAGCTGCCGAGCCCGATCGACCTCCAGATCAAGCGTCGTAGATTGGTAAAATGCTTAGGAGGGATTCCGATCACATACCTAAACAGGCGTTGGACTGAAATCCCCAAGGGGAAAGAAAGCGTGGCCGTCCTCGGCAAACCTGGTGGCGTACCGTGTTGGCAGAAGCGACGGCCATCGGATTGAAATAGAGCGAGGTGAAGCATAAAGATCAAGACCGATCGCGATGGGTGACTACTGTCGACGCCCTCTGCCCCAGCTGGGGGACATAGGATCTTAAAAACTGACTCAAGATGGCCCAGTGGCTAAAGCCCCCGCCTCTCATGCATAAGGTTAAAACTTTTCTGTTTATCTAGGGCATTACTGAAACCTCGGAAATGCCTCGGGAAACGTGTAAAGTAGGCTTTACATGTGGGACCGGCGGCTTACACGTAGTCAGATGCAAGAAAGTCTGATCAGTCTATACAAGCATTATCGTGTTGCATATAACTGGCTTGTAGAAGTCTGATTAGTAGTCATATTATGTGAAATTGGAATAGGTATTCAATTAAACTGGAATCTAATCTCAAGCTAGTTGGGAAACATTAGGGAGATAATGATGACTACCAAAAAACTGGCCCAATTGATAAGTGTACTAACCTGAGTTATTGTAAGGCTGAGGTCTGGATGTGTTGTAGTTTGGCCTCATGGGGCCACCACCATATCCTTGCTGGTAACCACCACCAAAATTGCTATTAGGCTGACTCCAGCCTCCTTGGTCCCCATATCCTTGGTTTCCCCAGTTTCCACCAGTATTGTTTGAGTCCCATGGATTTTGGTTGCTCCATCCACCTTGTCCATATCCTGAATTGTAGCCACCACCATCTGTTTTTTTTTAAACAAAAAAGTTATTTAGAAAAAATTTCATTTTATAATGAATGTCACCTTTAATATCTAAAGAATGCTGTACTATATCAAACAAGAGAAATGGAAATAACACAATTAGTATATTTTTATAATCAAAGCAAGATAGACAGGGTTTTTTGTAAAACACTGGCAATCTCTCAATCATAAATAAAAACTTTTGATCTATGACTTAAAAAAATATAAGATATCATATTTTAGTTTATCAGATTTTCATACATACAAATTGAGCGTTCTAAATATTACAAAGTCTATGCAAAGCAAGCGATAATACAATAGCGAAGGATAGCTGAACATGAACTTCACCTTTTTACGGGCAGCCCTCACTAGTCGGTCGGCCGCCTTCATGCGCTTACACCGCGTCATACGTGTTCTTTTAGAGAAATGAGGCAGTGCGGATGTAATTATCTTTACACGATGGTGTATCAATATTCTAATGTCGATTACTCGGAAATGGTGCGAATGCTTGCTAAGTGTGATGACAAAGTTTCGAAAGCCTGCTTACTATTACTACGAGAACAGTGCGCGGAAGGCGTAAGTAGATACGGCAAAATACAGAGTCGAAATGTGTTAGATAGGACAACGAAATCTTGAAGGTTTGTTTTTGGTAAATGTATTATGTTTAGTAAAAAGCCATAGAACAAATGTTGTTGTTTATGATGTTAGTAACACAGTCCTGCAAGGTTGTTAGTGTTTTATAAATAACCGTGTATATATAACAGTTATGTACATAGATGAAATATATTTCCATTTTTTATGTAATTAATCTTTTATAGAGATAGAGATATATAGTGAGTGAGTAACTGATTGAGAGATAGAGTGATGGAACAGGGGGGTCACGACCCTCAGCATTGAGGAATACGAGGCAAGGAGGAGAGGAATCTTTTATTATTAACTTATCAAATGCCGTATTAGAGACACAATAGAAAGACAATTGCTTATGTCGAACTGTGTAACTTAAGACATTCAAAAGTTTAAATTAAGAATAAACAAAATTTGCTAGTCTTGGCTCCAATGTCAGACTTAATTCAAAATGGTTTGTGATTTATAATGTAGTTTCAGCAAATTTTTAAAAATGTGTAGCTAACTCTGTCTAAAAGAAATGATAACTATACCTGAGTTACCCCAATCCTGATTCTGTCGGTTTCCCCAGCCGCCGCCACCGCCGCCGCCGCCGCCGCCACCACGGCCCCCACCCCTTCGGCCTCCACCACCGCCGCCGCTGCCACCTCCAGGTCCTCCAGCCGCCATTTCAGACTTAGATAACGCTTTCTTGACGTCCAGGCGATGTCCTTTGACTTTGTGGTTTGGATGCACTTGAAAAAAAGACAATAACAGTAGATCTTATAATTTTACTGGTGCTTTTTTTTTATATAGCCTCTTTTTTGTAATGTGAATTTGAGAACACTATATACTCCACAAACTCTTAGATTACTTCCTATTACGACTTACTTTTTTTTATTATGATTATTTTTATTGTGCTTTTGTGTACAATGCGTTCCAAATGTGAATAGGATCGCCCGCCATGTTATAACATTACGATTTACTGTCAAATCGAGGAAAGAATTTTTTAAAAATTAATTAATTTACGAAAAATTTAATTTATTTATGAACTGTGGACGAAAAAAGTTTAATCATACATAAATTTGAATCATCTCTAAGTTCTATCAATTTTGCCAAAACAAATTTGACAGTACAATGAGACGTCAAAACATAGGAATCGACCCTATTCTCATTTGGAACGCGTAGTACAATATTGACTGGTCTACACTGTTCTTACATAATATCTATATTGTAATAACAACCACTTTTTTTAAAAGAGTAACCATGGAGTATCTTGCCAGTTCTTTTCCATAGGAAACAAATAATTTGGAAACATGCACTAGCTTCTGACGTTTTACAAGTGCCCATGTAGGCCTATATGAAATAAAATATTTTGACTTTAAAATAAAAAATGTTTTGATGTTAGAAACAGCATGAAGCATCAACACAATGATAAACTCACAGCATATCCTGTCCACTGGGTCATAATCATCAAACTCAATAAATCCAAAGCCCCTCTTTTTCCCTGTATCTTTTTCAGTCACTAAGCTCACAGAAACAATGCTTCCATATGAGCTAAAATACTCCTTTAAATCATCTTCCTCAATATCTTGTTTCAGTCCTCCAACAAAGAGTTTCTTAACTGTAGCAGCTGCATCTGGTCTCTTTATTTCTTCTCTTGGCACTGCCCTTTTTGGTTCCACAACTCTGCAAGGGTTTGAAGTTTATTAACCTTTCGAATACCATAATTAGAGACGACAGAAAGACAATGAGAGAGTGAACACCGGCGTTTGCTTGGGGTTTTCATGAATTAAATTTTAAAACTAAAAATAGACTAAGCGTCTGCACACAGAGGCCACATGCTTCAGCCACAATTGCCGCCAAGAGAAGTTAAAAGCGGTTACAAAGGCAACTGAGTCGCGCGACAGTCACTTTTGCTGGTAGCTGCTACTTTTTTTAATCCATAGGTGCAGTATCATAATGGCGCGATGACAGTATTTTGTACCGGTGGTTGTGGCCGGTAGCCCTTGGCAACCCTAACAGCAAAACTATGCATTATATTTAGTTAAATTTATGTTACCGTCCATCTATTTTATGTGGTCTAGCCTTCTGTGCGTCATCCACCATGTGTGCCCGAGAGTAAGTGATAAATCCGAAGCCTCTTGACCGTTTGGTCTGAGGGTCTTTCATAACAACCACATCTACAATTTCACCCCATTGCTCATAGAATTCTTTCAGAGAAGAATCATTAGTCCTAAAGTCCAGACCACCAATGAATAACTTCCGCAAATGCTCCGGCTCTTCCTGTAATAGAAATGACACAATGATTTTATAAGCTCAGCACAAGTTTGATAAAGTACATTGCATGATATGCAGTTGGATATTTTTAATGAATGAAGATATTATTGTTTAGTTCTCCTGTTCTACTGTATTTAAATTAAAAATAATTAATAATTGTATGAGTAAACTGTCTGCAGACACAATGTGAAAATACATTGTTTTGCTTAGAAGAATTAGAAACACAGACCAAACAAATGAGACTTATTTTAACGTGAAAGTAGTTTTGTCCATATAAACTTTGGACCCTCTCGGGGTGAGTGAATTTTGGAAAATCATTTCTTATGCTTTGTATCATCATAAAAGGAACCACTGAGCAAAATTTTGTAAGTAAATAAGCCAGTGAGTGAGTCAGCCACTTATATGTACAGACGATTTAAGTATTATAATAAATTATGTAAATAGATGCTAGAATAAGTAGTAGTAAGAGTCCTATTGTGAGACAATAATAATTGATATTTTTTTTGTTATTTTTTTATCATCCTTTGTTTTTGTATTATCTTATTTAACCTATTCTTGAAAAAGAGTACTTTTATTTATTTTCTTCATGAATAAAGTACTGCTACATTACATTATAATACTTATACTTTAAAAAAAAAATGAAATCCTATCTAAGAATATATACCTACTAAAACAGACATGGCAATAAGGCATACATAGAATTCAACAACATTGTCCAACTGCAAGTATTTGGTTTTACAATACTAGAGATATGCTTTTTACCTCTTGTGTGATTCTACAATGTAGGTCTCTGGCAATAGTAACCTTATTTTCATCATTAGTTCATCATCCATCCATACATCAATCTTAAGATTGGACTTTTACAAAATGCAGGACCGTTTAGAAATAGAATGTTCGAGTTTTACTGCGAACGAAAACATATAGAAAGAACCGAACCCGAACCGATAACCGAAACCTTGCCACGGTGCGGTGTTCACGTCAGTTAGAATTTTTTTGTGACCTAAAGTTTCTATTTGCACGAGAACTTACATAACTCTTTCCTGTAAATAATTCTCTATTTACCTACATAAAGTAAAGATAAAATTCCACGATAAACATACCTAATTTAAACAAAAAAAATTACATTCATTTTACTTACGTAGTCATCACCACCTCCGCTCGGTTTCATTTCCTCTGCCACGATTTAAACCTCAGGTTTTACAACAAAATGAAAACAATATTCTTTAAGTTTAAAGTTCAGTATATATTTCCACGCTAATTATAGTAAATACAGAATTATGGAATACCGCAAAATCAAAAATGAATGCACTAAACAAAATTGAAATGCTGAATGACTGAACTGAATGAAAGAAGGAATAAAATTACTGTCAAAACCAGAACGTCAAATCAAAACATCACGTCATCTATCGTCTAGCGATGGGCCAATGACCAACTCGCATTTTCGAGCTATTTAATCGACAACTCGAAATACTCGACTTAAAATAGTGGCTGACATAAAATCATCTTTGTCGCTGACTAGAATTGAATTGACGGAGTCAGCGGGCTCGATAACGAGTAAAGCTTTAAGAAAAGAAGAAAGAAAGAAAGAAAAAGTGTTTATTCGCGTCAAACATGACGCATACCATAACAAAATAAAAACAATATGGACTAAAAGTAGCACGTAAGATATGCGTCACATCCACGCAAAACGGTACAATTACCGGAACGGATCTTTTAAGCGCTGGCTTCAAGTTGCGCAGAAGTCAAATATTCGGTCTCTTTAGTGGTGCGAAGTAAGACATGGGGGCAGGAAGTGTCAGTGATTGGCCCGTCGCGCCATCGTGTCATAGACGTCACTCGGAATTCGCTTCCTGCGTTGCTGCATGTATGTGACAACGACGATGATTGACTCGCCAATGTATGGTAAGCGCAAAGCGATCCCCACTCTTACGCCGAGCGCTCAAGATCCGTGCCGGTAATTGTGAAGACCTATTTAATTTAGAATTTAGAAGGATATAGTTTTTCGACTCGAACTTACTAAAATCGAAAGAAAATAATTGTAAAAAAGTATTTTCGTCTAAACATTACCAATACGTTCCAAAAAAGAATCGAATCGATTTTTGATGCCATGGTGTGACCTCATAGCTGTCAAAAGATTTTTTTTCCTTTTTTTTACAACAAAAGGAAAAACTTGAATCCTTCACTTAGTTGTCCGTCCATCCATGGGTCGGTTTGTTTATCAAGACCCTTTATCTCAGAAATGCGTGGAGGTATCGAAATGAAATTAAAACTGTAGGTAAACTGTAGCTCTGTGATCCCATGAATGAAACTTTCAAGTTAACGAAAAAAAAAGATACGGCCGTATAAGTCGCAAAAACGTACATTATAACACTCTCGAAGGGATAAAAATTCATAGGGTACTTTCCGTTGACCCACAATCCTGAAATTCGGCATAGAGCAAGGTCATAGAGTATAAAAGGTGTAAGGGACAGCCCTCCACAAACTTTAAGGGCTTGCTCAGTAGACGAAACTGACGAAACCTTCCACAAATATTTTTTTCAGGAAACGAAAAAAAAAAAAAATAGCCTCACCATACAAAATAATAAACTTGATTGGACAATTTGTATGGCGAGGCCGATTTTTTTTTTCGACGTGATATGCGAAACAGTCAATAACCTCGATCTACCAATCGAGGTTATTGCCTTTCCTATTCTTACTTAGAACACATAGTATATCTCCCACTCCTCCACAATTGGTTGTGTCCGTGTGTACTTCGAGGTTTTGGGTCAGTTACTACTATGAATGCACTGCACAATGGTGTTTTTGCTATGTCTGCTCTTTTAATTAAACGGAAACTACCAAAAAGATGCTCTGAGACTTTTCAACTTTGTCGAAAAGTAGCGCGTGGAACACACCTGCGACTCGGGCATAATTCATGATGATGAATGGACGATGAGTTACCGTAAGTGTTACAAACAACCCTACCATTTTAGCAAAAAAAAAAAAAATTACTCACAACGTAAAAGGTGGTATAAACGTATTTACAAAAAAATTAATTAGATGTGTGATCTGGAAATATGACAAAAAAAATGTTCCAGACATCTTGATGTCAGAATGTCTAACCACTTTCTTCATGCGGTTTCTCGCTGTCTATAGATAGAGTCACTTAATCAATAAACTGGGATGACAAATCTCGCACTCAAAACGGTTCAAACGGATTCTAGTATGTGTGTACCAAATTCTAGACATTTTAAACAAAGTCTAAATAAAGGACTTTTTCCGCTCTTGAACCAATGTGCGCCGCCCTCTTGCTCCACCCTAGATTGTGAGAAGTCATTTCATGATTACCGAACACAAAAAATGCCGCGATTTCCTCGAAAATTGATCATGGGCCTAAAGGACTTAGTACACTGCGCTGAATATCGCATGCGATATTCCGACTCGTACCATTTTTCATTCCTAGAAAGACAGTCTAACCCTTATTACACTACGCGATACGTCGAACCATTGACTAGACTGTCTTTCTATGAATGAAAAATAGTAAGATCCCACGCGATATTCAGCGCAGTGTAATAGGTCTTATAAGATGTGTTCAAATATTAGTCTTGCGCCTACACTTTATTTATCTCCATCCCATTAACAGTTCACTTTAGGTCGTAAAATAGATTGCGTTAAGAGCTAGTTGTTTATGTGCATTTCGTTTAGGGAAGGATTTGGAATATTTATTAAAAGATCTGGTGAAGATCTTCGGAGATAGCTAGTGAAACTCTTCTATAGCCATCAGCAAATGACCCACGATTGCTGCGACTGAATTTTTTTTGTGTTTTAGAAACCATTTCATAATAATTATAATAACACACTCATACATTCTGAAGGGGTATGCAGATGTGTAGGTACAGTTCATTTACCCTGAAACATTCTTTTTACCTCCCTTGATCACTAAAAACGGAACCTTTATATTCCGTCACTATTTTCGTTTTTGTACGTCTGTTACATTGTCAAGATCTTTTATAAAAAAAAACGAATGGAAGTAAAATAATCTCTCGCTCTAGTCTGTATTAATACAGATTAGTAGATTATGTGACTAGGGGATAAAGCGATGTCTTTTATGTCGCGGGCGGCATGTTGAATTCCGAACAAAACGAAGGTTGTTAATTTTAATCCCAAATGTTAGTGAGGGAACTATATACTTAACTCCCGAGCATCGCGAGGGAGTTAGAAAAGAAACCTGAGTGAAGTGAGGAATTCAAGCCGTCCAAGACAAAAACAGCTTTATCCCCCATGTTGGATACTCTGCTTTTTACACCATCTGTGAGATAATATTAAAAGATAATTTAGTCGACCAAAATCATAAAACAATTTTTTTTTTAAATCTATTTTATACTAGTACTTGATTGCGATCCCACCTGATGGTAAATAGTGATACTATCGTTGATGGTGAGGCGCACTAGTTTATTAAGAGCCTTCAAGGCTAGAGTGAATAACTCTAGCCTTGAAGACACCCAAATTGTAATCGGACGGGAAGACCGCAGCAGGCAAATTGCTCCAGTCCTTCGTTGTATGATATATTGTATTAAAATTTACAAGTTAATGAAACAAACAAAATTCACTACTCCAAGATTCTATAGCGCTCCCGTCAGTTAGCACGTTTTATTCTTTTTTTTGTGTTAGTGGTCAGTTTGAATTTTATTTTTTAATGCATGTAAGTACATTTTAATTTACATATGTTGACGATTTTTGATGTTCCAAATTCAAATCTCATCATTCCCTAGGGATCGGCCATACTACATTATCTCCCTAGGGATGACTTATAAATATTTATTAAGTCATTCTATCTATAAAATCGCTTTCCGAGCAACGAAATAAATTTTCCAAACCAAATCTGTCATCAATTTTCAACTCTTGGTATACCTATCTAAGTTAAGGTCGATAACGGAATAATATATGTATCTATTTCTTCGTGTAAGAATTAAGTCCACATTTGCCAAATGGGCTTCCACATCCTCTTCTTCAGAACTCATTTTTGAAATGAAACAAAACACGAACAAATTGGGGCTGCAGACTGGCAATTTTACGAACATATTTTTCTAGCATGTTTTGTTAGAATATTGGCGCAGTGGACCCGGCTTAAGGATTAAGCCCTCTTGTAGATTATTTCTGTTGCTTGGGGGTCCTTCATATCCATGGGGCCCTGGACTGTAGCCCATTTAGCCATTATGTAGATCCGGTTAGAGAAAGCATGCTAAATCACTGCAATAGTGTGATTTATGTTAGTGTTACAAACACAGATTCAATAAAATCAAAATAAAACACTTTTTTGAAGTAATTATGCATTCAATTCTATGTAGCGTCCGACCTAAAATAATTTTTAGGCCCGAAACCGAAACTGAATTTCAGCAACAGTCTCAGTTTCGGCTGAAATCGAAACTGAAGAAATCAGAATGTGTGTGGAGTACCTACCGATATTGTATGATGTTCCGGTCTTTCTGAATTAATAATAAGAATTCAGATAGCCATTCTGGCGATGAATGAGGCTAGCTTAATAAACCATTTATTGATCATGCCTTCAAATTACATTATTAAATCATCGACTAAAAGTTTTAGTCGATTAGATAAAGAATGTAAATCTCAAAAGACTAAGATTCAAATTGACACTGACTTGCCGACGCCCGACGCCCCACGTCGCTGGACGCCGACTCATCTTGTCGTTAGTTCCCGATCCTTCTTTTTGGCGTGGCTTCGGTAGAGAGCGGTCGTGCTTGTGTCGCATTGCCGGTCTGATTTCGCGTTCAAAAAGAAGTTAATTATAACGTTTGAATATTAATTTATTGATAGTTTTGTGTCTAAAACAATAAGCCAACATGAGGCCACAGCAAAACGGTGGCGATGACGGATTTGTAAGTACTTTTTATTGATTAGCATTCCTATAACCTTGTGTGCCGTTTTGATCTCTTGTTGAGTAGTATTTTTGACATTTTGCTGTAACTAATTGTAGTAACTATTATTTGAGTTCTAACTGCAAGTTTCGCTGGTCATATTTTTCGCGATAATCGATTTATCGCAAGTGATCCCCGAAATCACGCTGTCCGCCATTTTGTTGACGCCGCGTCCTACTTTCAGGATGAGCCCGAGGTTCACCGGAAGATCTTTATCGGTGGTCTCAACTACAGGACCACTGATGAGTCGCTCAAGTCACATTTCGAGAAATGGGGAGAAATTGTGGATGTCGTCGTTATGAAAGATCCCAAGACCAAGCGGTCGCGTGGCTTCGGTTTCATCACATACTCAAAAGCGCACATGGTTGATGATGCGCAAAACAACCGACCGCATCGCATTGATGGCCGGTAAGTTATTAAATAACCTTTTTATAACCCTTGTGATACGTCTACATGTGGGCTTGGCCTCAGCCAATCGCCATTGTGTTCACTGGGTATCCCTGTTTATACAATGACGATTAGCCGAGGCTGGGCCCACATGTACTTAAACGTAGCATTATACTGCAGCCCAGCTATATGAGAGCTTGAAACTTCTCTTTCATATCGTTTTATGCTGCAGATAATATAAGACACTACTTGGTGAATGTTGCGTGCAATTTTGTACACATGGCATTTTCTGTGGGGTCGACAACTGACATCGGGCGTGGGAACGGTTTCTATGTTGGAAGTACTTGACTTAATTAAAAATAATAACTTAATTAATATTTTTCGACAGTGTCGTGGAAACCAAGCGTGCTGTAGCAAGGCAAGACATTAAAAATCCGGAAGCTGGTGCTACAGTGAAGAAATTGTTCATTGGTGGCATTAAAGATGACCATGATGATGAACAACTGCGGGAGTACTTCTCAAGCTATGGCAATGTTCAGAATGTCAGCATTGTTACTGACAAAAGTACAGGAAAGAAGCGTGGCTTTGGCTTCGTGGAATTTGATGACTATGACCCTGTCGACAAAGTATGCTGTAAGTATAATTACAATTTTTTTTTTCTTTAATTCCCACAATTTTGCCCCAGACCTGAACTTGTTAGTGGCAGAATCTGGCTTCTCTGATTGTGGAAATTAATTATTGATTTTAGCTATACCTGACTATCATTTCCGTGGCAGATTATGGTACGCAAGTCAATATACAATTTCTTGCTAATTATAAAACTATTTTTTGTTTGTTGAATCATGTTTACTAATTATTTCATTTGTTAATAGTGAATGGCCCACACAAAATCAATGGCAAACAACTAGATGTGAAGAAAGCCCTTCCTAAAGATGGTGCAGAACAAAGAGGAGGTGGTAGACAAGGTCCAGGTGGCAGGAATGACAACTGGGGCAATGGTGGTATGTATATTTAATCTCACATGGTCTTTATTTTATTGATACTTTTTTTTGAGCAACCAACTGATGGAGGTATTTCAATTGTGTTTACAGGTGGCTATGGAGGTGGTAACCAAGGTGGATGGAATAACTCCAATCCTTGGGATAACAACCAGGGAGGAGGCTGGGGAGGTAACCAGGGTGGCGGCGGCGGCGGTGGCTATGGGGGCGGCGGAAATGGCCGCGGGGGCTGGGGTAACCAGGATTTCGGCAATTATAGCCAGCAGGCTTACAGTGGAGGCCCAACTAGGAACCAACAGTATGGTGGTAACAACCGCGCCGCACCCTACAACATGAACCAAGGCGGTGGCGGCGGTGGTGGCGGCGGCTACGGCAGTGGCGGTGGCGGCGGCGGCGGCAACTACGGTGGCGGCCAGGGCAGAGGGGGGCGTTTCTAGACTATGTAAGTATCGATTTCTCATGGCCTAACATTCACCATATTCTCACACTTCATAAATTCATGAACTTAGTAACAATTTTCATTACCTCCTATAGGAAGTTGTGTGGATTTGTTGTTGAATTCTCCAATGAATCTAGGCTTATGATTGAGCACTACATAGCATTAATTAAGTATAGGAAATGATAGCTACAGATATTTAGTAATGAGTAGTACTGTTAGTTCCAATGATTAATGCTATGAAGGTAGCCTGTATTGTTAGTTTATAACTGTTACATGTCTGATTAAAGGTTTTTTCAATCTCTAGGTTTCGTGCTAAGTACACTAGTAAAGCAGTGTTAACCGCTAGTGTAGGCAGTACGCTCCGGAGCACTAGATACACACCTCATGGTCCACCCGCGAGACCACCTAGGAGAAGGCGTCAGGAAAACCAATAGAATTGTAGCTGGAGCTCTTGACTCTTTTATCTTTTAGAATGATTAGAATACTTTTATATGTGTACTGAATTGTAAGATGGTCTTCTATTTATTGTAGTACCTAGGTACTTATCGTGACATACTTTTAAGGATATAGAAATGTAAAATGAGAATTATTTACGTTTTTTTACGAATTAAGTACAATTTAGGATAATTCTGTAAGAATCCCTCATATAGACGCTAGGTGAACGAGATCAGAGTTTAGTTGACCATAGATAATGAAGAATCATGATTATTTTAATTTCCTGACCTTACTCAGTATTAAGTTCTCAAATAGCTGTTATATGATTATTAGGATTAGTATTATGGACTTTTAGGCTAATGTAATGTAAAAATAAACTTTAATACAAAAATGTAGGGTTGTTTCTTTAGATCTGTACATATATTCCTTTTTATTTTATTTTTTCGTCAGCACTGCCCAAGTGTGCAAAAATACTATGAAGTAAGTAACCTTACTAAAATAGTTAAGCTGACTTAATTATAGATAATGATGTAGATGAATAAATAAACCATTTTATGTCTAAATAGTTATTGTTGTGCATTTTACCTACTTATTTCGACCCTAGAACCAAGGATTAGTTTACTGTATGCTTTCAAAGAGAAAGATGTTATAGAAACTTATGCTACTTTGTACAGTTACAAATATTTTGTATGGTATGTATGTAACTGTATTACCGTTATCTAACGGCATGTGGTCTTAGACCTTGTACACCAGTGTACAACACATCGAACGCGATAGAGGTCGATGATACGGATATTTACGAGCAAGATTGAACTAAGCAGGAGTATGTATTTAGAAAGGTATGTAGTTTTATATAGGTGTCAATTTTCGTATTATTTTTATAAATAGGTAGGCATTTATTTGAGTACCTATCCATTCGTGATTATATACATTGCAGTACTTATCAGAGTAAAGGCGTCAAGATTGAATATGAGATATTGAGCATAGGTGTCCTGAAACTACTTGTACACCTAAATTATCTTATTTAGATGTGTCGGAAAATCTCAAAGAAATAAATATAAGTTCAGAATATATATTGCATAGTAAATAACTTATGTATCGTAATTTTCGATATGACTATTTAGTAATATTTTATTATTGATAACAAAGGGATGAAAGGTAATTTTAGACGTCTTCATAGAACAAACTATACCACTCATAGAATTTTTATAACGTTGTTCATCTCCCACAACTTCGATAAACACTAAAGAATTGCAAAGTATATTTTCAACAGACTTTCAACTAGAGATGAAACGGATATCCAGTAGGTAGGTAACTATCCGGTATCCGCCTATTCGGCCTTATGACTATTCGGCCGGATACCGGATAATAATTAAGTATCGGGCCGGATTCTGAATTGTAAACTTCAAACGATTCTCATTAGTTTACATAAGGCAAATTATATCACAATGGGTTATGGTTATTAACTAGTTTAGTGAAATTAACAATTGGCAAATTGTGGTGAATTTTCCGCATTTTTTGGTAAGAAGCGACTCCACTTAGCTTCGTAAACTAGACCAGCTCCTGAAAATAAGTAGCCTTTCGCTGTAAACGCTACTGGCAGGTGCTGAAAAATTAATTCTAGCAAAAAAAAATGGTTGCCTGTAAAGTCGGTTTTACGGGCGAAGATTTTACGTGACAAGCATGCGCCGATTCAATGCGCCTAATTCTCTAGTGCTGCGCGCGCGGCAGACCGATCATAGTTGAGTGGGAGAGAGACGCAAGGCATTCGGCGGGCCTCTCTCTCGTTCGGTGACTCATCGTAACGTTACCGAGCGTTACACTTTTTCATAAGTGACTCCCAGCCGCAACCTAATTTAAGACGTTGTCACGTCAAAACTAATCGCGTTATGAAACGCGATAAAGGGCTGAATATCCGGTACCTATCTCCGACCAAACCACTACCTATTCGTTTCATCTCTACTTTCAACCTTCAGTAGCTCTCGAGTCTTACGTTTCCCGTAAATTATACTTTTTATTTTTTATTTTTTTTCTTATCTGTGATCAGTTTTTTTTTTGTTTTTTTTTTTTTTTTTTTTTTTTCATTCTGAGATGGATGTAGGCATTACATATTTACTTTTCGTTTCTAATCTGTTCATTTTATTTCCATGATGAACTTCGGGGGCATCGGGGTCTAAACGATCTGCGAAGTTCCTTTCCTCGCAGGTAAGTTTTTATAAGTTGGCACACGTTTTATTTTTTAAATACGGTGTTTGCATTATCATGTTCAAAAAAATAAAGATTTTTCAAAAATACCTGTTTGTTTTTTTTTATTCTTTCTAATGGATTAGGCGCACAATGCCACATTCGCAAAATGACATTTCGCAATATGGCCACACTAGCACAATGCCACATTAGCAAAATGCCACATTCGTAAAATGACTTCTCTAAATGACACATTAGCAAAATACCACATTATCAAAATGAGACATGCTCAAAATTACATTCTAAAAAAAAACATAATTATCGCATCATGTGCGATTTACGTAAATTAAAATAAAAAAATTACTTACTATTTAGTTAAAATTACTTATTTACTTCTCGCAGTGGGCTTTTTTTTTCATAAAAACATACTAACCTCCAAATAAAAAAAAAACTGAGTTCGAAATGACATTTTGGCATTATGCGAAAGTGGCATTTTGCGAAGATGGCATTTTGCTATTGTGGCGTTTTGCGATATGGCTTTTTGAGAATGTGACATTTTGCGAATGTAGCATTGTGCGCCTAATCCTTTCTAATGTTTACCTGGCAGCACGGGTTAGCGCAGTGATTTACTGTTGTGCTGCGTGTCGCGGGTCCAATTCTCGCACAGAACAAATATTTGTATAGCTATGCAAATGATGTTCTGTATTCTGGATGTCGTGTAAGTCAGTTTATATGCTTGTAAACGCACTTACAAGATTATTTTAGTGTGTGGGGCAAACTTAAAAATAATTGTCTCCATAATTTATTTGTGGTCAAGTGTGGCTTTACTAATGACACTAGACATTCAGTAGGTACCTAGGTAGTCCCTAATATTCTTGGCCGTTAACCTTTCGTATGCCGTAATTAGACACACAATTTAAAAGTTATTGTGTCTCGCGTGAATCCACGTTCCGGACACAACGGTTTAAGGCTGACATCAGACTGACTGCAACGCAGCAACCGCGCGCAGTCGACATATTCAACTGCATGCAGTTATCTAAGGTCGTATCTGCCTTTGCGCAGTTGACGCAATGTATCAAGCCCAGTAGCTAAGTGTAAGATTTGATCTTTATGAACCTCAAAATAAAGATGAAATTGATCGCATAATGCCAATGTGCGTTCGACGCGACTTCGAACGGCGGTGAACGTGAACAGCATGCGGCGGAACTACACAACTAAAGCCGACCGCGCAAAATTGAAGGCACGACTGCATGCAGTTGATATTGACTGCACGAAGTCGAACCTGCATGCAGTTATATCTACCGTCGCTGCGATGCAGTTCGTCTGATGGTATTTAGCTGCGTCTCTGCGCCTACTTGGGCTTAGTGATGCAAGAGACTCAGTCGTTTAAGTCTTATAACACGAGACTAGACTTATTTTTGACGACTTAAATGACTCACGACTAAATTAGTCCGAGATCCCACGGTGGTAGGCCAGCCAGAAGGCTTGCCGCTTCGCGGGAAATCGTGCGGTATCCCCGCACCATCCGAATTGCCATGACCCTCTGGCAGGCGTTCAGTATGGCCGCCGGTTGTTTTTTCAGCGACGGCAAACTGCAAATGAGCGTGGTATTACGTTTGTATGGAAATTCATGCGTCGCCGGCCCCTTAAAGCATTTTTTCGGTAGAAAGTTGGAATCTTACCATTGCCTGCCTGCCTATATCTGTCTTCCGAATTTCGAAATTCGTGGTCAATTCAAGTTTGTCCTTTATGGACAGGCAATAGACCTGCTGGGCTAAAGTGGGATTCTGTTGCGTTAGGTTAGGTTTATGCACAATATGGCAGATGGGCCAGAGTAGTCTCGCTATGGGAGCCAGAAGAAAGACGGCGGTCTTTGTCGGGGAAGCCCAGGAAACGCTCGTGACGAATTAAAGGCGTTTAGGAAAGATTTAGCCGGAGAATACGGAGCACCGGTAAGTAGACGGTTACGGAGGAGATCGATACCTAGAAGTGGCATAAATTGGTTAATAATAAGAATTTGGATACTTCGCTAGTTGTTTTAGAAGCTAGTTAGTTCTGTACAATCAAGTTCAATTTTAGTAACGTCAGTAGGTATTATTTTCTTTTTAATTTGCTTAAAATCATGGTTTTACTTCCTAGTCTATACCTGCTTAAAAGCAGGGATGTTATGGAGTTCTGTAACCGTAACAGTGACCGTAACCGACACGGATATAAAAGTTTGAATAAAGGTGAAAAACAAAAATTTTACTACTAATTTTATTCCTGCTTAAAAGTATAGGCTTAAAATAAAATACCTATTTTGTTGGCAGCATGCTTGCAAAAAGCAGCTTAAGTGCACGCAAAGCGCAGCAAATAACTATACCTACCTACTGACAGCGTTAGCTAGAGGTATGAATAGAGTTTTTCTATGAATACTCCCCAGACTGCTATTGAGGAAATTTCGAAAGGGCAACCCTTTTACTTATTTTCATCTATGGGGCAACCCAATAACGTTGTGCTATGGAAATCAAACCTAGGACTGCTCGGAGCTCTCGCGCATGCGATTGGGTTGAGAGCGCACTGATTACTATATTAGCGAGGCACATGTTTGTTGTTTGAGTCGACACTTTAATTAAGCGTAGAGGACAGCAGTGTTACTACGAGCTCTAAACGCGAGGGTCTAGCTTAGCCACTGCTAGGTACAGTTACTATGCGATTCAAATAAAAACAGGATCGCTTAAGCGCCATGTTGTGACGACATATCTATCAAATCGTATTAAGTACCTACTACCTAACCTAGGGGCATCAAAACAAGATATATTTGAACTTATTTATGAATCATGAACGAAAAAAGTTAAATCAGAATTTAGTTCTTCAAATCCGCTCATCTCTTTACACGGCCGTCTTTCACTTATTGGTGGCCCTGGGCATGTTAGGATAAAGGGGCCTTTATTCGCATAATAAGGTACTATTCTGTTAGAACAGACAAATAACGTGGATATACGCAGTTCACACAGTTTTTTAGTGTCCTTGCACACGAGCCACAAGAAAGGCTGCTTTTAGCTTCCGGCCTTTCGTTTTCTTTTTGTGGTGGCTTTGGGCGCCGCCACAAAAAAAAAAAAGCTAGAAGCCGCTTCTAGCTTCTCCAGCCACAAGCTGTCGCGTAATTCAGCTTTTTTTTTGTGGGCGCTTCTAGTTTTGTTGCTGCTTCTAGCTTTTTTTATGGTGGCTTTTTTTGTGGCTCGTGTGCGGGGACACTTTCTAGCAACCAGGATTGGTCCTTTTATGTAGATAATGCTAATTGAAGAGGTAAGTACCCTTCTTTCTAGCTTTGAGTTGAGTAAAATTGTTAATCACATCTTCAAAATCTGTGTTTTCGAGTATAGTTAACACATTATATCAGCATTATTAGAGACAAACTGTCATAATTAAAAATTAATAACTTAATCTAAACTTTATCAATTAATCTAATAAATAATCACTAGGTATATACATACAAACTTAAAATAATAATATGTACAAACGAGTAAAAAAGGCTGAAAAACGTGGAAAACTCAGAGGGCATCAAAAAATTCATCCACATCGATGTCAATAGGAAAAGTGCCCAGAACGCTGGCAGCATTGCCACGCTGGATAGCAATGCTGATTCGTTGACTGAAGAAGAGTCCAGCCCTCTGGTCACGCGAAGAGTCGACCAACTGTTTGCTGATATCCCGGACAACTCGATGAGCGCTCAGACCCCATGGCCCTAGAGTTTCAACCCCAAACGGCTCAAACACATAACTTCCAATGAGGTATAATATGTGAATATTTACGCCGTTTGAGGTTTTCTGCACCTGCAGCAGCCGCCCCAGCACAGCCCGCTGTACTTAGAAGATGGGATGGTGCAAGGGTGTCGACACATATTGCATCCCACACCAAAGGCCTACCCAATTTCCAAGGCATTATAGTCATCCCATCTGGCCTCTTCCCATCGTCACGTGCTAAGTCATTGGGTTCTAAAACAGCTGGCACCCCGGCGGTGACAAGAGCTCGACGGATGATGTCATTAATACTGGCATGCCGTGCTATCCGGCCAGCGCTTCTGCTGCAAGATAGGCCATGGTGTCCGAGGCGGTGGACTGCTTCGCCACATCGATGCCACACTGACATCGATGTGGAGCTCCACTAGGAGCACCTAGACGCAGGCATGTAGCGATCCGGAAGGTGGTGTCACTTAGCAAAGTACCTATGTTAGGTGACGGTAAAGCATGTAGCCAAAGGCCCGACTCCCATTCACCCACAGCCAGTAGGCGAGCGCGCTCAGCAGTATTGGTGGACGTATTAATGAGATTATTCCGTACCAACCAAACCAACCGAAGATGGATTTTCGGGCAACGCCTTGTCTGGGCAAGTGATTTTCCAGGCGCTTACTGCATCGGCCAAGCACGGCACTTCGCAGCGAACCAGTGATGGAGTCAAAATTCTTTTGGTCAACTGTTGAGTGCTGTGGACCGAAGACAGAAACGCCGGTAGGCTTACACTAGAAATTTTGCGGAATCTAAACTTATTAAACATTCTGTACCTAATCGTTAAGTTTGATTTTTAGGTGAGAGTAGAGTAGCTGTTGTTTGGTAAACAAGTTGGTTGATTAGGGGGCCCCAATCGATCGCGGGGCCCTGGGCACGGGCCCTGTGTGCCCAGTGGAGAAGAGGGATCTGTTTCTGCATCACTGAGTGTCCGAGTAGTGGAGAATAGAAGGCCAATTGCTGCCAACAATGAAAATAAGAAAGAAAACAGACTTTTTTTAAAACAAATAATATCTTAAATAATATGCTTTTGCTTCACTTAGATTTAATTAAGACTGAGAAATAAAACCGTGATTGATAATGCAAATAATTTCTCTTTGCCAAACTTACATTTCAAGTAGGTACCTAACATTTATAGTTAGAGGTCATTGACGTTCCAATTACTTATTTGAATCGGTAAAGGGAAATAACCTGTAACAAAAAACCGGCCAAGAGTTCCGTAGGGTAGGGTTCCGTAGTTTCCCGTCCGTTACAATAAGGGTTAGTTTAAAAAATGGGCTATTTGTTACATTGAGTTGACATACTAAGTACGAAACCTTTAGGGTTTCGTACTTACTAAGTACGAAACCTTTAGGGTTTCGTACTTAGTATGTCTGGCCCATGAATGGGCCCACAAAGGACGGAGAGAAAGAGTTAACTATAGATTCCAACTATACATGGAAAGTTCGAAAAAATGTTGTCTGGAGGCGGTTGTAACATGGAGTGATAACCAGTGTAATTTAGTAATTTAAATACTGCAGTACCTATTGCTTTTGCTGAGATAGTCATTGTTAAAATCTCCAAAAATAAACCTAATTTCTCACAATGTAAAAGAACCCTTAAACTGCGACGACTATCAACTGATTTTCCCCCGTACAAGTTTAAAAATGAAACCTACAATATAATTTATTTAAACACAATTGTGTTTACAATAAAATTGTAAATACAATTTTCCACTAATGATAACGATAGACAACGAGCAAGAACCACCAATACCAACGAGAGACCAACCGAACAATTCGACAATATAATAGCTCATACCCGTCCCGACCCCATCAACTAATAGTCTAAGATCCGATTAAGAACGACCTTCACCGGTCTGTTTAATGGATGAAACTTATTTTATGATAAATTTAGTGTATTAAATAATATAACGCGGGTGGGTTGCCTAAGAAATTCCTGGCCAGACTATTGTTAATTAAAAATTTACTTTTCTTTTAGAAAAGTACACAACCGTTATTCATACCAGATTTTTTTGCAGACAACACTATGACATCGTATATTCGTAATGAAACAGCGTTTATTTTGATATAGAATTTGTTGTATATCAAAATAAACACACCTGTTTATACATACCTGTTTATACCTGACAAACCTTGGTTATGCCAGGAAACAAATAGGCAACCCAACATCTTTATGTTTTAAAGGCTTCACTCTTTCCGTTAGTATTAAATTTATTCGTTAAACACAAAGGTGAACGTTAAAAAAAAAAAAAAATTGTTTGGCCAGGAATTTCTCAGGCAACCCACCCGCGTTATATTCTTTTTAATATACTAAATTTATCATAAAATACGTTTCACCCATTAAACAAACCGGTGAAGGTCGTTTTTAACCGTATCCTCTACTATAAGGAAAAATCTTAACAGCACCAAGTAGCCTAAAGTACAGCGCCATCTCTCGGGGAATTGGGTTACTAATTTATACAAACGACGGGGTATGTAAGGTTTTCGGCATAGATTTAGATGTTCTTATAAATCTATGGTTTTCGGTGGTAATTTTGGATTGCGTGAATGGATACGTTCAGGATAATAAAATGTGTTAAAAATGCTTGCATATACTGTCTTGCATATAACTTGGTTCAGAAATTATTTTGTACAACTTTTTAAAAACTGTTCAACCTTTGATGGGTTCAAAATTATTTTCCTAAAAAGTCTTTATTTCTACTTCGAGATTTTTTTAATATTTTCTAAATTTTTGGTTCAAATGTTAGAGAAGGGAAACACATATTTTTTTTTTACCTTTGGAGCGATTATTTCCGAAAATATTAACGTTATCAAAAATGATTTTAGTAAACCCCTAGGTATTCGTTTTTAAATATCTATCCAACAATATATCACACGTTAGGGTTGAAATAGGGTTGCTAGTTGACTACGGAACCCTAACGAAAAAAAACGAGCGAGGAGAATTTGTTTTTATCGGAGATAGAACAATATCAGTACTTACCTTAGTATCTATCCAATTTAGGTACCTAGAACTGGATAGATACTAAGGAAGGAGCTATTATGATACTAAGATACCAGTTAAACCACCAGATAAACTTGGAATAACGGTCATTATCCTCCTACATTTGTTGACAAACTTAATTTTAAAAACGGAAACAACTTACGAGCTGTATTGAATCGACATAATAATAATATTAATGAAATACAGTTAGTTGTGTGTGTAGTTTTCGGGTATCTACGCGGAGATATTAGGAAAAGGTCAATGTACTTTATTCCACGTTTACCTGGCGCCTTGTGTAGTAGGTACCTATTGAAAGTTCATAACGTCCCGTAGTCTTCGAGTGGTTGGTTGGTTGTATAAATATCACGATTACGTGTCGGTGGTAGGCACGCTCGCGCTGCGGAAACGGCGCGACCGTTGATTTCACTTTCATTTTATCAGTGTGGAAAATCCAGCGTTATCCGCCGTTGATTCCCACAGACGTAACTTTTTTATTTTAATTGTCTCTCGCGGTTTTTTGCTGTTTGGTAGCTAAAGCGGATGGTTGTTGAAAAGTAAAAGCAAAGATTTTTTACGGGAACCCGACGTAATGACAGATGATTAATATTGACTGAAAGTGTCGGGTCGCCTTTTAAAAGTCGTGTATTTTTTTTTAATAGGTATCTATTTAATTTGAATTTAGAATTCAATATTTTGAAAAATACGGAACCCTTAAAGGATCACTTTGTTGTCTGTCTGTCTGTCTGTCAAGACCCTTTATCTCGATAACGCGTGGAGGTATCGAGTTGAAATTAAAACCACATTCTCAAGTTTGCGGTACCTTCAAGCTATGAGAAAATCAAACTTCTAAGTAAACGAATAAAAAAGATACGGCCGTTTGTCGCAAAAAAAAAAAACGTATATTTTAATACTCTCAAAGATCGAAAATCATAGGGTACTTCCCGTTGACCCAGTATCCTTAAATTTGGCACAAAGCAAGGTATTATAGTACAGGTATACGATAAAATCTAAAAATAGTAAATTTGTGATTAACAACATCACAAAAAAAAATGCAATTCAGAAAAATCTTCGAGATTCCGATCGGGAGTTGTAGTTTGCAAGGAACCCTCAGTGCGCGAGTCCGACTCGCACTTGCCCAGTATTTGTAGTACCTATGTATTGTGTTACCAAGTCAGATGTTTGGTAGGTCAGACAAAGTCCTGGTCCTGACTCACTGACTCATCAACGCCCTGCTCAAAACCTTAAATAATGAAATTTTCACGCACAGAGGTTCCTTCCACGATGTGTACAATTACCGGCACGGATCCTGAACGCTGGCTTCAAGTTGCGCAGAAGTCAAATATTCGGTCTCTTTAGTGGTGCGAAGTGAGATGCGAGGGCGGGGAGTGTCAGTGATTGGCTTGCCGCGTCATTGCGTCATAGACGTCACTCCTGATTCGTTCCCTGTACCTATCTATCTGTATGTATCTAACAACGAAGACGATTGGCTCGCCAATGTATGGAATGCGCAAAGCGATCCCCACTCTGACGCCGAGCGCTCAAGATCCGTTCCGGCAATTGTACAAAGAATAAGAATGGATTTTTCAAAACTCACTCCCTAAAGGGATGAAACAGGGGTCCAAAGTTTGTATGGAGTAGGTAGGTAGTAAGTAACTTATTTTCACGCGGCCGAAGCCGCTGGTAGAAGCTAGTTTACGTAGGTATGTTGGTATACGTAGAAACAAAAATAGGTATTAGTTAGGTAACAATCGAATATGGTTTTGAGATAACTAGGTGGGTACCTAGATTACAAACAGTTTTCCTTCAATTTCAATAGGCCATAAGGAATAGACATGCTTACCTTGAGTCAGTAACTCATATCAATCATTGAAGTCTCTATCATATAAGGTGTAAGGGACAGCCCTCCACAAACTTTAAGGGCTTGCTCAGTAGACGAAACTGAACAACCTTCCATAAAATTTTTTTTCAGGAAACGAAAGAAAAAATCGGCCTCGCCATAAAAATTGTCCAATCAAGTTTATCATGTCTACTGAGCAATCCTTAAAATTTGTGGAGGGCTGTCTCTTACACCTTTCATAATTCGATAATGTGTCTAATAAAGATTAGTAGCACCACCAACACAGGCTTTAAGAAGACTGTAAAGTGCACGTGTGTAGCAGAGGTGCAGCTCTGCGGAGGCGCGAGTGGGGGCTGGATCTTGCCAATAGGTTTTTGGCGCGGAGAGAAAGTACGCTTGGTGGTGGCGAAGACCCCTGCTCGACGCACTCGGTGGACTCCGCGCGGCCGCGGCCGACACTCGGCCGGCGTTTCATGGGCAGTCCGTTTGCGAAATAATGCCATTGAATCGCTGACGCCGAATTTGCCAGTGAACGCGCTGAGCGCGGAGATGACGCGCTAATAAATAGTGGTGCGCACCAATGATAACGAGCTCTCGACCCCGGATACCCACTACAATGTGCCAATGGAGTATTGTGACTATAACTTACGTGCTCCTTGTATTGAACTCGTACGATGCCAGGGAGATCAGTTCGCCGGACGCTGCTACCCATCACAACCATGTGAGTAGAGGCTGATTATCATAATGTCACTATCAGGCCGTGCACGCGGTATCGGTCACAGCTGCATGTGCTCCGGAGCATTGACTTTGAATGCACTTTTACTTTCATTAGTAGGTAAAGTGCTTCTTGCATTTCTTGTTTGCTGTTTCTCAGCCATCGGTAGTTTGATCAAAGCGATCTGCTGTAAAAATGTGCTGAAATATTCGTCTATTTGAATTTTCGTGATTAATCCGTGAATCGACCAGTTTGTTCCCATTAGCTCAAATACCGTATAGTGTCTGTTAAATTTTTTTTTTTTACAAAACAAGATAACTCCTTCCTACGACCTGTTATACAAGACATTTAACCTTGGGCGGACATAGACAGTTAAAATTCTACGAACTTTTCGCCTCTTCATCCGATCAATAAGATTCGCGGAAGTAATCTTTACCTAATCAGTATTAGTACCTATAAAGGTTATTCAAAGATACATTTAATGTGAAGGTACCTTGTTATGTTACTACGGTACTGTTTACAAACACCTTTTATATACAGAATTAATAAAGAAATCAATTTAAATTAAGCAAAATAGAAAACATTATAGTTTAGTTACCGACTCCTGTTGCTTTTACCGAGTTTTCACGGTTTATTTAACATTATTTTCCGGATATTTCGAATATTTTCTAACTTATTCATCCGCAACTGCAAGCGTTACATTCAAATTAACCGCGAAAAGCGATTTAAAACTACCCACTTTTTTTGGAGTTAGGCTGTTCGATTTTTCACGCATTTTTCTTTGTGAAAACATTTCCATTTTAATAGATTTCATAAAACGGCTTCTCTTAAAAGTTTAAGGGTCGAGATAACCTCACAAAACCTAACCTAAGTTAGTTGGATTGTGCCTTGTTGCATTAAATCCGCCTATATACCTACTCAACAAACATTTTCAAGGACCCATAGGGAAAGAAAATATTGTATATTTTAAAATGTCGTGGACCCATTGCACCCCATTGGGAAGTAATGTATGAATTTTCATTTTTCGAGGTCTAGGAACAATCTAAAATTAAATATAAGTATATTGTATAACCTACCTAATCGATTACGAGATTTAAAAGTTATATAAGTACTTAGCATTGTTTTGATTGCATGAAGGCTATAAAACAGATGTTATTGGCATGGTCAGCATGAGACCGCATAATCGCTGTCATTGCCGATGCCGACCGATTGACACAGTTATAGTTAACAATCAAGAAATCATATTACCTGTTGTTATGTAGTAAGTAAAAACATACATTCAGCCGAATATAGAACCTCCCCATTTTTGAAGTCAGTTAAAAACTTATGTAAGACAAAAAGCCAGAAATAAAAATTTGTGGTAGATAAATTTTCAAGTTTTCTTTTTTTGTGAAGGTCTCTTAGTTAGTTAGTGGTATATAATATTTAGTTACTGGTAGTGGTCATGGTATGTAAATAAGTAGATTAGTAGATGTCCTCACTGAACAGAAATGATCGTAGAACAGATTTATTTTCAAGTTTTTCTGTTGCTCAATACAAAATAGGTATTATCTACATATGTAAAAAGCCCTATCAACGTATGTTGATCTCAATAGTTCATAATTCGTGTCTTATGCTTTTACGAAACAGTTTTTATGCATTCTTAATTTTCTGTAGCCAAAATAGCTAGTTTCTAAAATCATACCACTTATTGAGATCTTATGTTTTTGATGATAGACTCTAGTCGTATGTCAATGAACCATGCCTGTTTAAATAATTATGCAAAATAACTATATAATATTACAGTTATTTTGCATAATACGTCTTTAATTGTATATAATAGGTCTTTTACCGATGATGTTGACAATTTAAAAATTGGTTGTTTATTGCTTTGGCAAGAAGCGACCAACAGCGCTCGAAGCGCGAGCGAAGTTATAACAACTCTAAAGCTGTGATAATTTCGAATTGGCTTAAAATTATAGATCTAAATAAACTTTATAACTATTACTACTGTATACTTTAAAATAGATTTTTAATTAGTTACTTTGTTTTTTTTTTTTATTTTCTGTAATATCGCTATACTTATCGCCACAACGAACGATCCTGTGCAACTCGCATCCTACGGATTCTCGCAACCTTTACAAGGTCATCGGTCCACCTTGTAAACTTACAAATCATTCTATTACTTATTACAATTCAAAGTCTGTAGTTTCATAAAAAGGTAATTGCATGGTTAAAGATTCCCACTACCTTTTGGCGGAGGTAATTAAATTAACCGATGATCCGGATATGCACTACTTTCGCCGGTTACGTTTCTGTTTTTGTTATATAATATTTAATTCGATAATATGGACATTCCAACAATCTTCTAGAGAACAAAGCCAATTACATTTAAGTTGAAAATAATAGCCAACGAAAGTGTTATTTGATAGTCTTCTTTGGTAACGTCATATTTGAATTTGAAACACACGCATAGAACATACATAATTCGCTATTTTATCGAGTCTAGAAGAACCATTTAAATTTGATCCAGTGTTTCTTAAGTTTATCGAAGGTCAGAACAATTCTTAAAGGAAGAATTTTTGTAAATGAGGGTAAAAAGAGGATGAAAGTCTGAAAAAGATTTAATGAAGAAAGAAAGAAATAGGTCGGGTATATAGAGACTATACGGTGCATAAATTGGGGTACCTATGTCTAATTCCAAAGTCAGGTAAGTTAAAGTTTACTAGGTAACTCTATCTTCGATTCATCAAAGCAACTTCTTAAAATATTCCGTGTGTGGGTTTTACCAAAATTTTAAATGTAAAGTCCCAATATGAAATTCTTACAGATACCTAGTATGAAACACAAACGTGACCTTTCGGATTTTGCGTGTTACAAAATCGATTGCATGAATTTTCTATGAATGTTGTACGACTAATGCAGTGTTTTGACGAAACTTTGGCTCTGAAGAGACGAGACAGGATGTGCAATTTGAAACCAACCATTTTAGGAATGCTAAGACTCACATCTTGAGATGTAATGGATTGCTTAGTTTGCGTAGGTCTTAGATTATGATAAATGGCTCTCTAAGTAGGTAGGTATTACAGAATATGTATAGGTAGTTACCTCCTATCTTACGAGGTCCGGATAGTAGGGGAGTAGCGGGGGGTTGCATTGAAACAGCACAAGGCCTTTTCAGCCAACTTGTTGCTGCCATGCACTGTTTTTTTTGTTTTGTTTCCCGGGGAAATCTTCAAAAGGCATCCATACTTTGAGGACAAGTATAGGGAAAGTGAAAATTTTACCTCACTATAATAAACCCGAGGATTACTATCAAGCATCAGCAGAAGACTACTCCAGAATCCCCTCTGTGTAACATTTGATATGAAACATCTGAGTTACGTTGACCTTCATGTACATGCAAAGTTTCGAGGAATTTACTAAGATCTTAACATAAATATATGTACAGATAAATGATTTATTTTGCAAATAGGTTTAAAAAACAATTTTACACGACAAATTTTTTTTTCGTCAGTTTAAGCTGGATGATGCCGGTGTTTCCTAGCTGACTACCCAGAGAAAAAACACCGAAACAAACTCAAAAGTCAAAGTCTCTTTTAAGGTCCATACAGTAAATATATAATGGTCAAATCACAAGAGAACCATGCAGATTAGTCTGGGATGGTCTTTTGAAGAAAGAACCAAACAGATTTGAGTGGACCCGTCCAGTCAGTGCAAGCATTTGTCAGTATTCGCAAAGCTCAACTCAGGACTACTAAGGAGCTCAATAACTTGACTAATAATACCAAAGAAAGGACATTTATGTAGGCCGCAGAAAATACTCAAATTGCCAGACATACGGTTACGAGAAAAATAGTAATCAACATAGTCCTCACATTCACAACAATAAAATGAAATATATAGTTAGAAATTTAACATAAATTCCGGATGACAGCGATGTGGAGGAGTACTTTGACGCCTGAGCGTACTTTGTCATTTTGTATTATATTTATGTACATAGTTAGGTTTTAGTATAAATAGTTTATTTAGTATTTAAGTTTTTTATGTACATATGTATATTATAATAACCAAAATTAAATTACATAAATTAATGTTACGAGTAATTGGTGCATAACAGGGGTCGATCTGATTCTTCTGTTTTTAACCCTGTTTTTTGAGATGGGGAATCGCCAAATGACTTCTAGGGTGGAGCGAGATGTACCAGACTTTTACTGCCTAAAACTCTTGTGTCCTTCAGTTGCCCTTTGTATTTCAGGGCCAGGGCACTGAGCATTTGGTTGTGTCATGGTTCAAAAGCATTCCCAGAAGATTATTTTATAGCTATGTACTTTTTTTGAGGTGTGAAATCATCAAGTGACTTCTCTCGCTCTGGTGAAGCAAGAAGGAGCGCCAGACTTTTACCGTCTAAAACCCATCTGTGTTCCTTCAGTTGCCGTTTGCGTTTCAGGGCCTCGTTAATTCTTTCAAACATTCCCGCAGCCTATAGCTAAGTCCTCCGATGTCCTGTTTGATTTTCGTAGACTGAAGAACTTTGAAAGAGATCCGCATGATGCAATGCCAATTTTTTAAATTGAAGTTTTTGGGTGATAATAATCGTAGGAAAGCGTACGTAACTATTATTTTCTGTGAGCGGTTCTATCCAAGGATATATTCTTCTTTTCCAAAGAGGGCTTGTTTTCCCTACAACATGTACTCCCTAGTAGATACTATGAAAACTACAGAAAATTGTTTATTGTAAGTAGCCATTTACAATATACAATCTTCAAAGTCAAAGTTTTCTAAAGTTAAACTATCAAAATTAATCCTTCTCCAGAAGAAGGATCAATTTTGTTGGCGTAAAAATGTGGACGTATAAAGTTAGTTTTCTTATTAATTTTGTGAAAAAAATTAATGCCTAGCTTTCTACTTTATCAATCAAAAGCTATTGATCAAAATAGGTACACAAGAATGTAGTCGAACACAATCATATTGTTATGTGTTTTGGAATAAGCATTATCAATTTCTTTAATGTCCTAATTTAAGAGCAGTTTCACATTATTCTTACTATGATTTATCCCATATTATATCCAAGAGGAACGGTCGTTAGGAACTCGTGCCATAAACAACTTCTTTGCTATAATCACCATAAATCGGTAGGTATAATAATTTTCAAACCACGCATTGTCTGAGCTATAGGATAGTTACTAATACCGATACAATGGGCCAATAGCTGAAGGTATTGTACTATTTCCCTTATTATTTACCGCCAGCTTATAAATCTAGCTTGTTCGAAATATATCGCCGAGGCTACTTACTTTCTTACATTTGATAAACGGCTGTGGATAACAAAAACGAGAGCACCACAACAATTACCTCGTGAAAGGCGCCTCGCAATCATACTTTGGAAAGTAGTTTACTTGCTGACCTTACGAATTCACGGGTATCACACAATAAAAGCGAGTGCGGTGAAAATGACGCCAATCAGCCGTAACCACCTACTTTGATGATTTCGATTGTGTCAAGAATCAGTTGTTTTGGTTTAGATAACATTCTATGCACCATTTCGTTTTCAATGGCATGTAATAAATTGAATTTGAAACAGTTTTTATGCTTGTCGCTTTGTAGAATTCACACTGGTTTGAAAATAACAGCTGGAGTTGTTTTATCAAAGCGTTAGTTCACAGAATTAACTGGAGAAAACCGATTATAATGATGCTCTTTGATATTACTCGTATCACTATTCAAGGCATTGAGACCTTTGAAATCAAGTGGTCGTGCCTTTAAGATGTTCAAAGACCTTACGTTAGTGCAGCCTCTCTAAACGTAATAGGGCTGAGAGCTTTGAACAGCAATTGTTATGCAAAAACGAAAGGCATTTCAGTAGATATGGTTAATTATACTAAAATTGAAAATGGTTTTAATAAAGACCAGATTTGTAGTCTCGTCGATGATATAAATAGAAACTGCGATACCCTAGAGTAATTAATCAGCATAAATATCAATCTATTACCATAATCTAGTCAAATATCAATTTATATAACCGTAGACTCGTGAGTACGCTACAAATAAAAATAAAATCACGATATTTTTAATCCCAGATTAATATTAATATATTTTTTTTTATCAGCCTTATTGTTAATCTCAAGATTATCTGTTTGAGTGTTACAAATTTTCACTTTCAGCTTAACAAGTCGCACTTGCGTACTGATATCTAGTTGCTTACTATCAGCATCTTGTTTAATTTGGCGTACTGCATTAGGTAACGTGTCATTGTCTTAGCTCCATTGTCCAGTCCTCGCTACCCGACATTGAACTTCAGACGCCAAGTAGACCGCTAATCGCTGTCATGGTCAATTACAACACCTATTCGTCACTATTAGGGTCACGGAGCAGTCTTTCAGGCGAATATGTAGTTGTTTCTAGAATTTATTCATTTTCAATGATGACCATGACATTATTCGGTTATTTAACAGATACGAGTATTGTTACAGTTGTGTCTGATTTGTTACGGCTAGGGCTGTTTACTTCTTTAGACCTTGTTGAGTCAAAGTCAAGTACTTTGATCACAGTTGATAATCTGATTTCAAACTCTATTTTGTCTGTCCACTCTACTGTGTCTTAGTTTTCACTGTTCTTGATTAGTAGGTAAGCTACTGTATCTGACCTCATAATATCCGCTCTATATGGTTGTCTCACATTGAAATTCCAGTACTGACTTTGCTCTATTTAAAATCTATCGCAGCAGCTCTGTATTCAATACAAACATTATCTAACTTCCTACCCAGTGGCACAGATGACCGTATAAGTGGTAGTGTCCACATGGCGCACGGACAACCTTAGCCTCATAAGTGGTTATTATGTCACGATATATTGTTAGCTAACTAGCGACCAACAACATGCGCAGTTAGTTTCGTCACAGCATTACATGAGTGGGTCACCAGAGGGAAAGTATCATTGCGCATCCTTCAGTCGGCGACGATGTGCAGCCGTCGCTGCTATTCTTATTTATGTACTGGTTTGACTGACAACTTTTTTGGGCAAATGACAGATCTGTTGATAAGTTATGTTGAATGTCTAAAAAGGCTGGCGAGTTTTCTGTTAAGGAAATTTTGTTACGTATTTCCATTTTGGTCTTATTAAGAAAGTTCACTCAAGCCGTTCTGGAATAAAACGTTCCTAGTTCTGAAGGCTTTGATATCTTTCCAAAATCAAAATTTAAGACCGGCATTTATATTCATTTAGCCAGTGACGCATTCCAATACATTCGTCCGAACTAACGATTTCCTAATGTACTATAAATTACCCGTCATCACCAATAATGAGATCAGCGAAAGTTTAAGTGCTGCTGAAATTTAAGTGGAATAAAAAAGGATAATAACGTACCGGAACACGGCTGTTAAGATTGTGAAAGCAACATTGACATTAGTCGCCAATTAACATCGGACATTGCGCAACCATGGCGTGCACGAAGCTGCGAAAGTAAACCGAGCTGCCAACATTAAAATGGTAAACAAAACTTATGTAAGTGCATTTCCGATGGAACCATCAGATACCAGTTTTGTCGTTACATAATATGCATAAAAGTCAACACCAATTTATATGAATCTTTACAAAATTTAGCACGATTACCTACTTCCGACTGCAGCGAACATGCAATAATGACTGATGACTTAATGGTAATAGATGAGTTATGTAACGACATTGTGTACATAGGTACACACTCTTGTCAATCTTCGTCAATAGTAAACGAGTGCGTCCGTATCCTACCCAACAATCTTAGGTTTATATACTACAAGTACACACTTGAAACCACATTTGAAACCCTACTCCAAGCCTTGGAATATAGAAAGTGAAGAACTTTTCTACAATAATTTCAGGTGTCATCAGGGAACAGAACGCAGCGGTTCCTGTTCGATGCCATATTCGGGCTGGAGGTGCCGATCTTGGAGGAGCAGAGCGTCGAAGATGATGACGAGGACAATCAGATCAAGGAGTGTTCCTGTGGTATGTAGAAAGATAAAATAATCTGTAAATATGGCAACAAAACACAAATCCTAAGATTTATTATTAGATTAGCAAATTTTGTTCAAATCCATTTTGGCTTTAACTTCATCTTTATTATTAACTTCATCATTAAATATTTAAAATACATATTTGAAAGTTACGACAGATTCATATCCATCGTAATCATGTATGGAATCCATTTTAGGATTCAGAACGTTTCACATCTTGGAAAGTTCTACCATAACACGATTATAACTTGAGAGAAATTTCATCATATTATAATATGTCGCATAAATGTAACAATTCAACCTGTTAATCCCTTATGTTTATGCGTATACACCCGACAATTAATTAGAATAATTCAGCACTCTAGTTAGAATTAGCAGTTTCTTGTTTTCCAATCTTAGTCTTCTATTTAGTTCTGCAATTCCTATTAGTCACTATAAGGGTTCGAGTTGATGATCGAATAAAATTAGTTGGTAATTATGAGCCCGTAAATAAATATTGTCGATCATAGTTTTAATTCTACTATAATTGCAAAAGTTTTCAAATCAACTGATCTGTTCCTTAATTAAAATTCGATCGTGAGCCTGTACCCTTACAATTTCAAGCAATTCTAATGATCTTCAACCACGTTCACGTTTTAGAGTGCGGCAGGGCAAACCCACTCCCTAGAAAGTTGGGTAAGTTGTATCTGTGTATAGCACATGATTTGTACCTATGTATGTTAACCTGTAGAAGTAGACAGCACTCCTGTATGTACCCTGTAGCTTGCACATTCCTCCTCCTCATATTCATCATCATTGAGGGTCGTCAATTCTTTCGTTGTGAAGTAATTTTTTGACGATGTTTCGCACTGGGTCTAACCTATCCTTGTAGTTGCATCATAAAATTTTGAGTTGTGAGGTGATCGAGTTTGATTTTGATCTGGTCATCTAAATGGACTACCTACCACTCTTCGGACGATTGGCATCGACCTTGCATATGGTCGGTCCTTAACTTATACTTCTGTCATAATTAGTCAATGTTTCACACTCTAGACTAATCTTAGGAGGGAGTATCCTTAATTATACTGTGTTACAAATAAATACAGTTTTTCCCATAAATCGTCGATGTATGTAAATCGTATTTATTTGTACTTAGATTCGTCTCATAGTTAGTCTAAATGTCATTTCCTTTAACGTATCTTTTAGAAACGTAACTAAATGTTTTGTATAATGTATATAACTTTCCTAGCACGTCAATAACAATTTTGTTTACCTTTGTATTTGGTTCCATGTTATGTTTAATTGTTTTAGTTATTATATTATTCACTATTGTCTTTTTTGCTAATTAACTCCTAAAAACTTATTAAAGCTACCGATCATGATATCGATGATTTTTTAAAATATTTACGTCAGATTACTAAACTGCTTAGTATATTTTGCCATTGCATTGTTGGTACAAACTAGAACATCTAATGCTGCATTTATATTAAAATGTGAAACGACCAAAGTTGTACTCAATTAGTCATTACTTAATATGTAGGTGAATGCAATTAAGCCCAGGCATGCCAATGCACATTCTGAAGAGTAAAAGTGTCAAGTCGTTAAGAAGCATTTAAAAATGTGCTTCATTAACATTGACTTATGTTAAACACTTAGTTTGAACGATACACCATTTATCTGTCTATTCAATAGATAGGAAATCTGGTTAGATAAGAGATGAAATTGATAAATGTTTACAAACAATTAATTGTATCAGATACAGCTACTGATACTAAATTGCTATCTGATGATAATGAACGGGCAAAACCTTCGAAAGTACAACAACACAACTTTTCCATCTTAAAATTAGAAAATAGAACTCAGAGTTAATTAAAGGCCATATTAATTTCAATAACTTCTCTAATTATAAAACAACATTTAAATGGAAAAGTTTACGATTCAACATTTGTCGATGTAATGAGGTTCGATAAGAAATATTTGTATAAAATCTTACATACTTTAAAAGGCATAATTTATAAATACATTACGTAAGCAGTTATTAAGAGCTCAAATACCTTCCTTCCTGTAGATACAAGAGCAAAGATAAATAAAGTTCATTAAGAACCATTAGTGTTTACACGTAAACAGCTGTTCTGTGCAGTGTGCAAGTACTGGGTAGCTCTGAGCGTTGAACCGCCGTTCATCACAGTGAAAGTGTAATGGACTCGATCTGTGCCCGCCGGATCGCGACTCGCTATTAACTGCTATAACTTGTTATTTATACACTATTATTTCCCGTTCCTGTCAACGTACAGACGGGAGCAAAATTGCTTTTAAAGATAAATTGCTGAATGTTTGAATTGGAATATAAAGCAGGTTATAGACCTCTACGACTGAGGAGTGACTGAAGTTATAGAGTCTTCACAATTTTAACAAGAAACGTCTACACTTTGAGAACATTGCTATTGATATGGTTCGCCCAAAATTTTTAATTTTATTTTAGTTTTAACATCATTTATATTTAAAAAATACATAACTAATATAATTACAGAAAATAATTAAAAAAAAAATCCTACGCTAATTACAACTAACTAAACTATGGCGTCAAAAACTCTTCCACATCGCAGTCGACTGCTAATGTGCCTCAAGAACGGGCGGCATTGCCACGCTGTACGGCAATGCTTATCCTCTGTCCGAGGTAAAAGCCACTCAATTAGATAATTTATTGTCTAATTCAAATATCAAATATGCTTTCATTCGTATTCTGAAGACAACCAGATCTTCAGATGAAAATTCTTCTGTTCAGTTTTTATCAAGTAATTTCCTCTGAACATGTATAAAGTTTACAGCTAGATAATAATCTGCAATCGTAAATTACAGTTAAATACCGCTTGTTGTAATTAACTTAATTGCGCTGCGTAGCATTAGCCTCACGCTTGTCTCAATTCACACTTGGTTGTATTTTCCGACCATAATAAACCACTAATATAATTTATAAACTTGATCGATGGATTAACTGATAACTGTGCGTGTGTTGTTATGCGAATATAGTCCCTTGTAAAGTTGTAATAATTTTATTTTGTAGGAGGTGGAAATAATTTAAGTTAGTGATTAAGACTGAAATTGCTTTTTGAAAATGATATTGTTGGCTACAATAATGGATGCTATAGATTAGAGAAAATAGACGAAAGAAAAGAAAAAAGAGTATGAATTTACTAAAGTTTATTTTAAACAAACAAAACAAAAAAGAACAATCTTCCTCAAACTAAAGAAAACGCATAATAAATAACATTGTCATACGTTACACAAAAAGATAAACAGGCCATCAGTCGACAATGATACAGCCAGAGAGCTAACAGGAAATCTGTAGCAAGTACTCGTAGTAGCAATGACGTTAGTTCAACAAACTGCGTTCACTTTCTAGAGTGCGGCGGGTCGAATCAGGAGAACCGCATCGTCGGCGGGATGCCGGCTGGCACCAACCGGTACCCTTGGATGGCGAGGATCGTCTACGATGGTCAGTTCCACTGTGGCGCCTCACTCCTTACTAAGGAGTATGTGCTGACAGCTGCCCATTGTGTTAGGAAGTAAGTGGATAATTTTATATTTTACCATATTCCTTTTGAAGAGACGATGATGTCAGCTGATGCTGTATTTATCTTTTTTACCTTAAAATTTATCACTTCTCTGAAAATGTTAAAAAAAAGAATTGTTTAAAAAAATAATAATAATAAAAATGGTTATTTCAATTACAATAGGCATTTTGATACAGATATTATTGGAGATCACCGTTTAAGCATTGAATTGCTTGTAATAGGTGACTCCGTACTTCCACTTTTTAAACCGACTTCGAAAAGGAGGAGGCTCTATGTTCGGCTGAATGTGTTTTTTTTTATGTATGTTCACCGATATCTCGGTCAATTGTAAACCGATTTTGAAAATTCTTTTTTTGATTGAAAGGTTATGCTTCCCAGTTGGTCTCATTGAAATATTGTTATGATCTGATAATGAACTTCGATGATATGGCATAGAACTCCTCATAGGATCATAGCAGAACTGTCGTAACAAGTAAAATTGCTTTGTTTATACGTGTAGTCGATGACTGGCTGAAGGAAAAGGGGGAGGGGATGTATCGTACTGATCTGATGACGAAGCCAGAAGATAAATTAATGTACTTTATCTGTGTTTGCGATTATTAGAATCGTTATGAGATGCTCTCTGGCTTTAAGATATTTAAGTTTCGCTGAGAGCCTGAGAGGTACTTTTAGTGGTGGTAGGTACCATACTAAAATGTGTAAAATAAAAAAACTTTTTACAAAAATAAAATACAACCGACTTCAATGTTAAATAAACACTGAAAAGTACAAAATAACTTTAATTTCGGAAATCGGTGATAAATAACGAAGAGACAGAACTATTATAGAAACACCGACTTCCGAAATTAAAGTTATTTTGTACTTTTTAGTGATTATTTAACATTGAAGTCGGATGTATTTTTTTTTTGTAAAAATTATTTTTTTTTCAATAGAAATATAGACAATGTTAAATGCAAGACTAAAAAGATAAATTAATAACGCTGTCATCACAATAGGAAAGTTTAGTTTATTGCAGATTTTTAAAATAGGAGAAAAGAATTTGGTGTAAGATAAAGAAAGTACAGAAGTCTACGAAAATATGATTGTAAAGTTCATAGAACTTTTCTCTTAGAGAATATTTCTCTTACTTGATTTTCTATAATGGCCTAAGGCCATTTCCTTTTGCAACGAAGTATGCGGCCTGTACTACACACTATATTATAAACATGTTCAGGTAGGCTTCTAGTTTAAGAAGGAAGCTAGTAGATATGCAATCGAAATCATAGGTTCGTTGCAGCCAATTACCGTTTAGAAATCGAAACGTTCAGGTTATGTGTTTCTTGAAGGGATTTTTGAATAAGTAAATGGATCTCGGAGATTGGAGTATTAATTTTGAGTTACACTCTCTTTTTAACCGACTTCGAAAAGGAGGAGGTTCCATGTTCGGCTGAATGTATTATTTTTTAATGTTTGTTCACCGATATCTCAGTCAATTATGGACCGATTTTGAAAATTCTTTTTTTGATTGAAAGTTGTTATGTAATCTAATCGTGTTTGGGATTATTAGAATCGTTGTGAGACGCTCTCTGGCTATAAGGTATTTAAGTTTGGCTGAGAGGTACTTTTTAGTGGTGGTACCATAACTAAAAAGTGTAAAATAACTTTAATTTCGGATAACGAAGAGACAAAACTATTATAGAAACTCTGACTACCGAAATTATAATTATTTTGTACTTTTCAGTGTTTTTTTAACATTGAAGTCGGTTATATATTTTTTTTGTAAAAAGTTTTTTATATACAATAGCTTAATGAGGAATTAAAGTAAGTCTTAGTTATGTTGGCTTCTCTGTGTATCTCTTACGGGATACTCTTGCAGTATCTTTGTCGAGCGTGTTAGACTTTTACTGACTAATACACAACTGTGTACCTGCATTTTCCTTTTGGGTTCCAAGACCACGGTGACTCTTTCAAACAATCCTTCATCATTACTTTATCTTTGATTGACATCTTAATGCTTGGCAAAATTTGGACAGTGTAAAAAATCGTATTATATATTCTATATTCCTTTACGCCTGGCTATATGTACTACGTTAACTGCTGCACATATTATGGAATGCTCATTCATGAGCACTGGCTTTAGTAACAATTGCGTGTCGGTATAAATGAAGCGATTTGTATTTAATAAGTGGTACCTATCTTTATATACTCATCGAGAACGATTTGTTCATGTAACACATGCATGATCCATCATAAGTCATGTAACTTCATATCTCTCTGACCGCCTTTATCCCTGTCTTGCATCGCTTCCTTCTTTCATTTATAATCGTCGTCAATCAACCATCATTTTTTTTTAGGGTTCCGTGAAAAAAAAACGGTACCTTATATTATCATTTTGTTGTCCGTCTGTCTGTTAAGATCCTTTATCTTGGGAATTCCTGGATGTATCGAGTTGAAACTAAAACCTTTAAATTCAAGTCTGCGGTCTTTGGAAGCAGTGAAAAAAAAAATCTGAGTTAAAAAAAGATATAGCTGTATATGTCCCAAAAATATGTACCTATATTTCGACACTTTCGAGGATACCGAATTTCGTAGGGTACTTCCCATTGACCTGGAATCCTGTAATTCTCATAAAGCAAGCATATTCCTTTATCTGTTCTTATAAATCTGAAAACTGTAAAGTTCTTACGTTACAATAAAAAAAAAAGCGATTCGGAAAAAATTTCGAGGCTCCATTCGGAAATTGAACTGTTTACATAGGTAAGTTTGTTCAGAACCCTCAAGGCAAGTGCGAGTCGGACTCGCCCGATTCGCACTTGCCCACTTTTTATTTTTTTGACCTCTCCCCATCACTGTGTCCAATTTCTGTGTTCGTCGTTCTCTTACCGCTTCGTTTGAATATTATGTATTCTCAAGCGCTTTAATAGGAAACAGTAGATGAGATGCAACCATGCAAATAATACAAATAGTTATACAATGTTGTTATATCGTTGCTACGTGGAACTGCGCGTGCGCACAACTAGCTAGATGCACGCAATGTTGCATTACGTTAAATATTAGGCCTATTAGCTATTCAAATACCAGTCTTATGTTTTTCCGGTTGATATTTCGCATATTCTTGTTAGAATAATAAATCATTATACCACGCTATAACTATGTAATATGTAACGTGGATGTTAAAAGGCAGTTCTAAAACTGTCCCTGAAAAACCAGTAATTGGTTTCAATAAAATAAATCTTTCTGGTAAAGTATGAAGTGTGATAATTTACGAGACATTACCATACGAAGTTTTCTACTTCTATGTAAAATAACACAGTCATTCATGAAAACGTTATTAATTCATCATTTAAATTCGTCGCAGTTTGGATTTCTACCTGATTTACGCATCTAATTTAAATGTCATAATCATGCGAAAAAAGTTGTAAAATCATTTTCAGACTACGTCCACGACATTTACAAAATCATAAATTTTATTGTATTACCTGTCTTTTGTAAGACGTCGAAAGATGAAAGTTGTAAAATAGGTAATATGGATGACAAGTGATAATTCAATATAATAATTAATTATAGATGCTCATTAAAATGAATGGCAACGTTGATATAACTATCTATTAATATACCAATATCAGTAATATGGACTTGCTACCTATAGACACTTATACTTTTGTGAGTGAGGCACACGGATGTCTACGCTGGCTCGATCACTGTGTGACGACCAGTGCGGCGAGACGCTCAGTATGTAAAGTGTCTGTTGTACATGATATTTACTGGTCTGATCATTGTCCCTTGTTAATTGAGTGTGACTTAAAATTGATTAGACCGAAAAATAATGCAACTAATAACGAGTGTAATAAAGTCATTTGGGGAGAAAGAAACAGTGAACAGACCAGAAGGTATTTTGAAAGTTGTCACTCGCTACTGAGAAATATTAATTTTCCTGTGGAGTTTACACACTGTGCCGATCACTGTTGTTATAATGAAGATCACAAGCGCATTTTAAAACAAGTATATAGCGATATTGTGCGAATACTTAGTACGGCGGCGGCAGAAAGCTATGTCGGTCGTGTGTCCAGGAAACATAAACATGTGCCGGGGTGGAACAAGCTCGTCTGCGTGGCTCACAGGGAGGCTCGATTATGTTATCAAAACTGGTTATTGAGTGGGAAACAAAAAAGCGGACCTATTTACGATAGCATGTGCCAATCGAGGCGACTATTTAAATCTCGGGTAAAATTTTGTCAAGATAATGAAAAACAGATCAAGTTAGATATAATTGCACAGCATCATTCAAATAAAAAATTTGGTAAATTCTGGAAAAATACAAATAAATTGAACCCAAAATCGAGTCTGCCTGTGAGCGTTGCGGGCGTGCATGTGCCTTGTGATATAGCCAACCAGTTCCAGCGTCATTTCAAGGTCGAATCTCCTTCTGTAAGCTCGACTGGTCTGGCAAGCGGGGCTGGCATCGTGGCAGGGGACGTTACTGTTCAATTTTGTGCCAAGGAAGTTGCCTCCGTAATTAATAAAATGGTGCGAGGTAAGTCCCCTGGCCACGATGGTCTCAGCATTGAGCACTTGAAATATGCTGGTTCTCATTTGTCTCGAGTGCTTGCTATGTTTTTTAGCTTATGTTTGAGTCATTGTTACCTGCCGGATGAACTTACACATACCGTGGTTGTGCCTGTTATAAAAAACAAGACTGGGGATGTCTCAGATCTGGCCAACTACAGACCCATCTCGCTGGCTACTGTGATAGCGAAGGTGCTGGACAGTCTGCTTGACAAGCACCTGGATAGGCACATTAAACTTCACGGTGCTCAATTTGGATTTAGACCAGGCCTTTCGACCGAGAGTGCCATCCTGTGCCTCAAGCAGACTGTGCAGTATTATACAGCCAGGAACACACCGGTCTATGCCTGTTACCTGGACTTGTCCAGGGCATTTGATTTAGTATCGTATGATTTATTGTGGCAAAAGCTGGAAACTGAAACAGATGTACCCCGTGATGTTGTTGCAATGTTGAGATATTGGTACTCAAGTCAAAGGAATGTTGTGAGATGGGCAGGCGCACACTCGGACGTGTATGGGTTGGAGTGCGGAGTGAGGCAGGGGGGATTAACCTCACCTCGTCTCTTTAACTTATATATGGATGGGCTGATCGGCGAGCTCAGCAGAACAAGCATAGGGTGCCATATAGATGGACAGTGCGTCAATAATATCAGTTACGCGGACGACATGGTACTGTTGAGCCCGTCGATTAGTGCCATGCGCAGACTGCTAAATATTTGTGAAAAGTATGCATGCACCCACGGACTCAGATATAATGTAAAGAAGAGTGAAGTGATGGTGTTTAAGGCTGGTAAGAAATCCTATGCTAATGTGCCACCCTTGTATCTTTGTGGTGCCACCTTAAACAGAGTGTGTAATTTTAAATATCTGGGTCACTGGGTGTCGGAGGATCTGTGTGACAACATTGATTTGGAGAGGGAGCGCAGGGCCCTGTGTGTGCGCTGTAACATGCTGGCCCGCAGGTTTGCACGGTGTACTGAACAAGTTAAACTGACATTATTTAAAGCCTTCTGTCAATCCTTTTACACCTGCAGCCTGTGGACTAAGTACACGCAGCGTGCTTACAGTGCTCTGCGTGTACAATATAATAACGCATTCAGGATACTGTTTGGGCTGCCGCGCCACTGCAGCGCTTCAGCAATGTTTGCGGAGAAAAGCGTGGATGGTTTTCACGCCATCATGCGAAAGCGTTGTGCTTCTGTGATGGAACGCATGCGGGTCAGCTCGAACAGCCTTCTGAGTGTGTTCGTGGGTCGCTGGGAATCGCCGATGTGGCAGCACTGGATGCGACTACACACTGAGGGTGGTCGCGTCCAGGGCCTGGCATAGACTGGTGCTACTGTGCGATGCCGCTTTGAGTGTGTTTGTGTGTTTTTGTATATACTAACAATAGCTTTATAAGGTTTCTTGTGTTACTAACAATATATGGACTTTTGTCTGAAATAAATTTCATATTATTATTATTATTAATATCATGTAACAATGATGTAACAGTAGAAAAGTAATAACCAAGTAATTTTATTTGTATTTATGGCCTGTTACACCATATTCGTACGCGGTTTGCTTCTTTATAACCTGTGATTCTGTATGTTTTTTGTTCGGACGTCTATGAAACATGCCCGGCTGGTACTGAAAATCAGCGCTGTGGCTCGGTCTTACACGAACCCCAGTATTTTGCTGAGTACCAGCCGTTTTGCGCAAATGTGACGCATATCTTACTTACGTGCTACTTTAGTCAAAATTGTTATTTGTTTTGTAGTGTCCTCTATATGGGCTTTTCCTTTTTTTTTGGAATTTTCTACGCATCACACTTTTGACCATCAGTTTTTTTTTCTTTCTCAAATGAAACACTCACTATATACGCACTCCCACGTTACTAAATTTATTAACGCCCGCACGCTCGTTTTGATGTCCTCCATTCGGGTCCCGGCGCCGAAACCAACTGCTCGACCTTCGTAGATGGTTTTCCAGAATCTCTCTTTGTATCCACTGCCGGTGACACTTCAAATATTGTCGCTATCCGAGATACAAAAGCGCCGTATCACACAAATGGCTCCCAGTAGACTGGTACTGAAACTGGCATGGTGTTTCACCTGCTCCAGTGATGACTGATTATTTCCTCCGCTAGCAGTTTGTGCTTTAATTACTTGCTCCTCTTTCGATTGTGGTTTTCCCATTTTTCTTTTAATTTATATAATAACTGCACTTTCGTACGATGCACTCGGCAATAATTAAAATGTGTTTCGTATTCATTGATCGTAGTCACGAATCAACCACTGTTTGTTAGAAGTCCTTATTTAGCGATTGGAATGCGCGAACCCGACCACTCCCTGGCAGGGTCGCCATGTAAGGATGGGACAGCGGAGCGAAATAATAGAGATGTTGTTTGTACAAAACTCTGATTTATTCTGCCTTACACTAGTTAAATGATTGTTATTATAATATATGATTACGTTATGTTTCTCTACACTACATTAAGGTATGCGTAATATTTGCGGCAAATAAACGCTTTTTATTTCTTCTTTCTTTCTTTCTTTCCCTTGACTGCTTTTGCCGTCGTCTGTTCTTCCTCCAGTCATGTTCCTACAATTGTTCTCTTTACATCTTCCAGACTGAAGCGCTCAAAGATCCGCGTCATCCTGGGCGACCATGACCAGACCATCACGACGGAGAGCGCAGCCATCATGCGAGCCGTCACCGCCATCGTTCGCCATCGCAGCTTCGACCCTGATTCTTATAACAACGACATAGCACTTCTCAAGTTGCGCAAGCCTGTCAATTTCTCCAGAATCATCAAGCCTGTCTGTTTGCCGCCTTCCGGTAAGTTAAACTTCTACTAAACCACGCTCCTTTCTCCTGTTTTGTTCTGTTTTTTCTGCAACATACCTAGGCCAGTCAAACTCGACATCGAACATCGCAAATGCACACGTAAACACGATTTTTTTATAAATATGTTGTCCGGCCCCTTGAGAGTAGTTTACACCCAAGTTTGCAAACCTGAAAACCCTGTGCTACTCCAATGGTGCTCGAAAAACTGCGAATGGCACATTTTTAGGGTTCCGTAGCCAAATGGCAAAAAACGGAACCCTTATAGATTCGTCATGTCTGTCTGTCTGTCTGTCTGTCTGTCTGTCCGTCCGTATGTCACAGCCACTTTTTTCCGAAACTATAAGAACTATACTGTTGAAACTTTGTAAGTAGATGTATTCTGTGAACCGCATTAAGATTTTCATACAAAAATAGAAAAAAAGCAATAAATTTTGGGGGTCCCCATACTTAGAACTGAAACTCAAAAATTTTTTTTTCGTCGAACCCATGCGTGTGGGGTATCTATGGATAGGTCTTCAAAAATGATACTAAGGTTTCTAATATCATTTTTTTCTAAACTGAATATTTTGCGCGAGAGACACTTCCAAAGTGGTAAAATGTGTGTCCCCCCCCCTCTAACTTCTAAAATAAGAGAATGATAAATCTAAAAAAAATATATGATGTACATTACTATAAAAACTACCAACGAAAATTGGTTTGAACGAAATCTAGTAAGTAGTTTTTTTTTAAGGCGTCATAAATCGAAAAAAATACACTATTATTAAAACATCGATCAAAGTTACAACACATTACAAGAACTTTTATATTATGTTACTTGCTGCTACGGAACCCTTCATGGGCGAGTCCGACTCGCACTTGGCCGGTTTTTTTTTAATTTAAAAGTATTCTAACGAAGCGTTTTACAAGATCTTTGTCTAGTACTTTATCAAAGATAACTCGATAGATATTGATTGGACTAATCAACAAGTATATACCTAACATTTTTCTTGATTGAGAATTAATTCTTTGGTTATCACTAATTTCTTGTCCCTTTGCGCTTTTTTGTAAACCTTCTCTCAAGTATTCGGGGTACCGACCATCACCAATCCAAATTATCTACCAAAAATTATTGTGGTGATTCCTGTACTTTTAAGGAAAAATTGCTTAATTCGAATCATTCGAAAAATGTTAGAAAATTTAGAGGTTTTCACAGATCTTCTGCTGTTTCATACTGTTTAACTTTAACGCATTCGGATGCTTCCCATATGTATACACGTACCTTCATTTCTGTAGCTATTATTACTAACCACTAAATGTAATTGTTATGCTTCAGGTGTAGACCCTTCTGGTAAAGAGGGAATCGTGGTGGGTTGGGGCAGGACTTCTGAGGGAGGACAGCTGCCTGCCATCGTGCAGGAAGTGCGAGTGCCCATCCTCTCGCTTAATCAGTGCCGCGGCATGAAGTACAGGGCTTCGAGAATTACTAGCAACATGGTAAGTTTAAGGAGTTCAGAAAGTGGACGCTAAAAACAAATAAGATATAGCTCCGGCGAGATCTCATAGCAGTATTGACGCTGGGACTGTCGCAAACCACCACTGGGCACGCCTTGATCGTGGAGATAAGTCCCCTCTTTGCGGAGTGGTCAGGGAGACCCAGGGCATTCTCTTTTTACACTTGATGCAGTTCCTCTCCAGATACGATTTATTTGGGAGGTTCCTGTGTCTGTTTTGGCTTGAAGAAGCATCCGGGTGTTACTATTGTTCGTATAACCCGGTGGATACGGTGGAGCATATAGTCCATTATATGGTCTGCCATGCTTGGGAGAAGCACGCTGCTATGTTTTCGATCACCTCCAGATCGTTAGCAGCGACTCCTTGCATCCGGCCGTCTGGTCCAGGCTATGGCTCGGAGCGACAGGGCATGGGGAGCCATCACTTCCTTATAGGAAGCAAAAATGCGAGCGCAAAATGGAAAGGCAATCTGTCGCCGTCTGAAAACGACCAAACTCGGATCGACGATACCTTGACTTCCAAGCGCGCCTCATAGATCTGTAAGTCTGGTATAATCAATGGTACCTGCTAAGGCCGATGCCTGTCAGGATTTAGGCCAACTTTTTGCCAAGCATTAAGAAGTCATTCAAAGGTAAATAGTAATGATGAAGGATTGTTCGAAAAAGTTACCACAATCCTGTAACGGAAAAGGGAATTGAAGGAATACGGAGGCTTGAGTCAGTAAAAGTCTTTCACTCTATCCAGAGTGGGAGAAATTATTTAAAGATTAGTCACACCCAAAAAAGGAGTCAGGAAATTCAGGATTAGAGGTGTGAAGGCGAATTTCTGTTATCATATCCGTTACAGTCCTCTAAATTGCTTAACAGCTCCTGAAAACTGTTGACGTGTCTATTTTTTTATTATTAGCATATGTAGTTTTATTGCTACGCAATTTATATGAAATGCAAAAAAGAATAACATAAACATAGGGCGTCAACAGTGGTGTTATAAATGTCAAAATCAGAAATTATCGGGACTAAAAATCGTGAAATTTTATTATTTAGGTTTTTAAATTATTGTGTAAACATAAATTGTTTTATTTACAGTTATGTGCTGGCAGAGCATCAACGGATTCATGTCAGGGAGACAGTGGTGGACCTCTGCTCTTACAACAGGGAGATAAATTCCAAATCGTCGGTTAGTATAAAAAAAGTTAAGACTAAAAAGACAGTTTGCACCACAGAGTAGGAGAGGAAAATTGTAGTTTATGGATTGACCCAAAAAAAGCTTAACTCATCTATACATATAAAAGGAGAAACTGATATAACAACGCAGTCGAAATTACTGGGACTAGGAGCAAGAAATTTTGCAATTGGTTTCCTTTTATTATGTAAGCTAATAGCTACAAGAGAGGATTTCCCAAAATGCACTCCCAAAAGCAATGAAACGGGGTTCCAAGGTTTGTATAGAAAAACCTATTTTCACGCGGGCGAAGCTGCTAGTTAATTAATAAACTAAGTTAAGTTAAAAAAAATTCGCTAAAGCAGTGCCATCTTTTGAAAAGTTTTTAAATGACGACACTTGCTAAGTTATTTACTTGAGTGTCACATGCTACATAGATGGCGCTAGTGTAGCAATAACTTAGAACGAGGTCAATAATGATCATTATCGTCTTCACAAAATTTTTCTTACTAAAAGTAATGATAATTGTCCGTTTCCAGGTATCGTGTCGTGGGGTGTGGGTTGCGGTCGTCCAGGGTACCCTGGTGTCTACACAAGAATCACAAGATATCTTCCATGGCTTAGAGCTAACTTGAGGGATACTTGCCTATGTGGCAACTAATCTATGGTACTCGTACCTAGAAGACGACAAAATTGTGGTAACTTTACTGAACTGAAAGTTTTTGTTATTTTATGCACAATTTGAGTTTGACAGTAGGTACTTTAGATTATTATCAGTAGAATGTAAGTCACGATTCGTTTGTACATAAAAATCGAGGAAACCGAACAAAGAATTTACAAGATCTTTTAATCGACATGTAGCTTAAGTCAGTAATAACACTAAATGAACATAGATATTTATGTAAATATATATATTACAATGTAATAATTGTAGTGCCAAGTTAAAACATGTTCAAATGTATTGAGTACCTAACATTTCTTATGTTTTAGTGTCAAGAACCAAATCTGAAATAATACTCGTAGTTTAGATGTTCCAGGCTATCAACGTTTTAAAGTTATCATGGTTCTAGTGTAAAAAAGGGATGGTGCTATACTGCACGCATAGCAGTATTCCTTTTTCACAAAGTACCTATTCATGATGGCAGTAAGACTTCATAGCCAGGCTCCAGATTTTAGTTGAAGTTGCGAATAGCTGTAGAACTTAGATAAAAATATTTTGAAACTTATATATATAATAATGCTAGAAGAAAATCTTGGATAAAGTTGGCACCATGGGATATAAGTACTAATGCAAATATGTTTAAAAATAAAATATAAAATTACTACTAATAAGAATTTGTAGGTACAATTTAATTTCTATGATGAGAATTAAATTTCGAAAAAGATAAAATTGTAGGCAGTTGAATTTTTCATAAAGAAAATTTCATAATAGTGAAAACCATGTAACTTTAAATATCTCAAGTAGAGCCGTTTTTAACCTAAACTATATTCCTATAGACTCATTAGTGAGGTATCATTAAACTGTGCTAAGAACGAATGAATTTAAACTTAAAATTTTTGACAGGTTTTATTGACAGTCGTAATTTATTTTGATTTCTTTTAGCGTTAATGTTATTTTTGTATACAATAAATCGTTATTTTATTTTAATTTCATAAATTTATTAAATATTGTTTAAGTACTATTTATTGTTAACTTTCTACTTTATAATAGAATTACATAGATATTTTAATTTAATTTATGAGATATTAAGTTCATCGTGTGCCAATCGATGAATTTTCAAAATATCGCTTTGTGTGACAAAGTCATGACAATGAAGTATAAATACTGTTATTTTTAATTACCTTAAACCTCGTTTAAGTAATCGTTAGTTAAATTACTTCGGACAGGCCGGTGGTGCAGATTACCATTAGATAATAAGACGTTGTTAACTGCCTAAGTGTTCACTACGTTTTTTGTACATAATATTAATTTATTCGAGTAATTCATTATCCCGATGTTCCAAGTTATTTCTTTCAGACCTCACCTCAAATCATTAAATTAACGTATGTAGCTTGTTACAAAGATTTTTTCCGTTGTCATAGCTACTAATGTATATCGAGTGGAGGTTCTTCAAACTGACTTGGAATATGGGTCTTAGTATTTTTTGCAACAAACATTTATTTCTTTTGTGCATTTGTCAGTTTTGCTCGAAACTTTCGCATGCGCGTTTAAATCCGTCGTTTATAGACAGGTCGTGACTCAGTGACGTAACGTGGAATGTGCCAAGTGTACAGTGAAAGGATAAGTTCGAAGGAGATGAATGTATTTTGTTCGCAAAAGAATTTATTTAGTTGTGTGTTGACGACGTGTTACCGCTACATTTGCATTTGGCTTGGTTCCAAATTTAATTTCTCCCTTTTTTGTTTTTCAAGTTTTCCTCAGAGGTCTCATCGAATTGATTTGGCCAAGATTAATTTGAAAAATAATTATCTACATAAAGTTATAGGCATGATTGCAGACAGCACCATCTATTTTAACTACTCATAACTATCCGTTAACTTAACTCTAACTTAGCGGTTAAAATACGCGACTAGAGATGTAGATGTAGCACGTTTTAGACTTAATTCTAGCTTAGTATAAGCAATGCTCTTTAGGCTACGTCTGTGATCCCTATCACGATAAAATTGTTTAATATTAACGATAGTTATTTATTTTTAGATTAATTTTATAAAACAATGTTAACGTTTTAAATACAAATTATTTCTAAATAATTACTAATTTAATTAACTTCGTTATCATGTGATTGTTGTTTTTTCGAAGATTTTTACTACCCTTAAATTGTTATAGAGGTGCTCTTATACATTAAACTGTTTAAAAAAGATTCTTTATGACTTTATTTTTAACATCAGCCTTTAAGTATAGGGTCCGAGATTTTATTACTAAGACGTGATATTTATGTGATTGGACCGAGTTGTAAAAAGTGGATTAAGGAAAACCACAAACATTTTTGGGGATTTGTATGGAGGCATTTGAGATGCAAAAATGAGTCTAAAGTGCTGCGTAATTTCAACTTCACAGATGATTTTAGTAAGCAATTTGCATTGGATCCAGGCGGTGTCAACGCAAGTCATACCTAATAATAATAATTACAGGAAAATGTATTAATTAAACATACGTTTGGGTTTCTGATGGAGCTTGATTATGATAAAGATTGGCTTTTTGGGATCGAGCAACTGGTATTAGGAGGGTCTTATTCTAATTGCATGTCAACCACACAATGGTTAGCATTTTTATTTTCTTAGAAAAGAAGGAAGACGTTGAGAAAAACTATGCTTATGATTTCTGAAGTGGCCAACCAGCATTGAGCAAATGTGACCTTTTTTTGTAAAGACGGAGTCATAGGTAGAAATTGCAGAAAGAATTTCTACTTAGCACCAATAATTTCAATAGAAACTTCTCAGAAACTCAAGTGTTCTTCGAAGCCGGCATGACCTTTTAGATCTAGGAAAATACTTTGCTCATTGACATAATTAAGGCTGTTTAGATGTATGCAGCGCTAGTGAATGTGCAAAAAGACGGCGACACATTGTGACGTTGTTGGAAAGTGACACTTTCGCCTCGGCGCCGACTGGTCGCCACCGAAACGTCGCACATCACTCTTCCTTTATCACGAGCAAAGACAGGCATTTTGATAGTCATTTTTTTTGTTACAGGTGTACTTTATTGTATATCCCATAATGAATACAGGGTAAATATCGCACAGAGCAAATTCCTATTGTAAGTTATTTTTATTTTTGGTGTACAATAAAGAATATATCTATCATACAGCCGGACAAAGGATAGATTAGAGAAGTGTAAATTAAAAAAAAAACTGTACGAGTGCGAATTGGACTCTTGCACCGAGGGTTCCGTAACCCATGTATTATTTCAGTTCCCAAATTAAGTCTCGAAGATTTAGACCGGAGAACAAAGTGTTCCTATAACAGTCCCGTTTTACCGGCTTAGGCACGGAACCTTAAAAATAGTCCTATCCTTCTTATTGAAAATGAAAATATTCATTTCATCACGCTTCCAGTCTTAGGTAATGGAGCACGGGTAGGTATAGGTACATGGTTTAGTCTATGTCTTCGATTTTTTGGTTCTACGGTATGCCGGTTCCCTCACCATGTTTTCATTCACCGTTTTGTGAGCTGTGGTGATGAAATAAATTATACATAGGAACGTGTCTGCCTGGGTTTGCACCCGCGACATAAAACTTGCAAGTCGGAGCCGTTACCACTGGGCCACCACGCCCACCACTGTTCTCAAATCCCGCGTTCCGAATTGCGTCAAAAGCGATTATATCGCGAATCCGACCAACGCGCAACGTCACAAAGTACTCAATAGTCCTTATATTTTGTGACTATTAAATTTGATTGGATTCGCGATATAATCGCTTTTGACGTAATTCGGAACTAGGGGAAAGTATTCGTATGAAAATATAATTAGAGGAAAGAGGAGGAAGAGGAATAAGGATTTATCCGTATTTCCTCTTTGTCTGAATTTTTTTTCCAGTATTTGGTCGGATTTCCCTATATCTCTATATATCTATATATATATCTCTGAGCCTAGATGATTTAAATAGATGATTACATGTGTCACCGGTTATTTTTTTCACCGACTCTCCAACATTTTTTTCGGCATGGCGCCAGACCATAATTAAATTCTCTTTCTTGTCCAAATCGTTCAATGTGCAAAAAGTTGCTCCAGTAATAAATATTGGTACCGTTAGGCTTCGAATTAGTAATTGGTCAGCTATCCGTTTCATTTCAAGTGTAGAATATTTAAATGCGCATTAGTCGAATATATCTTTTCGGTAGACATGTCTTCTTGATCCTGTTTCGCAGTGAGCATTAATTTTGAAGCCTGACCTAGATACAATTGACAAGTCGCCTTCGATTTATTTGCTGCAATTATAACTGTATCGTGTTCGTAAAACTCCTTTTTTTAGTCACTATCTTCCAATTTTACATATTATGTTGCAAGCGGGCAACATCGTGATGTGATAAATATGTGTCGTAATGGCCCAGTGGTTAAAGGGCCCGCCTCTTATGCATAAGGTTGCTTGTTCGATACCCAGCGAGTACCAATGTGATTTTCTTAATTCAGGACATTACTGACTCCACGTGCCTCGAAAAGCACTTAAAGCCGTTGGTCTCAGTTGTCATTTGTAGATCTTTGACAGTCAGAAAGTCTGATCATGAGTCTATCTAAGGTGTATCGTGTTGCCCAGTAAATGGGTTGTGAAGGTCTTATAATCTGGTGCTCCATATAAAATACAGGTATTCAACCACATCCGCTTAGACTAGAGCCGATCCCAAGCTAGGTGGGAAATACTACGAAGATGATGACAATCAGGCAACACTGGGTACTTCATTCTGGGCTGTGGGAAAGTTCGAAGTTACAGCGACCCTGGAATGGTCGAAAAGAGTAACTGAAGGAACATATTTGGGTTACAGTCAATATTACACCACTAATTATATATTAATTAGTCGGTACAAATACTTAAAAGGCTTATTAAAAAAGGTCGTGTTATTATTTAAGTAAATTCTCATTTTATAATATTCCCAGACAATAAAGCTATTAGCGTTTATTTATAACCCAAAATATCACTCAATTTATAGAAATACTTTGCTTTGCCCGCGCGACTTCGCCCCCGCTCTTCTCTACTCTACCCTACTCTACTCCACCTTACCCTGCCCTACCCTACTCTACACTACACTACTCTACCCTACTCCACCCTACTCTACCTTACTCTACCCTGCTCTACCCTACTCTATACTCTACTCTACCCTACACTACCCTAATTTTCATTTTTTTCCATAAGAACCTTCTCCTCACAATAACAAACACAACGAAAAAAGAATTAGCGTAATCGGTCCAGCCGTTCACGCGTGATGACGTGACCAAGGGAAAATGGGATTCATTATAAATATAGATTGTACAGGCTATTGATTAATTATATATCAATGAATAAATGACGATCAAAATGTAAAAACACTACGCGTAGTATTTTCTAGCTGCAATTGTTATGAATGATTGATTCTTTAATGAATTAACCAAATATGACTCGTGGACCATTTTGGAATTTTGATTTTTTTTTACTTTTTAGGGTTCCGTAGTCAACTAGGAACCCTTATAGTTTCGCCATGTCTGTCTGTCCGTCTGTCCGTCCTCGCTTAATCTCTGTGACTGTTAGCACTAGAAAGCTGAAATTTGGTACCAATATGTATATCAATCACGCCGACAAAGTGGTAAAATAAAAATTGGAAAAAAATGTTTTATTAGGGTAGCCCCCCTATATGTAAAGTGGGAAGTGATTTTTTTTTAAATTTCAACCCTAACGTGAGATATATTGTTGGATAGGTATTTAAAAATGAATAGGGGTTTACTAAAATCATTTTTTGATAATGTCAATAATTTCGGAAATAATCGCTCCAAAATTAAAAAAAACAATGTGTCCCCCCCCCCCTCTAACTTTTGAACCATAAGTTTAAAATTATGAAAAAAATCTGAAAAGTAGAACTTTATAAGGACTTTCTAGGAAAATTATTTTGAACTTGATGGAAAGAACAGTTTTTGTACAAAAAAGACAAAAGGGTTTTACAAAATAATTTCTGGACTAAGTTTGTAGTATAATCGTATATGCAAGCATTTTTTTCACACTTATTGTGACGGACGGGAAACTACGGAACCCTACACTGAGCGTGGCCCGACACGCTCTTGGCCGGTTTTTTTTCTTTACTTTTGACTACAAAAATATGGTCAGTACCGGGTACGGAAAGAGTCCCATTTTTTTGTACTAATTAAAAAAATAAGGGGTGTCATATAAATCTGACTTACTCTCTCCCTCCTCCCAGAGCGGCAGAAGATATTAAATGATGACACATAAAAAAATGGATACATCATTTTCACAGCTCAGTACAATGTCGTTCCTTAGCCACAGGATCCTAAGGTAAACCGCAGACAGGTCTAATTGAGAAACTTTGCGCGTGTTATTTTTAAAGCTAACCCCCGATTTCTGATTTAAATATTTAAAGTTGAGTATTTCTCAAACTCTGTTTTATCCAGAAAACCTGTAAAAATTTGGTAATTAACTACAGTTAGCGTTGCTAAGTAATAGTGTATATTACTTACCTTACCCGTAGGTATATTGCGTCAAGCATCTATATAAAAGTAAGCATTTTTTTTTAGTATAATGAATTCAATTTACACTTAAATGAGATCCATTGAAATCTTGTGATGAACATATCAAAAGGTGATTGACCGAACTGCAGGATATAATGTGTGAGGCACTATTATTAAACTGAGGCGTACATTTTTGACACATAACTTAGGTGTTCGTCTATACTCCACAGGCTGCAAGGCTTAAGGCTCAAGTTATCTGTCCTGTTGTACATCGCAATAATTTTGTATTATTGTTCTAATATTGCGCCTGATTGTATCCTATCGTGTAAAATGAGCGTAAAGATGCTATTAGATAAGTGGGGTACGATTTGACGTATCCAAAACACGTTGTTTGAACACCGTGTGGACGCAGCGCATCTCAGTGTGTGTCCGTAGTGAGCGCGCGCGACAAGTTTTCCTGCCAGTACCATGCGCCAGCCGAGCGCCAAAATCTGAATTCAAATTTAGAATTTTTTCTTTTTTTTTGTTTATTTTTTTTTCAAAAACCAGATTCAGAATGTGGAAGTGTTTATTCATTTTAGTGGTTGTGACATTGACTTTCACTTGCTCTGAGGTTGGTAGAATTTTTTACTTTCGATTGGATCTTGGTCATAAAATGTCCTGTGGCATGTGTAATCGACAGTGACCAATTCATGGCCAAATTAATATTCAATAAAACTGTCTTGTTGGGCGGCCAGTTATTGGTGAAATTTAATTAATTGATATTCGCATGCTTTCTTAGTTATTAATAACTACAAGATTTTGGCAATTCTAGACATGACACCAATATTGTATCAAAACCAGTTACGAAATTGTTTGTTTACAACTGTAAAACTCATGATAGAAGGTGTGTCAGGCTAGTTTTATGAATTTAGATTTCCGATATTTGTAAACTACTGTTATAATGTATACTCGAGCAATATCTAAGTCAAAGTAGTTCGTAACATAAGCTCTAATGTAAAATTTTAAAACGTATAATATTAATGATCCCGAAAACTTCAAGGTCCCTTCACAACTTGATGGTCAATTCTAAATTCGGGCTGACTTCAATGTGACTGATGAATCGGGCGTTTTTAAACCTTTTAAAAAAGCATTTGCGAGCAACTTTTTTTTAAGAATTTTGAGGAATTTTACACAAGCTTGTAGGTACTTGTTACTTTATCTAAAAGGTAAGTATCATACAACTGAATGTATTATGGTATTACGCAAGTTAGACAGATACATATTTTCCACGATCAGCATTAAAACATGATTCAAACTAGACACTTATATTGCAACTGAGGATATCCCTAAAGCTTAACAAGGTCTAAGCTAGATCACTGCCTACTATCATTGCGCACGTGTGGTAAATAACATTATGTCGTAGTAATTCTAATAGAAAGACCTTTTCGGACCATGAAAGGAAACTGAACGAATACAGGTAGGTTTTAGTCAGTGACAGACTGACACGTCCTCTCGTTCCATCCAGAGCTGGAGAAGTTATTTGATAATTTCTCACCACAAACAAAGGGCGACTACTGATTTTGCTAAAAATAAATATACCAAAACTGAGGCTGAGGCTGTGACCAAGATGGTGGGCAAAACACGTTAAATTAAAATTTCTGCGAGTTCTGCCACTGATGATGATTGCAAGTTGTATGAGCATCTTAATTTTAGTGTGAATGAAACTCCTTTCTTAACCGGTCCATAAAAAGGTAACGACTGTGCACAGAAAGTAATGCATTCTGCGACAGCTATCATACCTGCTGATGACAAAATGACAACTTATAGTATTTATATTGGTAGATTGGTACCTACTATAAATGATTCGTTGTAGACTTGCAATGCGATCGGTCGTAAAGCAAAATATTATGATATCTACGGAGGGAGAAGACATGCATTTGAATTTATAAAAACCTATAGCGATGTGTAACTTGTAGAAATCCGATTTAAAACATAATCAGAATTCTGCCTCTGTAAATGTAATAGACGGGATCGATTTAAGCACTATACTTGCATATATATAAGTATATACCGTCATTTTAACTTGCAGGTTACTGTTTTAGGTTGAGTTGCACCATTTAACTATAACGATAACAAAGCCGTTAACAGTTGTTAAATCGTCGAATTGACCAATAGGCGGCCGTTTCACGGCTGGTTATGGTTTGGTTATCGTTATAGTAAAATGGTGCAACTCAACCTCTCCCTAAGATTTGCCTGGTCAAAGTGACATCCTATCAAAGCAGTCAGACTGTTAAATCAGTTGTTTGATTGATTACGTGAAATTTGGATAGTGCTTATTAATCCCACACATTTGAATTAAATAAAAGTGTTTTTTTTTTTATTTGTTATAAACTAGTGCTTGACTGCGATCCCACCTGATCCTATTCTTTCTCTATTTCCGTTTGTCTTTCTTACATGTGAACTTTTCTAATATCATTTTTGCTGATACTATCTGCTTTGTCTAAGTAAATATGATCTTCTAAATGTCACCCATTATTAAAGCTATATATGTTTGTCACAGGGAGATGTCGTCCGGGATGCAAGAGATATGTACACAAAGAACATCTTCGGCGGCGTGTGGGGTAACCGGCCGCCGCTGATGGAAGCAAACCTGCCGAGAACCACATGCTCCTGCAGTTAGTATCATCACCTAATGATTGCCTGGTAGCTGTAGACGAAACCTGCTCAGCTGAATACATCATTTTTCACCCAGAAGCTATAATAACCCCCCCACATCGACATTGACATACACACCCATAATATGAAGCCTTATGAAGATTTACTTCTGAAAAAAAAAACCAAAACTGTCCAATATGACTAGTTTCTGATCCATAATTAAATCCTTATGAGAAAAGTAATATTTTATTTAGATTTATTAAAGCAACAGCGCTCCTGCTGCGATGTTTTCAGGATAATTTAATAATGTGTGGCTGGAAAGTGATAATATATGAATTTATACAAATAAATCCTGCAATACATGAATTTATTCAAGGGACACATAAATTCAGCTGTACTTATACCTCTACCCATTGTTGGTTTTACAATATAATTGAGTAAGAAGCCAGATAGTTACTTTGTGGCAAGATTTAAATCCTTATCGATTTTTATTATTTCGTCATCAATGGACACGTTAATGAAGTAGGAATGTACCTAGATACAAACATTTATATTTTATTCAGATTTCTTTAAAAATTATGAATGGACATGATTACTGTAAAATTTGAGTGTCGTACTGACTTTTATGATGCTTTGTTACCGTAGATATACCGAAGAGTCTCTAAATGAGTAGATAAAAGGAAAACTTTTTCTTAATGCATGCAGATTTTTTCATTGTCGTTTCAAATTAGCTGCTGTTTAAATAAACTTTGCCAAGCAAATAAATGTAATTAGCGACTATTCGCGAACTCAAACAATAGTTTTATGACCAAGACGAGAGAGTGTTCTTAGGTGAAGAAGGATATCCAGCATACACTGAATATGTTTCGACCACTGTTTTAAAAGGCATAGTAAAAAATACATTATAGGTATGTCAATAAACAAAATTTTAATAAAGCCCATTTGTATAAAACAGGATAAGGGCAGGAAGATGATGAGGTATTTCCATTGTATAGATTGTCTGCAACGAAACCTAAAAAATGTCATTTCTTACCTATAAGAGATTGAGATTTCCCGAATCAGGGCACAATAATTAAAACATGGGCGATTCCCTTCCTCCATCCATCCTTACGTCGTGTTCCTCATAGCTGAGGGTCGTGACTTCCCTGCTTTATCAATTTCACTAGTATGATATTCCTCCATCTGTTTGTCTCTGGCGGTGTGTTATATACCGTAGAGTCAAGAATGGTGCGGATTTGATCGAACCAATGTATTGGGCTGCACCCACGAGGTTTTTTTTCACCTAGTTTACCGTTCACGATGAGCTTTTCAAAGTTGCCACCGTCTTACCATGTTGTGTGACTGAAGTACACTCGGTCGACAGACTGTGAAGAGATTATGAGTTGGATCGATGAATAGATTGAAATATGCAGTAATAAGGTAAATATGGATATTCTAATTTCTGTGACTATGATTCCAGAATGTGGCGAAAGGAACGAGGTGTCCCGTATCGTGGGTGGTGACGAGGCTGGCATCAATGAGTTCCCTTGGATGGCGCGTCTTTCTTACTTCAAGCGATTCTACTGCGGAGGCATGCTCATAAACGACCGATATGTGCTCACTGCCGCCCATTGTGTCAAAGGGTGAGTAGATTAGAGTAGACATTTGTCTTGGTATGACCATGTGAAGAGGAGGGATAAAACGCATGTTACTATAAGAGTTATGGTAATACATATGGATGGAAGGAGAGGGAGGTCAAAGAAAAGATGTATGGATTGTGTGAGAAGTGATATGAAAGTAAAGTGAGTTAGTGATAACGTGACAGATGAGAGGACAGAATCGAAGAAAATAACTTGTTGCGTCAAACCCCATTTAAATCGAAACAAGGACAGGAAGATATGAATTGTTTATATCAATGGGGTCGTCTATGATTACCTGTATCAATAAAATACGACCTAGGACATATAAAACTGCGGGTTTTTTTTTAGGTGGGTTATCATTCAATGACATCTCCCGCCCTTGGACGGAGCGGGAGGGCGTGTCAAACTATTACTGACTAAAGCCCACTCCTGTTCCTTCTTTGTCTTCGCTCTAGGGCCCCAGGGTTCTCTTTCGCATAATTCATGGCTTTGACCCTGCTGTGCCACTACAGTTTAGCTGACGTTTCCGAGGCGCGCGTGGAACACTATGCGCTGTCGTTTATTGGGCTTGGTCCGGACGGTTACCGGACGGTCGAACGGCGAGCTACCCATTGCTCTCCGTTCACAAGCCCGCGCCTACGGTGACTGGAAATCAGGATCGGGATCTCAGTGGCAGGGGCGTGAGGGCCGTTACCTCGCTCTTGCGGCCGCCTCCTTTGCTAGCATTACTGCTTCGCAGAAGGAGGCGACCGAAAGCCACTCCTCCTCGCTCCGGATCATGGCCTGTACCAAGGCACGGCGCGAGAGATCATTTCCGCCGATCGTCCCCACAAGAACACGGTTGTGCTCTGCACAGGCGAGGGCCATCTCTAGCGTATGCTCTTTCGTGTCCTCCGGGCATTTCTTCCGCACGAATCTGGTGCTGGAACCACCCACAAGCACTAGTTTACACAATATAAAAAAAAAATGTCCGGTGAGGACCTGCGTCATGCGGAAGGTAAAGACAGGACGCCGTGTTGTCTTTCTAGCCACTCCTCAAACAGGGGACTTACCGCCATAATTGTGGCAGCACTGGGTTGTTACAGTCGCTGTTGCTATTCCACCATGAGATCCCGCCTTAACTCTGTCCGCTATACCGCGACTAGACGCGGTAGCGGAGTTTTGCCCCGGCGGCGGCGTTGCATCTCCACGCGCAAATCGTGCATGCGTGCAAGGACTGTTGCCTCCAGATCTCATGCTAGCAGGCCAGCAAGGAGGCTCGTATCGAAATTGACTTTACTTCATGTGACTAGGTCTATTATGCCTATATATGTTTACACACTAAAACGACACATTATTTTCAAAATTCAGCTTTCATAATAATAAATCGCGTTCTAAAAAGGAATTTTAAATGGAATTATTATTCAGATCTTCAGTATCATTATTTTAGCGATAATGGGTATTTTTCCATAATTCTACTTTTATTTAAGCTTAGCTGTTTATAGAAATAAATCATTTTTATGTGCGGAGATTCTTGAGATGGCACAGAAGCGTGAACGTGTTTATATGTTAAGTGATTGTTCAACAAAGCACTTCTTAGGATGTTGACTCGAAACAACCTACAACACCTACTCATATTTCATAGGAATATTAAAATATCAAAGTTTTTACTTATATCCACAAACTAACGTAGAGTTTTACTATAATTAAGGCTAATCGAAGCAAGGCGGGTGACGAAATACGAGTATTACTTAGTTACAAATCAACACAATAATTATTTAAGAGGCTATTGACATATTTAGAAGTAGGCTAATGACAATATAACGATGATCGTAGGAATAATCATTATTATTACCTACTACAGTGCTATAACATATTTTTTTCTGTGTTTGTGTAAGTATGGACAGCAATAAAATCAGTACAAAAGTAATAAGAAATCAAGTTCACTAATATATGCCCGATATTCAGATCGGTCTTAATGTTTTATGACTAATACGGACGGATCAAACTGCAGATGACATCGTTAATCATCGCTATACGAGTCCGATAACCTAAGAATTGGCAAACAAGTCCAAAATGAATTCACGGTACAAAATTGTGAATACCAATCAGCATCGATAAGTACGTTCACCTTGGAACCGGCCCAGGAGGAGGCTCCAAACTTAAAGTTCATTATCCCCGACAAATGACCATTTTAGGCGCTTTGTGATCGCTTTTTGTTTTTGTCGACAACTAAATCTCAGGTACCGGGCTCGTTTTCAGCCAGACAGTCGTAAATTAGAAACATTGGAGGGTTCTAAAGGTGTCCATTTCCATGCGTCGCAAGTTTTAAGTATTGTTTGACAGTAGCGGGGACTAATGTACGCAAGTGAAAGCGTAAATGAGGGACATTAATAGTATTCATGACCGTGGCCCGCCAAAACACTACGCGTCACTTTCGCTCAATGGCGACACAAACTTGACTTGGTTAGAGTCGCGAGGAACAATTGACAACGAAATGAACAATCAATTACACAATAGATGTTCACCTGATGTACGAGTATTTGTTAACTGTCTGTCACAGTAGCACAAACTATTTACTATTTTCATAGAATTTCCAAATCGTTGAGAGAGTTAATGACAATGGTTTCTTTTACTTAAGAGATCACCTGGTCGACAATGGAGCATGCGAACCTAAAAGGAACTCTTTACTTAAAGACTTGAAGTTGTGGCTATCAGGAAAAATGACTCCGGTAGAGAATTCTACTCCTAAGCTGTACGCACAATTAATGTGTTCCCCAAATGTTTTGTGTGCTATCTATTTCACCACCACTGCTCTCAAAACGGTGATAGAAAACATCATGAGGAAATCGGCATGTCCTAGAACTGCTGGAATGTCCAACATGTATTAGTAGCACATCGCCGTAATTTTAGTGGTTCGATAATGGAAAGGGCTTAGTGGAATTATATCAAAATGCAACTGATAGAAAACAGGCAGTCTAGCAACTCAGTATCTATGCAAAAGAATTTTTAGGAGTGTCTAATTATTACTAAACGCAATCATAATTGCCAGGATTCTGAAATAAGTACGTGCTATTGAAAACACAAATCATTAACTTTTTTTTCTACTTACTTACTCCGTTACTTTGGATTTGTAATAAGTTTTTTGCTTCTATTCAGTCAACTGACGACAAAATCAAAATCGACTGACGGCAATATATTGTAAATTTCATCGACTTTTGTTCACATGTCGCAAAAATTTAACATTATCTAGGTATAAAGGTTGTCGCGTTGTTCGTTGTATGACATAAGGAGCCTTAACACTGATACATGATAACACAAATATGTATCATCAATAAGTATATCGCCGAAGCTGCGGTGGGATGAAAACTATCAAAACGACTCATCATAAATATTTGCAAGAGTGCGTTTTTAATGTTGGGTTCAGTGAGTCATCCTTGTTTTTTAGATTATAAGTTTAGGATCGTAATTTGCAAACCGATTTATGAGTTTGTTTTTGTAAGATGCAGATGCGATTTGATCTACTTTTTTTCTTTAAGGATTTCGACGGCGTAGTAAAACTTGTTCTGAATCTAGGATAATTTAAGCAACTTGTAGCTGTTATAAATTATAGATGTTAAGCAGGATGCGAAATGTGCCAGACATGAGAGAAAGGAGTCGACTGATACCTACACATTAACAAATAGGAGACATGAGTAGTCTCAATTCCATGAAACACTGCTGAGCAGTCCCTGCTCCTTGCATTTTTAATCTTTTGCTTACTACTGGCAGGTTAAGAGTAAACATCATAATTATCATCTTCCTGCTTTTGATCCATGTTACTTGGGATCGGTACAATACGTTTTTTTTCTTCCGTTCTGTCCTGTCACCCGTCACGCTATCGCAAATTTTAACCGACTTCGAAAAGGAGACTTCCGAAAATAAAGTTATTTTGTACTTTTCAGTGTTTTTTTTACATTGAAGTCAGTCTAATTTTTAGGGTTCCGTAGTCAACTAGGAACCCTTATAGTTTTGCAATGTCATCACGCCGACAAAGTGGTAAAATAAAAATTGGAAAAAAAAGTTTTATTAGGGTAGCCCCCCCCCCCATATGTAAAGTGGGAAGTGATTTTTTTTTATATTCAACCCTAACGTGTGATATATTGTTGGATAGGTATTTAAAATGAATTGGGGTTTTACTAAAATTATTTTTTGATAATGTCTTTAATTTCGGAAATAATCTCTCCAAAAGTAAAAAACAATGAGTCCCCCCCCCCCTTAAGTTTTGAACTATAAGTTTAGAAAATATGAAAAAATCAGAAAAGTAGAACTTTTTAAGGACTTTCTAGGAAAATCATTTTGAACTTGATGAAAAGAACAGTTTTTGTACAAAAAAGACAAAAAGGTTGTACAAAATAATTTCTGGACTAAGTTTGTAGTATAATCGTTTATGCAAGCATTTTTTTAAACTTCGTTTACATATTTTATTATCCCGTATCTTCTTTCAAACAAAAAAAAAGAATTATTAAAATCGGTTCTCGCAATCCAAAATTACCACCGAAAACTTTATCTGGTACCTATGTATTAATTAGTAACCCAATTCCTCGATAGATGGCGCTGTACTTTGGGGTATTACGCGTTCGCGCTGTTAGGATTTTTCCTGAGTTGATGGGGTCGGGTATTATTAAATTGTTCGATTGGTCTCTCCTTAGCATTGGCGGTATTATCTTATAACTACATTAAACTTCTATCAGGAACATGCTAAGGCAATTTAGAACAAAACTAAAATTCATTTTTTTAACGCCATCTATCAAAATGTTAAAGTAAAAACCAGTTCATAAATGGTTCGATAGACGGCGTTGCGTAATGACGTCATCTTTTTAAAAGTCGATGTTAAGATTTTCCGTGCTTTCATGACCTAACGTGGTAAAAAATCGTAGCGTCTAAAATATCGCTGTAATTTCTACTACTTGCATACTGTTTTATTTATCACCGTCCTTTGTGGGCCCGTTTTTAGGGTTCCGTGTTTATTAGAGTTCCGTACTTAGTATGTCAATGTAAAAAATACCCTTTTTTAAACTCATAAGTAGGAACATTTATTGTGACTAACGGGAAACTACGAAACCCTACACTGAGCGTGGCCCGACACGCTCTTGGCCGGTTTTTTTCTTACTCCTCACACGATTTGTCCATCTTTTTTTTTGGCCGACCTATCGAGGGCTCCTCTCCCTTTATCCACATGTAGGTATACTCAAAACTCTTTCACTAACTTCAGTTTCATCTCTCCTCTTTTCATGACTTTACCTAGACAAACGATTTCCTTTAAAATTTTCAGTCACGTCACGCCACTTTCAAATTTCCTCTAATACTGATTTCTCACTGTATCTATTCTCGTCACACCACTCATCCATGCTTATATTCTCACCTCCACTACATGCTTTCTTTTTTCATCATACATTCAGGTAAACATTGACCCAAATTTTCCTAATTCGGGTCAATGTTTACCTGAATGTGTTTCGAATGTATTCGAAATCTAGCATCCTAGACTTACGAGTTGTGCGTTGGGTTGTAACCTAGGCAGGTGCTTTACTTTGTGTAATATATTTCAACACAATTGCTCTCAAAACGATGATGAAAAACTGCGAGAGCATGTTCTAGAATAAAAATGTTGATTATGCCTCATTCACTCTCTAAAGCAGAAGTCTGATTTCCAGCTGTGAGAAAATTATAAGGTTGATTGAGCTTATGTGGTGGACGGACAAAACGGTGTAGCTAGCAAAATCTAGTATCTAAAATATGTTAACCAAATGTTGCAGGTTCATGTGGTTCATGATCAAAGTGACCTTCGGAGAGCACAACCGCTGCAACGCCACCATGCGACCGGAGACCCGCTTCGTCCTTCGCGCCATTGCCAACAAGTTCACACTCACCAACTTTGACAATGACATAGCGTTGTTGAGGTTGAACGAGAGAGTGCCAATCTCCGAGACCATCAAGCCTATTTGCTTGCCTACAGATAACAGTAAGTCGAACGTTATTAGAGTACAAATGAAAGAGCGATTAGTTGAAATGCAATTACAAGATTTTCCTATAGAGTAGATTTATGATCAACTAAGCCTTTGTCGAATAGGTGGACCGACGATCTGGTGAGAGTCGCGGGAATGCGGTGGATGCGAGACGCATGGCCTACGTCCAACGGTGGATGTTTTTCGGCTTAAATAATGATGGCATTTTTATGTCACTTTAGAACTTTGACTAGATCATTTGATATAAAAGTAAATCTAATACGGGGCACTACACAAGTTTATTATTTTTTCTTGATGTATTCTGATTTATAGTAGTTCTTAAATACCGCTAGTTCTCTTAAATAGGTACGTCAAATTAATGTGTGCTACCTCTTGTCAACAGAGAACCTGTACGTCGGCGTGAAGGCAGTCGCATCAGGCTGGGGTACTCTCACAGAGGAAGGCAAGGTATCCTGTACTCTTCAGGAGGTAGAAGTGCCAGTTATCAGTAACCAAGAGTGCCGCAACACCAAGTACACCTCGTCGATGATCACGGAAAACATGCTGTGTGCTGGTTTCCCAAAGACGGGGCAGAAGGATTCTTGTCAGGTAAGGAACCTAATCTGATACATAGGTTATGAAATTGGGGATGTTTGTCAATTATTCACACCTCAAAAGATTTGCAACGGATTTGAGCAATTATTTAGTAGTTTTGCATGGTGTATAGACCTAGATAGGTTGTTCAGGATCTTAAAAAGGGCATTCACTTGGGCAAAACTTCTGGCAAAGGCTATGTATCTGACACCAGATACAATGAATAAGCAGCACCCTTGTGTTCCTTTGTTATTTTCGCATTGTATTTGTATGTATATAAAGTAATTAATAAATGAAAGGGTAGGCTGAGGAGTAACATAGAAATGTTAGATAGTAAAAGAAAAATAATGCGATTTCACAAAAGCCCGTTCTCACTAACAAAAGACGACACATAAATGAATGTCCAAATAAATTATACAAAGGCGCTTAATGTGCGTAGATTTTCTACAAAACAACGAGTTCATTTAAAGAAACTTAAGAAGTCATAATGAATTTTTAAATCAGTTTCTTGGTTGTCTTAATTTGTTTTTCAAATGCATCACGATGTCATTACTTAGAATTGGATACTTTCTATTCCAAGTACTATCGAGAATATTCAACAAAAAACTGATGACTAGTGCTATGCTAATTTATAGAATGTTAACGGATTGGGTATTTGAGACTCTGACTATGTGATATCATCGAAGTAATCAATGGATCGACAACTGTTAAACCAATCTTTAGATAGTCGAACATTATTTTTTTAGAACGGTAAAGAAATATAAAATCGTGCCCTCAATTCATCAAGTGTTCAAAGTATTGAATATTTGATTTTTAGAGTGTTCAACACCGAATATTTTTATTGTATCGAAACATCAATTGTGGTCAAACCACTTAACATTGAAAATGAGTACCTACATATACATAGCTTTATCAAAGTAGAATGACGATCATACGACAGAGGTACAGCAAAGCTACGATAATGTTACATGAAGCTACGAAGTCGCAACAATAGCGCTACGACAAAGCTACGAAACTGCTACGACTGCGCTACGACAAAACTACGACGATGATAGTGATAATATGAATATTGGTCCGAAGATTTGAAATTTGACAAGAAAATAATTATTGTACATAGTTAGGTTTTAGTATAAATAGTTTATTTAGTATTTAAGTTTTTTATGTACATATGTATATTATAATAAATAAAATAGACATTTTATAAAACTTAAAAACCAAAAAAAAAAATTGTTGAATTTTAAATGAATCTTGCTGCCTATTCTTTTCGAATAAAACTCGTTTAGTGAGAAGTTATACGGGAGTAGTATTGAACTCAGTAGGTACCAGAGATTCTATTAACTCATTCTCTTTCTACTGTGTCTCTAATTAAGGTATTCGAAAGGTTAAGGAAAACATTTGACGATGATATCTTTATGTTTCAGGGTGATAGCGGTGGTCCACTTATAGCTGAAAGAAAGAAAGACAAACGCTACGAACTGATCGGTAAGTAACATAACAGATAAATTCTGATGTAGGTATGCTTAATTTGTTGTCCCGTTGGGGCAGCCAACTTGTAACTAAAGACTCTGTTCCTGATTCTGACTCCGATACATTGGCCAAAATAAGCTGGAAGTCATGAAGAGACGCCTCTACCCAGCTGCTGGTAGATACACACAGAAGAACTGTGAACGAGCGTCTGTTTATACCCTATTCGCGTTAAGATTAGGCATTTAAATAAACCTTTTATACTGTCTGTTCAACTAATTTTAACTTCTATTTTGTAGGCATAAGGATGGCATTAAAAGAAAAAAGTGGTTACAATACCAACTATTTACTGCAGATGCCATTTATTATACTACCAAAGTAATAAAAGTCAAAATCGGTTGAATGAACAGTAATAAAAGGTTTCCATGAATGTCTAATGTTATTTTGAACAGAGTATAGTTTGTTAGTGCCTATAATAGACTGCTAATGCATTGGTGATCGTGATACCTGTTTCCACTTTGGACTGTCTACTTTTTTACTCTGCTTCGTTAGACAGTTGCCAGGAAAACAGGCAATTTGTCGTTAGAGTCTGTGCGGAAAGTAAACCATCGTGGGATTTGAGGGCGCTGCTGTAGATAAATATCGTTTTTGTTGTGTAAGCAACATTGTGACGTCATTATAGTGCGACTGTTAAATCTTGATATTTTGAAACTCAGACTAGCTTCTTCCAGCGGCTTCACCCTATAATAAAAATTATCCTATTGGCTGAATTTGCTGACCTAACAAAACTGCAAAGTTATTGCTTATGTGCTATATTATTGCAATGTTTATGATTATGTTCATCTGTCTAGTAGTTTTTGCACCACACATCCATACATACGAGTACCTTCATCCATCTTCACAAACTTTCGCATTTATAATATTAGTAGCCTATTTATTAAACTTGCTCACGTGATGAAACTTATAAAAAAATAGGTTATAAGCTATATTATTGCAACGTTTATCATTAAACTCATCCGTTTATAAGTTTTTGCCTTATGAGTAACAAACCGTTAATTGTAGCGACACCTGGGGGAGGACTATGTAGAACAGTGGACGTCTTTCGATTGTAATGATGATGGGCATTTAAATGCAAACAGGAATCGGTAAAGGAAAATAGCGTGAAGAAACTGCTGTACTGCCTATCTAGGTAGGTTCCACCAACGACCACTTACCCAGTTCCAACGAAAATGGTTCTATCACTTTGACTGGGATCAGTCTATTATCACTGACTAGAATATTGTAGCTAACAGCATGTTTATGTACTCTCTAGTTAAATATTAAGGTAAAAACGGGACACACTACCACTTTCTCGTTGTCTTCCTCAGTACATTTTTCCCTTTTGCTAATCAATGAAAAATATGAACTTAATGACTATGAAAATAAAATACACTTCAGAATTTGTAATTTTGCTTCGTAAAAAATCTATTTAGCCTATAAGGGATCATCTCGTATATAAGATCCTTGGGATCACTTGGTTGTCCGTCTGTTTATCTGTTAACCCTTTAACTCGAGAACGCTTGGAGGTATCGATTTAAAATTAAAACCATACACTCAAGTCTGCGCCCTTTGAAGTTGTGAAAAAATCAGACTTCTGAGTTAACGAAAAAAAAATACGGCCGTTTATGTCGGAAAAAAATACGTATATTTCGATACTCAAGAGAATCAAAGAAACCCGAATCCCGTTGACCTAGAATCCTGAAAGGCATAAATCAAGGTCTCATAGAACAAGTACAGGGAAAAATCTTAAAAATTTAATTTGCAATTCGGAAAAATCTTCGTAACACAATTCGGGAATTGATTTCATAGGTAAATTTGTACAGAATCCTCAGTGTGCGAGTCCGACTCGGACTTGCCCTTTTTATTTTAGTTACTTCCTTCCTTACTCAAGCCTGAAAAAAAATATTCTTAGTTAGTCGAAACGCATTATAAATTTAAAGTATCAATACTCTTTATACTAGCCATCGAAAATATTGACCAAAACAAAATAAAGAAATATCGTCATGTTTAAATGAATTTCCGTTTAATTTATATATATTTAGAGATAACTGGGACAGGAGTTTACCTAGGAAGTCTAAAAAGATTAAAATAAAAGTGTTACGTACCAAAAAAACAGCATACCAATGTTTCCCAAGTTCGTGACTTTGTTTTGATCAATTATGGTGTGATTTGCCATTTGTTATCTTTGGCAAAACTGTAATATATTAAATATTATTTTCCTTGCAGCTCGGTGAAATTTTTTATCACATTTCTGAAGATTTCAATTGAAAATTATAACAAAATAACATAATCAACAAACCGGTGTCAACATTTTATGACGTTTTGCATTTGACGGATGGCTGGGTTGGGTTGCTACTTAAAATCTTTAATGTTGTTTTCACTTTACGCCACGACGGTTCTTTTATCGCACAGACAATAGTAACTTTGTTGGCGTATCAGAAATCAGAAATGTTTGTTTTTAAATAGACTAATTACAGGCAATTTTGAATTGTCAAAATGTCGGTCAGTCAAATAAAGGAGAAGCTAAATTGCACGTTCATAAGCGTAGATCTGTATTTATGGAGAAGAAGGGCATGGAAGAAACTCCATGAACACTCTTTTAAATCATATTAGGTATGAGTTACAGCAGTAAGCTACTACTGAAGTCCAACATCTGAACACGAAATACCTTATTTGGAAATCGAAAGTAGAGAAAATACTTAGTCTTAATATATACGGTGGTACTTAACTTAATGTAAGAAAACTCATTAGAGAACAAAGGTGCTAATATCTTCTCTGCCTAATGTTTTATGTATTTTAATTTTAGCATAATTTAAAATACGCTTTCTAAAGACAACGTTTTTTGCAGGTGTGGTGTCATGGGGCAATGGTTGCGCAAGAGCAGGTTACCCAGGTGTTTATACCCGTGTCACTAACTACCTTGAATGGATACGCGAGAACACGCAAGACGGATGCTATTGCACCGATTAGACCCTATAAGAGTAGAGTGGACCCATCAGTGTCTCTCACTGGTGTGTAAATTACATGCATTTATTTCCTGCGATTTTAGATTAGTGAACTAGCGCCATCTATGTTGGATTCGATGAAAGAAAGTGGAGCTGTTGTAATGGTATTACAATAGATGGTGTTACAATTTAGTTTAGTTTCGTGCAGCCTTATTTTTCTTTAGTTTAGAATTATATTGTAAGTAATTTATAACCAAATATTTGGAGGAAATTACATGACGAATTTAGACTTGTATTTATTGAAAAACTATGAATTAAGCGTTTGAAAGAAAAAACATATTTATTTTAACTTATGATGATAACATCTTTTGAAATGTACAAAAATGCCGCTTTTAAGGTTTTATATTCATGTCTAGCGAAGTAGGTATTCACCATGGGATTATGTCGTAAGAGTATTGCCATAATTATATCATAATTAAACAGTTAAATCTGTCACTACTTTTTTATTTTATAATTTGTACGAATTTTAAACCAATAAAGTACCTCGAATCAGTAATAACTAGCATTTTATTTTTCAATAGATACTCAATACTTTATTGCATTCCATATGTACATAGATGGTATAAAAATATAGTATTTGTACAAACTTTATCAAGTTTTGGAGGTATGTATGAAAAAGGAAACCTCCGTTGAAAAGGGAGGATCCGGCACAGATGATTTCAGGCTGCTCTACATGTTCAAATCACGCAGAGAACTTTAATTGCTCGATGCCGGATTAGTTCTTATATGACACCATAGATGTCGCTCCCCTTTGGAGATTGGAGATCGATAGTTCTTGATGCGTTCCAGGCCAGTGGTTTAGTCCAGTGGGTTGGAACCGAATGCTGTATAGTTCTCGGTGAATCGAAACTGTCTACAGTGATGCCCTAGTGAGTCGAGGTGGTACTGTCCTAGTGAGTCGGGATGACGCTGACGCCCCATTGAGTCAGGGTGATGATATCTCAGTGAGTCGAAAAGATGCTGCAGGCTCTAGTAAGTCGGAGTAGTACTGTTGGCTCCAGTGAGTCGGAGCGGTGCTGTGCGAAGTAGGCTGTTGGCTTCGAACAGAAGAGGTTCTTCATGGCTCTTCATGTGACTGGCCGAAGGTGCGGTGTGCTTAGCCAAGGGTGATGACTAGGTATAACCAGGTGGGCATGCTGGTTGTCAGGATACTTTTTATAGCCGTGGGTGCTGGCTGTATGTCTCGTTGCTCAAAAGTTTGAGTACGAAGTAGATGCTGCACGAAGGCTCCATTGACGTTCTTTGGCAAGGGTCACCAGTTTGGTGGTATGCGGAACAGAGAGTAAAGAACCTCAGTTGAAAAGGGAGGATCCTCCGACCAGACGGGTGTTATGTCTAGTGGGCAGCTGGCCGGCAGATGATTTCGGGCTGTGTCTTCAAATTAAGCGGAGAATTGCAATATTAGTTCTTCGGTTTTTTTTTTATCTGTTATAAACTAGTACTTGACTGCGATCCCGCCTGATGGTAAGCAGTGATGCAATCGTTGATGGTGAGTCGCACTACTTTATTAAGAGCCTATTCACTCTAGCCTTGAAGACACCATGTGAAGCCATAGATGTCGCTACAAGTTAATTTAACCAAAACAAGAAATTTTCGTTACTATGGGCAGCTCCGGCGGGATCTAATAGCGTTTGGAGGCAGTCAGATGACAGTCGTGAGCGTCGTGACCCAGCGCTAGGTAGATACTTGACATTCGTGGCAGTAAGTCCCCTCTTTGAGGAATGATTCAGAGGCTCCAAGATAGATAGATTTATTCTTTATTGTATAGCAATATTAAAATTACAATAGGAACTTAAAATTTATAGGGTGTCACAATTGGCGGTCTTATAGTTAATTTTTTACAGACAATTAACCTTTCTGTCCACACTTTCCCACCAGACATGGGTATTTCGGGAGGTGCCTGCTTTGGATGTGGTGGCAAGAAACGCTCGGGTATTACCATTGTGCAAATCGCCCAGAGTTGAGGTGAAAGTCTACCCTGCTTGGGTGGACTCTGCACCACCGTGATCACCCGTGGAGGCAATTGACAGCAGTGATCTCTCGCGTCCAACTCTAGTTTAGGCCATGATGTGGAGTGAGAGGGAAGCAGTCACCTTTTTTTGCAAAGTGTAAATGGGAGAGAAGGAGGTAGCTGAAACCGTGAGGGAAAGGACATCCTTCCCCCAAACGAGCAATTACAAGCCATCTTAGGCGCGTGCTTGCGAAAAGCAAGCAATGGGTAGGACACATTGTTAAAAACAATCATATTTATTAAAATTGATTGCTTGATTGATAACATAAACAAGAAGTTTTATTGCTACCAGATGAGATGACACGGATAACTCAATGACCACTCGTTGACTATGTGACGTTTACTGGTTAACAACATGGCGTCAACCCGTGGACCACTTGACGATTATGACATTATGAATCACATTATGGTATGCAAATAAATGAAACGAAATGAAATATGTACTGGTTGACACGCAGCATACAACTGAGGACCACCTGTCGATAACAAGTGGACACCGGTGGTGCTGGTCGGGTGTCGGGTGATTCAAGATACATTTATCTATTTTGTAAAACATCCGATTGGTCTAATGAGCTTTAGAACCTAACATAAAAAATAATTTAAATATTATTATTTATATTTTAATATTTTTATTTTTTATGCATGTAATAAATCTTTAGAAGTTTTTAGTTGTGTGCGCATCACGCAAAATATACAAAATCGATGTAGATAACTTAAAATACTTTAAAATTGTGTTTAACTTCATATTTATTACTTAGGCTTTTTTTCAACACAATCGGTTGACTTAATTGAAAGATATACTATGTTCTTGGACTGTTTGGCGGTACGAAATTCGCTGGGTCAAGAAAGAATTTTCTAAAGCTCGGGGTGATTTCTAAGATGCTTAGGGGATGAAATGGAGACCAATGTTAATTTTTTTTTATACTTACTAGGCTTGCGTTTAACCACTGTCTCACCTGAAGGTGAGAGGGTGATCTCTGAATGTGATAATGTGGTCGACTATGGAGCTCGCTTATCTGGAAGTAACCTATTCACTCTTAACTTAAAGACCTATTATTATTTCTTGTTATATTACTTTTACAAGGATTCGCAGTTAGTTGAGTCTAGCTAATTGTGTAGCCCAAAATTTAGAGGAGATGTCAACGTAATGCCAAGACGATCAAGATGGTTGGTTTTCGGCATGGCTACGACCTACGACTGCGGCTTTCCTTTTCAGAAAATCTCCGCAGTCCTAGCGGGTATCGGCCCTGCTGGGCCCCTATGATTTGCTGACATCTCTTTGAGAAGAGCGTGGAACGCGATGGCTTGAGCTGGGTCGGGATGATTTATCGGATGGTCGACAGGCGAGCTACTTATTGCTCGCCGTCCGTGGCTGGAAGTCGGCTGACTACTACTGCTTAGATGAAGGAAGCGACTGCCTGACATTTTACTTCATTCCGGACCGTGGCCTGGACCAGGGTCCGGCGCGAGAGGTAACCGCTGCCGATCGTCTCCACGAGGATACGGCGATGCTCCACCCAAGCGGGGCACACCTTCACCGTATGCTCCAACATGTCCTCCAGGCGGTCCGCAAAACTATGACACCCGGGCGTTTCTTTCGCCTGAATCAAGTGCGGGAAACTCCTGAACTTACTATATCTTGCGAAGGACTTGCGTCATACAAAAGTTCGATTCGACTGACTTAGCCAGGGACTAGAAAGTTTTACTAACTTTTAAGTATGAAGCAAGTTTGATTATATTGGCCGAATTGGGAATTCGGGTAATATAATCAAACAGAAATCACCAGATCACCTTCTTCCAGACAAAATTACCTAAAAATGTTCAGTTCAGCTGCATCTAGTGAGAATGTGGCCACGCTCGGGCCCGAAACTTTCAACTAACTAAATACAAAAAAAACTTAAATGCAGAGCTTCTAGAGCTTGCTTTGGATCACCATACCTGTTGGTAAAGACGATGTAGTTAATATTGGAAAACATCCATAGAAATTATCAATTTACTTCTGAAAAAGAATTTTTTAAGGAGTCTGTATTTCCTGACGGCTAAAACCTGGGCAAGGTTCTAGCTGTTACAAAATACAGGATCCTGCAGGGAATCCTGTATGTAATAAGCTGTTTGCTCGACTATGGTTTTCCAAAACGTGTGCGTATCGTGGGGATGTCCGTCCACCACTTTCACTCTTGTCTATTAATAAGGTCAGGACCGGACCTCACTGGGTCACGAGGACGTCGCGTTATCCTAGCGTAGCTAAGCCAATATAACTACTGTTATTTGACTCTCTGAGTTTTTTTATTTTAAAAACCGATGTTTGCTGAATCGTCTATCAAGTAGTAGTTTGACAAAAATTTCGCCCGAGGAGGTCACACACTAAAAAAACACAGCACATTATTAAAAATAGCTCAAGTGTTATTCCAACAAAAATAATAGGCCACTTTCAATCGTGGAAAATTATAAACGTTTTTTTTTAAGGGCATTGACGTTTTTTTAAGAGGAAGAAGTTTGTTGTGATCTAGAAAGGAATTGCGTTTATTTATGGAAACGTTGACGACTTTCTTGTATTTGGTTTTACTTAATTTTGCTTAAGTAATATAAATGTTTTTAATTGAATCAAAATGGTGTTAATTTATCACATTTCTATAGACTTTATCTTGAACATATTTCGCTCTGGATTCTCTGAACTGCACATAAAATCGCCTTATCAGTGATGGTGTAAGATGCAAGACCTTATACCTCTGTGTCAATGACACGGCGGACTTGTAACATTTTCTTTTAAACAAATAATTAGGCAACATAATTTATTCGGGGGTCATTGAATTTCGTCGCCGTAATTAAGATTCGGCAATCTTTTAAGGTTCACATAATCGTATGCAATAATATCAACTCGATGGGAATGGGCCGAATATTGATTGGAATATGTTGCGACATAATTGCATTCAAAAATTATGCAAGTAATTAAGCCCTTGTCGTGCAGTTAATAAGGTTCAAAATGATAACTTGTTCGACGTCTGCCGGTCCGCGGTGTGAATGACCGCGGAGGTCATTGCCAAATAAAGCGCTCATTCGCACAGCCCTCGGAACGCTAAAATGACGCATCTCACTATTAGAATATTAACCAGAAAGTCTAATGTGTTATGATGATTTTACGGAAGACTCGCTACTCCACCATGGCTAGTGGGGAGTAACGGACAACTGTCCAAAACATTGGCACAAGTTTAAAAGTTTGAATTGTTGTTTTAATTTTGAATAAGTCGGTGCAACATTTTAAAGTCTCCGTACCCATAAAGTGCGTCGAGATCGAAGACATGACTTAGTGTATCAAAAACATTGAACCTTAAGCACATGCTACTTTCTAAAGAGAGTTAAAAATTTAAGTTACGGGGTCCAGTTAAATTGTGTGTTGTTTGAATTTAATTAATTTAAAAAATTATAACAATGTGGTGGTGTTACATGTTGTGTTTTCTATGTGCGTTGACCATCAGTTCGCCGCTCAATCTAAATAAGATATGTTAACTAACAGTACATAGTAAACTTATTTCTCTTTTAAATTTCAAACGGTGGTACCCCCCACGCTGTAATAGTGAGCGACATTTTTTGTAAATAGGTGCTGTCATGTTTCTAATGTCTTATTTACATAATGTACTACCTGCTGTCATGCGCGGTTACGCATACTAAGTGATTCATTCTGTATTTATATTTTAGAATGAATATATATAATTTATTGGGCAAGGGTATGAACTTACGATTTGTTTGTTTGTTTTTGTTAGGAAAATTAAATGTAGTCTAGTTTCACAATTTTAACATGTAGTAAAAATAGGACAGTTGATATACATAGGCGAGCTTAACCCACAACTGGGTTTTCTTACAGCAAACCAGTAAAATATAATACAATTTTGCATTTGAGGAACTTTAAATGTACAACAAAAAATTAATCATATAAATTGAGTTCAACTTAAAACTAAAAATATACTAAACAGTACCGCACACTATTTATAAACATAATACATATAGCAGTCTAGTTTCATTTTCAAATGGTTGAGATGAAAGACTCAATAGAAACTGCCATGACTAAAGTAGTTTACCCATATCACAGGTATTCTTCTATTTCGGACATCAGTCTCTCACAAATGTTTATATTATTTAGATTAAGTATTCTTGTTCACCATATTTCATTTGTGTTATGAGAAATTTTATTTATAATTAGAAATTTTATAGTTGACATAGTCGAAAGGTATAACTGCTAAAAATGCTACATCATATTATAAACTTCGCGAGACTTCATGCAACACAAAACTGCAAAGGTGGACTTAATGCCTTAGGCATTCGCTACCACTCAAGGGTGGTGGTGAGCCTATGGTCTCTAAATATATTTAACCTAAGTTCTAAGTATACAATATATACATATAAAAAGGATTTTCTGCTAGGTGTAAAAGTCTCTAAAATAACTATTTAGTAATAGTTCTTTCCCGCGGTTTCGCTGGCGTGAAAGTATGAGATTATCTCAAGGGGGATAAAAAGCGTTATTCTATTCAATGTCCTATTCCAGGCCATGGTCAAAGCCTGTGCCAAAATTCATCCAAACCCGTTCAGCAGTTTGAGCGTGTAGGAGTGACAAACACACACTCGCATACCTACATACAAACTTTCGGATTTATAATATTTACCTACATGACTTAAGTAAATATTAGGTAGTTCCAAAAATGATATCACGATTTTTCGGAAGAGTCAAGCAAAAATGTACATATACATCACAAATTTTTAATTAGTACAAAAACTTAAAGGGCTTATTAGAAAAGGAATTGTTATTAGGGTGTAATTTATCTATAGTATGTATGTATTTAGAAATATATAAGTATGTTTATCAGTTGTCTAGTACCCATAACAAAAGCTCTGCTTAGCTTGGGACTAGACGGCGCTGTGTGATAGTTGTGAAATATTATAAAATATTATATTATATTATATTATATTATATTATATTATATTATATTATATTATATTATATTATATTATATTATATTATATTATATTATATTATATTATATTATATTATATTATATTATATTATATTATATTATATTATATTATATTATATTATATTATATTATATTATATTATATTATATTATATTATATTATAGTATATTATATTATATTATATTCGTCTTAGTCTCAATAAATAATGTTCATAAACAGCAAACTTATCAGTATTTGTTTGTATCCTAGAATTTCACTCAATTTGTGGAAATATTGTCAGTTGGCAGTGTGGGAATATGAATGAATATATTATTATATATGAATATATATGAATATATATATATATATACATATATATATATATATGTAAAAATACTGCGCGATGTATTTTCTAGTAGCAATTGTTATAAATGATAGATTCTATTATGAATTTACCAACATTTTTTATTAGTTTTGACTACAAAAATATTAGTAACTAACGGGTCCGAATAGAGCCTACTAAGACTACTAATAAAAAATAGGGGTATTTAATTACCTTTTTTGACTATCTTGTCTCTACTGTATAATAATTTCTATATAAAGGTCTGATTACCTAGTATAAGGACCAGGGTCACATTGATGTTTGTTTTAAGTGAGAGAGAGAGAGAATAAAAGATATGTTGAACTACACTAGAATCGACTCCTATATCGTGGCTGCATTGACAAACATGTAAAGTCACATATAAAAGACATCCAAACCCGGGACACATAACTGTAAGTCATAGAAATATTCGTTCCGTGCGAGAATCGAACCAACACGCAACGCACGAGTCAATCGCTCAACCACTGCTCCAACCATGCCGTCGAAACACATTTCGGTTTATTCAGTTATATTCCCAGACATATAGAAACGCATTTCATTAGTTTCTATAGATCCACACACAAACAATTATGTGAAAATATTTTTTTTTTTACAATAACGAATTTTTTTTTAAATAAAGCGTAAATTTTGTAAATTACATATGTAAATTATATTTTTATTTTTTTGTGTTCAAAGGATGACCCCAGGATTTCTGAAGAAACTTTGCGTGGACCAGGACGCTATGCTAAAAAGGAGTTACTGCCGTGTGAAGATTGTGGTAAAGTGGCTACATTGTCTACTTTGTCTTTTATTACAACATTTGGTGAACCTAAGACCCCACAAGAGATGAGATTTTTTTTTGGAGTTACTTGAATTAGAGAGAAGTATCAAAATTGATTCACTTTTTTCTCCGTTTCCTGTTTTAGGTCTTGTTTTTTTCCCTTGAATAAACTTGCATATCCTTAGAGGGAATCAAAATTCAGAATAAACGTACAGGAGATAAGTTGGGACATCTCTCAACTCATCCCCTGGACACATGCCTAACACACTGGATAGCGAATATATCTCAGAACACGTTACAAATTATAAATACTCGTAGATATAGAGAAAATATACTCAATACTCAATACTTTATTACATTCCATATTGTATACATAGGTAGTATAACATATTTTGAAGATCAATATGGACCCTGTCGGGCACAGTAAAGTTAGGAGAGAGGATGAATACTAAATTACAATGCATGGAATTTATTATTATTGACAGACTAATAGATGATATACGTTCATCGATTTTAATTTATTCTAACACTTTAAGACGTCAATACGAGGAATGGTCAAATGTGAAATTTGAAAATAAATAATCAATTTCAATTTTTGGGGACGTTGGGAATTAATGTATGAAAAATTATATATTTTAGGGAACTTGGAACTTGTGGAGACAGGCCCACAGAAAAAATGTGTACACACATCTGAGACCAACCCGACTTCGTGAGATCGAATGAATAATTGTATACACCAACTATACTATACTAGCTTTTGCCCGCGGCTTCGCTCCCGCTCTACCCTACTCCACCCTACTTTACCCTACTCTACCTTACTCTACCCTACACTACCCTACTCTACCCTAAACTACCCTAATTTTCATTTTTTTCCATAAGAACCTTCTCCTCACAATAACAAACAACAAAAAAAGAATTAGCGAAATCGGTTCAGCTGTTCTTGAGATTTGCGCTTAGCAACACATTTAGCGATTCATTTTTATTATATTATAGATATACGCTAGAATATACCAGAATATTTGACAGTCGTAAAGTAGCCAATAATTTTGTATTTCCTTATTGTAGGTATCAACCTACAATAAAGAAAATAAACTAACAAGTCATCCAATTTCGTTGTAATTCAGATTTGGGTTGTAGAATCGAGGACTGTCGGATCGGACTGTTGTTCTGTGTAAATATTGGTACCTATTCGTTGAAAAAAAGGATGGCACGTGATGATTTTAGATAATCAAAATCACATGAAAATTTAATAATATTATCAACGATTCGCTTATTGTTTGTTAAATTGTGAAGATTGACACAAGATAATACTCAAGAATTTCACGTTAAACCTTATGAATCTTTACAAGAAAAAAAAAATGTTTGCATAAAACTTTAGGATCTACCTACTTTGTTGTTATTTCGTATTAAAATTTACTAAATAAATACTTTTGCATCTTTTCAAGCTTCAAGTATTTTCGTATTAACGGTGTAAAAATATAAAATAAGTACTTCAAAGTATCTTTTTCGCACAAGGATAAAACATAACGTCTCAAGAGAGTACTTGAGACTGTTAGGTATATATTTACTTAGGTAGGTACTTGTAAACGAAGTGTAAACCTTAATAGCAGGTTCAATGTACGTTGATGAAGCGATTCTTGGAACAACCTGCACATGATGTCTTTATCAACAGTTAGTCATTTAATCACTCGTCACAGCCAAAGTTGTTTTATCCCCATCTCAGCATTTGCTTTCGGGTTGAGTTGCTCGCCGTCTCACCATCCGACTGTCTGGTAAGGGGTGCTATTCTCTAAGAAAGCGCAGCGCTGGCACAGCGACGAGTCGTCAGCGCAGTACATTGAATTAACAACCCAATTCCCCTTTACATTGGATTGTTAATTCAATGTATTGCGCTCACGACTCGTCGCTGTGCCAGCGCTGCGCTTTCTTAGAGAATAGCACCCAAGGACTAAGACCGGGTCTACGGGCGCCTTATGGTTTATGTAGGCCTCAAATAGACGTCAGCAAGATTAGCGGGGACACTTCAGGCCTGCCAGGGTTGCGGATTGTTCGAACGAGTTACCGTGGCCCTCGCAAAATGGCATCTGTATCTTCAGAAAGGACACTATGGGTTTTAGTCAGTCAAAATCTAACATTCCCTTGCATGGAGCGCACGATTTTACCCAGAGCACGAGAAGTCAATTGAAGATTGCCCTAGTAAGAATTTAGATTTTTTCTGCGACTTCTGCAGAATAGTGAGAATAAAAATAGAGTCCGACAAGCGAGATTGCAGATTTGATGATTTTTTAACTACAAAAAAAAATATGGTGCCAAACCACATTTTTTTTTGTGGGACTAATTAAACTTCTCTCGTTTTGGGTGGAGTGACAGGGAAACTCATATTTTCGCTAACTGAATCCCATCTATGCTTTTTCTGTTGGCCTTTGCATTCTAGGGCAGCGGTAACTCTTTCAAACCATCCCGCAGCCCATGGTAGGTAACCTTTGTAACTCTGACATTTAACATACGTTGAACCCTCCGTATGCTAAAAATGTATGCCTTTTATCAAGTTTGAAAGTGCATTTAAAAGTATGCGTAACAGGGTGTAGAGACCCGCAAACGCCCGAAGAAGAGAGGGTAATAGCACCAGACGGATATTGTGTCTGATCCAGACAACCGCCTGATAGTTGATTTCGGACATTTGTATAAGTTTAATCACTCGGAGAACTCTGTTACTGCGATGCAGGATTACGAACTTTTAGTTCCTATGTAGCGTCATAGATGTCGCTACAGTGGACTTCGGTAATTACTTCTTTTCTAGCCATTTAATCCTTAACACCTTTACTGGTTTCTTTGGTTGTATCCTCCTCCTCTTATAGTCAATACAATCGTACATAAGACTTTCCTTGCGTATTTCGCTTGATCCTCTGCAACAGACATTTATACCATGCCTGCTTGCCAGCATGCATAGTTCTTAGTCTGTTTATTCGCGTAACTCCACGCATTTTTACTGGACCCTCTTGGTGGATTAGGTCCTATTCTAGCTCCTAAAGAGGAGGTTTGAGTTCTAGCTGTGGGAACAATTTAATTTTGATTATGATATGCTATATTATAAACTATTTTATAAAATAAGAATGAATTACGTTAGTTTTATTATGTCAGGCTGTGGCGAACGCAACGAAGAGGGGCGGGTGGTTGGCGGAACAGAGTCCAACGTGAACGCGTTTCCCTGGTTGGGTCGCTTGATTTATGAGAAGGCTTTCGGATGTGCTGCTTCGCTCATCAACGACAAATTCGTCATCTCAGCCGCTCACTGTGTCAAAGGGTAAGGCTTTAAGGGTCAAATTTTATACATATCTATTTCGAAGTATCTGTTAATCTCCTGTAGGGACACTTAATTTTATTCTATCAAGTTTAAGCACTCAGTTTCACATACAATAATTTTGTTGACTGGTTAATCTCTATCTATATTTTTTTTCTGTATTTGTATATGCAGATATACCTTACAAGTCTCATTTTTCAACTGGTCTAACTTTGAATTCATATCTAAAAATATGATAAATTCTTCATTTGATTTATTTCTTTCTGGACAATTATTGAAATAATTGTCTCGCTTATTTCTTTTGGCTCTTTCTTTTTCTAATGCAGTTCGATCCGTGAGATTCTTGGCTATATCAGTTATCCTCTTTCTTTCAGATTCATGTGGTTCTTATTCCGAGTTAAATTCGGTGAACACAATCGGTGTTTGCAGAATGAGGAGGCGGAGGCTCGCCGTGTGGTGAAGATTATTGCTCATAGCTTTACACTGAGTGATCTTAGCAATGACATCGCGTTGCTGAAGCTTAACAAACCTGTTGAATATAACCATGCCATTAGACCTGTATGTTTACCGAAGAATGATGGTAAGAGCATTATGAATATTAGGAAGATGACATCTGAATAAAAAAAATATGCTAAACGTTAATACAAGCTCTTCATCTTTTCTCATTGTTGACTCGAACATAGAGAATAAAGATAGAAAAAAAAAAGAAAATGAAGACAATAAAATTTTTTTCAATCATGAAGAGTAATGTTTGAATCATCATGATGAAAGGACTTTGCATTAGCCGTAAACAACTTACATGATGCTACTGTTTTGGGATTCGTACCTAAACATGAAGAACGCAAATTATTTGCCTCCATTAAGTTCCCTTACCTGCATTATAAAAGTATCATAAAATAAATACCGCCTAATCGTAAGGGACGTGGTTCGCGAGAAAAAAACAAAGATTATGATCGCTTCGGGTTTCAAGCCTTTATCGGATTCCAATAAATCTGAAGAAACCGGTGTAGTTCACGTGCCCTGTTTTATTGCAAATTATTTAAAGGTACAAAATCAGTACTTTTATAGCTTAATATTGTACGGTACATTTTTAAGGCACTTTCAATTCGCTTTTACGATTTTGCGTCATTGTTGAACCCAGTTATATGATGTTATAATAAATTTAAATGACGAGTAAGGGCATAAATAAATTATCCTTTTCATAAAATTTTCATAGTAATGGGTGAATTTGACGTTACATTATTATAAAAAATGTTTATAATTCCATTGCTCTTAGGGCTAAAACGCCTAGGCACATTACACGAAAAGGAACACCAATTTATTTATTGACTCTAGAAAACCTATTATTATTATTATATACTAGCTGATTGGGCGAACTTTGTACAATCTAATAGTCAATGAATGTAGTAGGTATATCTTTCGATATAGTCAACCGATTGCGATGAAACAAAACCTAAGTAATATATCAAGTTACACACAGTTTTAATGTAAAAAGTTATCTACATCAATTTCGCACATTTAACGTGATGCGCGCACAACTAAAAACTTCTATAGATTTATTATATATATAGATTTACTAGCCTGTTAAATCCTACTGCAGGGCAAAGATCTCTCTACCATTTTTCTACTCTTCTCTGTCTTTGGCTTCATCTGACCATTCCTTTAGGAGTTCAACTCATCACGCCTAGAAACCTGCACCCTTAACCTGCTGACTTGCAGATAGCGTCTACACTGGAACAACAGCTTTAGTGGCCGGGTGGGGAGCGATGAACGAAACTGGCAAGTGGTCCTGCACGGTCTTGGAGGCCGAGCTGCCGGTGCTGAGCAACGAGGCCTGTCGCAACACCAACTACAACGCCACTAAGATCAAGGATGTCATGATGTGCGCGGGATTCCCCGAGACGGCGCATAAAGATGCTTGTACCGTGAGTTTGAAATGGTGTCTTTAAGTTTGACTAGATTTTGTTCGCAGCTTCGATCGCGTACATAAAATATTAGCCTATGTCACTCAGAAATAAAACAGCTTTCTATAGATGAAAAAAATTTAGCAATCGGATCAGTACTTTCAGAGATTATCTCCTATAAAAAAATCTTTACTTCTTTTGAACTCTTTCTTATAAGATGTACGCTATATCTTTGTAAGCTGATGACACGCTGCTATTTCATGTATCATGTAGGTATATTTAGCAATTAGCAATTTGCCATGCTGTATAGGCTTTTTGACATTTTCATGTATATTTTTACCAGGTGGTAAAAATATACATGAAAATGTTTTTCTTATTTAAGCAAACAGTCTTCACCTTAATTGTTTCTGTAATACAAACGAGTGCAGTGAAATAGATGAAGTTTATTTTTTTTAAACGTACTAGACAGTAACTACTTAAATATCTAACCGATCTTATTTGTCTTATTTTCAGGGTGATAGTGGAGGTCCTTTGGTAGCAGAAAATGAAGAGCACATGTATGACCTTATAGGTAAGTTCATAACTTAAATTAGGTACGTGACTATAGAGGGTTATTTGTAAAACACTGGCAACCCCAAAGGACTATTAGAAGGGCTATATTACTATTTTTTTTTCCATAGCTTATTAAAATTATCATATTTTAGTTCATCAGATTTTCATACAAAAATTATAATTTTTAAATATAGAACGTTCTAAATACTACGAAGTCTATGGGAAGCACGCGATAGTACATACAATAACGGAAGAGAGAGGGGATTGTGCGCAAGAAGCGTAAGTGGGCACAGCTAAACACAGGGTTGAAATGTGTTTGAAGGTTTGAAAATCTTGAAGGTATGTTTTTGGTTAATGTATTATGTTTTGTAAAAAGTCATAGAACAAAAGTTGTTGTTTATGATGTCAATAATACAGTCCTGCAAGATTGTTAGTGTTTTACAAATAACCCTGTATACACTCATATACTAGCTTCTGTCAGCGGTTTCACCTTCGTGGAACTAGAAAATATATAGCCTACATAACTTAGTTATAAAGTAGCATTCTACTGGCGAAAGAATTTTTGAAATCGATCCCGTAGTTTTTGAGTTTATTCATTACAAACAAAAAACACACCCGCGTTCGGTACTCGACATTGGAAAAAAAAATAGCCAGAGAGCACCTCATAACGATTCTTTTTTTTATTATAATCTCAAACACAGTTAGAGTACATTAATTTATCTTCTGGCTTCGTCATCTGATCTGATGTTCGATACATCTCCTCCCCCTTTTCCTTCAGCTAGTCATCGACTACACGTATAAACAAAGCAATTTTACTTGTTACGACTGCTGTGATCCTATGAAGAGTTCTATGCCATATCTTTAAAGTTCATGATCAGATCATAAGAATATTTCAGTGGGACTAACTTGGAAGCATAGCCCTTCAATAAAAAAAATAGTTTTCAAAATTGGTCCACAATTTTATTGACCGAGATATCGGTGAACATACATAAAAAAAAAACATACACACAGCCGATTATAGAACCTTCTCCTTTTCGAAATCGGTTAAAAAAGAAAGTGTGCTTTAAAAATATATGTTCAAAATTTACCAACCATTAAATTATAATTTTCAGGTGTAGTGTCATGGGGATATGGATGTGCGAGGAAAGGCTATCCTGGAGTATACACAAGAGTAACAAAGTACTTAGATTGGATCAGAGACAACACTAGAGAAGGATGTTACTGCAAATACTAAAATAATTTTAAGCTTTAAACTTATAAGAACTTACTAAAATGATTTTTGATATAAACTAGAATAAAAAAATCAGATTTCGAAGTATACTTGGAAATCATGCGAATTTTAGTTTTGATGCAGGGGTCGTACGTAATTGTATCATCAGATGATTAGATGTCTTATTTTGTATAGTCATATAGCAAGATTAAATGTCAAAAAGGTTACAAAAAATAATGTGGATTACGAAACATCAAACAGGAACACGAGATCATTAGACAAAAACATTCTACAGTAGGGTCCTGACTGACTTTTGAATTTTTGTAATTCCTTTGCTTGAAATTGCATAATTTCGGCTACGTCTACACAAAATAATAAATTCTTCCCAAATCTTTAGTATAAGTTACTGTCAGTGACTGTGACAGAGAAATGCAATAAATTTTATATTTTAGGATAAAGCAGTTTCATTTACGTGATTCCATCTTCTAAAAATTAATTATTACAAGACCGTTACGGTTGTATATTAGCTTCGTCCACTTCATCAAATATTCGTTTATGGTTTTTACTATCAGAATGGTTCTTTGAATACTTAATTATTACTTTGTTGTTATAGCGCAAGAACCGTTCTTCATTGAGTCATATTTTTTTGTTTCTTTTTGTCAGAGGTGTGGTAATGTTATCATGACATCATCTCCATCGTTTAGTACGTGCGTGTGCGCAAGTAACGGTTTTTTCATATTCTTAGCTGTATCGATACTTTATAGAGAAATAATTTATACCTAACAAAGTCGGATTATTGTATCGTTATCTGACTTTTTGAAAATATTGTCAGCTTTGTAATCCTTTGCATCTTTAAAAAGACTTCTTATTAGAATGTTTGATGTGAACGCGCAATGTATACACACATTTCACTTTGGAACAGTTTCCGTCCATGAAATCGTCTATGCCTATAGGTATGATTTCTTAGTACCTATACATTGAATGGCACAAGTTCAAGTTTATGGCGCTAGTTCGATGGAGTGCAACGTCCCCATTCCTGTCTACAGCATCCCGTTGTGTTATCTGCACGTCTAGCCTGGTTTTGCCAATATCTGTGCAGAATACGAAATAGAAATATTTCGTGAATTAAAAGGGTATCTTCAGCATGTGGAAGTTAATATCAGTGGTCATAATAATATGTGTGTGCGCGACGTTTGTGGTAAGTCGGAATCAAACAATTTTACTTTACTAGGTCATCATTGCAAGAGTAAAAAACTTGCACAACCTGATAGCCTTTACGGTTCCGGTGTACGTGAAAATTCAAAAGTTCATTTATGATAATAAAATATTTAATTAGACATTTTTGTCGATAGAAACAGTTAAAGTAAAAGTGAAATTATTCAAGGTGGGAGCAGATAATGATACTGAACCTGCAACTGAGCCAATGCCTGATGCGGAAGACTATGGACGAAAGTGTAGCTGTCGTAAGTAATGATTTTAAACTAATTTGACTATCGTCAGCGTCTATACTTTTTCTAAGCACGTAATCCAGGAAACTGCAAATTAGGTAAACATTTCATTCTAACAGTTAAATGACCACAACAATTATTAGCTGATTAAATTTTAAGAAAAGTTTCCCTGTATTTGTTTATAAAAAAAAAAGTTAAATAAAAAGTAAATAAAATACATGCTATAATTAATAAATTTTCCTGGTTCTAAGAATTATGGCTCGGCCGGATGCTTATAAACTTCTAACCACAAAGTACACAATAAACAACTTTTGCTTGCGATTTCATATCTGAGTCAAAGTACTTTTTTAACTAAATGAGCCATTCCATGTCATTTAGCCATTCTATATCCTTTTTTGTATCCCTAACAAGGGGCATGCCAAATTTTATGACGACCAGTCAAGTACTAAAGGCGTAAAAGTATAAAAAACTTAAATCAATTACATTTATTATAATAAAAAAAAAGTTAAGCAGATACTTGCCGTATCTAAGGCCAATTCTGGCTAGACTAGCCTATTCTTATTTTTTATTCATTCATAAAAAATAAAAAGATCTCGGTTGTACAATTTTGTACTTGAAATATCCCCCATAAAGAACCTTAATTTTACAAATCTCAACACTGATTAGCAACTCTCCTGTAGAGAATTTAAATTTAAAAACTTCATAATCAACTGAATTCGCTTAACCAGTCAGAGATTTTTATTCCCTATTCCGACGATTTTTCGCCCCTTACTGCCAGTACTCCCTGCAGGTTGTGGGGAACGCAACGAAGCTTCCCGTATAGTTGGTGGTGTGGAGACGGCAGTGAACGAGTTCCCCTGGGTGGCTCGGCTGTCCTACCACAACAAGTTCTACTGCGGGGGCTCTCTCATCAATGACAGATATGTGCTCACTGCCGCGCATTGTGTTAAAACGTACGTACAATTTTGTATTAGATAGAATTCGTTAATAAGTGCTCTATTAAAATTACCATCTGATTCCCGCGACCATTGGGTCATCGGTCTACCTTATGTGAGGGCTTCTAACGCTGCACCTTCCGGTACGTGGTCGTTACTCTAGAACCTGTCGTGCCCATCAGCCATCTTTCAGCATCAGCAAGCGACGTGCCCTGCCCACTGCCACTTTGGCGATTCTTCAGTCTATGTCGGTAACTTTGATTTTCCTGCGGATATCTTCCCTCTGTACTTACTATCAGGTTATTTAATGCTTGTTTTGTACGTTTGAGACCCACCCCAGCTTCTCATGCTTGTATTATACATCTAAACTTTCCAACACTTTGTCTATGGGTCAAAATCGCATGAAAATCCGTTTAGGGGTGTATACCTATATCAGGCGTGCGAGCGAGAAAGAGGGATAGAGTGTGTCAATTTTCAAACGGGTGTTTAAATATAAAACGACGAAATATTTGCTAAGTTTACGTACTCAGTGAAAACATGATAAATTCCTAAATATAAAAGCAATATATTTTGTAACGTAAATTGAATTGAATCGAATTGAATGAAATTGAATTATATTGTATTGTATTGAATTATTTGAACTAAATTGAATATAATATTGGTGTGTAATGACAATGTTTGCAATATACATAAATAATTTAATTTAACACGGGAGCTACGTCTGCGAACAAATTACTATACAGTTTGGCAGGAGAATATAATAATTATAAAAATTGTATAAAATACAATAAAGCATTTTATTATTATTTATTTATTATTATACACCATATTGCTCCCCCATTAACAGTTCAGGGAGAGATTGTGGCAGGGCTTTAGTACTTTTTAGTTTGTCGTGAATCGTTGTTTTTTAATAAGTATGTAATGTATATATGTGGGGATAGTTTTTTCATATTTACTAACCAGTTTATTTATTTATTTTAACTTCATGCAACATAAAGGTACAAAGGCGGACTTAATGCCTTAGGTGGTCAACCAAGGGTGGTGAAGAAATAACATGTTAGGTGCATAAAAAAAAAGAAAAGATTAATTAAAAAACAAGGGAACAAAAGTATTTATATATTAAACATACATATATATTCAATATAATATAAACGTACATATATACACAGTTAAATTTTAATCGTTTTAATCCCGTGGAGGGTCGATCCGACAATCCTTAAAGAAATTATTTTCGTACATGCATAAATTAATACGAGTTTAGAAAAAAAAGGTACTTAATTTTTTAATTTTATCTTTATAAATCGATAGTGTTTCATGTACTGGATTGACCCTCTCCGGGATTAAAATGATTAAAATTTAGCGGTGTACATATGAATAATATTATTTACATAAGGAAAATGTAAGGATTTTTGAGACGGCTCCGCTATTTGTGTAGAAAATAAAGCCGCAAATTCCGCTTAAATGCTTGCTTATTTTCCAGGTTCATGTGGTTCATGATCAAGGTCACCCTGGGCGAGCACGACCGCTGCAACACCACGCACCGGCCGGTCACTCGCTTCGTCGTCCAGCTGGTATCTCATAACTTCACTTTCACCAACTTTAGAGACGATATCGCGGTACTGAAGCTGAACAAGCCAGTACGGGTGACGGACACCGTGAAGCCAGTGTGCTTGCCGAAAAATGATGGTAGTATACTGAATTATCCAAGTATTACGTTGGTCACTTAAGGTTAATAGTCCCTTGAACATCTGGCCAGAATTAAATGGACACATACACATACATAAATGTATAGACACTCGTACTTTCACCAAGACGGCAGTACGAGTATCTGTGCATTCAATTCCTGCCAGCTAAGCCCGGCTAGTGCCCCGCTGACCTTTAATGACATTTTCTTTGTGAAATATTGATTGATTTACATATGCTGCGTACATTCTGAAAAACACTTAACCAACATTTTTTTAGGGTAAACATAAGTTTATAGTTCAAAACCGTTTAAAACAAATAGGGAAAACAAGGGATAAAATATCATATTTATTTTTTTGCCAAAAGTACTAGTCTTACGAAAAAATCATATGTTGTATATATATGAATCTTTCAAACCTATTGACAGCAGATATGCTGTTTAGATAGCAATATGATAACGCTATATTACACAATTTACACATTCAATCTCTACCGTCCGAGCAGTACTATCAATAGTGACTTTCTGAAGGCTACTTCTCGGCAACGGCTGAAGTCAATAGGTTTGAAAAAAAAAAAGTTTATTATAGATACATACGTATAAAATTATTAACATTTTTCGTTTGTTTTCCCTACTCTTCGGTCAGTTGGGAATCCCCAACTGTAATTTATTTAATAACGAACTACCGCTCGCTTTCTTGTGTTAATGTGAAATGCATTAATACCAAACCATAAAATACCATAAACTATTTAATAGTTTGAATAGTCGAATCGTGCTAATTTAATATTTTAAATACATAGCGGTTTTATTTTATTATTGGTATGAAAAGATATTCGTTAGCCAACGAAATATAAGAATAATTCAAAGCAACAGGATATGTATTTGGTAGCTACCAATTTATGACAAATTTTGAGCAGTGGTGGCCGAGTGGTAACGGCCCCGTCTTACGAGTTGTAGGTTGCGGGTTCAAACCCAGTCAGGTGCATTACTTTGTGCAATTTTTTTCATCACTACTGCTCTCAAAACGGTGAAGGATACCATGGTGAGGAAACCGGCGTGTCTTAGAACCAAAAATTCGAAGACAAGTGACATTCACTAACCCGCAGTGGGCCTGCGTGGAGGATTACGGCCCATTCCCTCTCCTAGAGAGGCGGCCTGAGTCCCAGCAGTGGAAACATTGAAAAGGCTGATGATGATGAAATTATGACTGTCTTCACAACCCACTGTTTTATTTCATAGATAAGGTATACACTGGAGTCAAGGCAATAGCGGCTGGCTGGGGCACAGTGGCTGAGGGTAAGAACCACTCCTGCTACCTCCAGGAGGTGGAGCTGCCCATCTTAAGCAATGAGGCTTGCAAGAATGCCAAGTATACGCCCAACATGATCGGTGATGGCATGCTCTGTGCTGGATACCCTGATAAAGGGAACAAGGATACTTGTCAGGTTAGTTTTATAGATAAGTTCGAGCATGCTATAGTTAAACTAAAGTATTATGAGGTCATAATACTTTGGTTTGACTATTTTTTTTTAAATTATTGATTTGTTTATCCTTTTTTCAAATTCCTCCGAAAATTGGCCTACGATTGTTCAAGATACTTGTATTTTATTCTTCAAGCAGTTTTCATCAGCGTTTTGCAGCGTGCGCTTTCTCCCACTTCTTGTAGACCTTATTTTCAATATTTAAAGACTACTTGAAGAGGCCACATTGCTCGTAGAACAGATGACCGTTGGGGCCGAAAGGTTCTGAAGTGGCGATCGCGTACCGGAAGACCCAGCGTTGGAAAGCCTCCCACAAGGTGGACCGATGACCTAGTAAAGGTTGCGGGAATCCGATGGATGCGGGACGCACAGGATCGTTAATTGAGGCGACACTTGGGGGAGGCCTATGTCCAACAGAGGACGTCTATAGGCTGAAATGATGATGATGAAGAGGTTTGAATAAATTTTCTACAAATAGAACGCGTAATATTTTATAATCTATCAGCCGATACACGTCCATTGTTGGACATAGGCCTCCCCCAAGCGTCGCCACATCGAACGTTCCTGTGCGTCCCGCATCCATCGGTTTCCCGCTACCTTTGCCATACCGCTACCGTCGCTACCTTCATTTTATAATCTATGCTGACGCGTAACAACGCGCGAATGGCGGCGTTCGCTTGGTGTTGACCAGGATCTGATGGTTGATTTTAATTTACAGGGCGACAGCGGTGGTCCACTTTCAGCTGAAAGGAGTGACAAGCGACACGAGCAATTAGGTGAGTACTTTTAGTCAAGTCAATCTAATGCGGAGAAAGCTCTAGAGAATCCTTGTAGAAATAACAAGTTTTATATTTTTCGTCTGACCTGCATTATTTTAAACTAGCTTTTGCCCACGATTTCATTCGTGAAGTTGAAGTTGAAGCGATGTAAAAAGTAGTCCAAGTCCTTTCTTGGGGTTCAAGCTTACTCAGTACCAAATCTTATTAAAATGAGTTCTGTATTTTAACCGTAATATAATAATAATATTCCACAAATATCACACACCACCGTCTAGTCTCAAGCTAAGCAGAGCTTGTGTTATGAGTACTAGACAACTGATAAACTTAGATACTTATATATTTCTAAATACATACATATTATAGATAAATTACACCCAGACACAGAACAAATGATCATGCTCATCCCAAAACATTTGCCCTGGGTGGGAATCAAACCCACGCCCTCCAGCACAGCAGTCAGGGCCACTAACCATTAGACCAACAGGCCAGTCAACCGTGAAAGCCTAGCAGGTCAGACAAGCTACTTTCACATTTATAAGATCTATGGATTGAAATATCTCTATTCCTGTAACTTATTCACATTTTCTATGATATCGGAATCCTTTTCTATTGAGTTTTGTATAAAAAATTGTACTCTCTTCTTCTTGCGTTTTTTTTTTTATTCTGTACTGTCACCCGTCACACTGTCACTAACTCCCTTTTCTTTGATATCATTTCTCAAACAGTCTCTCCATCAATCTACATCATAGTCAGAACTCTTTTAGTAAGATGCGTTTAAAAATTACGTTTATAAATTTAAATTTTATTAATTTGTTTTCAGGAGTAGTATCTTGGGGCATCGGTTGTGGTCGTCCCGGCTATCCAGGGGTTTACACCCGCGTCACCAAGTATCTGGACTGGATACGGAACATCGCCAACACTGGATGTTTTTGTATTGACTGATCTTAAATATTTTTGCATTCCGTAGTTATTTTACAAGAGTTATGTTTCTAACGTTTAGTTATAGTGATTTTATTTTATCGATATTTATTGCTAATACATTTCGTTTATGAAAAATAAGTTTACATTATTGTTTACAATAAAAATCATCTGCAACCTTTTTATTGTAATAAGTTTCAAGCCTTGCAGGTAATGTCTCAGTCTTTTTGGTTTAGTCCACTCTCGGCCCCTCGACCCCCAATAAATAATATGTCCTCTGGACCCCTGACCATAGTGGATTTAATTTTTTAGCCAACTTTTAGTTTTCTCTCGACAAGTACACTAGTTATGTATTATGTTTAAACATCAGTCTACCCTACAGTTTATACAAGGAGAGTATAAATGGCGAGAGTTGTCGTGCGGTGTCCTGATGGGATAAGTAGTATCCCATCAAGACACCGCACGACAACTCTGGGCACTAAGATCGCCCTTGGCGATCGCATATCCGTGGCCTCCCCAGTGGAGCCTATGTCACGCTGACAATAGCTGGTCCTGGTACAAGGAGAGTCGGACCAGGCGGCGGCCGAACTAGCAACACGCGGGGTTGCGACAGTTGTGAAGGGGATCCGAAAGTTGGGACTCGAGGTGGCAATGTATAAGTTTGAGGCCACGTGCTTTCATGGCCGTCAGAATGCGCTACCACCGGGTATTCAAATAATGGTACCCGGCAGCCAAGCTAAACGCGTGCCAGAGGGTCATGCTCGTTCATGAGGATGGTGCGGGGAAACCATACAGTTTCCCGTGAAACTTTGACCCGTTACCAGCTTGCCTTTGTGGGATTTAGAGGCAACATTCACACATTGTACAATGCACGACTTGCGCATGGTGTTGCAATGCCGGCCGAACGAAACTCCTCGAAAGTCGCAGCATGGCGGACATCATTCCTGCATGAACTCATGGCGATATGGTGAGAGCGACTGTCGACACTTAGGCTTAAGCACGCCACAATGATGGCGGTAAGTCCTCTTTGAAAAGTGGCTAGAGGGGCGCCTCGGCGTCCTCGCCTTCCACATAACACAGGTCTTCCCCAGACAAGAAAATGCTGTCCATGGCCCTCTATGGGGCGCCGGTGTGGGCGCCGTCGCTGAAAAAGCAACCGGCGGCCATACTGAACGCCTGCCAGAGGGTCATGGCAATAAGGATGGTGCGGGGATACTGCACGGTCTCCCGCGAAGCGGCGAGCCTTCTGGCTGGCCTACCACCGTGGGATCTGGAGGCAACAGTCCTTGCACACATGCACGATATGCGCGTGGAGATGCAACGCCGGGGTGAAAGTCCACTGCCGCGACAGGTTGCGGCATGGCGGACAGAGCTCCGGCGGGATCTCATGGTGAAATGGCGTCAACGACTATCGCAACCCAGTGCTGGGCACGCCACAATCATGGCGGTAAGTCCCCTCTTTGAGGCGTGGCTGGAAAGGCCTCACGGCGTACTTACCTTCCGCATGACGCAGGTCCTCACCGGACATGGTTCGTTCGGGAGTTTCCTGCACCGGATTCATGCGGAAGTGACGCCCGGGTGTCGCCACTGTGCGGAACGCCCGGAGGACACGGTGGAGCACACAGTCGAGGTGTGCCCTGCTTGGGCGGAGCATCGCCGTGCCCTCGTGGGGGCGATCGGCGGCGGAGACCTCTCGCGCCGGGCCTTGGTTGAGGCCATGGTCCGGAGCGAGGAGGAGTGGCAGGCGGTCGCCGACTTCTGCGAAGCAGTAATGCTTGCAAAGGAGGAGGCCGAACGCATCAGGCAACGGCGTTATCGCCGCCGCCGTCGCCGGGATTCTGATCCCGATTTCCGGCCAACGTAGACGCGGGCTTGCGGACAGTGAGCAATGGGTAGCTCGCTGTCCGGCCGTCCGGTAACTGTCCGGACCAAGCCCAAGTCGTCGACGGCGCGCACTGTTCCCGCGCGCCTCAAGGAGTTGTCAGCAACAGCAGGGACCCCAGCCGGGTCGAAGCCTACTGGGGCCAGGGTTATCCGAAAGGGCGCTCGAGCCCCGGTATGAAGGCTAGAAGGAACGGGGTGGGTCTTTTAGTCAGTAAGAGTCTGACACTATCTTCCGCTCCGCCCAAGGGCGGGGGATGTCAATGCATGATTTTTCCCACCATAAAAAAAAAAAAAGACAAGAAAATGCTCGAGTGTCGCCATTGTGGGGATCGTCCGAAAAACACAGTGGGCCATACAATAGTGGTGTGCCCCGCTTGAGCGGAGTAGCACCGTGTTCTCATGGAGGCGATCGGCGGCGACGACCTCTTGAGTTAGAGGGTATGCAATGCAGCCGCTTCCTGTGAAGCAGTAATAATAGCGAAGGAGAAGGCCGCACGCATGAGGAAGAATACATTCTCATTCTCCACACACCGCAACACGAGACGCCCTGGGCATCGGTAATCGTACGGTGATCCACAGCCACCGTATACGACGAGCAAAGGGTTGCTCACTGTGCGATTGTCCGGTAACCATAGCGTAAGGTTCCCTACGCGTCTAAAAGAGAAAGGTCAACAAAACCGCAGGGGCCCATCAGGGCCGATCCCCGCTAGGGCCATGAGGAATTTCTGAAAAAGAAACATTCCTAGGTTTCACTAGAACGCAAAGACCAACAGAAAGACGCAGGCGTGGTTGTTCAGTAAAAGTCTGATAGGCCCTCTTGCTCTACCCTAGGGCGATAATTGTTCTCATTCATATTTTATTATTTTTAATATCAATTCCTGAATTGTGTCTATGTTTTGGTCTTGACTGTACCAAAATATGAATTTCGAACTAGGGGTCAAAAGTGGACGAGGTATGTATATCCTTTGTATGAAAATCCAGTCTCATCCCCTGGGGGTCGATTGTGAACTATGTTTGAGGGTTGAGAGGACACAAATAGACAAATCTTTTTTTAGGGGTCGAGACCGTATTTTTGATAAGCAGGCTTTATATTTAGAAATCCAGTTTCACGTAACAGTTAAGTATAACATGTCAGACTCACAATACATTCATCCTGATGGTCGTCGTTAAAGGAAAATAAGCATATTTTTTATGTATAAAAACTTTATTTTACTTTACTACTTTGTACATTTTGTTATAATAAATGCAGTTATAGTAGGTACTAGGTATACCTACTTTATAAAATATTAAATACTTATCCTATACAAAATTTTACATAATTCTAAATTCACTGTACAAAATTGAATTGGCATAAAATTTAAAAAATCGATTTATCCACGCATCGAGTTTTTCTGCATGACGTTTAAGTTAAGTACATCTTTTTCATGGTTCAGTGGCAGTCCTTCAGGTTTGAGTATAGCATCTGGTGCCTTGAGTGTGGTGGTGTAGGTGGGGTTGAGTGGGTGCAGCGGTCCCACCGCAGTCACCGCCGCACGCGCCTCGTCGTTGCCCAGCTTGTAATGAGTTCCATCGCCAGTCCTGATTATCCTATTCCCTACCTGTAAATATACAAAAAAAAAACATTAATATAGCGCTACCTTAATAATTATGTAACTGGTAGTGATAATATCAACAAACATAAAAACTACTACACACAAATCCTATATTGAACAAACAAAGTTGCCAGCTGCATTGTGGCATAAATGCATAATTGATAGTTCTTGTCACACAATCACAAAGTAGTCACTAACTACATACAGTAAACCGTCTATCTAGTTGATAGATACGCTCCTATTTCAACAGAGGAAAACTATACACGGCTATTATACCATACACGATTCTTATAGCTCTTACCACTTCAGGCGAAGCAGTTTTCAAATCAGAAACCCATCCCATCCTTTCGAAAAATCGAATGAAGCTCGCAGACTGGTTGAAATGCATGGATAGTTCGGCTGCCTTGTAGTCCCAGGGGAATGCGTGGTGGTAGTTGTGCCAGCCCTCGCCCAAACTTATCATTGACACGAACCATGATTCTACTGGCTGCAATTTCCTATAAATTTACAACAAAAACATTAAATAATTAAACACATTCAATGAAGTTGCTTTTGATAGTTTTATTTAAAAAAAAAAACATAGTCATGTGAAGAGAAAGAAGAAGAATGATATGCATATTGCTAAAAGAGTTATAAGTATACTTGTAGATGGATGTAAAGAGAGGTTAAAGAAAAAACTGATAGATGGTGTGAGGAGTGACATGAAAGAAAATAGGGTCAGTGATAGCGTAACGGTTGACAGGATAGAATGGAAGAAGATAAAGGCAGGAAGATGATGATGAATTCTAAAAGTACTAGCATACTTACGCATCATAGGGCCGAGTACCGTACAGGTGAGCAGCACTATTAACGAGCCACGTCCCGTTTATATTTAACATGTAGCGAGCGAAGTAAGTAGTTAAGATAGTTTGAAATACTGGCTCGCCGAAGAAATGCACTGGCACCCACACAGGCAGCAAAAAGGCCATTAGAAAGTATAATTGATAATAATACCTGAAAAGAAAATGATAAAGATATTATCTGAATCAAAGACAAGCCAAAAGATTAACCGGTTAATGAAATATTTATTTTACTTCTTTTGGAACATGACCATCCAGTCGGCCTGCAAGTCACTCATGTCTATCTTCCTGCCGAGTTCGATAACGTAGGGGTGCTTCTTGTGCATGAGCCAGCCGATATGGCAGAAGAAGAAACCACGCTTGGAGTTATGAGGGTCGGCGTCTGTATCAGAGTAGCGATGATGCAGCCTGTGGTCGCGACACCAGATGAACATGGAATTCTGAAATTGATAATAATTTGGAAGATTAATTTCATAATCACAAGGAATGCATTATTTATAATTAGCTATAGATGTTAGTATAATTAAGTTAGGATAAGCGCATTTATCGCATTAGGGATAAAAAAAAACCTGTAAAGGTAGATGTAAGATGAATAAATAAATAAATATATAAATAATAAATTAATAATTTTTATATATTTCATGTGTATTGAAATAATTTGGTTTTGTTTGTACCTGTCCGGCAATGGTCTGGAAAATTACAAACATAGCTCTTAGGAAAGTGTTTGCTTTAAAAGATTTATGAGTGTAAAACCGATGCGCTCCAATCGTAACTGCTTCGGTAGCCAAGAATGTGACAAAAATATCTGGAATAAGACAAGTTCTATTAGAAACACTGAATAATTATGTACGTTGATAATTAAATATGAACATTGCAATTCGTAACTTACTCCATAAAATAGTCTGCCATTTAACATGCCCCGTTACGAAAAGAACAATTCCCCATATAGCAAGAATATGCATTATCAAGAACCCGATGGCATTTTTCCAAACAATCGTATGCTTGTAAGAATAATCTGTCCCAATTGCTTTCGGTATAAAAATTGAATCTACTTTAGTTGTGTTAATGTTTACATTTTCTGAGCTAGTTGTGTCGATTGGACTTGAAGCAGGAGCGTTGCTTTCCATGTTTGTAGAAGCCATTTTTGTGTTTGCTACACACTTGCTTCTAGCTCACTAGCTCACAACTAACCTATCGTGAGTTTGAGTCTATTTATAAAAGGAATAGTATAAACCTTGTCCACTAATAAAATAATGAACGTTTGAGTAATTAAACGCGCTTGAACTCGCCTTTGTATGTTCAATGAGGTATTTACATCACTGATCATATTGTTGTCTCGTTTGTACGTTGCGTACTGATAAGTTGTGATTGTATTGATTTGATGATTGATTTTAGTAGTAGTTAGATGTTATTTCTAGTTTGTACAGAAACGCTTTCTCAAACTAAAACATCAGCAAACAATGTTTGAAGAGAATAGAATAGAAAAATCTTGCGATATTTTTGAATTATCTTCTTATGTATTAATTTGAAACTTATCTTCAAATACAATGCTAGGTCATTTGCTGTATCCTGCGCTTTTTTGATTATATTTTTAGTTGCTGATTATACTATTCAGCTCCATGACATATCAAATCGTATAGATTTATCCCGTGTCCACTTTCATTCTCATGCACATAAATATACATACATATTCATCTACTCTGTCTTGTAAACCACAAATTGTAGCCATTAGTTAAACATATCCTATCTCAATAGAATGAACTAAAGTATTACTACCCATTACTCATTTACTTACTTGCTTCATCAATTACTTCCTGGTAATATTATCTATATTAATTGAGAATATTCTAATGAGTCCAAATGGTTAGTACTTAAATTGTGCTGGAATCTACTGAGGAGTTGAGTATTCTGCACCTTCCAATTGAAGCATGTTTTTGCATTTTGCAATATCATTGAAGTAACGAGGTAACACGAATCGATCAGATCTGTGGAAGTTTGAAACATCCTCTCATCAAGTAGAAAATGGCCGATGATTTCCAAAATCGGGTTTTCTTGAATCATAACTATGAATATTCTCAGTAAAGTAATCTATCAAACAACACCGTTCGGAACTAGGATATCACAGACAGACGCGGACAGATTATCCATCGATTTATCAACTCTCTTTGTCGGTTATATGAAAGTATTTATTGTTTTTATGCTCACTGTGTAGTACTAATATCTATAAACAGTTGAAAAGTGGTCAGATTACGCTCATGGAAATTAAAATTAATTCCAATATCAATAATTTGTCGTCTCATACTAGTCCGAATAAATTGAACGTTGAATCCACCGGGATATGATGAACGTCTTCGATTAATCCACATTTTTCGCAATTATGTGAAGATGTTGCTAAATTCCTATTTAATTTTTTCAGAAAATTAAGGAGGACATATAAAACTTTCCGTTAGGCAAATTCTTTCAAAGAACTGGTTGGTAGAACTGTAGCTAAAACTGGCATAATTAACTGGTTATTGTAATTAATTCACAAAAATAGTTCATAAGCTAATGTCATTTGACATTTCCAAGATCTTATTCTACACAAGCGGTTCTGGCGGAGAATTTAAACTCGATAGCCTTCTATAATCCACCCTGTATGCTCATATCTACGTTCAGTATACAATGTGTTTTTCAAACCTTCAGTACCTAATAAACAATGAACCTGTTTGGGATTACTCAAGGTTAATTTTACAAAACAACTGGATTTACAATATTTATTGACAGTGATAATGACCTAAATTATACTGATTGGGTACTATTGTGTTTTGTTACCGAATTTACTTGTTCAAAGTCGATGTCGCAGCACTTCAATATTTATAATCTTATATTTAGCGACTCAATTTTATTATTATTTATACTTTATGCATAGTAATGGTACATAGGCAAACTTGATCCAACGAGGCATTCTTTACCAGTCAACCTAACCCAATATATAAATCCATATTTTTTAATGTATAACATTGTCGTATATCCTGTATCATTTCGTGATAGTAAGTAATGTGATAGTGTTTCTGTAGAATCATGGTCCGTGTCTTTTATGACACTTGCCGAGGGCTGGCACAACTACCATCACGCGTTTCTCTGGGACTACAAGGCTGCAGAACTGAGCAATCTCGTCAATAATTCGGCCACTTTCATCAAATTCATAGTGAGGATGGGACAGGCTTATGATTTATCAGCCTCACTAGAAGTGGTAAGTTCTACAAACTACTGCTCTACAGAATTTATAGGCGGTACCAGATGGGATGAATATCAACATCGTAATCATTTCAGATGAAAGACACCTAAATCTTGACTAAAATCAAGCGTCGTATGTAAATAAATCGTTTTTTTTTTGTACAATTCACAGGTAGCTTACAGCATCATAAGGACAGGTGACGGCAGTCACTATAATCTCGGTACCGAGGAGGTACGTGCAGCTGTGACTGCGTGGGGATCACTGCTTCCACTAAACCGGGCGCTCTGTCTAGGCAATTTTTTATTCGTCTTCGACTTCGCGTCCGCAATAACCAAAATTCACGCGGACGAAGCTGCTGGCACTACGCTAGTAATATTTGAAATAGTGGTATTTGTTAGATTGGTAGTGATAATTTAAAATAATCCGAATCTATAAAAGCAAAATACCATTCAATGATTAATCACGAAATCTCGGAAACTATAACACCTACAAACTTAAAATTTTGGCAGGTATATTCTTTATGGGATGTAGACAATAGCCTCTGCTAAGAACAGATTATACGAAACTCCACCCCTAAGGGGATTTTATTTTTTTTTTCGATGGGAAGAAATGGGGGTCCAAAGTTTGTATGGAGAAACCGACTTTCACGTGGGCGAAGCCGCTGGCAGAAGTTAGTGGTTAAATAAACTCTTATGGGCTCCGTTCTCCATTGGCTTGTTAGCTTGCGGTGTCAAATAATTCGTTAAAGTAATGATTGTGCATAATTCTTTTATAAATACATATATTTACCATGACATTTTTCATAACACTTAGCACGTATACCCAAGTACAACCACCGGTTGATGTGAAACTATAGCGATATTCACACATGTATAACATAGATGCCCTATGATTTTTAAAGGCTAAATTGGACATGTAACCAAAAACTATTGACAAATATTTTATATTGATAGTAATTTATTAGTGTAACCTATAAAAGCAGTCGTGTCAGTAGTTTGAAACAGGGGGAGTCTTGTTCTTCGTAATAACAAATACGATAAGATATTCATTACGAACAAAATAAATAAGAAATTTATTTATTTTGTTCGTAATGAATATCTTTCCCTAGAACTCAAAATCCTCACCCTACAGCATTATTCTTCGCATACACACCGTCGTCCTTCCGTACTAGCTATTGAAGGCCATCGTGAAGTCCTCGTCAATGTTGGAGCTATCTCGCGTCGCTGTGGTTGTAGTCTTAAACGCGCTCCAAAATTTCAATGTTCGATCCAACCCAAAAATGTTTTTTTTTTATATTATTTAAGCCTCAGCCATTTTAACTTCATTAATAATTTATTATTAGAAACATCTCATTTATTGATAGGTTTATTTTTGTATAGCCTGTTTTCATAACATGAATGTGAGAATACTGTAGACTTATTTATTTATTCATTTACGTACACACACAAACACTTAAAAATTAAATGGACAAATACAGATAAAATAATACAAAGGTACTGCTTATTTCAAATGAAACTTCGGATTCATAGATTAATATATTTATTGTTCTTTTGAATAAAATTTTGATCGGTCTACACTGTTCTCTCCAACCTATTGTAATATGGAAATATCACAAAATCAAACAACCATAGAGATTCTTGCCAGTTCTTCTCCATAGGAAACAATCAATTGACACCGTGTACTAAATTCTGATCTGTTCTAAGTTTTATAAGTGTTCGTGAAAGCCTAAGTGAAAAAAAAAATGATTTTGAGTTTGAGTCTAAGTGTTTGAAAATGTACTCTTAATATAAGAGTAATGCTTTCCTTACACAGCGTTACATATATTTTCTTTTAGCATGATCTGCTAGTTCGTCGAAGTCTCAACATCAGGAGTTTTTGTGATACTTTTATTTGCAATTTTGCGAGCAGTCACTCGCTGGGTAAAATTGAGAAAAGGAGACTAAATTAAGACAGAATTTCCTTCTGAAACCTTGAACCTTTAAAATAAGTGATGCAAAACAGCTTTAGTTTTACAATTCAATGCCGCGATAATGACCTATAAATACTAATTAAGTATTTACTATTGGGGTATTTACTATTGTTAAATAAGCATTGTTAAAGTTTGAATAATTTATTTATTTCAAAACGTTTCTTATTTCTAAGTTATCTTACACTAAGTAATGTCTAAAAATCACAAAATTAATATCTAAAACGAGGACCTATTTAATTTAACTCATACTTGGTGAAGACCTCCTTTCTCATGGTTCAAACCCTGATGTATGAAAAGGATATTAGCTTAGGACGGTAGCATCTTTACCATGTTTCGATCGAATTAATTCAGTCTGATGCTAATATTATGAATAACAGTTTATGCAACTCGAGTGTTCCTCTCCAATACATTTAAGTTAAGTACATCCTTTTCATGGTTCAGTGGCAGTCCTTCAGGTTTGAGTATAGCATCTGGTGCCTTGAGTGTAGTGGTGAAGGTGGGGTTGAGTGGGTGCAGCGGTCCCACCGCAGTCACAGCCGCACGCGCCTCCTCGTTGCCCAGCTTGTAATGAGTTCCATCGCCAGTCCTGATTATCCTATTCCCTACCTGTAAATACAAAAAGACAATTTAAATCCAACCAATTAATTATTATTATACTTAAAATGTAATTGTTTGTGGTGCTATAAATACCGCCATATTTTAGGTTGTGTTACAAATCCCAAATCATACAAGCAAAATTACAATTATCTCTTTGAGGCACACGTGGAACACAATGCGATGTCGAACCATGCCTGGTTCTTATTAGACGGCGAGCTACCTATTCCTAACCGTCCGAAAGCCCACGCCTATGATGGTCACTCCCGTCACCCGGGGTGTTTCCTGCGGCGGCTCTCCATCAAGCTTTCCAACACTTCCTTTGCTTGCATTTCTGCTACTGATGTCCTCTAGCTCTGTGCAATGGCTTAGACCAAGGCCGGACGCGAGAGATCGTCGCCGCCGATCTCTGCCACGAAGATACAGTAGTGTTCCGTGCAAGCAGGGTAATTAGTCTTCTTTCGGGCGACTCATATAAAAGTGACATCAAATCCAAAACTGGAATCTATCGAAACAATGAAGCTGGCACCTGCACCAGGCGGAAGGTGATCACACGGTGTTGACTTTAACCACTCCACATCGCGAGCGGGCGTGCCTATCGATCCTACCTCCATAATACTGTTTATAGTTGTTCTTACCACTTCAGGTGAAGCAGTTTTCAAGTCAGAAGCCCATCCCATCCTCTCGAAAAAGCGGATGAAACTCGCAGACTGGTTGAAATGCATGGTCAGTTCAGCTGCCTTGTAGTCCCAGGGGAATGTATGGTGGTAGTTGTGCCAGCCCTCGCCCAAACTTATCATTGATACGAACCATGATTCTACTGGTTGTAAGTTTCTGTAAAGTTATAACAAAAATAAATATAACCTGCAATCTTCTAATCTAATCAGTTTTGATAGTGTTTATTCTAAAAATAATGGCATACTTACTGATCGTAGGGTCGAGTCCCATACAGGTGAGCAGCACTATTGACGAGCCATGTCCCATTTAAACTCAACACATAGCGTGCGAAATAACAAGTTAAGATGGTTTGAAATACTGGCTCGCCGAAGAAGTGCACTGGCACCCATACAGGCAGCAAGAAGGCTAATAAAAAGTATAGTTGATAATAATACCTGAAAAGAAAATGATAAAGATATTATCTGAATCAAAGACTAGCCAAAAGATGAACCGGTTAATGAAATATTTATTTTACTTCTTTTGGAACATGACCATCCAGTCGGCCTGCAAGTCACTCATGTCTATCTTCCTGCCGAGTTCGATAACGTAGGGATGCTTCTTGTGCATGAGCCAGCCGATATGGCAGAAGAAGAAGCCACGCTTAGAGTTGTGAGGATCACCATCAGTGTCTGAGTAGCGATGGTGGAGCCGGTGATCGCGACACCAGATGAACATGGAATTCTGTAAATTAATAATCATTTGGAAGATTAATATTTGAACACATTATTTAAATCTTGTGAATAATAATTATTTATTTATTTTCTTTCCACTAATTACAGATAAATTAAATAATTAAAACTATCTACCATCAGAAACCTAAAATTAATTTGTGGAAGACTGGTGCCTGAACTTATTTTTTTGCAAAATCTTTATGTCACCAGGCCCTCAAAAACAAAGTTTGAGATTAGTCATTGTTGTACTTACTAAAGACGTTTGATTCACATAACGCTAATGAAAGTAACATAATTTAATTACATTAATAATACTAAGTCAATTACGATATTTAATTTCATTAATGATGATGATGATGATGAATAATAATAAGTTAATTACAATTGTTCGATTAATGAAACCATTAGAAAAAAAAAGATTAAAAAAAAATATATTCATTAAACCCCAAGCGAACGCTCTTTCATTGTCTTTCTATTGTCTCTAATTACGGTTTTCGAAAGGAAGTATTATTTCATGGAATGAAATGGTCAAGAATGGTTTTTACAAATCAAGATTCCTCCGTGTGTTGTAAAGCGCGTTAAGCGGTTAGTCCCGGCTATCATTTGAAGATCTTTGATAGTCGTTACTGATATTCACAAGCCATTTCTGACACCAGTTTTACTAAAGGGTATCATGTCAGTTATTGGGTTGTGAAGGTCAGATAGGCAATCGTTTCACGCATATGACGATACTCAGCTACATTCGTTAGACTGGAAACCGATCTCAACATAATTGGAAAAATGAGCAAATTGGTGGAAGTATGTCGAAATATTTTTTTTTACCTGTCCAGCGATAGTTTGGAGAATTACAAACATGGCCCTCAGAAAAGCATTTGCTTTAAAAGATTTATGAGTGTAATATCGATGCGCCCCGATTGTGACCGACTCAGAAGCTAAGATTCCGACAAAGAAAACTGAAATAAAATAAGTTGTTTTAGAAAACATGAATATGCATAACAGCGAAAATATAAACATCGCAATTTGTAACTTACTCCATAAAATAGTCTGCCATTTAACATGTCCCGTAAACAGGAGAACGATGCCCCATAGAGCAAAAATGTGCATTATCAAGAACCCGATGGCATTTTTCCAAACAATCGTATGCTTGTAAGAATAATCTGTCCCAATTACTTTCGGTATAGGAATTGATTCTACTTTAGTCGTGTTATAATTTTCACTTTTTGATTTAGTTGTATCGACTCCATTTGAAGCAGGAGCTTTGCTTTCCATGCTTGCAGAGGTCATTTTTGTGTTTTCCTACACACTTGCTTCTAGCTTGCCAACTTACAACTGATTCATCGAGAGTATGAGTCTACTTATAAAGGAATAGTCCTTACCTTGTTCATTAATAAAATAATTAACGTTGAGTAATTAAGCGCACTTGAACTCCGCTTTGTATGTAAAATTGGGGTATGTACCTATACTCGTACATTGATTGTATATATTATTGTTGTCTTATTGCATCTAGTAGTGACAAGTTGTGTCAAATTGACTTATAAAGATAAATGGTTGAGATTGATGATGGTTTTAATTTTTAACAAAATACCAGTAAAATAATGTTTGAAGTGGATTGTATCGGAAAGTGTACAATAAGTAAGTAAAATATACTAAATAATTTTAAATTAAAATATGTATTTTTAAAACCAGATATCGTCAGACCAATGGGTTAGTTAGACCATGCTATATTTTTGAGTTATCTCCTATAGATACTAATTTGTAAAGTAATGATACTTTAAGTCTAAATGGTACTTTAGGTCTAAATAGCCTAGCTATGTATGAACATAGCAAGGCCATTTGCGGCGTGCTTACAACCTAGTCTTTTGTACCCAAGATGCAGGCTTATAGAAACTCTAGTATCCCCAATGATTGAATGAGAAAACAGATTCCGGCAGAGAATTAAATTCCTTCGCACCAATTCACTTTTTTTAAGAGCTGTGTTTTTCAAAATTTTTGGTTTTCTTTGGTTTTTTTTTGGCTTTTTGGTTTTGATCACTTCGTTCTGAATTTGAAATCCCTCAAGGAGACTTGGAATCTCACAGCACAGTTCACAAAATAACCTTGATTGTATGAATGGTAGCTGCTTTAGTGGTACTGACGGTATCTACTATGGGGTTACTTTTAGGTTTTTTTTTATTTATTTATTTTTCATTTATAGTCCGTTCCATCATCGGACCACAAGACGTACGGCATTGCATCGGTACATGGTGGACATCCCACCCATACGTACAAAGCGTTTTGGGAATTCATTCATTACGCGTACAGCGAGTCTGTGTTTCCTGATAGTTACAACTCAGGGGTCTTTAAGTCAAGAGTGAATAGGTTGTTCCATCGTCAGCCACATCATCGCTTTCCATTAGGTGACATAGTTGGTCAAACGCGAGCATATTCGTAATTAAAAAAAAACAGAATACTGGATTTTCTAAGTTAAATAGCAACCAAAAACCACGAGGACTCAAAAAAAAAAACTGTAAAAAATATATATTTATTTATTGTATACCGTTGTGTGCAAATTGGTAGATATACATATAGTTCTATAAAGTGTTGTTTTGCCGACATATTTTTTAGGCAAAGATTGTTATAATTATGACAACTGTAATACAAAGTATCTCATAGAATCGTATTCGAATTGTAGAGTATCTCATATAGGTAAACTAAACACGAAAAGATCGGAATCAGAGGTATCTATCTTACACTGTTCAAGAGTTAACTCACTGATCGACGACAGTGCCTTCGAATTGGAGTTTGGACAAGTGATGAACTTCCCATATTCTCTGAGTACCTCAGGGCCCTTTTGCTCATTTACATTAATGACCTCTGCCGTTTGATTCTGTCCTGCTATTCAACGGAGACTCTTGGGAGTAGGCGTTCCGATATGCTCAGTCTGGATCCGATCTGCTGACCAAGTGGTTAACTTTTTGACAGGCATGTCGGTATAGTGGTTAGTGGCCCAGACTGCTATGCCGGAGGTCGTAGGTTCGGTTCCCACCCAGGACAAATGTTTGTATGGTGATCACAATTATTTGTTCTGTGTCTGGGTGTAATTTATCTATTATATGTTCGTTCATATTTAGATATGTATAAGTATGTTTATCAGTTGTCTAGTACTAATAACACAAGCTCTGCTTAGCTTGACCAGCTAGACTAGACGGCATTGTGTGATAGTTGTGGAATATGTATTATTATTATTAACTTTTTAAGAAATTGCTGACATTGAATGTTGAGAAAACTAAATGTTTGACCTTCTCTTTATCCGCCGCTAGGAAACCTTTTTTATGACAGTTGTATGGAAAATAATTTGGTTTTTATACTTAACCCCTATTTTAAGTTTTGTGAAAAAAGCAATGCGAAAAGTTGATGAAATTTATTGAATGCTGCCTTACCCAGCAGAAAACTGACACGCCTACTCGCTCCGCCCAGTGCGAAAAAAGAACTACCTATCTACTCGTATCAGAAAACATGGTAAGCAGTCTACGATACAAAAAGGTTGGGGACTTGTGGGATAGATTAACAATAGAAAGAAACACGTCGGCGAACACGCCAGATAACTATCTGGCGATGCAACAGGGGCGCGGCATCCGCATCAGCATCCTAAAAGCGTTGTTCTACTAAATCACTCATAACTCTCCTGTCTGAGTGACAAAATTCACTGAATTTATAGTAAATGGTGGAAAATATAATAATTATCCAGGCCCAAGAAAGCGTATAAGCGTAGCTTTTTTAAGAATAATTTAATTGATATTATTGTAACAGGAAATCTCACGTGTACCTTGATTGTAACAAAATTAACCAATTAGTTTACGCACTTCGTAAAATTAAAAAAAAATGCTTACCATCAGGTGGGATCGCAGTCAAGTACTAGTTTATATCAGATAAAAAAATAACTAATAGAGAAACAGCACTACTGGTTTACCACAGGCATGTATGTTCAGTACCTATTGAGGTATGGGATAATTATATGGGGAAATTCTGCAGACGTCCAGAGAGCTTTTATTGCACAAAAAAATGCATAAAGACCTTATGCATTTTTGTTTGTGCAATAAAAGCTATACAATAACTAACAAAACTCAAGTGGACAGATTCGTGCCAATCAATCTTCACTAAAAATTGTTAGCTTACACTGCCATACCTACGTCTTAATGTACAAATTCGTTGAAAACCATTTTTCACTCTTTGAGCAGGATGATAAGGAATTACTCAAAAAGAAAAATAGTACAAAAACCTCCAGTAGTGCCACAAAACAGATTAATTCATTAAAACCCGATTTATCGTCAAGTCGAGGCTTCAAAGTCTTGAGCATCGACGCAGAGTTGCTAGCCTGTCGGTTTTCTACCGGTTGCATTTCGGGGAGTGTGCGTCGGAATTGCATAACCTAATTCCGCCTAGCCCGTTCCATCATCGTACTACCAGTTTTACGGCTATGCGCCACCGGTATATGGTGGATATCCCACCTACGCACAAAACGTTTTCTAGGGAGTGGAATTCCTTGCCGGAGTCTGTGTTTTCCGATAGCTACAACCCGGGAATCTTTAAGTCGAGAGTAATTAGGTTTCTTCTAGGTAAGCGCGTTCTATCGTCGACCGCATCGTCGCTTTCCATCAGGTGAGATAGCTGTCAAGCGCGAACCTATCAACAATACAATAATAAAGAGGTGAAGTTTGTTTTTTTTTTGTTTGTAGGATGTAATCTCTGGAAGTGCTGGTACGATTGCTAAAATTTTTTTACCATTAGGAAGCTGCTTTATTCCTGAGTGACATAGGCTATATTTTATGTATGCGGACGAAGTCGCGGGAAAAAGCTAGTGTATAATAAAGTACTTATCTGAAAAATGAATGACAGAATTTAATTTAGAACTTTGAACTTTGTGACAGAGTTTCTTATTCAATAGATGATTATTTAAATTTTAAACAGACGTATTACTATATGACCTAAGAATATTTATTTAAATTATATTATAATTATTGACATTATTTATGAATTTTCTAATCAAAAAATTTTACACTAATTTGACATATATTTTATAATGGTACGTGCACAATTGCTATTATTGACTGTTAATGTTTGACTAGTACTAATGACAGTGATGAAATTTCATGACCTTATTATTATGCATAATTCTAAAAAATATTTGCACGACTGATAAGTCGAAAATAGGGACTCTAAAAAAATATCTAAACTTGTTATTAAGTGCTTATATTCCAACAAATTAATAATTTCCTTTTCATTTCAAAAATAAGAAAGTGTTATCATAACTGAAACGACACACTGGATATTTTTTTTATTACATCCTTAAATAAACTGTTAATAAAACTAGCTAAAATATTAATACATACTTAGAAAGAAGGCGACTGCGATAAATTAGCGGTACAATTCCGTCATTGGGAAGATTTTCTAGTAGAGGGTTCATGGCGTAGAATTAAAAAACCTTTCACAAGTTTTATTTCACAGTAGATATAATTAAGTAATTACATATTATTTATTTATTTTATAACAGGTACTCAGGTACTTAGATGTATGGTAATCCGAGAGAACCAGTAATCTCGTTAGGATCATTCGGAATACTCCAATGATTGTCTTTTTATCTCTAAACTATCATAGTTTCATAGTCGCCGACACACTAACGTGCGAACGTCTTCGACATAGTCTTGTTGTTTCGAATCTATAGACCGAAAATAACATATCAGTTCTGTTTGTTCATCCTAAATCAACCTCGTCTGGTTTTAACAGCACCCTTCAGATTTGCCTCCTAATATGGACTAATATTAAATAAACCCTTACAACTTAATTCTGGACTGCTCCTTATCAAAACATTAGTATTTAATAGAACTAAATAACATATTTAGAAGTTTGTAAGGTGCATAAAAAAAAAAATATTGATTCCCCAGATTAACACTATTCCGAACCAGTGTTTATGAATCTAGCCCAATGAAAATCTTTCCTCATAGAGGTAGATTGTATTTTTTAATTCCCTTAACTAACTAAGAACTCATCGTCACGGTTCAAACCAAGATGCATGAGAAAGATCACCATGCTAATGGGATCTTTAAGATCTGGTAATTCAACGACCAAAGTAATTTGATCTGACGCAATCAGGCAAATCGTGCTGCATGAACTGATTTGGAGGTGTTTCTCTCATTTATTTTAAGAACATCCTCTTCATGGAATAGGGGCAGTCCTTCAGGTTTGAGTATAGCATCCGGTGCCTTAAGTGTGGTAGTGTAGGTGGGATTAAGCGGATGCAGTGGTCCCCAAGCAGTCACTGCCGCACGTGACTCGTCGTTTCCAAGCTTGTAGTGACTGCCGTCACCTGTCCTTATGATCCTGTTGGCTACCTGTGAATTGTATAAAAAGGTGTCATTGTAGTTGCTTACAACGCTTGTCTTATGTCTAGATCTGGGTGTGTTTTGTCTGAAATGATTACGATGATGATATCCGTCCCATCTGGTACCGCCAAGAAACTCTGTGGAGTTTATAGAACTTACCACTTCTGGTGAAGCTGTTTTTAAATCGTAAGCCAGTCCAATTTTCTCTAAGAATTTGATAAAAGTGGCCGAATGGTTGATGAGATTGCTCAGTTCTGCAGCCTTGTAGTCCCAGGGAAACGCGTGATGGTAGTTGTGCCAGCCCTCGCCAAGTGTCATGAACGACACGAACCATGATTCCACTGGTTGAAGGTTTCTGAAACGAAACAGATTTATAAGTCTTGTATTGTAAGTGACCATCTAGGTTAAATACCGGAACGCACAATGCTGGCGTATGCGGCGGCGGAAATATAATCTAAGAAGGATTATACCGCTAATGCAAACTGCAATAGAAAAAAATACATTATTGGCGTTGGTCATACGATTATGAGTCCGGCACCGTACACTGATCAGACAAAATTCGAATCGACAACTTACTGATCATACGGTCTAGTCCCATAAAGATGTGCTGCGCTATTCACAAGCCACGTTGCATTCAGTGAAAAGACGTAACGGAAGAAATAGCAAAAAAGCAGTGAGTCCAGCCAATGCTCTCCGAAGAAATGTACTGGAATCCACATGGGGACAAAAAGTACTAGAAAAAGATATAGAGGATAGTAGTATCTGAAACAAAGCAGAAATTATCAGTATGTAATACAACCGTTGATCGAACCAATAAAAAAGAAAAAGTTGATAAAATTGCTAAATATTATTCGATGTGAAAGTGTCAATTTACTTCTTTTGGAACATGACCATCCAGTCGGCTTGCATGTCACTCATGTCTATCTTCCTGCCGAGTTCGATCACAAGGGGATGCTTCTTGTGCATCAGCCATCCCATGTGACAGAAGAAGAAGCCACGTTTGGAGTTGTGAGGATCACCATCAGTATCCGAGTAACGATGATGCAGCCGGTGATCGCGACACCAGATAAACATACAGTTCTGTAAAATATAAATTTATTAAAATGCTTTACAACACAGAACTCATTTGTTTGGCGAAAAAGACGCAATCTGAGAACTAACTTACAGATACAAACATTATCAATAAAAAAAATTTCGCCACGTCAGGCATTCTTTGTCAATCAACCAAGGGTAGTGGAGAGACCACAAAGTATGGGTATGGAAAAAGAAAAAGAATATTAGGAAAACAAAGGTGCAAAAGTATCTAATAGAAAGTTAAAACAATGATTTCATGTCGTCCAAATTAGCAACTGGGATGATAAATGCATTTCATAAAATTATAGCATATAAGATAACTCTGATTACGTATAAATTTTATCGGAAATAGAACTTAAGAATAATAAAAATTACCTGTCCAGCTAAAGTTTGCAGAGTTAGTAGAATAGCTCGACACAGTGGTGTAGCTTTGAATGTTCTGTGAGTGAAGTATCTGTGGGCTCCAGTAGTAATGCCTTCTGCCGCAATGTACGTTACGAAAAAAGCTGAAAATATTGCAATTGTAAGTCCAGCATTCAAATCATTAGGAGCGTAGAGAAGCCACAAACCAGTTCTATCTACATCCTGCTCAATATAACAGGCACGAGTAGGTAAAGACATGATATTAAGTAGATATAAGTTAAAAATGAGAGACAGTAATGGCTAGATAAAGAAAAGGAAATCGGTGTTTTCTTACTCCATAATATAGTTTTCATCCCGACTCTTCCTGTCAGCAGAACTTTCAATCCCCACAGTCCAAGCAAATGTAGTATTAAAAACCCTACTGCATTAGGCCAAAATACTTGATGCTTATATGAATAATCTGTGCCTATGTTTTTAGCAGTCAGAGGCATTTTTTGTATTTGTTTAGTCTTTCCCTGTACTTCTTCCATCTCGTTTCCGTTGTATTCCAAAGTCGATAATAGTTTTATTTCTACCTCGCCTGAAAGAGGCTCTATCACTATTGATATTTCTCTAGAAATACAAACTCTTATAAATGAAGCATATACTGGGCATTGTGTTTAATGTTACAATGGATAGAACTTGAACTCTTGCTCATGTATACTAATTAGGTACTTTTTTGACATTGTTGACATTAGTTTCATTTTATCATAGTTAAATTATTCATAATTTCAGTTAACCTTAGCGATTAGAGAGCGATCTAATCTCACATTTTATATTAATAATTTGTAATTTAATAATAACTACCTTGCGTAAATAAACTGTTAATAAAACAAAGTTAAAATATATCATACATTTATATTCTGCACTAAGGACAATACAATTACAACAGAGTTCAAGCGCAAGTTCGATAGTGTATATTAGAGTACTGCTCTCATCTTTGGGACGGATCTGCCCGATACCAGCTTGCTGCATTTGAGACAATTGAGAAGCGAGCCAAGAGGATAACAGGCATTGATGCACTTATCTAGTCCAGGCTTCAAAGTCTTGAGCATCGACGCCAAGTTGCTGTCGGTTTTCTAACGGTTGCATTTCGGAGAGTGTGAGTCGGTATTGTATAGCCTAATTCCGTCTGGCCCGTTCCAGTATTGAACCATCATCATCATTGTGTACAGCTAAGGGTCGAAACTGCGTGAAAAATTAAACAAACTTCAAAACGAAACTTCCGAAAATCAGTGTAGGACATAGTTATCGGCACGGATCTTCAGCACTGGCTTGCGTTGAGTTGCGCAGAAGTCAAATATGCGGTCTCTTTAGTAGTGCGACGTGAGACGCGGGCGCGGGGAGTGTCAGTGATTGGCTCGCCGAGCCATCGTGTTATAGACGTCACTCGTGATTCGTTCCTGTGCTTGCTGCATGTATCTAACAACGACGACGATTGGCTCGCCAATGTGTGGAATACGCAAAGCGATCCCCACTCTGACGCCGAGCGCTCAAGATCCGTGCCGATAACTATACACAGCATCAACTTGCGTGCGCATGTCTATTTTATTAAACAGATATTGGGTAAAGACTATTAAATTTGTGGTAGTTGACCTGGATATGATGAAGCCATGCTGTTCAGGTACAATAAGGTGACTCATCTGTGGAAATAAGTGGCTGTGATAGATATGGGTCGATAGTTTTCGACGTTAGTTTGGTCTCCACTTTTGTGAACGAGAGTGATGAAGGTCCTCTTCCAAACAAATGGGGAAATCTCCATCCCTGAGACATCTATTAAATAAAATGTGTAATGGAACACAAATGTTTTGTGCCGTGTTCTAAAAGAAGGAAGCAGGCCATCGGCTCCAGCTCCTTTATTAAGTCTAATCTGGGAAAAGCTTTCAGTATGGCACTCTTTCTCTTCGAGATAAATATCCGGAATATATGCAGAACTAGCTGTGCCCACGACTTCGTTCGCGTAGACTACAGGATTTTGAATTTATTTTTCTGAAATAAAAGCAGCCTGCCTAGCCCTATGTTACTCCTTATTACATCAGCTACCTGCCAAAAAAAGTTCTGTCAAAATCGGTCCAGCCATTTCAGAGATTAGCCCGGACAAACAGACCGACAGGCAAAAATTGTAAAAATGTTATTTTGGTGTATGTACCGTATATTAAATTCATAAGGATGTAGTAAAAAGCAGTTATTTCAATATTACAAACAGACACTCCTATTTTATTTATATGTATGTATGGGCTCGTACACAGAGTTAAAGAAAGCAGAAAACAGTGAACATTATCTCGCTGAGGCAGTTGGGTGACTCATTTTTGTATTGCATGTTTGCTGGGGCCCCGAACCTTACTCAAGGTTAGATCTGTATGACCAAAAGTGCTTGACATTAAGAGGAACACTATCTTCTACCGATTTTATATATAACACTGTTCAAAGACTAGTTTGAAGTGTTTACGATGACTAGAGAACTTTTCATAATCAGAAAAATTGCGTAATTTTTCCACTTTACTTGAAATAATTAAATGTTTTAAATGTTATTGTATTTTGACGTTTCATGGATGTGTATTATATTTCCAGTGAGGTTAGAACAGAAAATGGGGGATGGTGAACCAGTGATCTCGTTAGAAGCGTCCAAACTACTCAAATAAAGCCCAAGTTAAAAAGTAGTCGCCCCTTCGTACGATTACGCACACGTGACTTGATCAACCACGTCACAGCCACAAAATAGATAGGTACAGAAACCAATCTACATCAGAGCGCGTTAGAGCAAGATCAGACACGATCTCATTGTCATTTTGCTAAAAGTTTGACCGATCAATGATCGATCATTATGAATTAGCAGATTAAGAACTTTTAGCAAAATGACAATAGGATCGTGTTGGAATGACGAATTTATAAAAATAGCAGACTTGAGCCCCGGGCCGAGCCCCAGTCGTCGACAACGCGTTGTGATCCACGCGATCCTCAAAGAGATGTCAGCGAACCTTAGGGGTCGCGCACGAAGGGTTCCGTACCGTCCTTACGAAAATTTGGCAGAAAAAAAAACCGTTAGTTGTACGGGAGTCCCCCTTATATATTTATTTAATTTTGTTTTTAGTACTGTTTGTTATAGCGGCAGCAGAAATACATTATTTGTGAAAATTTCAACTGTCTAGCGATCTTGGTTCTTGAGATACAGCCTGGACGGACAGACGGACGGACAGATAGGGAAGTCTTAGTAGTAGGGTCCCTTTTTTGCCCTATGGGTACAGAACCCTAAAAAGATTCGACAAATAAAATATTTCCATATCCAGTGATGTTTTATTGTAGTTTCAAAATAAACAACAAATAATGAGTAAAACACCACATACTAAAACTTAACTTAAGAGTAAGATAATGTGGCTTAAATTTACTTCTAAATTAGTTATATATCTTATTCTAAGTATTCTTATTAATATCGCCATTCAGGATGTCATGTTCGTGGTACAATGGAAGTCCTTCAGTTTTGAGTATGACATCTGGAGCCTTGAGAGTGCTGTTGTAAGTGGGGTTGAGCGGATGCACCGGTCCCTTCGCGGTTACCGCTCCCCGCGCCTCTTCGGTGCCCAACTGGTAGTGACTGCCATCACCAGCCCTTTTAATTCTATTTGTTACCTACGTGGAAAAAATATTATTAGTTCAGAATGGAACCTATTACCTGTTTTTTTTCTCGTTAAACCGAACCGAAAATCGAGCCCACACGCTGGCCTTGCAACATGAGAACTTCTGAGTCCTTATGTTTTCTGCGGCATTATTATATTTTTGACAGGCCTGTTGGTCTAGTGGTTAGTGACCCTGACTGCTATGCCGGAGGTCGTGGGATCGATTCCCACCCAGGACCAATGTTTGTGTGATGAGCTCAATCATTTGTTCTGTGTAGAAATATATAAGTATGTTTATCAGTTGTCTAGTACCCATAACACAAGCTCTGCTTAGCTTGGGACTAGACGGCACTGTGTGATAGTTGTGGAATATTATATTATTATATATTATATTATTCGATAGAGTTGTGGCCCTTGCAAACTGCACCTGAAAGAACACATCGGTGTTCCTTCTAGTAATGCCCACCTGAATTTTATTTAGGTCTGACAATTTTTCTTCACCCAGACCAGAAAGTGTCCTTTGGTGATTTTCATGGCAAAAAGGAGACTCCATGTTCGATAGTAGCACGTGCCAACACTCGTAGTCAATTTAATAATTTCGTCTGCATAAGCCTATAATGAAGCCACAGTTAAGACATAGCTCTCTCTGAGGGAGAGCGGGCAGTAACTCACCGTAAGGGCCGTGTGAGAGTTGAAAGATGTCACACGTCAACGATTTTAAGGTCATGCAGGATGCATCACGATGTTTTTAACCGACTTCAAATAGGTCCTCCTATCTCCATCATCAATTCGGATGTTCATATTTTTTGTCTTAAACATTGTTTGAGTTGTGACGAAATGATTGTGCTTGGACTAGTTTATTTTTATTTTATTTTTTTCTTACCATATCGGGAGAAGCAGATTTTAAATCGTATGCTAGTCCTATCCTTTCAAAGAACCGGATGAGACTCGCGGAGAAGTTGAAATGCATGGTCAGTTCAGCGGCCTTATAGTCCCAAGGGAACGCGTGGTGGTAGTTGTGCCAGCCTTCTCCCAGACTTAAGAAGGACACGAACCATGATTCCACAGGTTGAAGATTTCTGAGAAAAAAAAAACTCGTTATCAAATCTGTAAGGTCAATAAGATCTCGTAGAACGGATGGCCTGTAAGGCCAAAGTGCTTTTACTGATACTGACAGACGCAGTTTAACTAGGTCCGATGGTGGTCGGATTACCTAGTTGTTAAAATATGCTAGATGTGGGTAAAGGCGCTTTCAATTTATGCGTTTTTTGACGGCCTACTGCGGTGCGTTTGTGGTGCATTATTTGTATTGCGTACGGACGATCGTAAAACAAAGCGCACGGTGCGGCAACAGTGTGATGAAGGGTCAACAACAGGACAGCAGCGTCACAAGCACCAGTGTTCAATTTGGTGTTAAATAGTGCAGTATCAAATAGGGCATTACTGGCATACAAACGCACGACAGCCTGATCCTATTTCAAAATAGGCGTTTGTGGTCGGATTGCTAATGTACTGCAACCGGCCGGCTGCGGCATGGGAGCCGATTGCAGTCCGCATAAATTGAAAGCGGGGCTAACACAGAACCAATGGTTTTGTGTTGATTCTACATTTTGTACTCGTTCCATTTAGTATATATGATAGTGGCTCGCTCGTGAATATTTGTTGACAATGTTTGTATGTTTATAGGTATTATTCTTTATCACTTACTGATCATATGGTCTAGTCCCATATAGATGCGCGAAACTGTTGACGAACCAAGTGCCGTGCAATTCACAGACGTAGCGAGCGAAGTAACTCACTAGGAGGGAGTTCCACCAAGTCTCCCCAAAATAAAGTACGGGTACGCTTACGGGAAGACATATCGCTAATATCAGATATAACACGTAGTAGTATCTGAAACAAAAATAGGACCTTTTGATAGGTTGAAAGACATTGTGTTATTTCCTGATAGACAATAAATATACGATAGACAGTCAAGACAATCCACTGTGAAACAGTTGAGGCTTTCACAAGCTACTGTTCTTCAAGTTAAGAAGGCTGGTAAATCATTATTTAAAGCAAAAAATTGCAATCGAACTTGAACCGAAATAATAGAAATTAGACAGGCTTGTTACTATTTTAAGCTCCGTTTGTAATTTGTTATGGTGCACAGTAAATGTATTTTCAATAGACTTACTCAAAAACCTGCTCCTATTCCTACCAATTTTGGCACGCAATTTATTGTTTTCCGTACTTGTGCGGTACAGAGCGCGAGCTCCCCGCCACAATTTATAGTGTTTATCGAATCACACTGATCACTGAGTTTATTGAAAAATGAATCGGCTCTATAATACCCTTGCTACAGGCAATGGGATTCGCCTCTGTCAAAATGACAAACTTTCTCCACTTATAGGTATTAAAATGTACAATTCTATTATAACATTGAAGGCTATCACTTATACCATAAAATAAAGAGAGATATATACATAATAAACTAATGTAGAGCCACAGAACCTAAGCAAAATATACCATAATAATACTTTTTCTGAAACATGACCATCCAGTCTGCCTGCAAGTCACTCAGGTCGATTCTTCTGCCAAGTTGGATGACGTAGGGGTGTTTCTTACACATCAGCCACCCCATATGGCAGAAGAAAAAGCCACGCTTGGAGTTGTGAGGGTCACCATCAGTGTCCGAGTAACGATGATGCAGTCGGTGGTCGCGACACCAGATGAACATGGAATTCTGTGGAATTATTACAAGAAATATAAGGATTGAACCTCAAAATCCGCAAAGCAAAATAGAATTCTGAGTCTCCTCGTAATGATATTTGGTCCTTTTTTACCACATGAGACATAAGGCTAGGGTTAGGGTAAGGATTTGGAATAGCTTTGAACGTTTGGTAGGAAATTCTGTAACAGAGGGAGTGTCTATATTGCGGGTGTGTTACTAATCCAAAACACGTTACAATGAATGCACTTTACAACGAAAAACTTAACGCCGTAGCAATGTGATCTCGAATAACATGATTCAGAAAAATGTAATATCGTATAACACGTCACCGTACCTTTGCTAATAGGAAACACTTAACAACGAATCCACGCTACCGCGAAAAACCAAACACCGTAGTCATGTGATCTCGAATAACCAAATCTCTAAATTACCATTTCGAATCATTTAACAAAAAATGTTCACTGTTATCCATTAAAGGCCCACCAGAGGTTTTGGCTGCCATGGCCCAGGCACAACTGTTCGCATAGGACCAAATGCGGACACCATTCTCAGACATAAAATAATGTACATTTTTTGTTAAATAATTCTACTATGATGATATTTGATGTATTTCCTACCAAGGAGATAACGTACAACAGTTTACGATGATTCTAAATAGCATATTCAGCCGTAGAATTTTCCCACTGCTTGAGACATTACAAATAATGAGACATTCTAAAATAATTGAAGAGTTATATTCCTAAAGGGTTTTGGTTTGGTTAGGTAAGTATAATAAATTACAAATGAAGAAATATCATAACTGTGGAAGACTAACCGCAGACATCTAGTTTCATAATTTGCGTGGTTTTATAAAACTGCAGAGCATATAATTCTAAACTAACGTTTCTTTCGTCAAATACAACTTCGCTTTTGTTGAAAGTAGATTCACTTAGATTTTAAAACTAAGGTTTGTAGACCCTGTATACTTTCAAATCTCATTTGCACGCATTCTATTCCTAATCTTTTTGTAAATGGTCACATGTGCATATAATAAAGATTTTTCTAAAAATAATATGCCGCAATGCCCACCTGTCCAGCAAGAGTCTGCGTAGTTACCATCACTGCTCTCAAAAGTGGTGTGGCTTTGAATGACCTGTGCGTGTAATATCTGTGAGCTCCAATAGTTACACCTTCCGAACCAATGTATAGAACACAAATTGCTGAAATAAGTAATGCAATAATAATGATACAAAGGAATTATGACAAAAAATATAACAAAAAATATATTCACTTACTCCATAAACTGGTTTTCCACGAAACTGTCCCCGTAATCATCAAACTAAGACCCCACAATGCAAACACATGTAAAATGAAAAAACCTATTGCATTTTTCCAAACTATTTGATGCTTATATGTGTAATCAGTTCCTATATATCTTGTAACCGGAGTGCTATCAGTTTGGTTATTTTTTACGTGAACGTGTTTTTTCTGATTACAATCCTTTACTTTATTTGGTTTTAATTTCTTCCGAGGGTTATCACTGGCCGTCATTTTTTATTCACTTGACTTTACTCTCCGCTAGTATTTTTCACTAATGGATTATTATGAAGAACCTTTATTTATAAGCGGCTCCCTCAAGGGCTTTTTGTATTTAAATAAGTGTATTGTTTTCAAAGAGAGTGAACTTTTGATATTTTAATTTTTTTAAATCGATTTTTTTTTTATCAGACAAGTAGTAGCAAGGAGGCTACATTTTTAAATTAGCCCGGACATTTCGGTCTTTATAATCTTGATTTCTAGTAGCGTTCTAGTGAACAGAAGCCTTCGAAAAACCCTTTAGTTTTTCATATGCCATATTATGTACGAATCTGTTTGCTCTAACATTTCAAAATAATTTGAATAGTCAATCTGGTGAGCCCATATTCTAATTGAACCCACTTTTAGATTTCTATTACCCGTATACATTGAAATATATTCTAGCGCACATATGTATGTATAGTGCGATTCAGATAAGAAGTTCCTTTGTTGGCAATACGGAAAAACATTGTTGCTATATTTTTAGCAATGAAATTACCTAATATTAGGGAGATTAACCTGTCAATCGTGATAATGACAGACACAATTGAAAGACAATAGGTGCGCGAACGCCGGCGTTCGCTTGGGGTTTAATGAATTAATTGATATTTCGTTGCTTTTAACAATTACATTTTAATTTTGTTTCATTTTTTCTTTTGGTAAATAGTTTTACAGTCTGTAAGACTATTTTTGAATAGAAAGAAAGAAGAAAGAAATAAACTTTTATTCGTACCTCACATATACAGTAGAATTCGATAATATAAATAATAGGAAACACTTTAAAATCTGTGCAAGGCCAAAAGGGCGCCTAACTCAGCATATGCTGCGATATTTAAAAATAAAGTATATAACACTGGGCTCGATGTCGATTGTCTTGTAATTCTTTCAAATACCGAAAACGCCACGCCATAATATCGTCAACTTCCTTTTAGACCTGCTTTTTTTAATGAAATTCCATTACCCTCATAATTCTTCATAAAGTTGTGCTACTACCATTAAAATCGATTTCGGTTCGCATTTTGTGCAACAATTGAAGGGTTAAGGGGACAAAGGTAACAAAATAAAAAATCCGACTCTTTTGCATGAACGTAGATTTTAACTGATGGTAAATATATATAGATCCATGGATTTAAAACACCCCAGTTCTAATTCGATGCATGGTTACAGATGCTAGCAAAGGTTTTAACTGTCAATCAAGTATATATTTCAAATGGGAAATGTGCTAACAGCAGAAATATTATCAGAGAATCGAAATAGTAGTTAACACCTTTGTCAATTTACCCCTTCAATTATGCTAGAGTAGGCAACGCTTTTCTTTTTCCTTTTTTTTTTGACAGCCAGGGGAGTCAACATTACGACGAAGGAACTTCTTAAGTAAAACGCACTGAACACGGCTCCTTGTAATTTCTATTAGAGAGCACACAAGTTAAGCTGGCGCGTGGCAGAAATCGGAAACTAATCGTTCACCGCCATCTTGACGTTTATGTCATGTGTCAGGAGAATGTGTTGTGTTCTATGTTTTTAATAGTTTTCAAAATAAATAATCGTCATCATTAAACCGAAAGTGATTAAAAGTGTTGGCGTTGATATTATCTTGGAAATCAAACGTGCTTTTTAAGAGGAATGAGAAAATATCGGGCCTATGGTACCATTTTTCAAAGTTAGACTCATTTGTCAAATATTTTTTAGGCGACCATAACAATAAAATTTACTCTAAATATTGGTACCCGAGCGGTGTATGGCAGGAAAACAGAGTTTGTTGAAAATGGACTATGTTTTTAAATCTTAACTGACCATCATGATGATTTGAATTCTGCAAACTTTATACGACGGATGGAAGGAAAAATTGTGGTAAATCTACAATCAAAATACAAACCTAGTAGGAATGGAAATGCATTATATCGCTGCACATAAACAAAGCTTAAATTGATAATGGACTCATCCGATCCTTCTGATAAAGACTAGCATGTATTCTGATGCTATGAGTGTTAATATTCAATAAAAGATTTACAAAGTTCTCATGACTTTTTTGTACTAATTATGCTAATGAAAATAACCGGTACTTCAATCTATTTGTTTACTTTCCTTTGAGCACCTAAATAAATGTATTATAAGTAATCGACGGATCCCAAGAACAAAATCGTATAATATGAAACATTATCGATTTATGGTATGAGGTTTTGAAGTTAAAGGTAGCTATTATAAATTTTAATAAGTAAAAGAATACTAAACTAAAATAAAGTTGTGGCATACAGTTATAGTCAAAGTCAAAAGTCAAAGTCAAAAATATTTTATTTCACATAGGCCTACATGGGCACTTATAAAACGTCAGAAGTTAGTGCATAATACGATACGATTTTATTCTTGGGATCCGTCGTAATAAATTATATAAATTGGAATGAGTTAATAAAGATTGTTTATAATTTTTTAATTATATGAGGGCAAAATAGATTAGTTAGGCTGGCAATATTAAGCACGCCCCCAACTACACGCCAAGTTAACGTACCTCGACATCGTTTTCCTTCAATCACATTGACAAATTGTTTCCTTCAATCACATTTTTATTTTGTTTACAGATCCCTGTTTCGTAATTGGCTGCTCTGTAGGTACCAACCTTTTTAGAGCGATGATGCTCTTTATTCTAGAATTTGCTCATTTTCCGCAAGCCTGCGCCTACGGAAATCGGGGTCGGGGAGTATTCTGGAAGTATTTTGAGCCCTGAACGGATATGAAAATACTTTAAAACTAGTCCAACTTAAACGAGTAGAAAAAATATTATGCCACCAGAAGTCATTGTTGGGGGCAGTAATTTTAAAAGTATTGTCGTCTTTTTAATTTTAAATTTAAATTTTTAACAAATTAAAAAAATCTTTATTTAAAAACAGGGTTCAAGTAGTAATAATAATATTCCACAAATTTCACAGAACGGTCTCTAGCTCCAAACTAAGCAGAGCTTGCGCTATTAGTACTAGACAACGGATAAACATACTTGTATATTTCTAAATATATACATACTAGCTTTTGCCCAAGCGGCTTCACTCCCCCTTCTTCACTACTCCACCCTACTATACCCTACTCTACCCTACTCTACCCTACTCTACCCTACTCTACCCTACTCTACCCTACTCTACCCTACTCTACCCTACTCTACCCTACTCTACCCTACTCTACCCTACTCTACCCTACTCTACCCTACTCTATCCTACTCTACTCTACTCTACCATACCCTATCCTACTCTACCCTACTCTATCCTACTCTATCCTACTCTACCCTACTCTACCCTACTCTATCCTACTCTACCCTATTCTACCCTACCTAACTTCACATAAATCATCTAGAGTCCGTCTAATGAAAGCGTGACCTGAGAAAAGGAGGTTACAACCAAAAATTTGGAATGTGGTATTATTGAAATAGTAGGAGAAAAAAGTTTTGATACTATAGTATTTTTTGTATTTAAGACAATTTTAGAATAGTTGTACAGGAACTAAATTCTAGTCAAAAACGTGTGTAGACTTAATTATTTGGTGGGTGTATGGAAAATGTCAATAACACACAAAATGTTAGATAGTATTCCAAATTATTTTATTTTATCCAAAGACATTAAATACATACTACCAATAGACAGGACATAGCGAACAAAAGTCAAAATCCGAAACTTGTTACTTTGTAGTAACAAGTCGCTCAGTCTGGTATGACACCCCTACACGTCAAGTCATGTTTGTATCCGTTTTAGGCACTAAAAGAAAATCGTTTTCTGAGAAAATATTCTGAGTTGCGCATTACGCTATTGCAAATCTTATGGTAAAATTGTTGGACCTAACTTCGGTTTATTTTCGTAAATATTCTTGGTATTTACGCAGTAATTAATTAAAATTCAACAATTTCCATGAATAGTTCTAGAACATTTGTTGATTTTATGATAGCAAGTCAAGTCAAGTCAAAAGTCAAAAATATTTTTATTTCACATAGGCCTACATGGGCACTTATAAAACGTCAGAAGTTAGTGCACGGTTCCAAATTGGTCGTTTCCTATGGAGAAGAACCGGCAAGAAACTCCATGGTTACTCTTTTAAAAAAAGTGGTTGTTTTACAATATTGATAAATGTTATGTAAGAACAGTGTAGACCAGTCAAATATTGTACACAAAAGCACAATCAAAATTTTCTCAGTAAAAAACAAAGTAAGTCGTAATAGGAAGTAGTCTAAGAGTTCGTGGAGTATACAGTGTTCTCACATTTACAATACAAAAAGAGGCTATATATAAAAAAAAAAACAGGAATAATATAATAATTACAACTATCAATAAAATATTAACAAAATAAATTACTACCAAATTTATGACAGTTGAAATAAAAATAAAAATATTGCAAAAGCAATGTGTCAGAGAAAAAAAAAATGTATATATAATTATTAAAACAAAGGTGGAGCAGTTAATAGACAAAATATTGATGATTTACCAGGGGGCCACATGTGCAGAGGTAGTCATTGCCAAACAAGCGTGTCCTCGACATAGTCTTTAACCTTGTAATATGCTTTTTCGGTTAGGACACGCTTGATATGACTTTTGAATTTTCCCTCACTAAGTTCTGTTACCGCCTTTGGCAGCTTATTATAAAAGCGAATGCTGTTAACTAAGAATGACTTGCTGGTCTTAGCTAGTCTCCATTTGGGTAAGACAATTTCGTGTTTACTACGTGTATTTTTGTTGTGAAAATCGCTTCTGATTTTAAAGAGTCCTAAGTTTTTACGTACATACAAAATGCTTTCCAAGATGTAAAGAGAAGGCAGAGTAAGTATATCGATTTCTTTGAATTTATTTCTGAGGGACTCGCGAGGGCCCATTTTATAAATAGCCCGGATTGCTCTCTTTTGTAATATGAAGATTGAGTCTACGTCAGCTGCAGGTCCCCACAGTAAAATGCCATAAGACATAATACTGTGGAAATAAGCATAATAAACTAACCTAGCTGTGGCTACATCTGTCAATTGCCTTATTTTTCTTACTGCATATGCAGCTGAGCTTAGTCTTCCCGAGAGAGTTCTAATATGAGTACCCCACTGCAGTTTAGAATCGATAGTTATACCTAAAAACACTGTTTCTGTAATAACATCTAGTTTTTTGCTGTCAAGAATTAGATTGACGTCAACTTGAGGGACATTTGGCAATGAAAACTTTATACATTTAGTTTTAGTTGCATTTAATAAGAGATTATTAGCTGCAAACCATTTCGAAAGGACAGCCAGACTCTCGTTGACATGCAAGACATCCCCATCTTTTCTGTCTACTTTAAAAATAAGAGAGGTGTCATCAGCAAATAGAATTATATCAGATAAATTAGCCATCATGAAGGGAAGGTCATTAATATAAACTAAAAAAAGGAAAGGGCCTAGAATTGAACCTTGAGGCACGCCCATCTTTACTAAAGACCCCGAGGACGTCACCCCATTAATGGATACTTTTTGCTGCCTGTAAGATAAATAGGAAAAAACAAGATCAGCAGCTCGTCCACGAATTCCGTAATGATGTAATTTACAGATCAGAGTATTATGGTCAACACAGTCAAATGCTTTAGAGAGGTCACAGAATATGCCAATAGCATCCTGGGACTTCTCCCAGGATTCCAAAATGTGACTGATGAGTTTCACTCCTGCATCTGTTGTTGACCTTCCTTTCGTGAAACCAAACTGATGACTATGCAGAATCCCATTTAAATTAAAATGAGACAACATCTGGTCGAGCATGATCTTTTCATAGATTTTACTCAATGCTGGAAGCACAGATATTGGTCTATAATTAGAGGGATCGCTCTTACTACCTGATTTAAAAATTGGTACTACTTTACTGTGTTTCATTAAATCAGGGAACGTACCACTGTCTAAACACTGATTAAATATGCCTGTCAGGACAGGAGCAATTGTTTCAATAATTTCTCCAAGAATCTTAACGGATATACCCCATAAGTCTTCAGTGTTTTTTATGTTAAGACTTTTGAATGTTTTCATTATTGTATCCACAGAAATACGCTTAAATTCAAAGTTTGGTATATCCTTAGTGAAATGTTCTTTTAAAAAAGATTCAGCTAACAAAGACGAAGAAGGGAGAGATTTCGTAACTTCTATTGGGATGTTGGTGAAAAAGTTTTCGAACGTCTCAGCTACTTTTGACCTATCAGAGACGATTTTATTATCAATTTTTAGTGAGAATTCATTCCGATCTTGTTGGCTTGTCTTTCCAGTTTCCTTGTTTATCACCTTCCAGACAGCTTTTATTTTATTATTAGAATTTCCAATTATCTTACTTATTGATTTAGATTTAGCTTGGGCACAGACTCTTTTGAATATCTTTGAATAGAGTCTAACATGGTTATGCAAATTAGGATCAGACGACAAGGATTTTTCATGATATAGCTGATATAAAGTGTCTCTGCTTTTTCTTATTCCAGCAGTAGCCCATTTATTAAATTTGGATTTATTACCGATTTGAACTTTTTTGACTGGACACGCCTTATTAAATTCTTGGCATACTGTAGAAAATAATGTTCCATAGTTTACATTGGGGTCTTGCGAATCAAAATTGGCTGTTGAGAGACTACTGACGACATTGTTGTTAAAATTATTTAATTTATTTTTAGTAAGCGGTCTAAGCTCTGCAGTTGAATCTAATTGAAGCTTTTTGACTAATTCGAAAGATACAAGTTGACCACTATGGTCAGACCTCACGCCACTAATTATGGATGAGTCTTTTATAACACAGTTAGTAAATATATTATCTATGCATGAAGCTGAGGTAGGTGTTATTCTTGTTGCCTCATTAAAAATACATTTTAGATTAAAAGAACTAAACAAAGAGAGAAGTTTACATTTATCTGGTGAATTTACTAGTAAATTAATATTTAAGTCCCCACAAACGAAAACTAATTTGTTGTCTTTAATAAGTTTATTTAGTATTTCTTCAATTATTATCAAAAAAGATGCTAGATTTGATGCAGGTGGTCTGTACACACACAAGAAAGTTTGGCCTTCAATCTCTGCACATGCTACCTCACATAAGCGATCAACAGAGCAAGCAGTGATATCTTTCCTTTCCTTATATCTTAAAGAAGTATTACATAATATCAAGGTACCACCCCCTATTGATGATCTGTTGTACGCACTGGCAACTAAAAAACTATTCACATTAAACATCATTCTATCTGGTTTTAACCAAGTTTCACAAAAACATAGGATATCCATATGATATTTATCTATTAACATCTCTACATCTAGAATTTTGCCAGAGAAGCGATTTATATTCTGATGGTATAATGAAATGTTATTATTAGGCTTCCCTTTTGTCGTTTCTAATAGTTTAAAGAAAAAGAAGAATCAATAACAGTATTATTAGATACACTAGATAATACTGATTCGTCACTTAACCTAGTCTCAGTTAAATTATCATTAACTGCGTGTATAATGTGTATATTATAAGCTAGCAAAGTAGCCAATAAGTGTCGACTTTTTTTGGGAAGAAACATATGTTCCCGTATCAAAACAAAATCACTAACAAAATTGTTAGTGTCAAAATACAATAAACGGTCACTATGACGGCATGACAGGATATGCATTAAGTTGTTTAGGCTAAAAATATAATCATTTTCATGATCATTTAGACTGTTTGAATAAGGCAATGCACATAATATTAATTTACCTAATTTTAATTCAAGCAGGGTTTCAATACCACTAACAATGTCCCTTTTAGTTACACTAAGACTATTTCCAATCATAAGCACTACTGTGGTCTGCTCATTAATTTTAGTATTTTTTATTTTGTAAATAAGCTCATTAAAATGTAGATTATGATAACAATGACTGATAACGGTATGTTTGCAACGGTTATTTAATAAAGATCCAAAACCTGTCCCTAATCTATCTGAATACATAAGAATGTTACTTTGATAAGGATTTATTGTGTCTGAATTTTTAGGTACAACATAAGATGTAGGAATTTCGTGTTGAGACGTGGGAGGTGGCGGAGCGAGTGCACAACTACAGGTGATATTATTAGTCAAAGACTCGTACCTCTCTGCATTGAACTTCACCAAGTCCACCAACTCACAAGCCTCCTGCATGCGCTCACTTAACATTTGTTGACAAGACTCATATTTACTAAATATATCCTTTATCGTATTCTCCCTACTCAATAATTCCTTTTGTAGGTTTTGTATTTCAAAGTCATACATGATTTAGCGCCATCTATTGCTGAAAAGTTTAACCTTACCTAGCACATACCAGTGGCGTAGCATGGGTTTTCGCCGCTTGGGTTCAACCAGAAATGCGCCGCCCTTTATTGTTTATTATGTTTAAGAACACCAGTATTAAAAACGACTGCAGGTATCCCGTTGCGGCCACTAGGTTTATTCTTACGTACGTCTTTCTGATGGATACGAACATCCGACATACTCGTCACGTACAAATGAGGAGAAACATGGGACGCACCGTGCGTCACCGGAATTCAGACGCGAAGATTCCTCAATAAAAAAGGCAATTAAGTTTGCTTTCTCCTCAGCGGTGTGAGCCAGGGACCCGTCGGGTTTCAGCAGTGGTGGAGGTGAGGGACGGCAGACGTTCGATTCGCTCGAGTTTGCCAGGGACCAAAACGCTTTACTACCAACGGGGTTTGTATTCGGCCAATGTGGTCAAACTGAGACCTCCACAACACCTTAGAGTCACGTCACTTGCCTTACGCATACGAGCGTTGGCCCAAGGTCGGTATGGGCATGTTTGACCGCGTCAGCGTGAACACACTCAGTGCCCAGTCATGGTTGAGCTTGGTCCGACGTTGTTACGTCAGGGAATGAAGTTGGATTAATAAAAAGCAATATACCTGCTGCAGCATGCAGGGTAGACTTAACATCGACATCAACATTTGCTTGGCACGTACGTAACATTGCGCTCGCAATTTCGAATATCTAAGTTTTTTTTTTTTTCAAATAAATAAATTGGCGCTTTCTGCCGCTTCCTTTCGTCGGCCATGGCCCCCACCGCCATGATCCCCTCTCCTAGCTACGCCACTGGCACACCCTGAAGCTTCTACCACGAGTTCTTAACGTGATCTATTTTACGACCTAAACCGAACTGTTGGATCCTTTTTCGTTCGTACGACTGTCATTTTAACATATCATGGTAAAGTCCCTGGCCACCTACCGAGCAATAGTTAAAATTATATAAATGTTGACAAATTTAATTCGCGTGATTGCTATTCAATGCTAGATGGCGTCACTGAGAGATAGGATGACAGTTTTTCTAAGACATTTCTCCTGATAGCCGCTCTATTGTATCTCTTTAAATCTCTTTGATTTTATCTGATCTCTCAAAAGTCGCTTTAGAATATTTAAATAATATTCTTTATTTTACATTTGGCGTTCTGGCAAGAATACCAAGTGCACAACACCATGATAGTCAATGAAATAGTCAACATGATTTCAACTTCATCACGTCTCGCCAACACTATTAATGTGTTTCAAGATTGTTCGGTTGGAATCGATTCGTTTTAGCATAGAGAAAATTCAGATCTTTTGGGATTAGTCAAGTGGGAACATGTTTTATACTCCAGTGATTGTTTCAAATGATACGGATCGACTCGTGAGACAAAAAAAGTTCAGCAGTTGCTGCAGCAGCATCTCTCTCAAACTTGAACTAGGATTTTCGCGATTTTAACTTCAGTTGCAGTCTTTCATGCACTACCAGACAGAGTGAGGCAAATCTTTTATTACATCTCAACTGCTTTTGAACGCATTCTACCACTCACTAGCATGTATTTTTGATTAAGTCGATTTACCAAAAGCCTTCGTTGTTCGATATTTTTGTCCATTATGAAATTCGCAATATGTCAGATTATCTAAAAATATAAGAAAAAAAAATATCATTACATCCATATTATAACTATCTAATAATATTAGTCAACAAGGATCAAGATTATAACGTCATACTAACTTAAAAAACAAAAATCGTATGTAAACAATGTTGGTTTTCATTGAAAACACCTTCTTTCTCTTCTTGTTTTTGTTTGAACTTATTAACCATAGTGTGTAGCAGTTTTTGCACGTTACTGTTTATTGTTTTTCTCACAATTAAGCAATTATTCTTGAAAAATAAATATCAGTTTCCAAAAACTGACAATTGCAACCATAGACTTTGACGTGATTTTTTTTGGCAAAACAATGTTGCCAATTTAATTTAAAAAAAAAACTCCAGGTTACGCTTTCAGTAGACGCACTCTACTAAATAGTCCGAACAAAGTCTAAACATTTGGTTTGGATAGGTGAGCCCGTTCTTAAGTTTTAAAAAATTACAACGAAAAGTGGCATTGATTTTTATATATATAGACTAGCTGCTGCCCGCGACGTCGTCTGCGTGAAGCCTCTACAGCACTAAAAATACCTAAGGTGCCAGTATCGCTATAGCATTATAAATAAACAACTTTTAAAATAGCATTATAATATAAGTGTTTTTCGCAAACGAAGCTAGTAAAGAGAGTTATATGGAAATCCTGCTGAGTTCAGTCATAAGATGTGACTGAAGGAAATAGAGAAAATAATGCAGGAATACATTCCAGGACACAAGAGAGTAAAAATACGTATAAAGGTATCATACTTTACAAGACTTCCCTATAAACTACGTTGGTAGTTATACTGCCAGGAGCCAAAATGTAAAGAGAGTCAGGACTGGTGGCGCGGGAGCAAGCGACGTACAGTTGCCCGTGTGAGAAGCAACTTGTCCTGAGGTCGACACCCGCTGCCCTCAGTGTCTGCCCCTGCGACGGTCATCGCGAAGCAAACACACACGGGGAACTGTACGCGCTTGAACTGGAACGGGAAGTTATGGGGTATGAGGGGAATGCGTGGTATAAATACTGCCTCGCTGACGCCACAACCCGTAAGAATTTCCGCCTCAATGGTGTGTCTGTGTGGAGCGAGATGACTTTAAGGCGGGTCCCGTCACAACTTCGAAGCATAATCGGGACACCGACCTTCAGCTTGATGGTATGCGCCGGAAGTCTACTTGCTGACAGGGAAATCAGAAATTCCACGGAATAACGTGCGGCATCATCTTGCTCGACAACAGTGTTTATCGAGGCGTAGACAACTTCATTCTTCACAATTTCCGAGAGAATGCATTCGTTAACTGCTGCAGCCTGATCATTTTTGGGCATCAAAATGGCCCGCTCACACACCCAAGAATTCTTGCTGGTGCGGTATACGACTGATGTCCCCGTACACACAGTGAATGAGTTTTTCTAAGCTGGATACCACTCTACCGAGAGACTCTGGACGCACCACCTTTTTTTTTTTTTTTTTTTTATGGTGGGAAAAATCATGCATTGACATCCCCCGCCCTTGGGCGGAGCGGGAGATAGTGTCAGACTCTTACTGACTAAAAGACCCACCCCGTTCCTTCTAGCCTTCATACCGGGGCTCGAGCGCCCTTTCGGATAACCCTGGCCCCAGTAGGCTTCGACCCGGCTGGGTCCCTGCTGTTGCTGACAACTCCTTGAGGCGCGCGGGAACAGTGCGCGCCGTCGACGACTTGGGCTTGGTCCGGACAGTTACCGGACGGCCGGACAGCAAGCTACCCATTGCTCACTGTCCGCAAGCCCGCGTCTACGTTGGCCGGAAATCGGGATCAGAATCCCGGCGACGGCGGCGGCGATAACGCCGTTGCCTGATGCGTTCGGCCTCCTCCTTTGCGAGCATTACTGCTTCGCAGAAGTCGGCGACCGCCTGCCACTCCTCCTCGCTCCGGACCATGGCCTCAACCAAGGCCCGGCGCGAGAGGTCTCCGCCGCCGATCGCCCCCACGAGGGCACGGCGATGCTCCGCCCAAGCAGGGCACACCTCGACTGTGTGCTCCACCGTGTCCTCCGGGCGTTCCGCACAGTGGCGACACCCGGGCGTCACTTCCGCATGAATCCGGTGCAGGAAACTCCCGAACGAACCATGTCCGGTGAGGACCTGCGTCATGCGGAAGGTAAGGACGCCGTGAGGCCTTTCCAGCCACGCCTCAAAGAGGGGACTTACCGCCATGATTGTGGCGTGCCCTGGACGCACCACCTGTCCACCTCTCTCTTCTGGTAGAGTGCCTTCGCTAAGACTTAGAAGGACATCAGAAAATTCTTGAGCACGTGCATTGCCGCCGAGCCGAGCTCTCATATTAATGGTCAAGCGCAGTGTACGAACTCGTGACCACAACGAAGATCGTTTCGACGAAGCATTCACCTCGTCAGCCCTCGATCCCCGCGTCACCTCGGGAAGTGTTTGCCGGAAATCGCCACTGAACAGAACTGTGACACCATCCATCAAATGTTAGTTCCTGCGGATGTCCTGCAGGGTTCTGTCCACGACCTCAACTGCCTTCCTTTTGGCCATTGTACACTCATAATCAGAGAGCAATCCTTGAGCACGTGTCCCTTATCGCTGTTACGTGACACACCACAAACAGGCGTTTTGGCGCTCTCTAAATCGATGGGAATTTTTAACATGGTATGTGCTATCTTGCCTTCCGGAAGCAGTGTGGCAGCGATTCCCGACGACGCTACAGCAATAGCAATTTTGTTTTGCCTCCTGACCTCTGCAAGTATGCCAGTGGTAACAAACGTTTTTCCTGTTCCACCAGGAGCATCCAAGAAAAACATTTTACCCTGGTTTTGCCCAACGCTGTCAAGGACGGTGTCATAAATTTGTTTTTGCTCTCAAGAGAACAAAGCGATATGGTAATTTCGTATGGTGGTTGTTTCGCCCGGATCGTAATTTGTCTCAGTGTTATACTCCCGATTTCCACGGTCTTGATGTGGTGATGATTGGAGAGCTGGTAACCCATATTCGATCAGTGCATTTCCGCCGATAGAAATGACCACATCTTGAAGTGAACTGAGACAGGTGTTCAGCACGCGTTCATCAGTTACTTCGACTTCGTCTCAAGTAGCACGCCTCAAAGCTCGTAGAAAATCTTCAGACAGATGATAGCGATACTTCTCCCACAAAGTTACCGGGTTCGCGACTCCACAAAAAACCAAGATGACGGCAAGCAGATGACGCATGTGACTGGGACTGTCACTGACGCTTGCCTCCGCGAGGGAGTCATCCCAATTAGGCAAAAGGCTGCGCGGTAAGTGGGATACTCCACGCCATCAAATGTCCTCAGAAAGGCGAAAGACGTTGGGCCTGAGACAGTGTGATGTAACAACCGCAAAAATAGCATTCGCCACTATTCGGGTGCACGGTATAAACCCTATCCAATGCGGTGTCCTTGAAAATTCCCGGAAACCTTTCACAGTACCTCCTCGTCGATGTCGGTTGAATACACCCCTTTGCTTGTCGTACGTGTTATATGAAGGCACCTCGTCATACGTAAGGGATTTCGCAAACTGGTCGACTTCATAGAGTCTGAGAAATGCCACCATGTAATACCTAATACCGCATTTTTTTTAAATTATCTTCCTCAACTCTGCTCAAGGTTTTTTGGGGTTTTGTTGGAATTTGAATTTGTCAAAACGAACTATAATATGAAGAAAATGCACATTACCATATATGAATTTTAAGAATAACTAACTACTAACCTCGCCAACATGATCAAATTTAAATGAATAATTTCCAAAAACTGTTAACATATAATTTGATTTGATTTTTATGAAATCTCATAGATGGCGCTGTTTTAAAATTGTGTTTATACTACTAATATTCATTAAATTATGTTTCTCTGCCCAAGTTACTTTAATGGCGTAGTTTTTATAGTGTAAAGCTAGATAATAGCATGACTTACTCATAAACAACATTTAAATATGCGTCCTTATATTACACGCTGTCACAGAATGCGTAAGAAAAATAAAGATTCACAGCTCCTCCCCCGTAGGTGATAGCGTGATAATATGTAGCCTATATGTTGACCCGACCTCTTAGTAATATTCATGCAAAATTTGAAGTAAATCCATGCAGTACTTTTTGAGTTTATCCCGGACATACATACAGACAAACAGACAAACAGACAAAAATTCTAAAAACTATATTTTTGGCTTCGGTATCGATTGTAGATCACGCCACAAGTATTCTTTTAAAAAAATATTCAATGTACAGTTTTGACTTTCCTACGATTTTATTATATGTATAGATTATAGATAAATTAAACCCAGACGCAGAACAATGATCGTGCTCATCACACAAACTCTTTTTGCTCGTCTCAAAATCATCGTGGGTGGGAATCGAATCCACGACCTCCGGTACAGCAGTCAGGACCACTAACCACTAGACTACCAGGCCAGTCATATTAATGAAGTGGACCCTAATTTAGGTTGGGGTAGGGTAATTTAGGGTACTATTGAAAAACAATCCTAATTGTCACGTGAGAATCGTGGACACACGGAAAGTATACGTTATATTTAAAATAAAAATACGTCCAATTAATTTATATTTTATTGGAGCCCTATATTGTTAAACTTAATTAAGTCATGTTAATTGAGACCGGAATAAAATTATACAAATAATGTCATTGACTGCACTATATTATGTGAATCATACCAATGTTTAATTTTAATATTTTATTCTGCAACGCTGCGTTCTTGTCTATATAATGAAAAAAAAAGAAAAATTAATCAAGTCCAGACCGTAATCTACGCATGATTGAGTTTCGATATTCAAACAGAAAATTAATTAATTTCTTATGTACTTCTATTACAATTTATTGGCAACGAAATCATTCAAACAATGCCGATGATGATGGAATTCTTTAAGACTGTTTACCTGGGATTAAGTACGCCCATAAAATGATACAGATATGGTTTGTACTTTCTCTTGTAATCAGTTGGGTGAGTATTTTACTTATTAATTTATAATTTATTATTAAAATAAGGAATAAAAATGTATTTCATTAAAATAATTTAAAATCTCATCGAGCGCCTGTAGGTAATAATATGTTTCCTTCGTGACACGTTCAACTGAACTTCATTACTCATACATTGTATTGTTTCATATTTGCGGCATTTTTTTTTTGTTTTAAGGCACACGCTGGCCCTGTCAATAGCTCATGTGGTACGTTTTCAATATTGTCTTTTCCATCGGTAGTAGACGAATTAGGACTTTTTTTATTGGTTTCATTTTTTTAGAGTGCGGTATCGCTGGGACCAACCGGCGGATCGTGGGTGGCACCACGGTCCAGCCCCACGCATACCCTTGGCTGGTGTCTCTCATGTTGGGACCCAAGCTTCACTGTGGCGGCGCCATCATCACCGATCTGCACATCCTTACAGCGGGACATTGTATTACTTTCGGGTTAGTATTTTAGAATGCCGTTACATGATATTCAAATATAAAAATATACATTTTCTTTGATTACTGTTTGTTGTTGTTCCATATTTCCAGCGTCCATTTCCGTGACTTATCGGTATACGTGGGCATGCATGACCGTCTGGACACCTCATACACAACACAGCGTGTCGTGAACGGCGTCAAACACCCTCACTTTACGTCTAATGCCGTTCGGGATATCAACGACATCGCTATCCTGACTCTCGATAAGAAAATCCAATTCACTGAAAATGCTCGGCCAATATGTTTACCAGAAATAAGTAAGTTGATCAGTAGACCGCGAGTCACATGATAAAGAATGACGTATTATAAGTTTCCTGAAATTATCAATTTTTTAAAACCTATAGAAATTAATCTCAGACTGATTATATTAATTAATTGATATTGGAATGATATTTTTTTTTACTATAATTTCAGAGAAAACCCTTTAATCTGACAACATTAAATTATTTTCTTTGTTTCCAGCAATGGATTTTAAACATATACCTTTGACTGTGGCCGGCTGGGGAAAAACGAGACAAGGTGCATTAACGTCATCAAGATATCTGCTTGAAACTAAAGTACAGATTGTGGATAGCGACAAATGTAAAAAATCTAATATTTATAAGGAGAATCTGGTCAGTGACACTATGATGTGCGCCTACAGTCTTGGAAAAGATGCTTGTCAGGTAATCATTTGTGATCTTTACGAGCAGAGAGATCAAAACCAAACTACTCGAGAATCTTCGAAACTGTACTGCAAGCTAACTTATTTGTGTTAATTCTAGGGAGACAGCGGTGGACCATTGTTTTCTACTCACAAAAAATCTGATAACAAAAAATGGTACCAAGTCGGTGAGTCTTGAAAACAACTAATATTATTGGTACGAGATACATGAAAACTTTGGAGTCAACATAATGAATATGAAATATTCTGTTCTAGGTATTGTATCTTGGGGGATAGATTGTGCCATGCCAGATTATCCAGGTATGCCAAATTATCATTTAGAACTTGTATTTTGTACTGTGGTATATTTTTCTCAATTATTTTAAATTATTTCTTCAGGTGTCTACACAATCGTGGCAAGATACATTAACTGGATAAAGAAACAGACAGAGAAGGGGACGTACTGTGTATAATTCTAAGAAATCACCATTTTGTAACATAAGTACAATAAAAATGGAAAACTATACTATTATTTAACCAAGAAATAATAATCCTTGCCTAATTTTGTTGTAGAAACGATTTAACACGATTTAGTTCAAATTCGTTTTTGATGCATAAAGTTTTATTATGAAGAATTTTCTCATTGTTAGTTCTGAGGAGAACGTATCGTTTACCGATAAGAAAATACGTAAATTGGCTATACTCGGAGAAACAAATTGAATCGTGAATACGATTTGACAACTTTACGACCTAAGAAAACATATTTACCAAAATACCAAGGAGGGAGTAGAACGCTGTGTTGATATTAGAATATATTCTTGGGGACCATAATAAAAGCTTCTAATGGGTAGCGTTTGATTTAATTATGTCATTTGGAAATTATAGTTCTAATGTTCACGATAAAATTTATAACCTTCAGCGTGTTAAATTTACAAGGATATTATCGCGTGGATAATTTCTGCGTTTTAAATCCGTGTAGAGCGTAAATAAGCAAGCATCGGTTGCAGAAAACAGTTGCAGCGGCAGGGGCTATGAGTGAGTGCAGTGTCCAACACACGTACTGAAATGTTCACGATACTAAGCACTATTTACTTGTTAATCGGGCTCGGACAGGTCTGTATAATTATTCAAAATTATCAACGTAATTACTGTACACGTGATATCACAGTGATCATGTTCTAGGTGGTGCTGGTGCGGAGCTCAGAATGTCGTAAGTCTATTGATAACTATTTTACCGTCTTGAGATTTATGTTGCCCTAAACGTGGAAGCGAAATTAAAAATAAATAATTTAATTTTATGAGTGGAAAAACTTGAACATCGATATCGTCGGAACTAATAATGCAATACTGAGACGAAATCTGAATTAGTGCAGTCTTAATTAAATTACTGGAGGTGGTTTTGTATTTATGAGAATTGGAGGCGCATTATTGTTTGGTTTGTTTCCGAATGCTGTAGCTACGTGGGGATCGTTGTGTATATAATACACGTGTTCGATGCAGTCGCTGCACTTGCATTGAATGTGCAGCGCACGTGCTCCTCGCCGTTGCTATTCACAGGAGTGTTGCTGACGCCCCACAAACGTGCCACTCGAACCCGTTCCGATTGTGATCGAACAGTTAACCGTCCGAATGATCTCATACTTATTTTATAATTAATGGACTTTCTCTGTGCCAAATTCTCGATGCAACTGCCGCGGCATATGAAAGAAGTTAATACCCTAATTAGGTCAGGAATTCGTCATTTCAGTAGGGCTATACCAATATCAGTTATAGGGTGATTCAAAATGGTACAAAAGGGTCAATTTCTGTAAACGACCACACAATTTGAAAATTTTGCATTGATTTGAGTATCAAAACAATACATAAGTAGGTACGATTTTTTGAGTGTTGTAGTTTACTATGCTACGACGTTTTATTTGTTCCAAAGTTCCTTTCCAAGATGCGATTTTTATGAGTTATCGTTACGTCCGAAAATCGTTGATAATCTTGAACGGTTAGGTACCGTTACGTTGGTAGCCTAATCTTTCATGGTTATTTCATGTCATCAATAGGTAAACATATTTCTTTTATATCTTAGGAAGCTCAAGAAATTTGCTATGAAGCTGTGTCTTCATATAAAGTAGGGGGTGTATTGGTGCTTTTAGTAGATTACCACGTACAAACGCGATCATTAATTCTGCTTGACCAATTAAATTTTTTTTTTTGAAATTTTCATTTTGAGTGCAAGCAAAAATGAAATTAGCGGTGATCAGGTGGAAATGTCTTTGATGGTACTAAGAAGATAAGACAGTGTGAGATGTCAGGGACGACATTAGGATTTAACTCACAACAGAAGTGAAGAAGTAAATACTAGAATCCTAAATGCAGTGAGGCAAGTTGGCCTATGCCAAAGACACCTTCATCCCCGAGGAAGCACTTCTCTACTGTGAGAGACAAAAAACACGAGGAGCGTTGGCTGGCCGTCGAGAGCAGTGGTGGCTGGCCATTAATGCTACGTTTCTTACCGCTCTCATTCTTACTGACGACAGGATAAGATACCTACCTATACCTTATCTTTATTAGATAAGAAAGCAAAGAACTGTCAACTGATAACTGTCACAACAAAAGTCTTAAATTACATATTTTATGTTGATTTAACTTGAGTTTATAGCGTTAGGTAATAATGAAACTGTCTTGTTTAATTTCTTGTTTTCTGCTTAAAAAAAGACCTACTAAGTGCGGAAAGAATAGACGATGAAAATATTATGTGAATCTTTGATTAAAGCAAGGGGGATGATTCCTTTACTTCTTAAGGCATAATAATTTTATGATTGGATTAGAATGTGGCAAGCCCAATGTGATGTCAATGAGGATAGTGGGAGGAAGGAGAGCAGTACCGCATTCGTTCCCATGGACCGTGGCGATCTTGAAGAATGACCGCATGCACTGCGGTGGGGCAATGATCACTAACAAACATGTGCTGAGCGCGGGACACTGTTTCAAATGGTAAGTTAAGAGAGTGCAAAATACGTTGATGTTGTTCGCTTTTCGAGGTAGAATATCTGCTTTACTATTATTTTTTCTAGCCATTACTGTTACACTGCTGGGCAATGGCCTCCCCTAAGTCTTTTGACACATTCTTCTCCCGCGCCGTCAAATACCAGTCCACGTGGTACGCATCTAAACCATTTCGCTACTACAGGTTCACTTAAAAACCAGCCTCAGACACTAGTTGTCTAGCATTCATGCTGAACTGGATCTATTTTGGTGCAGCCGTGAGGCACACAAATGTATTTTTGTTTCTTATGGTTCGCCATGTCTGTCCGTCCGTCTGTCTGTCTGTCTGTCCGTCTGTCCGTCTGTCCGTCTGTCCGTCTGTCCGTCTGTCCGTCTGTCCGTCCTCGCTTAATCTCTGTGACCGCTAGCACTAGAAAGCTGAAATTTGGTACCAATATGTATATCAATCACGCCAACAAAGTGGCAAAATAAAAATTGGAAAAAAATGTTTTATTAGGGTAGCCTCCCCATATGTAAAGTGGAAAGTAATTTTTTTTTAAATTTCGACGCTAACGTGTGATATATTGTTGGATATGTATTCAAAAATGAATAGGGTTTTACTAAAATCGTTTTTTGATAATGTCAATAATTTCGGAAATAATCGATCCATAAGTTAATAACAATGTCCCCCGCCCTCTAACTTTTGAACTATAAGTTTAGAAAATATGAAAAAAAATCTGAAAAGTAGAAATTTATAAGGACTTTCTAGGAAAATCATTTTGAACTTTTTTTTTTTTTTTTTTTTTTTTAATTGAGATAAACTAGTGCTTGACTGCGATCCCACCTGATGGTAAGTAGCGATGCAATCTTTGATGGTGAGGCGCACTAGTTTATTAAGAGCCTATTCACTCTAGCCTTGAAGACACCCAAATTATAATCGGACGGGAAGACCGCAGAAGGCAGACTGTTCCAGTCCTTCGACGTACGCGGTATAAACGACGAGGCGAAACGCTTAGTCCGGACCGTAGAGGTTTCAACAACGTAAGGGTGAATATTCGCCGTACGTCGGGTTGTCCGATGGTAGAATTGCGATGGCGGAATCAAGTCATGCAATTCCTGCGCACACTCTCCAAAATGCATCCTGTAAAACACCGAAAGGCTGGCTACCCTACGCCTATGCTCAAGGCTTTGAAGGTTGGACTTAACCAAATCTGGATCACCAATTAGCCTCTTTGCACGCCTTTCCACCGAGTCCAAAGCTGCCAGGTGGCATTTTGCAGCACCAGCCCATATGTGACTGCAGTACTCCACACACGAACGGACCTGTGCTTTGTATAACATTAAAAGCTGTCCCGGTGTGAAGTACCGCCGGACCTTTGCAAGAACGCCCAGCTTCCTAGCAGCTACCTTGGCTTTGGACTCAATGAACCGCCCAAAGTTAAGGTCTGAAGGAATTTCAACCCCCAAGAGCTGAAGGCGGTCGGTGTACTCCAGGGATAAATTCCGAAAAGTAGGAACCAAGGTGCACGGGCTCCTTTTGGCAGTGAAAAGACACGCTTGTGTTTTGGCGGCGTTGAATCCCACTAGATTGGCTTCACCCCACTTGGAGACTGCCTGAAGTGAGATATTCGTTCGCTCTACCATAGCCTCTCTTTCAGACCGGATTAGTTCCTTACTAGCCCGAGCACTGGGCAGGTATCTCTCTACAACTGTGCCATCATCTGCATACCCATAGATACCGGGCACCAGCAGATCGTTGATATGCAACAGGAAGAGAGTTGCAGAGAGAACAGACCCCTGAGGAACTCCGGCATTAATCGTCATGGGCTCTGATGAGCATCCGTCGACAACAACTCGGAGAGACCGTTCACTCAGGAAGTCTTTTACCCAGTTAATCAGACCAGGGGAAATGCCGTACGCTGGAAGCTTACTCAATAGGCTAGCATGCCATACCCTGTCGAAGGCCTTCGAGACGTCTAAGGAAACGGCAATCGCTTCCCCATTCCTCTCGAGGGCCTCGCCCCACAAGTGGGTGGCATAAACCAGTAGGTCCCCAGTAGACCGCTTGCGGCGAAACCCGTACTGTCGATCACTGAGGCGATCGTTACCTTCCAGGTATGCCATGAGGCGCGAGTTCAATACACGCTCCATAATCTTGCAGAGTATGGAGGTTACCGAAATCGGCCGATAGTTGGCAGGATCGGCACGACTGCCCTTTTTGGGCACGGGTTGCACGTTGGCAAGCTTCCAGGACTTGGGCACTATACCAGTCCTAAATGAGAGGCGATACAAGCGCGTCAATACAGGAGACAACTCGGGCGCACAAGCCTTTAGAACAATCGCTGGTATTCCATCTGGTCCACTGGCTTTATTCACGTCTAGACGACGCAGCTCTCTCAGAACTTCTCTGTTCCTCATGTGAACCTCCTGCATTGAAGAGTTACAATGAGGCAGAGTCGGTGGAGCAGCATTGCTAGTGTCAAGACGAGAATTATGGGCAAAGAGAGATGCAAAGAGTCCTGCTTTCTCTCTTGCCGTATGAGCCAGTGTTCCATCAGGCTTTACCAGCGGAGGCAAAGTGGGCCGACAGAAGTTCGCCTCGACCGACTTGGCAAGAGACCAGAATGCTCTGCTACCGGACGGCTGTGCAGAGAGTTTTTTGCCAAAATGGGATATGCGGTCGAAGCGTGCCTTCTTTAGTGCTTTTTTGTAGGACTTGGCAGCATGGTTGAAGGCTCTCTTCTTAGAATTCAGATCCGGAGCTTTGCGATCACGAGCGTCAACCCAGGCGAGAAACGCCGAATGCTTACGCTCTTCAGCCTGAACGCAATCGGCGTTGAACCACGGGTGAGCTGAGCCACCGATGCGTACATCGCTATAAGGGATAAAATACTCCATAGCTTGGCGTATCATATCGGTTACAGCATCCGCACAGCTCGACGGATTTTCAGAAGAGAAGCAGACCTGCTGCCAAGGATAAGACGCAAAGAAATGCCGCATCTCATCCCAGTCTGCCGACCTGTATCGCCACATTCGCCGTTCGCCACGTGAGTCGCGGTCAGGCGGGGAGAAGGACGATACAGACTTCACCAGACAGTGATCTGAAGTTCCAAGTGGTGAGGAAACTGTTACGACACATCTGTCCGGATCGGTGGTCAGCAGTAGGTCCAGACAATTGGCAGTATGACCAACTACATCAGGCACCCTCGTCGCTTGCTTTACCAACTGGGAGAGGCCCAGCGATACTGCAAAGTTTCGAGTTTCCCTCCCAGCGTGGTCGGTCCTCTGGTATGGGAAAAGCCAGTCTTGATGGCAGGCGTTAAAATCCCCCAGAGCGACAAACTGCGCATCAGGGTGCCGATGCAGAGCCTCATCGGCGCCCTCACCGAGGTGGCCAAACAGCCGAGTCGTCTCCTGGTCGCCACTGTGCGACCGGTAAACACAGGTGTAGACAATTTTGTCCACACCGGTGTCCACCAGTAACCATAAACTTGAAAAACTAGGGTCTTCAAGGTGACGGAGACGCTGGCAGCAGATGTCATTGCGAACGTATACACAGACCCCGGCACGCTGCACGAAATTGTGCTCCAATGAGTATCCCGGGTAGTCGAGATACGCCGCATCAGACGGACATCTGATCTGCGTCTCCGTCAAGAAAAGTAAGTGGGGCTTGTCAGTCTCTAGGTGGTGGTGGACTGCATCGAGATTGGAGTGCAGTCCTCGTATATTTGAGAGGTGCACATGGAACGAGAGGACGTGCATCCGCTGTACACACTTACTTTTCCTTTTATTAACTTTCATGAGTTTAATTTGAGTGAATAGGGCTGGTGGAAGATGGCAGTTGAGCGAGGTGATGCGATGTCAAACCCAACAACACAACCAGAGCTGCTGCGCCAATGGAGGGTTGATTTGGAGACTGCGGGGACGCCCGAACCCCCCCAGAGATCGCCATCGGGTCCTCTCGCCCGGTCGCCAACCGGCACGATGGGGCCACCCTGGGATTTTTCGCAGTTGGCGGGGCAGCCTTTCGTGTGTGGCTGGCACACTACTTGGGCCCCCAACTATCTGCGGTCGGCCAGCGGAGCACCGTGCTTCGGATCCCGCTACCCTCCATGATCAAACCTCCGACCCAACAGCAACTGGTGCATCATACCCGGCGTACATCGCAACACAACTGTTCAGACCCATCCTCCACCTTACGGCTTCACCAGATAACATGCCGGAACACGACGGATCGCTTGGCGGCATGACTATATCTGGTGGGTGGTAACCTTTAAGCCGGCAGCCGATGTTATGGCCTACCACCGTATTTACTGTTCGTTTAGCACTACCCAGGGGACACGTGTAGGGTGATCAAGAGTCAAGTAAATCCTACGGACGCGAGCAGTTCACCCCCCAAACTTGATGGAAAGAACAGTTTTTGTACAAAAAGACAAAAGGGTTCTACAAAATAATTTCTGGACTAAGATTGTATAATCTTGCGTATAATCGTATAGGCAAGCATTTTTTTAAACTCAAAAGTGGGTACACTTATTGTGACGGACGGGAAACTATGGAACCCTACACTGAGCGTGGACAAACTTTTGGCCGGTTTTTTTTTTATTTCGTGTTACCTATATATGGTTTCTGTTTGTGCCTTGTGCTGTACCAATTAAATTCTTTTTGAACCCACTGTATGTTGACATTTACGCAGTGGTCACTGTGCATGTAGCAGACATGCCAATCCTAGTTAAGCCTAGCAGCCTTTTTGCCCATGTCTATTTTACCCGTTTTGTTTTATATTTTCACCCGCGAAAATTTAAATTGCGATACACATAATAAACAAATCACTGATAGACGCAGCTAGGCTACGGCGGGTATCAATAGGATTATTAAAATTGCAACTGGTAAAAGTAGATATGTCCCTAATGCATGAGAATAGTCATGGCATTAGGTAAAATTTAAGAGAAGCAGCATTTAGGACTGCGATGACTTGCATCTTATGATTTAATGAGTGTATGCAAAAGTTACGTTTTCAAAGTAGAAGAAGTTTTTCAAAGTAGAGCATTTTGAGTAAATGGTGATAACTAATGATGTAATTTTTTTCTAAGGTTCTGAATTCAAATTCACTATAGACAATTCAGAATCTGCGAATCAGTGTTCCAAGGCCACGATAAGACCTACTGTCCACAGACGCGTAACTTTATAGACGAGTATTCGTCATTTTACGCTTGATGTACTTATGCGCCTGCGAGAAGCTTATATACAAATTATGAAACGGTGCCGACGAAGTGACAGCTGCCGCTTGCCGTCAACAGCACAACTCTATATGAAGCTACGCGTCAGTCGACGGTAGGCCTAACTTTGAAAAATCTTGCAGCTCATAAATAATGGCAAATCTTGCAGCTCATAAATAAAGGTCCTCTACTAACAATTATTTTTTATTTAAGGGATAACTTTCAAACAATGGAAGTGTTTATAGGATTAGACAATTTGGACGATTTAAAGAATGTCGAGAAGCGAAATATCTCGAATGTTGTGATTCATGAAATGTTTACCTCGACTGCGGTTAGAGACGAAAACGACATTGCGATAGCCACGTTGCAAGAACCAGTCGTGTTTAACGATAATATTGTACCTATTTGTTTACCAAAACCAGGTAAGTTAAATTATTTAAAATTACATACAATATCTCCTTGAACTTCTCAATCATTTTTCCTGCAATTTTTTATTTAGTTTTCTCACCCTTCATATTGATATAGTCTCTTCGGAACAACACCTTTTTTCTTCTTCATTTTATCAACGCTTTCCAACAATGCAAAATGATTTTTATGCTAATCACCTTGATTTATAGTTGGTCTAAATAAATTATGTAAATAATGGTTTGTTTCTATACTTGATATTATGGTTTGAATCAGCTTGAATCTATATATGTATATAATAATAAGTAGTTAATAAGTGTAATCAGGTGGAATCCCATTCAAGCACTAGTTTATATCAAATAAAAAAATATATATACAACGAGACGACAATTTATAATTGAAAATACTGGCATTGCTCATTATTATTATGTTTTCATTAATGTTGTACTATCGGCTTTATTAACCATCTTTAGCCACTTACTCTCAAAAATCGAATGAGGGGCATCCCTAAGCTAAAAAAAAGTCTTTTTTATAATGCAAATGGCATCTGCGTTATTTTTTCGGAGGAACCTGCCATGATAGACGCTTTATTGATTGATAATTAATTTTATTTTGTTCTATATTTCCTTTTCTCCTTTGCCCCAAATAAACCTCTATCATCGATTTAATTCTTTGCCTTTTTATATAGAAAAACGGCACAAAAAAAACTGAATTATTATCTTGTTTCAAATAAAAAAAAACATTGACTAGAAAAAATATTCTAATAAAAATTAGTCTATAGTTGATCTTTATGTATTTTTTTTTGTTTACCAGAATTTTAGTATAATATTCTACTTTGATGTTTTGTGTTAAGTATTAATTTAAATTAAACTGTATTTAAATATTTTTAGGTGAAGACTTTACAAATCGAATAGGAACGATTGTTGGATGGGGACGAATCGGTGTAGAAAAATCGTCATCAAAAGTGTTACTAAAAGCCAGTCTTCGGATTCTTTCGGATACGGACTGCATGAATTCGCAGCTGGCCCAACATCTTAAGCCAACGATGATGTGCGCTTTCTCGAAAGGAAAGGATGGCTGCCAAGTAAGTTACATATTAATTAGGTACACGATTAATTAAGATTCTGGGCAGGCAATTAAGAAAGTCTTTGTTAATCATTTTCATTGAATAAGAAGAAAAAGACAGGATTCGTTTACATTCACTAGGCTACTATGCAGAGACTACGTTTTTTTGTGATATTTTCGTTTTTCCTTGCTCAATGTTCCATACATATATAAAAATCAATGCCAATTTTCGTTGTAATTATATAATTCAAGAACGGGCTCAGCTCACCTATCCAAACCAAATGTTTAGGTTTTGTTCGGACTATTTAGTTGATGGTTTATGTGAAGTTTGGTAGGGTAGAGTAGGGTAGAGTAGTGTAGAGTATAAGTGTAAGTGTAGAGTAGGTTAGATTAGGGTAGAGTAGGGTAGAGTAGGGTGGAGTAGGGAAGAGTGGGAGCGAAGCCGCGCGGGCAAAAGCTACATAGTTTTTTCTATATAAAATTAGCGGTTTTGAGATCTAAGTAGATTCAGTGATTCAGTACCAAATTAACACATAGATACAAATTAATGGGAAAAATGTATAATTAGACGAACTACATACCATCATCCGGTTTATTTAGTCTATGTCCTAATACTATAAAGGTTAAAGATCGTATGTATAAAAACACCAAAGACACCCACACGACATTTTGTGTCGTACATGTATATTTGTTACTTCTTGAAGCTCAACGGCTAGAAAATCGTTACAAAAGGTATAATTTTGTGGGTGATAAACCTTTGTATAAAGAATCTATTTGTACCTGACACAGGTTCTACTTCGGCCTAGAATAAAAAAAAAATTGTGGATGAAATTTAAAACGAAAATGAGATACGATTATGTGTAGCTAATAATAAGTATAAAAAAGTGTACCTATTAAAAAAAATTGTGATCACAATAATTCAACTAATATCTCAGGGACGAATTCTTAGGGTCGCTGTTGCTTAGGGTGAGTTGCACCATTTAACTATAACGATAACAAAGCCGTTAACAGTTGTCAAATCGTCGAATTGACCAATAGGCGGCCGTTTCACGGCTGGTTATGTTTTGTTTATCGTTATGGTTAAATGGTGCAACTGACCCTTAATGAATAATTCACTACGTCGAAAACTATATCTATCATATCTACCAGGCCACTTAGAAAATATTGCAAAAAAAAAAGTTTTTATACAGGGTTACTTGTAAAACACTGGCAACCTATCCGAACTATGTTACAAACATCATAAACAACAACTTTGTTCTATGACTTTTAACAATTTATCATATTTTATCAGGTTTTCATGCAAAAATAAAAATATTTAAATTGAAAGTTCTAAATATTACGAAATATATGCAAAGTAAGCGATAGTACTATAGCGGAGAGGAGCAGGGATTGACCGGCAGGAGTGTTTGATGCGCTTGCGTTGCGCCATACAGACGTAGGTAGGTATAGCAAAAACAGAGTTGACATGTGTGACAAGAACAATAAAATCTGTTTGTTTTTAGTAAATTAATTATGTTTTATAAAAGTCATAGAACAAAAGTTGTTGTTATAGATCCTAGTACCTACTACAGTCCTAGAAGGTTGTTAGTATTTTACAAATAACCCTGTATAAAAGGCACTGGCCACTTACAACAATTATTTTAAAAAATTGGTTATTTAAAAGTAAAAATACGTTCGAATTTTGAATTTACCTCCACATATTTTCGAGAGCAAAATCAAATTGTCATGTTGAGTCATTTGATCGACTTCAATTTGCTTTTATGGATGAAAGATATTCAAAAGCAACCATCTGCCTCTTGTATAGCGAGTTCAAGTGCGGTCGTCTTACTTTGGGGGATAAACAAAGGAGTGGTCGTTATACGACGGCTGTCACGGAAGAAAGTGTGCTGGCAGAAAAAAAATAATTCAAGACAATAGGCGAATTACATACGAAGAGATTCAGCATACACTGCAGATTGGTTCGGGAAGAGTTCACAAGATTCTATATGAGTAGGTAACTTCGCATTGCCACACAACCTCACTGAAGCTCAGAAACAAACCCGCGCCCGCGCACTCAGCGCTATGGGACTTCCTGGACACCACATCGATCAGAGTATTGGAGTAAAATAAAAAATCAGCTGAAAGGGATATAGTTTTTATCGCCGCAAGACGAGCTATCAGCATTCGAGAAGGCCGTGGAAGAAGAGTCTGCGGCGGACTGGAAAAAATGTTTCGAAAATTGTTTCAGACGCGTGAAACTTTGTATATAGGTTGGTGGAGAGAGAGTTTTTTGTAAATATTTAATAAAAATACTTTATCCATAGACGTCAGTTTTTTAGTTTCTCAAAACTTTCTGAGTGTCCCACATATGTGTCTTTTATATAAGTATGGTTTTATGGTTATGGTTTTTTTTGTTAAGTTGTTGAGGCACCTTCTCAATAAATAAATAAACTCGTGGATTATACGAGTATTCAAGACTATAATCAAAAACCTGTTTACATAAAAATATTAATATAATTGCACCTGTGTTAAGCCGAGGGGGTAGTTAGTTCCTCGAGGTGGGTAATTAGTTCCTAATAAAACAGTTTTTCTTTTCAGGGTGATAGCGGTGGGCCGTTACTGGTATTTCAGACTGAAGGGGAATATGTCCAAGCAGGTAATAAAATATACCTACACCTAATACAAATCTTACAAGACGTAATTTCTTCAATATCTAAAATTAAATCAAGGTTAGTTAACCTTTCAATGATTTAATCAATTTAGATGAGTGAAGATTTAGGTGTGAATAGGCTATTAATATAAACCACGGCGCTTTATTATCAAATATTGTATCATGAATATAAAAATTGGGTCAGTGGATACGAAACGGGACGCTGAGGAAAAAAGACTTAAAAATTTCACTAAAAAAACAACGCCTAATCAAGCCTGGAAGGGTGGGGAAACATCAGGGGACACTTCATGTGACCTTCGAAGGGTGCCTCAAGCGTTACCTAACATTTTATACATTTGACCTTGGTGTCAAGGTTATTGACCTTAAGGTCAAGGTCATTGCCCTTGAGGCCAAGGTCACATGAACTGTTCCCTTATGTTTTCTCTGCCATCTACTCCCACATCCCACCGGATCCCGAAGGCTTGATCAAGCGTTGTTTTTGTGTGAAATTTTTCTTAGTCTTTTTGTAGCAAAATTTTCTAAGTCCTTTTTCCTCAGTGTCCCGTTACGAACACTCTAACCAAAAATTGCTTACCATCACGTGGAATATCAGTCGAGCACTACTTTACATCATTAGAAAAATTAAAAAATACTAAAAACAAAATAAGTAAAAACGTTCACTTTAGCGCCATCTAGCAAGAACATAGCCACACTCGGGCCCTATAGCTTTCACTATAAGGTGAATCAATCAATGTAAGAATCTACTCGCGATGCTTAACTTAATACCTATCCTCGGGACGAGTCATTTTTCCCAAGAAACAGGTCTTCTTGATACAATTTCGACATGCCTTTTACAGAATCCGTTGTAAATTAGTTAATTCCTGAGTTCCAGTTATGAGATTGACGTTTAATTGATAAGCGGCTGTAATTTTGTTGATTAACATACTTAAGTGCATTTGTGTTTCCGTACAACGTGACTTTTTATCACTATAGAATTTCAGTCAGACTCGATTTATTCAAAAATCAATTCTTCCTGCCCTTGTCCCATCTTATTTGGGGTCGGCGCGACACGTTTATTTCTTCCATTCTACCCTGTCACTCGTCATGCTATCACTAACTTCCTTTTCTTTCATATCGCTCTTCGCGCAAGCCATCCATCTTTTCTTTGGCCTCCCTCTCCGTCTCCACCCATCCACATGTATACTCATAACTCTTTTGGTAACATGCATTCCATCCCTCCTCTTTACATGACCATACCAAGACAAACGATTCCCCTTCAGCTTGTCAGTCACTGGCGCCACTTTCAAACAAATCACTTTTATATACAAAAATCAAATATCAAAAAAAAATTGCTGTTCCATACCTTTTTTACAGTTTAGTTTTTGTTTGTTTGTGCGAGTGAGAATATATTTTTCTTTATTACGCGGAATTATCACATTCTAATGTTTTCACTGTACTTAGCTGTACCTATGTAAATATATTATATCGGCTTTTTGGTAAATTCAACAGGGGTATCATTATACCTCAAAAAATAAATGTAATAAATTATCGTAGTTACTACATACGGCAATTTCTGAGCTCTATTTTACCGAGACCCCGCCACATTCGTTTCAATGATTACTCTTACTCTATTGTCCAGTTTTGTAAAACTTGAGATTCATAATTACACCAATTTTTTATTCACCACTACACGCTTGTACGTTTGTGTTATTGGTGTAATTTAGTATCTCAAGTAGGTTACCTATTACCTATATAGAAACCTTTATAAATTTTTCGAACAATTCGCATAAAGATGTACCTGTCAGCTGTATCCGGCTGGCTTCAAGTAATTAAATAAAAAGTACTTAAGAGGACGTAATGAGTGAATTTGCATGCATGTGAGATGTGCATGTGTACGAGTAGGTAAAGCTGTTGGTCGAAATCGGGAACCCTATTTGATTTCGAAACTCGATGCTTTGTTGGCGATGGAATAAAGTAAGGAGAAGGTAAGAGAGGAGTATAGTATCGGTTAGTGCTAAAAATCTTGTTACGAAAATCTGATCAATATACTTAATAAAGAAAAAATACAAAAAAAAAATTAAACCTACATAGATACTTCAATGTAAAAAAAAACCCTAGAAAGTAAAAAATTAAATTAATTGCGGAAGTCGGTGTTTAGTACTTAACAGATAGTTTTGTCTCTTCGTTATTTAACACCGACTTCCGAAATTAAAGTTATTTTGAAAATAGAACCTCCTCCTTTTCAAAGTCGGTTTAAAATTGAATAGAATAATCAAGTTATGAAATCAAATGGGAACCCGTCGAACTCTGATCCTTAACTAAGACGTTTTCTGTTTTGTATACAGGAGTCGTATCTTGGGGCATCGGATGCGCAGATCCCAGGTATCCTGGTAAGTTTCTAGTCTTGTTCTTTGCTCACTTGTAGGAGGGTACATATTTTTACCATTTTTAGATACTTGCCTATTAAATACACAGAAATATTATGGCTAATGGATTCTTAACGGGGAATTATAAAATGAGCGACTAAAAAAAAAACTTTGCGACTGATGATGAGATACTGTTTTAATAACTTGAGCGGTATGAATTTGAGTAAGCGACACATTAACTAAACTAACGACAAATATTGATTAACAATAAAATCCAGAACGAGCTTAGTAAAAGTGGGTTATTGAAATCCTAGTTAAACGATTAAATTAGTAAGTGAGCGGCTAAAATAATAAGTGAGTGACTAAATTAATAAGTGAGCGACTAGAAATAAAATTGAGGTTTCACATACCGAACTACTAAAAAATTTACTTTAGCAAATGTGTTCACCATTGTCTAATTATCTAGTCGCAGGTAGATTCAACATTTTGAACTGGGTGAAATAGGATAGGTAACCTAACCTAGAACTGTAAACTACCGCGCGTGAGCCGAGTGAGCGAAGCGAGCTGTGCCGCGGCAGCGGTCGGCGAACGCTATGACCAAGCTGCTTGCAGATTTTATTTCACCATTTTCTAATTATCCGGGTTTTCGCAATATCCGAATTATCAAATCACCTTGTGACACACATAATACATAAATATCGATATTTAAGACCTTCGATACAGTGTACTTTGATATTTATGACATTCGGAACTCTTCATTCAAGATAAAATGCCGTTTAGTATAAATAAATCATAGGCAAAATATTGAAAAAAAAAAAAATGCAGGACATGAAGTTGACACTCAAACAAATATTAGATCGCTCAAATATTATGAAGCTTCTCATTTTGTACTTTAATTAACTCAAATTAATGTTTTTAAGTCACTTTTCTGTTGATTTCTTGTCACTCGCAGACAGTCGCTCACTTATTATTTTTATAACACAATACAATTATTTTTGTCACTTAAAATTTTAATTTACAGTCACTCCTTAAAATACTACCCATTCTTAACTTGGTCCCTGCTTATTAGCCTAGTAAATTGTTGGCTGTATTTTTATTTTATAAAAAAAAATTACATACAATAATATTATTAATCAAATAACTTATATAGCTCTGGACTGAGCGAAAGGATGTTTTAAACTTTTACTGACTAAATCCCACCCTTGTTCCTTCAGTAGCCCTTTGCACTTCTGGGCCGCGGGTGACACTTTCGAATAATTTTGCAGGCCATGTAAGAATCGAATAGGTAAACAAAAAAAAAAGCTGACGACTTAGAACCTCCACCTTTTTTGGAAAGCAATTAAAAATTGACCCAATTTCATAATATTTAGAGCTCTATTTAAAAAAATAGTCAATCGGGTGATTAGTCTAAACACTAATGAGGAGGTTCTTAATGCAAAATTTTCTATAGAGAATTGAGAATTCGCTAATCAGTATCTAACTGAAGCAAAGATTGATATGTATATATTAAAATTAAAATTTTGTTTCCTTTGGCTTTTATTATAGCGTGTACAATTTTCAGAATTGCACATATTAATATTTTATATTTTAAATAAATATAACACAATATTTATTTTTGGTATATAATTTACCTACACGAGAGTTTTGCCAAACATACGACATAATCGCAACTTTTTTTTAAGACGGAAATCATCCAATGACATCTCCCGCCCTTGGGCGGAGACTTTTACTGACTGCCTTCCTTCTAAGGCCCCGGGGTTCTCTTTTGCACAACCCATGGCCCCAGTAAGCTTCGACCCTGCTGGGCCCCTACGGTTTTGCGGATAACTCTGTGAGGCGTGCGTGGAACCCTACGCACAGTCGACGACTGGGGCTTGGTCCGGACGGTTACCGGACGGTCGGATGGCGAGCTACCCTTGACTTGCTCGCCGTTCGCAAGCTCGCGCCTACGGTGGCTAAAAATCGGGATCGGGATCCCGGTGGTTAAGACTTGAGGGCCGTTTTGCTAGCATTACTGCTTCGCAGAAGGAGGCGACCGTCTGCCATTTCTCCTCGTTCTGGACCATGGTCTGAACCCCGGCCCGGCTTCTCAATTCCGCCAAGTCCATTCCATCATCGGACCAATAGACGTACAGCGTTGCGCCACCAGTACCTACATGGTGGATATTCTACCTAGAACATATTTATTGTTGTTACTGTTTGTGTTTTTTGATAGCTACTACCTAGGAGTCTTTAAGTCAAGATTGAATAGCTTACTTCTAGACAAGCATGCTCTATCGTAGTTCACATTCAGATGAATTAAAATAAAAAAAAAAGTGTTTGAACTCACTGAAATACTTGGGTACGTCACCTATCAGCTGTAGATTTATTTGGTCACATGCATGCCTGTGTGTGTATCGCGTGAATAATTGATCAATTTGTTATGGTTACTCATATTCACGCCTTTTTCCATGGGGATGCGTAGACTTTAAAAGTAGAACTACATTGGGCATATATGGGCCATGTACGCCGATTTCTTCGTGTCAGTCTACATACATTTTATATAGCAACTGGACTTGTAGAGCTACATGACATCCACGCCACGCGACGCCCCATGCAACGCGCCGCTTCATACGTCTAGTGCAGTTCTAGCCTTATTGTTGCATCTTGAATCACAAGTTTATTTGGATATCTGCTTTGGCCATTGGAAATAAAATGTTAACCTAGACACTTACTTACCGAAGGTAGCCTCTTTACACAGCAGAATCAGTAGGTACCTAAGGCAAGTACCCCTAGCCAAGTTGCCAATCTGCAATAGTTAACGCTTGTAGAAAGCTTCAAATGTACGGAAATGATGTCGTCTTAACGATCAGTCACATGGTCAGAATAAAAGAATTGGCAGCAAGGTCAACTCGAAGCGTTCGGCGCAAGTGAAAAGGTTGTAACTTGGCTAGGGGGGAAGGTTTAAGCTAGAACTACATTAGACCGACGCAGACGTGTAACACGCCTAATTTGTGCGTAGAACGACGTCGCGTGGCGTGGGTCAAGTGTAGCTCTACAAGTCTAGTTTCCATATAAAATGTATGGAGACCGACGCGCCCAGATCGGCGTGTGTGGCACACGTGTGCGCAGTGTAGTTCTACCTTTACACTGCTGATGAGTCCACTTATGAAAGCCACATAATCTATTAATTACTAGCTTTTGCCCACGGCTTCGACCACGTACATAAAATGTAGCCTATGTCACTCAGGAATAAAGCAGTTTTCTATCGATGAAAAAATTTTGGTCGTACCAGCTGCCCCAGCCAAGATAAGACCATTTCGTTTCGATTCTAATGCGTCAAACGACTCAAGTAGGCTACGCCTCCGATTTCTTTGTTCAGACGTCATCTCAACGCTCAGTCACGTGGTCAGAACAAAGGAATCGGAGGCGTGGCTTACTCGAGGCTTTCGATGCAAGAGAATCGAAACAAAACGGTAGTAGCTTGGTTAGGAGGTACTTTCAAAGATTACCTCCTACAAATAAAAAAAAAATCTTTACCTCTTTATAATATTCGTGTCAATCTACACTACTCGTAGATTCTTTAACTTGTTTCTTATTTTTATTACAGGCGTGTACACCAAGGTCAGTGACTACATTTCATGGATCATGCAGCACACGGCAGACGGAATGCGATGTTCTCAATAAGTATTGTAGATAGTTCAAAATATTATGTATATAAAAATAAATAATTGTAATAGTATCTACCCGTTGTTTCTAATGCCTAAACTAATAGCATAAGTTGACCCGTTATCTTCCGCAAATACTTAAACTTGTCGGCAGTTTTAAGCTAGAACTACATGGCGCAAATTGTGTACGTATGTGTTCCATACATTTTATATGGAAACTAGCTGTACCCTGCGGTTTCACCCGCATCATTGGTTACTGCTCCGCTCCTATTAGTCGTAGCGTAATTATATAACCTTCCTCATTAAATGGGCTATCTAACAGTGAAAGAAATTTTCAAATCGGACCAGTAGTTCCTGAGATTAGCGCGTTCAAGTAAACAAACAAACAAACTCTTCCGCTTTATAATAAAATAAAAAATATTATAGTATAGTATAGATTAGATTGGATTGATTAGACTGGACCTATTTGGCGTAGCCGTGAGACACGCATTGTGTCAGTTTTTTTTTTGTATGAAATTTTGTTTTTGCAGTATGTGTATCCATGCGTGCAAATAAATTATTTTTCTTTCTTTCTTTCTTTAAATTTGTAGAGCTTACTCTTGATCCACGCCACGCGACGCCACGTGATGTAGTTCTACGTACAAATCAGACGTGTTACACGTGTGCATCGGTCTAATCACGGTTTAATATAGGTCTAGCTTCATTCTTCTACTTGAGACAGATCTTCCTCAAGTGCCACCACAGCAATTTGACTCCGTCAATTCAATATTGATTAAGAATGACTTTGCTATTAGGTAGAACAATGTTTGGTTGGGTCGCTGACTACAATACTTTACGTGTCGCCTCAACCAGTCGCCGCGGGATTGATTCCTAAAAGTAATCATCATTGCAGCCGAAAGACGTCCATTGTTGTACCTCCCCCAAGCGTCGCCACAACGACCGGTCCTGTGTGTCTCGCATTCATCGGATTCCTGCAACGATCACCACCACCTTGTGGGAGGTTTTCCAACGCTGCATCTTCGTAGAGTAGCAAGTATCTACCTAATTGATTCTGATTGATATGGTACAAATAAACCATGACAGATGTTCTAGCCCATGAAGACGGGTTGTGCTTGGTTGCACGTGCAGGCTCATTGCCATTTTTTTTTTAACCGACTTCGAAAAGGAGGAGGTTCTATGTTAGGCTGAATGTATGTTTTTTTTTTTTATTATGTATTTTCACCGATATCTCGGTTGATTGTGGACCGATTTTGAAAATTATTTTTTTATTGAAAGGTATGTATGATCTGACTATGAACTTCCAAGATATGAAACGGAACTCCTTATATGATCACAGCAGAAATGTCGTAACAAGTAAAATTGCTTTGTTTATACATGTAGTCGATGACTGACTGAAATATAGGGGGGGGGGATGTACCTATCGAACCCATAGAAATATAAATATCTATAATCGGACCGATCTGGTGATGAAGCCGGAAGGTAAAATGAAATCTAACTGGGATATCTGTTTGGGATTATTAGAGTCGTTACGAGATGCACTCTGGCTATAAGGTATTTAAGTTTGGCTGAGAAGTACTTTTTAGTGGTGCGTGGTACCATAACTAAAAAGTAATAATAATAATAAAAAATTAAACCGACTCCAATGTTAAAAAAAACACTGAAAAGTACAAAATAACGAACTTTTGAGGAAAGGCCAAGGAGTGTACCTACTTTACTAAAATTAACCCGATGATCACCTTCAGCACAAACTTGGGAGCCCGTTACATTTTAAAAGCTCATTCCGGAACCCCTTCCGCACATCACCTGTTAGGGCACATCATGCTTGAGGTGATTAAAGGGAATTTACCTGCGAAGGAGTAATACTAGCAAAGGAAGAGGCCGACCGCATCAGGCAACGGCGCTCACGTGTTCTCTCTGCGAGTCTCCGAGCCGCCGGCGCCAGGATTCTGATCCCGATTTCTGGCCACCGTAGGCGCGGGCTTTCGGACGGCGAGCAATGGGTAGCTCGCTGTCCGACCGTCCGGTAACTGTCCGGACCGAGTCCAAGTCGTCGACGGCGTGCACTGTTCCCGCGCGCCTCAAGGAGTTGTCAGCAACAGCAGGGGCCCAGCTGGGTCGAAGCCTACTAGGGCCAGGGTTAGCTCCGATAGGGAAGCTCGGATCGGCTCTGGTATGATAGGCAAGATGGAACGGGGCAGGTTTTTAGTCAATAAGAGTCTGACACTGGGTGCTATTCTCTAAGAAAGCGCAGCGCTGGCACAGCGACGAGTCGTGAGCGCAATACATTGAATTAACAATCCAATGTAAAGGGGCATTGGGTCTCGTCGCTGTGCCAGCGCTGCGCTTTCTTAGAGAATAGCACCCACTATCTCCCGCTTCGCCCAAGGGTGGGGGGTGTCATTTGGATGACATTTACCCACCAAAAAAAAATCAAGGTAACTCATTATGCCTAGGTATAGGTATTCATCGTTACATATTTTTGTCTACTTATATTGGAAACAGTTAAAGTTAAATTACAGAGTAGGTACATTCTATTCGTGCCATTATCACAAATATCTAACTTAGTGCTAGATTAGTCATCAGTTAACAAAAGTATCTAACAAATTCTACGGGTCCCACGTATTGGGTGCTCCCGCATGGACATAAAAATGAATTCTAGATATACCTCCAGACTTACACTACAGAAGATAATGTTGGCCTATCGATCCATTGATTTGTAAGCCTGTCGAGATTAGTTTTTATTTTTATATTAGATTACTCTCGTCGATTACGATGTGACGGCAAACGAACACGATGAGAAAGAGGTCAGGCGCAGGACAAATATCTAGGCATGGGGGGGGGGGGGGCACCAAATTCTAAACTCTGGGCAGCTACAGAGTCGTTCGCAATGGAAAATTCCAAATTCGTAATGGAGCTCTTTTTGCCTAACCCAGGAATCGAACTCAAGACCCCACCGCTCAACAGTCGCGCTTGCGACCACGAGACCAACGTGGCCTATTGAAAATTGACGTCACAACTCACAGCCAATTAGGTCACATGTATCTAGTCAAACTATATAAATATATCAAAATCCTGCACGCCGCAGCCACCACCCCAGTAGATGCCCCAGGCGTCCAGAGTCTCTGGATAATCCTCGAATCCTCGCCACCCTAGTTAGGGGCTTGCTGAAGGCGAGTAATGGGTTGATGGCCCGCTAGGGTACAAGCGCGCCTGAAAGAGTTTTCAGCAAAATCGTAGGGGGGTAGAAATTGCGCCGTGGCACTAGCAGGCATCGAACCTATTTTTTGATAATCCTAGAATTCCAAGAGCAGCTGAAGGACAGGTGGGTTTTATTCAGGAAAAGTCTGATATGCTATTTTGTTCCACCCTAGAGCTAAAGTAGTCATTGGAGAATTTCTCATTTCAAAAAATAAAAAAATAGTGGTGAAGTTAAGTAAGCACGTGTAGCGTTCTGTATGACCTGCCACACCCACAATCTTCCTCATTAAAGTCCAGAACCTCTACTTATTGTTTATTTAATTTAAAGTTAAGTTTAATATATTGTGGAATTCCTGCGAGTATCGGAACGTGGATCACGTATTGTAACACGACTAAATCAGAGAGCAATATGTAGGTGTTTCCGTTTCATCCGTTGTCTCTTTCTGACGTATAAATCACATCATCACTTTGACGTTTATAGTGAGGCCGTAAATGATTTTTTAATTTATCCTTATAATTCTTCCTTTCTTTTGTTTGACGGTCGTTCACTCCACTCGCTCTCGTTGATTTGGCCGATGTTTGGCCTAGTTGCTAAGTTTATTAGATTTTAGTTCTAATTTTCTTAAATGTAGTGTTCAGTGCTACTTTTAATAATACAGTGACATGATTATGTGATACTTAAAATGCCTGGTATAAGGAAATATCGACGCGACACCAGCGAAGTCAGCTGTTGTTTGAAATATGTTATTTTTGGTGTGAATGTTTTGTTCTGGGTAAGTGGAGACCTTTAATGTATCTAGTTTGCAATTTACATATTAATTACGAAATTGACATTCGCCTAAATCATGCTTCACAAGGTTTTTGTTATGGTTATAAACTATGTTGCATTTTAGAGATGTAAAAGTTGGTGAATGAGATGTATTGCACTCATATTACTTGTATTGTCTGAGTGGGTATTGATTTCATCTCACCTGTGCAAATTGTCTGGCAATTGGGGTCACCTTAGACTTGTTTAGAGGCACCAACATATAATTGTTCTAACTGTACTATAACTGTCTGCATCCTGTCACTATACTGTAAGGATTTAATTCTTATAGACTGATTAATGTAGCCTTGAATTTACATACAAGTTTGAACAAAAAAATAGTAGGTGGTTTACTCATTCATAAGAACAAACTGTTTTTTTTTTTATCTTATCAATTTGTGAAGAATTGTCATTTATTATTAACCCATGAGGAAACAAACAATTTACTCATATATGGTATTACTTGGGCCAAAGATACAATCAAGTTCCAATTATTAACTTGATTAACGGAAATGTTTTATAAGTTTGTTGTTGTAAACTTCTGAAACTAATTCATGATCATCAGGTCATCACAGAACTATAATCTGAATGTTAGCAATAAAATCGGAACAAACAAAACGAACAAGGGGAAGACAAAATGTTACAATATGATTAGTGTAACAATATGATTATTTTTAATATAATAATCATATTGTCCGAATATTTGTTTTCTTATATTTTGAGAAACAATATTAACACACAATACTTTACTGCAATTGATTTGGTGTTGAGCTTTTTTAAAATTATTTTCCTGGTAGTTCTAGGTAAAACATGAAATTTTTAGAACTAGTACATTATTTTCATTAATTAAAACAAGGTAAACTAAATACATGATCTCAACAGGATATAGGATTGTTAATAAATTTTGCATGGAATCACAATTTTATATAAATTTGGTTACAAGGAAGGAAATAGCATTTAGATGATTAATTGTGATAGCAATATTTTGTGATTTGGGATTTATAATTTTTGGTCATATCATTTATTAAGATAACAAAATGAACAATTTATTTCATAAACAAACTATCTTTTTCCTGGGGTTTTTTATCCATACAATACATGCATTTTGCCAGATTTATTATTTATTTATCCTCACATTGGAATGCCTTGCAGCAATTACGCCAATGGAGTACAATTAGTTCAGAATTTTAAGTATAGTGTATCATTTCTCCATGAAATATTTGTATTATGTATTTGTTTAATACTGCCAGAGTCTAGAGCATTTTACAAACAATTAATCAAACCTTTTCATTTTATATCAGTTTTATCTAAACTATTAATTGCATAAAAAATACAGCTCTCTAGCAGACTCACTGGCAGTTTGTACCTAATATGATTTTCTAACTAAAAACGGTTAGAAGTCAAAAGTTTTGCCTCTCCCCTGCAGTGTACCTATAATTTTGATTACTGCTCTACTTCTATGGGTCTTACCATGATGTTATAAATAGCCTGTGTTGTTGGACACTACTGCGTCTGCCCTTCAGTACCTTCAGTAGCCCTCTCTTCTTCTCTGGAAGGTCTAAACTTCTAAAGAATCTTCTTGCATGTCATGAAATTGACTATAATACAAATTTTTACAAATCTGGCTTTCTCGTACAGAAAGATTTCTCCAACTGGCAGTTCCAGAGATTAGTGCATATAAACAAATTAAAAATCTCTTTCTCTTTTTAATTCGCTTTTTAATTAACCAACACAATAGAAAGACAATGAGAGAGTGAACGCCATTCGCCTTGGGGTTCAAATTAAATCAAATCAAAAGCATTTATTTCAATTAGACCAGTTACAGGTACTTTTGAATAGTCAAATGTCAGTCAGTCCAAAAAAAGTGAAGCTAAATTGCATGTTCTAAAACCTAGATCTCTATGGAGAAGAATGTCCAAGAAACTCCATTTTTTAAATTAAGGTACTACAGATTTACATCCTATCTTCAATTCTTTTGTTTGCTTATCTATTTGTTTCATCATTTCAGTTCCTTGGTCTGATTGTACTGGCTGTCGGCGTTTGGGCTTGGACAGAGAAGGACACATTCAACAATCTGTCAAGGCTCACAAACATTGCATTGGATCCTGCTTTTATATTAATATGTGTGGGTGAGTACACAGCATTGGGAATTGAAACATACCTATATAATTAATCTAGATTTATATTTTAGGAGTAATATTGTTGTTAAAGTCCAGCAAATCTAAGAAGTACCGTTTGAAGTGCTACACATTTTAATTTGTTGATTAAAAATTGTACTTATAAAATAAAAATAGTTTCATAATTCGGTGGTTTTACAAGATAATAGAAATAGTGTGAGTTCGCTGATACAAAGCTATTTTTATAGTAAAGCATGTGAAACTTCAAATGGTAGCTTTTGAAACTTAGATTTGTTGTGATGGGTATAGTTTGTTTGAGCTACATAGTTGTATAACAAAACAAAAAAGATTTTTAGTACAACTATAGACATAACAAAGCATCAAATTATCCATAGAGGAGGAGGATGCCATCTATTTATATAAAAAGGACATAAAGTCATTGGTCATGTTTTTCCAGTTGTCAAACATTACAATTTGGTGGTTTTAATTAATAACAGTTTTTTTTTTCTGTTTTACAAAGGTGTACGCAGAATATTTATTTACAACTTAAAGCAACAAAATATATACATAATAAACTAAAATTAAAATATTTAAGTATGCTTAACCTAACTATACACACTAAGGGCTACTTCCTACTAAAATATGGCGTCATAAAACTCCTCCGCATCGCTGTCGACTGGAAGTGTGCCCAAGAGGCTGGCGGCATTGCCACGTTGAATGGCAATGCTTAATCTCTGACTGAGATAAAGTTTTTTGCATCTATTGTAATTTTAACACACTATAAAATTATTGTCTAATCTGGGTAGTCTGCTGAAAATAGCTCCTTTTAAAACTGCACCAACTGTTTATTCCATACTGTAAACAGACCCATTCATTGATTGTTTAAAGTAGTTTTATTGCTGGCAGTCAGAGAGATTTCAGTTTTCAGTAGTGCCGTATAATTACGACTTTTGAGTGTGTGGGACACAAAGGGGGCCTTGTTTACAAAAGTAATGCAGAGTTACTAAATGATAGAGTAGGCTGGGTATTGCCGTCCTGGGTTGCAGGATTGTTCAAATATGGTCCTGTAACACAGAGGGCAACTGAAGGAACACAGGTTCCTCTCGCTCCACCCATAGCGGGAGGAGTCATTAAATTATTTCCCACTGAAAAAGACCGCCTATGAAGATAAGAACAAACTCCAATTCCTAAAAATCCGCCCCTAAAACGACACACTGACCTTGATTCATCTTTTTCAAGCTGTAGCTCTAAAATTGAAAGAAAAAAAAAACTGTCTTATTTTAGATGTTCTAAGAGAAATATATTTTCTCTTACAACATCTAAACTAAGAGGGATTTACTAAAGGAATAATGTCAGGTCAAGGTTTAATTTTTGCTATTGTCTACTTCTGAAACTAAAGCTCTAATGCTCATACTATCATATATGTAGAATAAATTGGCATTCACAGCGCTTTTATGTCGTTGTAGTTAAGGGCGTTTTTCGTTTATATAAATGTTTTATAACACCTAAATGGGTTGGTCTAGTAGGAAGTTTTGCTCCACTTTTTTGTCGTATAATAATCCTATTATATCAAAAAAAGTGGAGTCAAGAGTTGAGTTACATATACCAATAATGTGCATTTGATATAAGTTGTTTTATTTATTGAATTTTTGTACAGTAGCATGGTACCTATTTATTGTTTGATGATATGATTACAGGCACAATTACGTTTATAATCGGTTTCACGGGCTGCGTCGGTGCTCTCCGTGAGAATACGTGCCTCCTAGCATGCGTGAGTATTGCCATTGTTGTATTAGTCTCGTTGTAGTAGACACAGAGTAATTAAAGAATGGAGTGCGAATGTGGCATGGTGATATGTTAACCTGTAGGAATGTCAACGTTCGAATACATTTGGATTAAGAGCGTTCATGTGATACTGTATTTCCTGCAATGACATAACCGATTTTTATGAAACTTGATACGATCGTACGCAAGATCTAACTGCCTATCTATCTTATGTACGTGACCAGAACGTTGGAGAACTTTTTTATTTATTATTAGACAAGTGTCTTTTACAAGTACATTGGAAATGAATATAAATTAGCCCCGGCTCCGCTGTGGTGCAAATTATATACACGAATCTTCCATGTTTATCACTTCATCTATTATCGAAATACACATGAAAACACACACAGTTTAAAAGCAATTAGCGGGTAATTAAAAAGATGGAATCGACTTTGCTTAATACTATGCAGATATATGAGTTGCCTTCACACAATCAATCCATTTTCATATCATACTCCTAGTCGTTTATTAAGTAAATCAGAATTCGATTATCATCATTACGCTTGCATGTAAGGCTTGTTAATTTAATGAACCTTTACATAGATTGCAGAACAAAGGTATTTGTTGCCCGACTGCTCGAATATTTTAGACAATATGAATGTAATGAGCGTGGGATATTGTAGTTGGGTAATATTCGTAGATAATGAACGTAGGCCATGTCTTATGAACCTGAATTCTTTAAGTGGATTGGTAAAATAATATGATTTGAAAACACAACCAGTGTTTATGTTTATGTGCGATACATGAATGAAAATTCTTGTATCTTGGGAGTTTTCAGCAGCGGTAGCTTGTAAAGAAAGAAAGAAATAACAACATAAGGACACACAAAATGTAGACCACCGGCGCACACTTGAGACAAGACTTCTTAGACAGACTTGTCTACGACGTCGCAGACTGGTCTACGACAAAACTGTTTTGTCCAAGACGTAGCAGACTTGTCTACGAAGTCTGTGACGAGACTGTTTTGTGTACGATACGGGGCGTTAGGACTTTTGATAATATATCTATATATCGAAAAAAAAAGTATTAGTAATTGCAGCGTCAATGAAAAGCAGAGTTAGCGGTACATCATAGACAAACTAAAGTAACCATCGGTACAGTAATAAATATAGATATTGCTAAACAATAATTTACACATTGTAGACACGTCTGCGACGTCGCAGACAAGTCTGTCTAAGACAGTCTTATTTCAAGTGAGTGCAGGCCCTAACATTGTGTGTCTCACGGCTGCACCGAATAGATCCAGTTCAGCAAAAATGCTAGTCAACTACATGGCAGTTGTCTGGCAATTGATATCCTACTCCTAAGCAGTACGCACAATGAATTTGTTCCCAAAATGTTTTGTGCGTAGGGTTGGAATGTCCACCATGTACCAATGGCATAACGTTTTTCGCCTGGTAGGTACCATCGAAGGCACTTCCGTCTGACCACCGCTAAGTTCATTTTTGCTTTCACTCGAAACGAAAACTTCAAAGGGTTTGGTTTGGCGCCGCGCCGCAGTACCTATACAAGCGATTTTTTTTTAAGTTATCAGTAGCCCGATTCACGCAATCAAAACCTTAACGATATCGTAGCGATTTAGTCGTTTAGACCATTTCCGTATTCACATCCATCAATCGAGTTTGAACGACACCGATATAAAAGTCGTTTAATCGAAGAGCCGATTAAAAAAAAAAAAAAACTATTACATTATCCTGGTAGAATACTTATTTATGTAACTGGAAATAAGTCGTCGATAGATCGTTTAGTTTCGAGCCATTTGAGTTGTCGTTCGTCGTAAGGAACACGTGAATACCGCTTTTGGATAGGACTTCGATCGAACGACTTTAGAACTTCAACGATATTTGGCGTGAATCAGGCTACAGGTAGAAATAACCGCGATGCATGGTACGTTAGTAACGTGTTTCCTTTCTGTTTCAGTATGCTGTTTTCCTTGCTTTATTACTGTTGGCGGAAATGACAACAGGCATCCTGTTCTTCGTATTTAAAGACTGGGTAAGTTTAAGCTACACATTACACAAGTTTGAAAGAAAAGCACTATTTTATTATATTTCTTGTTTCGTACGGCGTGCATTTGCAATTTTTAGAAGCTCTAATAAAATACTTAACTTCCTTTTTTTACCATGATTGGGACATAATAAGGATAAGGATCAATATGGGATAGTTAAAATAGCCTCCATTAGAAAAAATCCCGCCAAAAACTGCCGAGACAATTCTTGTTTAAGAACAAGAAAAAACCATGATTGTGATTTATTAACTCTGGTCACTGATTGGCAGGCTCTTCAATTAAAGAGTATTTGAATTTAGAATTCGCTTTAGTATTTAAAGTTTCAAATAAACATTATAGTTAGTGAGTTTTTTTTTAATTGATATAAACCAGTATTTGACTGTGATCCCACCTTATGGTAAGTAGTGACGCAATCGTTGATGGTTATTTTCCGCAAGGTAAGGCAATTCCGCTGGCGACGCTAAGGGGAACCCTATCTTCAGAAGTACTTAGATGTCTTGCACATATAGGGATGTTAGTGAGAAATATCTGTAAAAAATGTCATTGATGTATGAAAGCTCGCAAACCAAAGAGAATCATATTTTATTCTGTTTTAATTAAAGATTGTTTTGTATTTACAGATAAAACAACAAGCAACGACTGGCTTCCAATCGTTCATCACACATTACAGAGAAGACCCTGATCAACAGAACTTGATTGATTGGATACAAGAAGACTGGGTAATTACTACTAAATATTACTTATATTGTGACTAAGAATACGTTTGCGTGAAAATCGGAAACTATGCCAAAAGATTATGAAGTGGACCGAGATGAAAAGTTCTAATCTAGGCTATGGTTTGTATTGTATTTCGGGCTGGTGCAACTCGCGGTCCACAACTCTACGACTAAAGCGGCGAGCCTCAAATAGAAGACCTCGCTACGCTCGTCCGCCAACTCCTTTTCGGGACAAAATGAGTTACTTTCACTCCTAGGGTAACAATGTTACTGTAACTTTCAAATATTTACTGAAACCTATTTTCGTAGACAGACACGTTTGAAATAGTAAGTTAAGGTCAGATTCGCGATTTGTTTTTATCGAGCCAACTACCATATTCAATATAATATCATATTAAATCAATATTATCATGTTTTATGTTTGCCCGGCGGTTAGTCTAAATCCTTCGCCACACTTGGAAATTCCGTCGCGGATCTTCCGCCGCGGCCAGTAAATTTTAAGAAAATAATTTTTCATAGTGCTATTTTATATTTGTGGATTTCCAGAGATATCAGATTTATTGCCCAATGTAATGTAGTATCCAGTTAAATAATAGTAAAGCGTATTTACCAAGCAGGATAATGCATTTATTCTATTTAAGTAGTTGTTGCTAAACAGGAATGTGCACTATAGGATAAATGTAGATTTTTGAAACAGATAAATTCCATTTTCTGATTGTCAATTCAGGAAACAATTGCTAATTGTAGTAACTACAGAATAAAATTAGTGTTCGGTGGCCTAAATAATCTTCCTCATAATTAGATCCTGGTTATTCCCGCTGTTTTTATATACCTACTTTATCTTTAAATATGATATTTTATTTTTAGTTTACCTCATCTTTGGTCAGGATTGGCATTGTTTTCTATGGTTTTAATAGGAGTATAAATAGGGATTACTCATACTGTTACGGTGATCAGGCGACTTGTTTATTATTTAAAAACATGGCAACATAATTTTGAAGGTAAATAAAGTAAACTAAGGGTCAGCGCAGACTGAGACAGTGGGAGCGCAGCGAAGAGGATTTTATAAAGGCACTCGAAAATCAACTTTAAAATTATTGAAATAAAGTGCATATATGCTTGAACCTGACAAAAAATGCTGCGTCCTTGAAGATGCGCGAAAAGCCGTGACCGTGAGGGAAAACGAGATTTTTTTTTAGATTTTTAATTCAAAGTACTTACCTAATCATATTCCAGTCCACCATTGTAGATTGGTAACCCAGAACTGTTTATTCGCGCAGGCTCGCGAGGTTGCGCTCATTCTCGAGCATACGCGATCCTTCGGAGCCCGATGCCTGAGACGGTGCGAGAATTATTTCTCTCGGTCTGCGCTGACTTTTAGGAGATGATTGCAATCTACTACGAATTTTCTCCGTTGAGACGCAGTGCTGTCTAGTTTAGTCAAGAATTATTTGTGTCAAAAATCCTCAATTAATTACACAGTTATGATCCTTTTACTACAAACATATTTTGGAAATATAGTCGAACTCCTCTGATGAAACTTTTTTCTAATATCTCCTCAAGCTCTGGGTGGGGCCAGAAAGAGGTACAGACTTTTGCTGCTTAAAATTCATCTAGTTCCTTCAGTTGCCTTTTGCGTTATAAAGCCACGGCAACTTGACATTGATAGTTTTTTGCCGCGTTCTTGACTAGGTTCAATTTAATTGGTGAAATTCAGTATAGCATTTAATATTATAAAAGGCAAACGTTTATATGTGTTAAATGTTTTTTGATTCACGCTTAAACGGATTTGGATGAAATTTGGCTTAAGGGTTTGACCATGTCCAGTGAACCTCTCAACATGAACAATAGTTAATCATAATCGTCATCATCATCAGCCTTTTTAATGTTCCCACTGCTGGGGCTCAGGTCTCTTTAGGGAAGGGAGTTACAATACTGTCTCCATTTCCAGTTACAATGTTGCGGCGTGGAAGGTCCTCGCGACTGGGACCGCAACGCGTACTTCAACTGCTCCAGCGGCGCGGTGGGCTCGCGCGAGGCTTGCGGCGTGCCTTTCAGCTGTTGTAGGAACAAACCGCAAGACATCATCAGGAACAAGCAATGCGGATACGATGTTAGGAAACCTACTTATGTGAGTATTGTGTTTTTTTTTATCATGTATAGGCTCGCGTTTAACCACAGTCTCACCTGATGGTAAACGATGATGTGGCCGACGATGGAGCGCTTTTGCTTAGGAGTACTACTCCTTAGTTGTACGCATAATGAATGTGTTTCCAAAACCCTTTGTACGTATGGATGGGATGTCTACAATGTATAGGTCTTAGGTCCGATAATGGAACGGACTTGGCGGATTTAAATTTTATTGTGCAGTTCCAATTGGTAAACTAGATACTTCGCGTCGGTGGCCTCCTTGCTACTCGGTCCACTAGCGCTTAAGATTCAACTCTCAACACGGAACCTAAAAGTTCCCCAATCTTTGTATTCTGAAATGAATTTCATGTTCCGTTTTCAAACTTTAACAAATCTGGAGCGTTCTATATACTAAACTGACTTGCCACTTGTACTAGCAACTGAGCGAGCGAGTGATTCACGAGCGCGGCTGTATGGCGGCAGGCGAGGACTGGCTGTAAAGATACTTCGCGCTGGTGGCCGCCATACTACTCAATCTCTTAGCGTTTAAGATTCAACCCTCAACTCTAAACTATAACATCGAATGCAAAAGGTTCGCATTTTGAAACGAACTTCTTGTTCCATAATTCAAACTTCCACAAATCAGGAGCGTTTTAGCTATTAAACTAACTTGCCACTTATACTAGCAACTGAGCGAGCGAGTGATTCACGAGCGCGGCTGTATGGCGGCAGGCGAGGACTGGCTGCAGAGACACTTCGCGCCAGTGGCCGCCATGCTGCTCGGTCCCCTAGCACTTAAGGTTTATTACGAGTCTTAGTTGACACTGGCGTTTATTTGTTGAGACGTTTTTGGTATCTGGAAAAATGTAAATAAAGGCGACAAGCCAAATAAATTCATTATTTTTACAAAAAAGACGACGTTGTTGTTATAATGACCCGTATTTTTTTCTATCTTTTTGTTTACATTTTTCCAATAATTAGTTTGTAAATCTGGTAGTCCTTGCACATCATGTTTTTTGCTATGAATTACCTGCATATTTTGAAGTTGGTACATTACTTGCTACTTGACATGAAATTTGCAAATAAAATGCACATAGTGTCTAAAGAATTTGAACCATATACTTAAATCCCGAGTCGTCACGCGCTTCTCAAAGAGATGTAATAGTAAGCAGTGATGCAATCGTTGATGGTGAATCGCACTAGTTTATTAAGAGAACTCTAGACTTGAAGACACCTAAATTATAATCAAACGGTAAGACCGCTGCGGGCAAATAGTTCCAACCCTTCGATGTACGCGGTATAAACGACGCCAAACGCTTAGTCCGGACCGTAGATATATTTGCAAATCTGATGTTTTCTAACAAGGAATGTGCAGTGTCTAGCATGTAGTTGCCTCCAGTTGATGTTTTTCGTTTCTTTTTGTTCTAGCATTATGATAGAACAAAGATAATATATGACAAGGGCTGTTTAGAGGCCGCCGAGGAGTGGTTCGACCACAACCTGTTGATAGTTGCCACGTCCGCTGTTTGTACCGCTTTTGCACAAGTAAGTTTTTGTTTGTAGATGCACTTGTCGTATGTATTTGTTGTTTGTTTATGTATCGTGCTTGCGTTACGCTTTTGAAGTGTGTTACTTTACTATTACTGTTTCATGAAAAATGTACACGTTCATAAAAAATATTATTTTTTTTTAACTATAATAAAATGACAATACTTTTAACTGGTAACTTTGCTTTTCTTCTTGTGAAAAGATAATCATACAAAAGAGTTAGGAAGCATAGTAGAGAAAGATAAAAAAGAAAGAAAGAAAACCACACCTCCACGGCTCCTATCTCAACATATGCTGCGATATTTAAACAAAAAAAAAAAAAAATTATTGCAGCGCTGGTATTCTGATAGGGCCTGGTGAAAGAGAGAGAGAGAGAGAGAGCTTTGTAAAACTCTAAATCATTAGTTAGATTTATCAATTCTAAACACACTTTTGTAATGTCAAAAAGTCGACCAGTTTGTTGTACTTATTAGTTGAACTATTTTTTTTTAATCCTTTTTTACTAATCTCAATATTAATTTTTCGTAAAACAGTGTAGTAGTGAATTTAATTAGCCATATTTGCAAAGACATTTTCGATACCTAAGGTCTTTTCTACATAGCATGGGTAGAATGACAGCAGAATGAAAATATGCATCTTTATGATGAGAGAAAAGGTAGACATTGTATGAATCTGACAGCTGTCACCCGACCCGTCCTATAGCAATTGTAGTGTATATGCTTACTTTTTTTATCTTTTTAAGAATGTGTACAGCCAGTCACTAATCATAGCCATAATTCCTACAGATCTTAGGCATCTGCTTTGCTCAGAACCTGCGAGCCGACATCTTCGCGCAGAAGGCGAAGTGGCACTGACAATCAGCGTCTCCTGCCGCCGTGTGACGCGCCCGCGCCGCGCGACCACGCCCTCGCATGCACACACCGCAGCACACACTACCACTGGGGACTGTATGGAAGTTGATGTGCTGAACTTAATATGAACGTGACACTCTTTTGACCTTTAAACATTGTTTTTGACACTTCTTGAAGATTTTTTGTACTTTCATTTTAGACTGTTGTTCTTGTAATGATGGGGAAGTTAACGGACAGCTTTTATTGTGTAAAACAGAGGCGATATACCTCGTGTATTATTCTACAGAAAACGAGGTAAAGTAATCAAAATCAAGCAATTGCGACGTTGTAAGGAGTTTGTGTGACACTAACTACAGTGCAATGCAATAAATGGGTAGACAATGATCTTTTAATACACAAATATTTCTGAAATTATGTCTGTCAGTTCAAGCAGATACCTACTCAATTATTATTTACCTAAACAAAAAATTACCATTGAGTACCGAACAGACAATCGTGATCGTTTATGCCATTAATAAATTCTCATTTTATTCTATGATATTTAGTGAGGCAAGAAGCTGACTTCAAAAGCTCATAATAATGAGTAAAAAGCCAGGCGAATGATGAATCACTATTGTCATCAAATGTTCATAATACCCTATTATTGTAACGAACATTTTTATCTGATCTTATTATAACGTCTGTTCTTCCCCACAGTTACTCCCAAGTAAATATTTAAACTTCCGCACATCAACTAAAATAAAACATGCATTTAGTTGCATAATAGTTTAAAGTTTATGTCGTGCAGATTATTTATATACACCACAAGTGCTCATCTTACTGTCCCTAGGCTTTCGAAGGATAACTTTCAAATCTACTGTGACACAGAGTAGTAATGGTATGGAGTGATAATAATGAAAAATTAGGATATTGGCGCACAACTTACAATTACCCACAAGCAGATATCTTTTCAACATACTTTATTATGTTTCAAAGGTTATGTTCCAATAATTTTAGTAAATGCAATCAACCCAATTCACGTGAAATTAATCTTAGTGTATTTATTTTGTAAAACTTGTCAAATAAACTTTGAAGTATGTTCCAGTACTCTTCCAAGAACCATGTACTACAAATATTAGTATCTAAACACATTCACCGCTTAAATCATTGTCACCGTTAACTTCAAATTATTAAAAGAAACAGAAGGATTAGTTCAGCGCTATTTGCGTTCCAAGTGAGCGCAAGTATATTATGAGCACTCCATTTCCTCACTACTCTGTGTTTTCCTCCCACTGGCACTCTGTCATCTTTAACTCCAGCTATCTTGGATACTCTTGAATCTCTGTCTTTGTAAATAACATTATAACATGTTGATACTTGTTGATAGAATTATCCAATGCATGTCTTTGTATAGTGGAGTTAGCTTCGAAATATTATGGCAGCTGCTTATGTTTTTAGATTAAGCAGATATTTATATTAGAAAACAGTTCATTATTCATTTTCAACAGCCGTGTGTTACTTATAATATATTTGTCGTCCAATTAAAGATTTAAAATATATTTTTGAAGATAACTCCACATTACAGCGATGTTTTTAAATTGGCCAATTAGCCTTAACGGGAGCTGTGAGATGAATTTAGTATTGGAATATATAAGTATTAGAAGGTTAACAAGTTTGTTCATAAAAGTGAAGCTATTTAATTGTTGTATTCCTTACAGATATTAAGGGTTGTTACAATGTGACCAGAATGTTTTATTCCATCCAATTTCCGTGCATTGCCCAAAAATTCCGGAACTATATAATTGGTATGGCAACACTGGTCACTTAGTTTCGATTAATGGTGCTGTCATCAAGTGGCAACCCTGTTGTGTTGCAGCTCGTAACTGAAGTAGGTGATGTCATTGTGTGCTTGACTGTTGTAGCGCAGTGTTAGGGTTGTGTGTTTTGCAGCAGGAGAATAATGGCTGACAATATTTATAAGACCAGAGTCTTTGAACGGGCAACGGTATCAACGATCTAGAATTATATTTTCTCTCTATTTCGTCCAGTAATACTACCGGTAAATATAGTTTTTTAACCCTTTACCGCTTGCGTCGGATTAGTCCGACGTGCGTTTTCATAGTCGCCAGGGTTGTGTGTTTGTAACTGAGTACGCTATTCCGTTTAGCTCTTTAATCCCCATACGTGACAGAAGAGCTGACGAGATGTAGTATTCGATCGTAGGTGTGCGAACCTGGTGGAATAAATGCGAGAATGTTTGTCGTATAGTCTAAGATCCGATTAAGAACGACCTTCATCGGTCTGTTTAATGGATGAAACGTATTTTATTATAAATTTAGTGTATTAAAAAATATAACGCGGGTGGGTTGCCTAAGAAATTCCTGGCCAGACTGTTATTAAATAAAAATTGAAAATTTATTTTATTTTTAGAAAAATGCACAACCGTTATCCATACCAGATTTTTTTGCAGACAACACTATAACATCGTATTCGTAATGATACCGCGTTTATTTTGATATAGAATTTGTTGTATATAAAAAACACACATGTTTATACATACCTGTTTATACTTGGCAACCCGTAGCTATGCCAGGAAACAAATAGGCAACCCAACATTTTTATGTTCTAAAGGCTTCACACTTTCGGTTAGTATTCAATTTATTCGTTAAACAAACCGGTACATTTAAAAAAAAAAAATTGTTTGGCCAGGAATTTCTCAGGCAACCCACCCGCTATATATTATTTAATATACAAAATTTATAATAAAATAGGTTTCATCCATTAAACAGACCGGTGAAGGTCGTTCTTAACCGTATCCTCTACTAGTATATATCTGACGTAGGCGTTTAAAGTTAAAGTAATTTAGTGCTATGTATTTGCATAATATTACCATGGCAACTTTTTTTATACTGTATTTCAGTTTATAACATTTCCACCGATATTAGACCGTTGCCTGTTCTAACTCTGCCCAAATTGTAACGTGTTAAGATAAAATATTTTATTATAAACTCAAATTAGTGATAAGTAATACTCATTTAGAAAAAAAAAAAAACAAAATTATTATTGTTAAGTATACATAACAAAATGATTTACTTAATCATTAACCAAAAGTATTGATTATTAAAAAAAAAGAATATAAATCGCTTTTGTATTTGTTGAAGATCTCTTTTGAGGTTTTATGCACAAAATATTTAATTAGAAATTATCTATTACAAAAGTCTATGTTTATTATGGTTCTTGTTTAAGTAGGTTAGGAATTAACGCTGGTTTTATAGATGTCTAAGTATGTGTTCCTCATTGCGCTGACATTAGGAGTATATTGTGTAATCTCACTCAGAATCATCATTCCTTATGTTAGGGCTAATACATACGAGCAGCATGTCGCCATGGCAGAGGTAACTGAAGCCATCGACAGTTCGACACGAAGGCGGAAGCTGTTAAGGGTTATAGTCCCTTGAACATCTGGTCAAAATTAAATGGAAACAACACTCGTACCCGCCTAGGCGGCTGTACGAGTATCTGATCTGTGCATTTAATTGCGGCCAGCTGCGCCCGGATAGAGTACCGCTGACCTTTAAATCCATCTTTGCGTATATTTTTATTCTTCTTCTTCTTCTTCCTGCCCTTGTCCCATTTTATTTGGGGTCGGCGCAACACGTTTTTTTCTTCCATTCTGTCCTGTCACTCGTCACGCTATCACTAACTCCCTTTTCTTATTTTTTATTAATATGCTATGTATTTTTAAGTATATGCATATGCTATGTTCACTTTGATGAATATTTAACCACCGATTTATATGTGTAAAAATGTTTCTAAATATCCAAGCCGTTTCGAAGGAGTAGGGAAATGTTGCTAAATTGTTAAATATTATTTTTAGACATTAATCGCACGAAAAAATCAATAGTTGATAATGTTGTTCATAAATCTTTAACACGTCGAAGGCGGCTGACATTCCAACTTTGAAGATCAGCGGCAGCCGTCGAGGCAAGTGTCAATAGGTCGATGGCTGCAGTTACATCTGCCCTGTGCAACTTGCTGCTCGAGTGTATGAGCTCTTACTACAGTTGACACGTTGAAGTGTTATGTGCCTATAAGTACATAGAAATATTACTCGAATTGTTTGATAAAATGTATATTGATTAGCCATATATCACTGCCTTATTGACTGCGACAAAGTATTTGTTTGTAATTAATTGAAATCAATTTAGGTAGAGGTTTTCGGGTGCATTTTACTAACCGCTTAAAAGTATTTAACTGCGTAGATTAAGACTTAATACTTTTTTATTTTTTGAATCTGTAATCAATTTTTTTTAACGATCTTAATTAAGTTATTCTTATGTTACATTCTTTAAGTGCCGATTTTTATATTTTATACTTAAGTTGTCAGAATTCAAATAAGTTTGGTTATTATGTGTTTACAGTACAGAAAGCTAGTCTTTGGGAAAAAAATATACTCGATTTTTTTTTTATATGTTTTGTACCGGGTTATTTTTAGAAATGTTTAATTATTTATTATAATCTCAAGCCCTTGATAAAATTGTATTATTTTTGTTTTATTTTTTACAGTGTTGTCTTATAATATATTGTAAAATTGAAAAAGTATTGAAGAGTCTGGTATTCTTTTACGATACCAGATGTAAACTGTCCTTGTATTTATAACTTAGGTGTAGTATTTATGTAATTTTCAAATGACTTAAAATTAAAATCGATATTTTATATGGAAATATAAGCATGTACAAAAAATAAGATTTTTATTAATAATGATTCAACCGTCGTACCCCTAATAATAATTGCAGAATGATCATAGAAACTCGACGACATGTCTACTGAAAATTAGACATTCCGTGTAATTATCCTGACCTAATTTTGGTCATAGAAGCCAAAATTCAAAAATTCAAAATTCAAAATCATTTATTTCAAATAGACCATTTGCAGGCACTTTTGAATAGTCAAATGTCGGTCAGTCCAAGAAAAGTGAAGCTAAATTGCACGTTCCAAAACGTAGGTCTCTATGGAGAAGAACGTGCAAGAAACTCCATGGACACTCTTTTTAAAATATATTGAGTTACATAAATCTTGGTTACATATTTCTTGTCGCTTCTAATATGTGAGCACAATGTTGGTAGATACGTAATAATAATAGTTTATTATTCTTTTTATTAAATGTAATTAAAAATAGAAACCGAATTAAGCCACTGGCAGCCAAGAGATGACCAGTCTCAACCGATGGCACCCGTTCACGGGCATGACACGTGCATCAGCCCCACTCAGCTCAACCATTTTAAAGGGAACCGAATGACCCAATAACACGTGCCACCACCAGCAAGACATTTGGGTGAGCATGACAAACTCTCAACTGCCATGCTCGTAATGTCAAACAAGTTGTAACCTAATAAAGATGCTCCATGGTGCTTCACATTCACAAAAACTTGAAAAAAAGAAGAAAGTGCTTCTACATTATACAATGCTATTTAGTTTCCAATTAAAAAAAGTAATAAATTATCATAAGCTCTATTGAAATAAACAAATAAATAAAAAATACATTTCGAAAGTAAAAAATACAAAAAGGGGAATAGTATCTCTTCCAATATTTAGAAATATATTTATATACTTATAAAAAAAAAAAAAAACTAATTTGAAGGTAAAAGTGGCTGTAGTTGTGGAGCAGGACCAGCATTTAGCCAAGCATTTTTGTCAAGGAGATAATCTTCCAGTTTATAATATGCTTGTCTACATAGTGTGCGTTTAATGCATGTTTTAAATTTGGACTCATTTAGTTGTAGAATCTCAATTGGTATTTTATTATAAAATTTTACACAGTACCCCATGAAAGAGCTACGTACTTTAGCCAATCTGAATCGAGGTTGATCTAATTTGTTCCTATTCCTAGTATTAAAATTGTGCCTGTCACTTATCTTAGTAAAAAGATGAATATTTTTCCGAACATACATGATGTTTTCATAAATGTATTGACAAGGGACCGTCAGGATGTTTATTTCTTTAAATAGTTCCCTAAGGGAATCGCGTCTGCGAAGGTTATATATGGCTCTGATAGCTCTTTTCTGCAGTATAAAAATAGACTCTATGTCTGCAGCCCGTCCCCATAGCAAAATACCGTAAGACATAATACTATGAAAGTAACTAAAATAGACTAGTCTCGCAGTATCTACATCAGTTAATTGGCGGATTTTTCTGACAGCATATGCTGCTGAACTAAGCCGTCCTGCCAGAGATGTTAAATGAGGATCCCATTGTAGCCTCGAGTCAAGCGTGATCCCTAGGAAAACCGTACTCTCGACGAACTCGATTTTCTCCTTGTTCAATACTATGTCAGAATAATTGCTTTTAACATTCGGTAACGCAAATCTTATGCACTTAGTTTTTTTTCCATTCAATACTAAATTATTAACAGTAAACCAGTTTTGGACTTGCTGTAGAGCATTATTTACGTCATCAAGGTTTGTGGAACGTCGATCGATTTTAAAAATTAACGACGTATCGTCAGCAAACAATACAATATGTGGTTGTTTTTTTAATAGATGCGGTAGATCATTTATATATACTAAAAAGAGGAAAGGACCCAATATTGAGCCTTGCGGTACACCCATTTTGACTTTCAAACCCGGAGAATTGACACCATTTATCTGAACTTGCTGTTGCCTGTCAATTAAGTAAGATTTTACCAAGCTAAGTGCAAGTTTACCTAGCCCATAATGTTCAAGCTTTAAAAGCAAGGTTTCGTGATTAACACAATCAAAAGCCTTTGAGAGGTCACAAAAAATCCCTATCGCATCTTGGGCTTCTTCCCACGCTGCAAATATATGTTTTAATAAAGTGACACCAGCGTCAGTCGTACAACGACCTTTGGTGAAACCATACTGCTGATCGTGAAAGATTTTATTGCTATTAAAATGGTAAAGCATTTGATTAAGCATAACTTTTTCAAACACTTTACTGAAAACCGGCAATACTGATACAGGTCTGTAATTATTAGTGTCCTTATGGTCACCTGATTTAAAAAGTGGTATAACTTTACTGCCAGTGGTATAGCCAGTTTTCGTCATAGAAGCCATTTTGGTCATAGAAGCCAATTTTGGTTACAGAAGCCAATTTTAGTCATAGAAGCCAATTTTGGTCACAGACGTCAATTTTGGTCAGAAAAGCCAATTCACTGAAGACTAGCTATCGACACGGTAGATATAGTGCACAAGTTTGCAAATACAGATGCACTCGACCTTTGCGGGATTTTTCGAAAGCGTAAGGGCCGTGCCTTACTAGGATGCAATGGCCGCGTAGCCAGGTTGTGACGTCAAAAATGTGTGGTAAATTGCTTAGCTATGTAGTCAGGTGAGGTACTAACACACTACAGAGCTGAGTGCATATTCTTGGCTGCGTGTATTGGCAACGCCGCCTTTATACTGAGGCACGGGCCTTTGGGAGCTTTTTTACCAGAAATGTGCTACGTTACATTACATTCATGTTCGGACTTCGGAGGTCTATGTTGCTTAGCACTTGTGGAAACTGGTTCAACTAAGCTGTTTTTTTAGATATGGTTGGATGCGAGCCATGATTAAAAAGAAAGAAAATTGCGTTCATTAGCATTACAAAAACGGAAACACCTTAAAATTAAACAAATGGTTCATTGAGTAGGTAATGCCGAAAAGGCCTCCGTTCAGCATAATGCCAAATGCGAACAAGGCCACTACCTGACGTTGATTTTCAGTTGCAGCCTTTGGGTGCCATATGCTTGAATAGAAAATATTTATTAAAAACTAAAAAGTTCTGTGAATAGATCAGCTAAAAGAATATGTTGTGATTTTTATTTATAAAATAGCCCACCAAAGATTTATGTGCCCATTTAAAACAAAAAATAAAGCTGATATAGATATCGTTTAACAATATTAGAAACAGATAAGAATGTAAACAATTGATAACATAACGATGGTCATAGGTTGACAACTCGTAACCCACATTTTTTCGCAAAATGAGTTAAGCACATCAAAATTTTTTAAATTAAGCGCCGAATCTTCCTATTGATAACTCGTAATAAACAAAAAATGTCACTCGAACAATTTGTTCTACAGTTGACAACCCACAAAGAAAAAGTATCAACCTGAGCTCACTAGTACGCGAGTTACAAGGTGTCAACGCAAAATGCAGTTCGCAATAACAGAATAAGATTAAGCTACCTTACTAAACAAATATCGGAACTGCAATAAAAATATCATCAGTTGAGGAAAAACAATTAAATAAGAGGCAGATGAAGGAAAATGCATCTTGTATGTTCTGTGAAAATATGTCATTATTATAGGAGCAAGCTTTTCCGAAGTCAACTCTGATACTCAGACAAGGTCAGGCATTAGTTTTTGTTAGATGCATATTAGATTAGCTTTATGATATGATTTCCAATTCTGATGGCGAATTTGTAACAAAACCTATCATTATTTAGAGTGACGGTTGTGCACCTATCAAAATAGAATGCAGTGGTGGCCGAGTGGTAACGGCCCCGACTTACGAGTTGTAGATTGCGGGTTCGAACCCAGCCAGGCGCATTACTTTGTGTAATTTATTTCATCACCACTTCTCTCAAAACGGTGAAGGAAAACATCGTTAGGAAACCGGCATGTCCCAGAACCAAAAATTCGAAGACATATGACATTCACCAACATGCACTGGGCCCGCGTGGTGGATAACGGCCCATTCCCTCTCTTAGAGAGGAGGCTTGAGTCCCAACAGTGGGAACATTAAAAAGGCTGGTGATGATAATTAGTAGCTAAATGCTCTAGCCAACTTTGCTGCTGTGAATAATGTGGTTATTTACCACTAATGTCTAGAACCTGAGCATAAGCAGATGAAAGTGGATAGCATCATGCTGCCATCGAACGTGGCATAAAAAAATATGACGCTATTTATGTTCCATCTATCACCAATATGCAGACATAACTTGGATATCACGATAAGATCCATACGGCAAATTTTAACAAAATCCAAAAGTGATGCGTCATGAAAGTATCAGGCTTGAAAAGAAAAAAGGAGATCCTGTTGTCACAGATCTTGAAAGTTTTATTGTACAAACCAGATAGCAACAAAACTATTCTTTGTTGCCAAGCAGGCCAAGAAATCTTGGTTCTCCTGCGGATATCTTCATTTCCGATGTAATCACGCAAGGAAACTTCAAGCATAATCCTTTCCATTGCCCTATGGTTGACTTTAAACCTACTGATGAGGCACATTGTCACTGGCAACACACACATACACAGTCATAGACTTTCATCTTGAGACACTGGTATATTGGACAAGAAGATACCACGCAGTTTCCCAAAAGCTGCCCAGCCGAGTCGGATTAGACGATTGTTCTCTTTCTAGAAGTTAGACCTACCTAACTGAACAGTCTGTCTCAGGTAAACGTAGTCCAAAACTTCGAGTGTAGTCTCCGATCTTGATTGGAGTGGGTGCTACATGGATGTTTACCATGACATTGGTTTTGTCCATGTCCATTTTATATCCCACTCTTTCGGAAGCTCTACTGTGGTCACCGAGCATTATACTGAGCTCCTCCGTAGGCCTTCCACAACCGATGACCTGGTGAGGGTTGCGGAAATCCGAGGGATGCGAGACGCACATGATTGACCGTTATTGCGACACTTGGGGGAGGCTTATGTCCAAGAGTGAACGACGACGATTTGGTTGAAATAATGATGATGATGAGGCCAAGAAATATTAATTACGAGCAACATTTTAAGAACTCGCATAAACTTTATAAAATTTTAATGACTTGCAAGCTCCTAAAACTATAATACCTACTGATTATTACTCTTATTTACGATAATTAGTCGCAAATTTAATTGTTTCAATTTAATAAAATAGTGTTTATTTAAATTGACACCTCGCAAGTGTACGTTGACTGCTCGTAACTCGTCAGAAGTGAGGATTTTTTAATATTGTTTCCTCGCAACTGTTTGTATATTGAATAATTAATAAAAAATCAATGTGGGTATTTCATTTTTTTAAATTATATCAATAGATAACTTGATTTTCTACCAACTACTTTTTTATTTCATTTTTTTTTAATTTAATTTCGAAATTATACAGTTTTTTCCCTCTCCTGTAAAATTCTATACATTACAGTTACGTGCTGTCAACCTATGACCATCGATAAGTGGAACTAAAAAAGACAATAAAACAACAAAATGTATATAAAATTAAAATATATTGTTTATAAATTGATAACATGATTAATATTACCTAAAATGCGTGAAAATAAATAACAATACTAAAATCGAGACAGGTAAATGGTTGATCAAACTCTTAAAAATAGCATTACAAATGGCAGAAATGTCGGCTCGAACATCTTGGAAGACAATTTGATGATCCAACAAAATTACTTTTAATTTTAAGAATACTGAGCAACTTCTACTGAATTTTATAGGAGCGGGGGGGGGGGGGTATTGTTTCAACATTTTAAAGCTGCGTATCGAAAACTGCCTTTAAATGCCGCTGACTTATGCTGGGGTGTAGAAAGCTGTTAAGAGCATTTTCTTCCCTTGCCAATTCCATGTCTACGAGTCCATGTTAGCTTATCGTATAAGTAAGAAGGGGAGTGAGACTTGGTAACTTCAAAAAGCAAGGTCGCCAAGTGCAGTTTACGTCTAACTTTCATTTTTAAAAGGAACTTTAACAGAAGCGTGCACAGGCATTTTGAAGTCTTTGGATCATTCTTTCAGTTTTAGATAGAAGCCGTTGACCATACACTGTATCCGCATAATTCAACTTTGACAAAACGAAAGACAATTTTTGGTTTTGTCAAATTCGTCGCTAAGATAAGGGGTGCTATTCTCTAAGAAAGCGCAGCGCTGGCACAGCGACGAGTCGTGAGCGCAATACATTGAATTAACAATCCAATGTAAAGGGGCATTAGGTTGTTAATTCAATGTACTGCGCTGACGACTCGTCGCTGTGTCAGCGCTGCGCTTTCTTAGAGAATAGCACCCCTGGTCGGGCTTTATATAAAACTTTGAGTCTGTAAGAGCTTCGTAGACCCGCTCGATGGCAAAAAGCATGTAGGTAGGTACTTGATGTGATGATTAGTCGCAAGTGGTTAAGCTATGTGCAAAGCAGAGTAGTAGGTACCTACAGTAGGTGTGCGTTTATCAGTAAAAGATGCCAACTTGCGGCGACGCTTCTTTATGGCACATCTTACTCGCCTCTCTATATAGCTTAGCATTAGTGGAAACGTTCAAGTTTCGTAACTTAGCTTTCACATCCTTGCAACATAGCAATTTTCTGGTAGAAAAGCACTCTTACCGGGGCTCTAGAAAGCATAGCACAGAGCTGCAGAGTAGGTAATTTTGAATCAAAGGAACTGAAAGAACACAGGTGGGCTTTAGTCAGTTATACTTGACACTCCCTCTTGTTCCAGCCAGACCGGGATACATTATTTGATAGTTCCCCATCATAAAAACAGATGCACTCGTCCTTGTCATCCGACATGACCGGAGAGACATCAGGCGAAGAACCATTTATTTACCGGAGTATGACACCGCCTAATTCTAAACTTGGCTGTCACTGAGAAAACCAAATAACACTGTCCGACCTGGGTATTGAACTCAGGACTCTACGTTCAGCAGTCGAGTTTACAACTGCGAGACCAACAGGGGCCTTACAATGACGTGTTAAATTTAGGTGTGCGAGCGAGTTAAAAGAGGGATGGAGTCACACACCCTATGTAGGTATCCCATCCCAGTAATAGTTCAGTTCAAGTCGTCAAATGGATCGCGTTAAGGGCACGTGGTAGTGCCTCTGCGGTGCTATTCTCTAAGAAACCGCAGCGACGAATCGAAAGCACAGTACATTGGATTAACAATCCAATTTAAAGGTCTATTTGAATTGTTAATCCTATTTACGTATTTTGGATTTCGTCGCTGGGGCCAGCGCTGCGATCAGGCTGTTTTCTTAGAGCAGCAATAGCACGACTGGTCAGCTAAAACGCATCGTCCTGCTACTTTTAGGAAAGACATGTCCAACCGAGACTACATTCGCCTTTTAGAACCAAAAGACAACCTTAGAACCATAAATCAATACACTACCGCCGTCTTTTAGGCACCAACAAAGCACACACGTTGCCACCATTAAAACAAGATTTACAGTCGCATTAAGGTTACCGTACATTACCCGCAGTTGCAATACTCAACAGACTTTGTTCGACACGTGGTCCACGTCTCGTGGGCGTAAACTTTAATAAGTTGGACAGATATGGTGCATTAGTTACAGTTAGGACGGTCCGAATGGAGTCGGACAAACCGGATTGTGACTTAGACGCTAGGATACATACTGATTGTGGAAATGAGGACTATATTGAGACTATAAAGAAGGGACTCGGACTCGGGGTCAGATGGCAAGTGACTGTATTTTACTTAGGCGAACACTACACGGTAAGTTTTGCTGTCAGTTTTGCCACCGTCAAAACCTTGATTGACGAAAAATTACCGTCTAATGCGTTGCATGACGGTTTTTAGTACTGATTGACGAAAACCATAATTCTCCATCATTTATGATTGATGGAATTGATTGACACTTGTATGATCGTGTAATGGTCGCCTTAAAAATATACTGGTTTGGTGGTAGTTTTAATTTTTAGAGTTAATGCCATTTCAAACAAGGTGGCGAGTCACAATAGATCTTTTAGGTCGCAGTGACTATATACCCTACACTATGGGTGATGCATAGCCCCTTATCTTCTAAATAATAATAATAATAATGCCATTTCTCAGTCGACAATCGCAGTGGTAAGTACCTACCTTCTTTGAGGATTGGCTAGAAAGGTGTCATAGTAATTTTACGAAGTTCCTGTTTCTACGAAGTTCTCGTTTTTACGAAACTCCTAGCTGGCCTAGCCAAGTTATATTTTCTTTCGTCTATCGCCTCAAGTCAGCATCACCTCCGATTCCTTTGTTCTGACCACGTGCCTGAGCGTTGAGATGGTATCATTCCCATACATTTGAAGTTTTCTACTAGCGTTAACAATTGTAGATAGCCAACTTGGTTAAACTCTCAGGTGTCAAAAATGTGTGAATCGTCAGGAAGACACGATGGAAGTCTGCCCCGCTTGGACGGAGCGCTGTCGTGTCCTTGTGAAGGTGATCGGAGGCAGGGACCTCTTGCGCCTAGTCCTGGTTAAGGAGCGAGAGAGAAAAAGGAGGTAATATCCTCACGCTCCAACCCTCGTCACACGGGACGCGTTGGGCATCCGGAGTCGCAGGACGTTTCTTGGCAACCACAGACGCAGAGCAGTGGGTAGGTCGCCGTTCAGTTATCGGGTAAAGAGCGGGTCTGGCGACGGCGCTTGTTTTTTTTTCTATGTGGTGTTTTAGAGGTATACGGAACAGAGAGTAAAGTCCCGCAAACCTCCGTTGAAAAGGGAGGATCCTCCGACCAGACAGGTGTTATAGTCTGGTGGGCGACTGCCCGATAGATGATTTCGGACTGTCGTATATGTTCAAATCGCGCGGAGAACTTTGATTGCTCGATGCAGGATTTTTGTAATTTCTTCGTAGTTTTATGTGGCGCCATAGATGTCGCTACATCACTCCCCTCCGGAGATCGGAGATCGATGGTTCTTGATGCGTGCCAGGCCAGCGTTGGTTGGTTCCAGTGGGTCGGAACCGATGCCGCATAGTTCTCGGTGAGTCGGAACTGTCTGCGGTGATGCCCCAGTGAGTCGGGGTGTTGGTATCCAAGTGAGTCGGGATGATGCCCCAGTGAGTCGGGGTGATGATGTCCCAGTGAGTCGGGATGATGCCCCAGTGAGTCGGGGTGGTGCTGTCCCAGTGAGTCGGGACGATGCTGCAGGCTCCAGTGAGTCGGAGTAGTGCTGCTGGCTCCAGTGAGTCGGAGCGGTGCTTGTGCGACGTAGGGCTTGACTGTTGGCGTCGACCAGGAGAGGTTCTTCATAGCTTTTCATGTGACTGGCCGAAGGTGCGGTGTGCCAAGCCACATCTATCGGGCAGTCGCCCACCAGACTATAACACCTGTCTGGTCGGAGGATCCTCCCTTTTCAACGGAAGTTTGCGGGACTTTACTCTCTGTTCCGCATACCTCCAAACTGGTGACCCCGACGTGATGATTTCGGACTGTCGTATATGTTCAAATCGCGCGGAGAACTTTGATTGCGCGATGCAGGATTTTTTGAAATTTCTTCGAAGTTCTTATGTGGCGCCATAGATGTCGCTACAGTGTCATAGATTTAAAATACTATGACACCACATAGGAAAAAAAACTCCCCACGATTAGAACATAATACATCAACCAACAATCAATAATCGGGCAGTTGCCCGGCCAGACCAAACACTATACCCGTCTGATAGGAGGATATTCCTTTTTTTTTCTTCTCTACCGCAGCCATAATGTCCGGAGCTGTCAAGATAATATTTGGTAAGATAAACCGTAGGGATCCAATAGGGCCGAAGCCTACTAAGGCAATGGGTTGACTTCAGAAAGGAAAACCCAAGATCCCGGAACGCACCGTAGGGGCCCAGTAGGTTCGAAACTCGAAGCCTACCTACTGGGCCCATGGGTTCGCTTCTGAAAGGAAAATCCAGTTCTGGACTGAAAGCAATGAAGTAACTAAATGTTTTTTGTCAGTAATAGTCTGACACTCCCTCCCGCTTTGCCCTTTGCCTGCGAGGGAAGTCATTTAAAATTGAAAAAAAAAATCACGTCGGCCTACAAGGGCACTTATAAAACGTCAGAAGCTAGTGCACTGGCTGGAGAAGTCCCCAAATAAAAAAAATGTTTACCAGTTTTAATATAAGATAGTTTGTTGCTATAGGTTGGGTTATGCTACATAGCCTAATGATCTTTTTTCTCAACACAAACCATCGTTGGTTTTGCAAAAAAAACCGCATCAATTTCAACTCGGTCTTTCATTCCACCCAATTAGGGAACGTCAGCTAAATTCTAATCGGATCTCTTCAATTTATTTTTTATTAGATTTTATAGAAGTAGGTAATCCATCTTATACTCGTTTGGATGGAGCGTTCAGTATCAGTTTGGAGTGATGATTTAATCCCATAGGGCTATTAAGAGTATTTTATCAATCGTCTATAAGTACCTAAAACTCTGATAGGATTATCATAGATACTAATATTATAGAGGCGAAATTTTGTAATTAGGTTTGTGAGTTGGTATGTGTGTCTATGTACTTTAAAATTGGTTACTGGAATAGCTTATAATTTCCCATATTAACACTGGACTTAACTACCGACTTGGCCGAAGAATCGCCAAATTTAAGTGGAGGGCACACTGCTCGCAGATCAGATGGTCGGTGGAGTCGGCAGAGTAGTTGCCCTCTTAAGACATAATCGATCATCTTTATTCTATTGTTTTTTGAGTTACATAGGTACATACCTCTACGAGTATGGTTTTTAGGGTTCCGTAGCCAAATGGCAAAAAACGGAACCCTTATAGATTCGTCATGTCTGTCTGTCTGTCTGTCTGTCCGTCCGTATGTCACAGCCACTTTTTTCCGAAACTATAAGAGCTATACTGTTGAAACTTTGTAAGTAGATGTATTCTGTGAACCGCATTAAGATTTTCACACAAAAATAGAAAAATAGCAATAAATTTTGGGGGTCCCCATACTTAGAACTGAAACTCAAAAAAATTTTTTTCATCAAACCCATACGTGTGGGGTATCTATGGATAGGTCTTCAAAAATGATACTGAGGTTTCTAATATCATTTTTTTCTAAACTGAATAGTTTGAGCGAGAGACACTTCCAAAGTGGTAAAATGTGTGTCCCCCCCCCTCTAACTTCTAAATTAAGAGAATGATAAAACTAAAAAAAATATATGATGTACATTACTATAAAAACTACCAACGAAAATTGGTTTGAACGAAATCTAGTAAGTAGTTTTTTTTTAATGCGTCATAAATCGAAAAAAAATACATTATTATTAAAACATCGATCAAAGTTACAACACATTACAAGAACTTTTATATTATGTTACTTGCTGCTACGGAACCCTTCATGGGCGAGTCCGACTCGCACTTGGCCGGTTTTTTTTTCTGTTCGGTGTTCTTGAAATCAACGACACTTAACCTTTCCATCCTCCACTGGGTACCTACTTCATCTTATTTCTTTGAGTAGGTGTAGGTACTATTCGGTAAGGTTCAGGTGCAATTCAATATTTTTCATTTAAATAATAATTGAATTGTGTCTATCTATCATCGCTCCAACATTGATGCATTGCAACACGTCAAAAAAAAAAACCCATTATGAATATTGCGACTGAAATCTCTAGAAATATTATCATAGGCAACTGTGGCATTGGCAATAAATAAGAGATTTCACTCAGCCGAAATTCGATTACGCGCGTGTCGTATCAGGTTCGGGTGACGTTGCCGTGTCGTTGTCACATTGGATCCGTTGCGTTACGTCACGTCGCGCGTCATTTGTCACGACAAGCGCGTTGCCCGATGCCAGATTACGTACGTGCCGATAAATGCATAGTTGGACTTTTGAGCGGAAAATGGGAACGGGGAAACAAGCGTTTTTCGAAACTTGTTAATGTGTCGATAAAACAGACAAGCCCGATTCGTTACAATCAATGTTGTTCTGGTTTAATTACTGTAGAGTGTATGTGTCTATCATGTCTCATGTGTGCTTGTACTGTCGTAGATGGGATAGTTACCTATACCTAGTTAAGTTGAGATAAATTACTTTAGTCCGGAAAAGCTTAGGTACTACTCATTCATTGGTGGTGTAAGTGTTTGTTAGGTCAGTTAATAAGTTTAAGTAAGAAAAATTTTACAGCATTTTAAATGACGGTGAATAAACGTCTAGAAGTAGTCAGCAACATAAAAAAAAAAAACCAACTAACTTACATATAGGTAGATACTTAAGTATGTAAAAAGTTCGATTACCGAATTGAGTCTCGGAGATTTTCCACATCGTAAAAAAAAAACATTATTTTATAACATAATTAGATATAAAGTTACGTTTTTACCTTTGCTGTGAAACCAATGTTTCTTGCCGTTCAGGATTCTTGGTCAACGGGAAGTAGGTAGATAGGCAACCTTTAAGATGTAATTGCTTCGGGAGTGTCAAAATATGTGTCATAAACGCGGTATAAGCGGCATTATCATTAGATTGCGTTGCCTCAGATGATTGTTTTTTTCACTGCTCTAAGCAGACCTGAGTATTTAACACTTATTAATTACTCTGAAAAAGAAAAGGTTCTTGATAGACGGACAACAGAGTGATCCTATATGTATTTCGTTCTTGCCTACTGAGAATACAGAACCTTAATAAATTACTTCAAAACTTCCCTAATCTTATCGATCATCAGCTAATAATTTGTTGAGCAAAAGTTGGCGTACAAATGATGACAAGACCTCGTCAAAGGGTACAATGGGCGACAGATCGCAAGCTGGTCGAGGGGACATAAATCATTGTTGTGCCGCAATGAGTGACGTCACGACTAACGACCTATTAAGCTGACAGTATCTGGATACAAATTAATTTGTTTGTCTGTAAACGAAACTCAGGGTTCCGTCGTACCTCCGTCAGTGAAATTCTGGCGTTTATTGTGACGAAAAATGTCTATTCTTCAAGCTTCGTAATCGTTGGTTAGGGTTAGATTTTTTTTTATTGTTGATAGTTTCGCGCTTGACTGCCATCTAAACTGATGGAAAGCGACGATGCGGTCGACGATGGAACGCGCTTACCGAGAAGAAACCTATTGACTCTCGACTTAAAGATTCCCGGGTCGTAGCTATCAGGAAACACAGACTCCGGCAAAGAATTCCACTCCTTAGCTGCACGCACAACGAATGTGTTCCCAAACGGAACGGGCGGGAACGGGTTAGGCGGAATTAGGTTATGTAATTCCGACGCACACTCCCCGAAATGCAACCGGTAGAAAACCGATAGGCTAGCGACTCGACGAGTGTATCATCGCCAATTATCCTTCTGGCTCGCCTCTCAATTGCCTCAAGTGCATCAAGCTGGTATCGGGCAGATCCGTCCCAAAGATGAGAACAGTACTCCATACACGATCGAACTTGGGCTTGATAAAGATTGAGCAGCTGTTCCGGCGTGAAGTACCGTCTCACCTTTGCTAAGATCCCCAATTTTTTGGCAGCCAGTTGAGCCTTTGCATCGATGTATGAGCCGAAATTGAGTGTTGATGTCAGCCTAACACCAAGAAGGACAAGATGGTCGGTTATCGGCATGGCATGGCACATCTTGGAGAATACGGGAGTACTCGAAAGAGTTACTGTGGCCTTGAACGTAAAGGTTGACATTCTCTTCAGTTGACATTATCCTATATTTCCTTTAAATATTGGTGGGTTTTAGCCAGTTAAACTTTTTACGGTAAGTATATACACAGCAAGACGGTTCTATATTCACCCAGAGACACTCACTTAAAAAAAAACAGTAAGTTCTTGGCCACCCGTTGCTGTGTTGGATATAAGAGTGGTTTCTGCTGGTGTTTGTGAAAACAATGGCCTTATAGACTGTATTTATTAATCAATTCCTTTATTCAATCTTCCTGCAACACAAAGTACTTGCAAAGGCGGATTTAATGCCTCAGAAATTCTCTACCAGTCAACCTAGAGTGGTTATGAGAGAATATGATTTGTCTCTACCTCTTAAGTAAACATATGCAAACATAACAGCAGACCCTATGCTTTCAAAACTGAAGAAGGACTGCAGGAATCTACGGCGAAAAAACAAAAGCCGCAGGTACCAACCGAAACATTCTAATAACGTGTGATTACGGTTTTTCTTTTTGTTCTGTTCTTGTTTTTCACCATCCTGAATATCTTGTTTCATTCTTTTTCCGCGTCGTTTTTTTTTGTCGTAGTCGGGTTTTAGTTTTTTACTTTATTTTTATTTAAATAATTTTGGTGTTTAATCACTGTGTTTCTATACTATTTACGTGAAGCCCTTTCAAATGATACCAAACACGACGTGTTTATCTTTTTTTTTAACACAAAACTTTTTGTCCACTAGAGGGCTCCACATTGAATTTTTACGATATTGTTTGTAAAGTACCAGTAAAGCCCTTTCAAATGATATGCAACACGGTGTATTTATCTTAACATTTTTTAAACACATCACTTTTTGTGCGCTAGAGGGCATCACTTTAAATTTGAAAAATAATTGGGAAATGTACAGGTAAAGCCCTTTCAAATGATACCAAACACGGCGTATTTATCTCCATGTATATTTTTAACACTTTACTTTTTGTCCGCTAGAGGGCGCCATATCGCGTTTTGTGACACGTCACGTAGCCTATGTTTAGCGGACGATTAAGGCGGTTCTAACGATACCTCATATGTCGAGTTCCGATAAGTAGATTAGGAGCTATGAGGGAACAGATGAACATACTCACATCATAAATCATGTCAAAATCATAACCCTCCGTAGTCGGATAAAAAAAAACTGGTGCTTTGACTATCAGTTTTAAGTTTTGAACAGAAATTCTGATGAAGAAAAAGAAATTGCCTAAAATGAGTACCTATTAGTTTTAGTAGTTGAGTAGTTCTTTTTATTTTAGGGTCTAGGTATTTTAATAATCCAGGATTTCTTTATTTTTTTTAGTAATGATTCGGTAAAGGATTTGATATACCTAACTGAGACAGCTTTTACTTTAACGTAGTAAAATTGTTGATTTGATTTAACATTTTTAAGCTCAAAACTTCAAGACCATTTTAAGGATTTGTAATTTATTGCCGATTCCCTACCTTTGTGAACTGTCTAAAACTCGCTAACTACAATTAGTTTCCTAGCTTTTCGTCTGCAGGTACGTTTACTATTCCCTATTCGCATTAAGAATAGAAATTTAAAGAAATCTTTTTACTGTCTGTTCAACCGATTTTAACTTCTATTTCGTAAGCATAAGGAAGGCATTAAAAGCAAAAAGTGATTACAATACCAATTAATTACTGCAGCCACCATTTGTCATGCCACCAACGTAATAAAATTCAAAATCGGTCGAACGGACATAAAAGGTTTTCATAAATTTCTAACGTTATTTTGAACAGAGTATAGAAGGTTTCGCCCATTTGATGATTCAGAAGTTTCCAACTTGTTTAAAGGCTAAGTTGGTATAATCGTTGGGCATCTAGGGTACAGTTTTACGGACCACAGTCTAAGTTTTATTTTAAAAGTCGCTTTTATGATACCCACGGCAGTGCCCAGTGCAGTAACTCGATACGACAAGTTTATACCAAATAGTCGAATAGCATGTCTACTAAGAAAATTCAATATAAGTAAACTTCTGTTATCGCGCACGCGGGAGCGTTTAAAAAGCGAACACAGAACGTCGCGTGCTTCTGTTGGTAATAAGCAAACGACCAACCTAACAACAGCAATAAAAGAAAATGCGGTAAAACTTCGTGCACTGAAAAAAGTAAATGTAAATAATGTAGGTATGTAGAATTACAAGGTACAGTGCTTCCAACTGAAATGTGCAGCGGAACGCCAGAGATTTTAACGTACCACTGACTGTTTTTAATAGAGCCGTGGCCTTAGCTTGTGAGTTGTTGTTTATGAGTAGTTTCTGCAGCTTGGCGGGTCGGGGCTGACTGGTCGGTGGTAAGACCTGAGGACGCGAAAAGTCCTTTGTCCGCGTCGCTCGGAGCGCTGAGGCCGTCGCTCATTTGCTGAAAGCCCCCGCCTGAAGTGTCGTCAGAAATCCGGCCATTTTCGTTTCGTTTTGCATTTCAAAAAGACGTTTCAAACTATTTTTTGTAAGCGAGGGCTGTTAGCGAGGCCCATTTTGATTTAGGCTTCTGTTAAGAGAGGTGCTTAATGAAAGAAGCTTTTCATTGTGGATACAAAATTTTATTCTTTTTGAAAAAGTCAATGGCGGCCCTTAGCCATTAGACAAATTAAACACCACTAGAGACGTCCATCTTACTCTTGATAAGTAAATAGGTACAAGATTCAACATTTTGATTTCTGTAAAGCGAAAAAAAAGAAAAATAGGAAAAAACTGGCCGAGTGCGAGTTGAACTCGCGTACCAAGGATTCCGTACCGTCCTTAGAAAAATTTGGCAAAAAATCGCTTTTGTTGTATGGGAGCCCCTTAAATATTTATTTTATTTTGGTTTTAGTATTTGTTGTTATACCGGCAAAGGGAACACATAATTTGTGAACATTTAAACTGTCTAGCTGTCGCCGTTCTTGAGATACAGCCTGGTGACAGACACACTGGCAATAAGCGGAGTTTCATTTATAGGGTCCCGTTTTTACCCCTGGGTACGGAACCCTAAAAAGCTCTAGTTTACTTGGCTCGAGTTACAAAATGGATCGAAGACTGTAGAGATTGCTAAAGTCTGGGTCACCCGGAGATTAGTTTGCATTATCCAATTCAACCGTAATTGGGTCTGACACGGTGAGGAGGCTGAGGGGTGGTCTTTGGGGGTGGTTGGTTGCACTGAGTAAACTGAGGAAGATATGCTTTCGTAGTAATTTACATTACCTTCCATGAGTCCTAACTTTTGATCATTTTAGAGCTGCCCTTTGACCTTCTAGACGAAGTAACAAAGTTATAAAAACTATGGTGCAGTCAAAATACTAGATTCTGCAAGCGACTTAGCCCGCGTGAAAATTGAAAATACATATAATATATGTCTAGGCAAATAAAGACTTATCTTATCTTATCTTATGTCACTCAGTGATAAAGTAGCATTTTCTGTCCGAATGCTAAAATTTTTTCACCGATAGATAACTGCTTTATTCTTGAGTGACATAGGCTATATTTTATGTACGCTGGTGAAACCGCGGATAAAAGCTAGTTCATTACAAACAAAATACAAAGAGATTATAAAAATTCTCGTGTCACGAAGTTTGTTACTGAACTCCTTCGAAACGACTTGACAGATTTTCATTAAATTTTTTAATAAGCCTTAGAATAGGTCGTAGGCTAGTTTTTGCCTCACCTCCATTTTTGACTTTGATAATCTACACTATATTATTAATATTTAATATAATATTCTATAGAGGTATTTGTTTTTAAGTTTTTTTTTTTGTTTTTTGGCAGGTAATGTCTGGAAGTAGGTACTGGTCCAATTGCTAAAAATTTTTCACAAATAAAAAGCTGTTTTGTTCCTGAATGACATAGGCTATACTTTATGTACGCGGGCAAAGCTAGAAATGTATATGATTGAAGCCTGAGCGTCTATTTATACATCAGATTTCGGTGACACGCAAAAGGCTGGGTGACACTCACCATGTTGTCGGTCTACGTTGTAGGAGGCTTTCCGAAGCTGCGTCTTCCGCTACGTAGTCACAACTTCAGACATTTTCGGCATCAACAACCATTTGTTTTCTCTAACCAAGATTACGAACATAACCCAAAGAGTCGCCAAACTTAAGTGGCAGTGGGCAGGACAAATTGTTCGCAGAACAGAGGACGTACTGTATCTACAGGTAATTCCAAGAATTAACTGCCATTTCCAAGAGAAGTATATTAGTAGTATAGTGTAGTATTCCACAACTATCATACAACGCCGTCAAGTCCCAAGCTAAGCAGAAACTGTGTTATGCATACATATATAGATAAATTACACCCAGACACAGAACAAATGATCATGTTCATCATGCAAACATTTGTCCTGAGTGGGAATCGAAACCCACGACCTCCGGCATAGCAGTAATATACACAGTCAGAGCAGTGTCGTCAAACCTCGTAAAGCAATTTGAGCATCAATCAGCTTATCCAGGAGCTTTTCCATTTAATACGAGTATGACAACAATCATAATCCGCTTAAAAAAATTCCTTTACTTATATTTAAAAAAAAAATCATTCGTTTTTCTCAGAAAAAACATCTTTATGCGAAAATCGGTTTTATGGTAATGACGATAAAATTTGAACTTATTATGGCTTACAAAATAATAATATCTACTTGTTCCAATAGAACACAGGAGTATGATTTAGACTCGTACCATTGTACGAGTATAATGACGTAATATGATAAAAAGCCATGTTGCATGAAGTCCGCTTTTGTACCACTACTGTTTTTTTGACTATATCATCCATCTTTTCTTTGGCCTCCCTCTCCACCCATCATCATCACTTTTCTGCCTTTGTGCCGTTTTATTTGGGGTAGGCACAACACGTTTTTTTCTCCAAGAAAAAAAAGATCCTGTCACTAGTCACACTATCACTAACTCTTTTTTCTTTCATATCACTTCTCACACAATCCAACCATCTTTTTTTGGCCCCCCTCTCCACCCATCTCAACACAATAATCATCTACCACCACTATACATAAAATTTAATCCATTGTAGCCGGAACGCAGATCTACGCGTTAAGTAATTAAAAAGCCATTCTGTCGGCTTTTTAATTATTGTGTCTCTTCTAATTACGCCATACCTATGAAAGGTCAAATAAACAAAATGTGTACTTTAGTTAACACAATAATCTAAAAGAATTCTGGTTCTTATAAAAACCTAGGTACTGTAACGTGGGGAGATGCCAATGAAAGGCTAAATTTCAATTAGACTTTTTATATTCTTAGAAGTCTTTGAATTATGTTAATATACAAAATTCAATTATTATTTTTCTTGTTGACAATTAGCTATCATATTCGAATCTATTTTTTTAATAATCACAAGCCTGAAAAGGTCCATTACAATGCAGTTTTTACTGCAACTAATATGTGACCTTCATAGTCGTCACAGTACCTATAGGAGAGGGTTTTGCGCAGCGTCTCTAAACGGGAGAATGTGCCAACTGCCAACCTTGTTAGGATTCGCGCATTTATTTCTGCAAGGCTAGCGGAGAATCAAGACGGAGCGAATTAGCAAGGAATGTGCAAGTTTTGTAGACAGTAAGAATGCGGCACTATCAGATCTTGGGCAGACGATTGTATGGACGTGAAATTCACTGTTAAACATTGTTTAGGGAACATGTATGCAGGGTGAAATGGACAACTCTCCGCAAACTTTGAGGGCTTGCTCAGTAGACGATACTGATCACGAGAAAGCGATGATGTGGTCGAAGATAAAGTACGCTTGTCTAGAAGTAACCTATTCACTCTTGACTTAAAGACCCCTAGTTATAGTTATCAGAAAACACAGACTCCGGCAAGGAATTCCAATCCTTAGCTGTACGCATAATGAAGGTGTTCTCAAAAGGTTTTGTACGTATGGGTGGGATGTCCACTATGTACCGGTGGCGCAACGCATTCGTGCATGAAGTTTTAAATAAATAAATAATCCAATCAGACACACTGCAAGTAATCCTCACATAATACAGGGTGTAAGGTGACAGCCCTCCACAAACGTTAAGGGCTTAGGTACTCAGTAGACGAAACTGATCAATTTTCTACAAAAATCAGCCTCACCATACAAAATTTAAAACTTGATTGGACAGTTTGTATGGAGAGGCCGACTTTTTTTCGTTTCCTGAAAAAATAAATCTAGTGAAAACAAAAATCTTGTTAAAAAAATCTTATGGAATCATTCCTCTACGGAAACGACTCCTTGAAAACAAAAAACCTATCGAAAACAATATACCCGTCTTCAAATTGACATTTACAGAACAAACCATTTATTTATATCCATAACCTTTTACGTAAATAAAGCCTTGATGTCCTTCAGCTGCAGAGGAAGCCATTAGAATCGCAACAATCACGTTTATATAAGAATACCTCGGGTCTGTCCGGGACGTCATTTGCATAAGGTTGTGGCGGCCGCGGCGGCTCCCCGTTGTGTGGGGCTAGTGCTGACAACTGTAGTGGTGCGAGACTGGGACCGGGATCGAAATGGGATGTCAAAATTGCGGGTTTTAAATGGATACTTACTTGGACTATTACTTAGAGTAAATAGAAATAGTAATCATTTATTTGCCAATAATGTAGGTAACAGGTATGAATAGAATAGGATAAACTTTATTGTACTTACACCAAAAAGTAACACAGTTTATACATAAACTTAAATTTATGGGTAAAATGACGGTATTATCGCTGACAGCGATATCTTCCAGACAACCTTAGGATGGATAAGAACTTAAAATAATACAGGGGGTAGTCTGTGGTGTACTGCTAACAAATTAATCAAACTCTATATAAAACACAACACACACATATATATATATATATATATTAGAATATGTTACACAATTTCATGCAAATTAGTCGATTTATAGAGAGTCCCGGTACATTTTTTTTTAATCGCTGCGTCTTTGGTATTGAACGTGAAAAAAGTGTTAACGTAGGATTACAGTTATTTTATCTATTCAGGCAATATCAATACACTGCTACTTAAAAGCGTATGTATTATTATTAGCGTGTTTTGGAAAATATTCCTTTTTTAAGGTGGGATTTTTTTTTATGGTTACTGTTGCTCTGGGTGGAGCGTGAAGGCGCGTCAAATTTTAACTGACTACAACCACACCTGTATTCTTCAGTTTATGTTTGCGTGCTAAGACCATAAAAGCCATGCATATATTTAGTAAGATATGTAGCTCAATGATTAAGAAAGTTATAAGCAAGTCCTTTCTTCATATAGCTAAAGTTAAAAGCAAGTCCTTTCTTCACTTAAAAATAAAGAAAAATTCAGACGTCACCTACCCTTATTGTAACAAAACACCTGTATCATTCGCTGAGCAAACTAAACCCGGGACATAAATCAGATTGGCTACAGAAAGTCCCGGGAAGCCGGGACACGGGGCAGCAGTATCTCGGCTGCATGATGCGGCTCGGCTGGGACTGGCCCTTTTTACGACACTTCATTGCCAGTTTCATACAATCCCGACCTTTTTTCCAAGTAGCTTCACTCTTACAGATTTAACTTTTTTTAATCTTTTTTCTGAGTTTTATTCAGAGACGAATTATTTTGATTGAGCATTTTTGATACCTTTTATTGATTTGAATATGAGTAATGTGGAGTACCTTTTGGTTCGTTTTGAGATCAGAAATCAGAAACGTTTACTTCAAATAGACCAATTACAGGCTGGACTGTCAAATGTCGGTCAGTCAAACAATTGAAACAGTAAATTGCACGTTCCAAAGCGTAGACTTCTATTAAGAAGAACGTGCAAGAAACTTCATGGACACTCTTTTAAATCATATTGAGTTAGATCCATACGATAACTGAAAAACTAAACGTAAAACTTTGTATTAAACAAACCGATTGAAGACTACATTAGACCTACGTACACGTGGGCCCCGCCTGATTTGTACGTAGATTCACTTGGTTGACTGGTAGAGGCATTAAGTCCGCCTTTGTACCTTTGTGTTTCATGAAGTTTTAAGAATTATATAAATAAATTTGCGTCACGTGGATCTTTACAAGGCTAGTTGCCATATAAAATGTATGGAGACCGACGCGCCCATACCGGCGCCCATAACGGCGTACGTAGCCCATGTGTGCCCAATGTAGTTCTACCTTTCATTGATTTTATTAATGTAACATATTCTTACGGACATAAAGTTTCAATTATCCTATCTACTATCTAAGCCGTACTATGAAATTAAAGCCAATATTCAGCAACAAAAAAAAAACATAAATGTCCAACGCAGAATCGAACCTCCTTCCTCCGCCAACCTACGCAAACCCATCTCTTCTATATCAGATAGAAATTATAAAAAGGGGACGCGCGGCTTAACCCGGCAGTGGCAGACAAGCCGGCCATAAATCCTCACCATCCCCGATCCTATGTCCTGCTAGCTCATTAGTCTTAATAAACGGCCAAAAATGCGGGAAACATTTATATCAATTCTGGCCCTGCTCGCCGTAGCCCCTTGCGCGAAATGCTCGGACATGGGCAAAGACGGCTTCAATTTCTATAAAGGTATGTTCTCTATCATTAGTCTTCTTGTTCTTTTTGCGGTTGTTTCGATTTTGTTAGTGCTTGGAGATTTGTTTCGTATTTAATTATGATTTGTGAAAAGTTGCGAACCTATCTTACTTATAATCGACTAGCTGCTTCGCCCGTGTACATAAAATATAGCCTATGTCACTCAGGAATAAAGCAGCTTTCCATCGGTGAAAATTTTTAGTAATCGGACCAATACTTTCAAAACAAAAAAAAAAAAAACAAACTTTACCTACCTCTTTTTTAGTGTAGATGAATAAGTAGCTAATCAGACGAGTAAAGAATTGAGGTAGATTTTTCTGTGGGAATGTTTCGAAGATTACCATGGCCCTGAAACGGATAGAGCAACTCAAGGAACTTAGGCGTGTTTTAGTCAGTAAAAATTCGAATTCGCCCTCTTACTTCAACCAGAGCGGAAGAAGATTTTTTTAAATGATATAAACCGGTGATTGACTGCGATGAGATACCATCTGATGGTAAGCAGTGATGCAATCGTTCATGATGAATCCCACTAATTTATTAAGAGCCTATAATTCACTTGAAGACATCTAAATTATAATAAAAAGGGAAGACACGTTGCAAGTAAATTGTTCCAATCCTTCCATGTACTCGGTATTTAAAACGATGAGGCGAATCGCTTAGTCCGGACTGTTGAGGTGTTTTAACAATGTAAGGGTGGAACTTCGCCGTACGTATTAGATTTTTTAATGATTTTTTCTTCACTAACCTTGGATGACTGGTAGAGAATGCCTAAGGCATTAAGTCCGCCTTTGTACCTTTGCGTAGTATGAAGTTTTAATAAATAAATACTACGTGAAATAAGTTACGGCCACATTATAGTCAAGGTTTGATATCTGGTCGTAATTACTGTTATTAGGAGCAATAAAATTTGACTCAAGTGTGGTCGCTTCTTGTAAAGCACTAGTGCTCATCTTTATCCGATCTTATTAACATCAGAAGTAAATTGATTTATATTAGTAGGTTAACTGTAACACAGGATATCCTCTTTACGGGTCACCTCATTCTCCGCTTTCATCGGTCAAAGGCGAAAATGAAAGATGGATGGGATTCACAGACTGTCCTTCAGCTTTGGAATTTGACAAAAAAATCTTGTTTATTTTTTATTTATTCCTTTTTTTGGGATTTATGTCGTAGTAAATGAGACTTATCGGTCAAGTCTTTATTTTCGTCTTAATACAGTTAATGTGTTACCTAAATAAAAATGTAAAGCTCTGTACTAGATTCGAACTATGTTCTCGTTTGTGTTCGAAAACGTTGTCTATACGAACAAAATGTTCAAGTTTGTTTGGTTGGTGTTCGCTATGTTCGTGTTTGTACGGCTTTACTCAGACTATTTTTTTTGTATTTGGACGCAAATGTATCAAGTCATCCATTTTGGTAAGCTTCAATGAAATAGTCAAGACAACAAAAAAAGAAAACTCGGCTCCATTTTACTCAGTCCGTGCCAGTTTTTAATGATTCCACATATTGTTCAGTTGTGAAGACACTTGAGATACAAAATTACACCAGTTTTACATCACAGTACCACAAAATAGATAGGTACAGAAGACAATTTCATGTATGTACTTCACTTTTTATTCCTACGCTCGGTGGATGCACACTAATGAGCATTTGAGTCGGAACTGTTCGATGAGTGAGCCGAGACGAGACCGAAACATCGTGTCCGTGAGCGGTGTCTATGTGTGCGTTGCTCGAGCGCGCTTTGTATGTAGATTGACTTCTGTATCTATCTATTTTGTGACAGTTCCCACTAGAAATCAATTTGACACTGAGTTTCCCTCGAAAAAACTACGGCAAAAACTCCTAGACATGAAAAGTTTTTTTTTTTTGTTAATTTTTGGCCAAAAAATTATTTGCGATAAACATGACACACAGGTAGGCACTTGGCACAATCGCTTTTTTGGTAATTTGTAGTAGTGCCTTCTCTTTGTGCATTTTATGAAGTGTCTGACATAATTAAAAGAGACACATATATTTTGTTCTTCTTAGTGCCGTAACTAGGGCGGTGCCAGCGGCGCAGAAATGATCAAACGAAATACAAGTTTTATTTCATTCATTTCATCAGATGTAGGTTACTGTTTTCCATTTGCTTTGGCTTCGTAGCATGGCTTGAACCATTGCCGGATGCTCAGGTCGCCACCGTTGATCACCTCTACAAGGACGGGGCAGGGCTCTAACCAAGCGGGGCAAACTTCCATCATGCGTGGTGTGAATGGTACATGCACTATGAGCGTTTGTTCCTGTCATATCTGAAACACGTACTTCTCAGAAGCGTAGCGTAGACTAATTTAGACGTGGGCGAAGACACAACAGCGAGACCTGCACCCCTAGCCAAGTTGACTATCTGCAATCGTTAACGCTAGTCGAAAAGTAATCAAATGTATGGGAATGACTTCATCTCAACGTTAAGTCACGTAGTCGGAACAAACGAATAGAAAATTCGTGACTAAGTTCACATCGTTCAAAATGATAGAATGAATTTCTACAACGTTTAACGTTACATCCTTTGATAAACAAACTCTACATTGTAGAACGAGCGGCTGACTCAGGCGCGTCAACATGGCTACCAACTTATCGTTTTCTATAACTGCTGACACCGAAGCGTTACCGATTGGAGAACAGAATTCGACACGATACGGTTGTAAATTGGCTAGAGGCTGTTTCTTTTATAAATTAGAAAACAAGACAGCGCTGTCGCAAGCCAGTGTTCGACCATATCGTCGTTTATCATCAGGTAAAATAGTGGTCAAACATGAGCCTATCAATTATAAAAAAAAACTTCGTTCCTAAAAAGCCGTCGCTTTTGCGAATCCATTTTGGTTGTGCTACTTTGCCCACGCATACCTACGCTACTGTACCTCCCTAAACAAAATATCCGGTGAGGACCAGCGTCAGGTTGATTAAACGGTACGGTTACCTTAAAACTCGAACTTTATTAGAGGTGCAGTATCAGAAACTGGCATTAGGCGTATATAAGACTATTAACGGCACTGCTTGTTGTGAAGCAGGAATAGAATTCACAAGTGATTTATCGGATTGACCACAATAGTTCAGGGATTTGAATTTACAGACTCCACTGCCGTGTTGGACAATTGGGTCGAATTAACAACCCGAAATGCTAGTTAACTCTTAGTCAATTTTAAACTTAGTGCTGGTCTTCAAGTACTCAGTAAGTCTAAGTGACTCCAGGGACGGAGAACGGAGGCAGTAATGTAAATCCTACTAACGTTATATATAAATAAACAGCAATCTGAATTTTTATGTTTAGATGTTTTGAGTGAATAGGCTATAAACTAGTACGCCTCACTATCAACGATTGCATCACTGCTTACCATCAGGTGGGATTGTAGTCAAGAACTGATTTATACTATTAAAAAAATATTTTTTTATATAATCAGTCCTCAACGGCCCCACGAGTTAGGGAGAAAGTTAGCACACAGGCTGATCGTGATCCGTCTTTTTTTTTTTACGAATTAGGACTAGGGATGTTTTTTTTTATTCCGCTTAGGTTAATCATTAAAATTCACGCGGTTGCACACACAGTCATAATAATATAATAATAATAATTCATAATTATTTTTAATTTTAGTTATCTAATAAACTTAAATATTAAAAAAAATATATTTAAGCTTAACCTAACTGTACACACTAAAGGCTAATAACAATAATTTATTTTTACCACAAACCTTCCATTACAAAATTCTTAGACATTATTTATACAAACGCTTATAATAATTAAGGTCATGTTTTAACGCTCTGACTCTTAAACTAAGTTGTATATCCCTGTGGCTTAGGAGTCTTAAAGGCCATCTTTCTCGTTCTATGTGACAGCTGTTTTAAATTTTCAGATTACTTGCGTGCACGAACGGATGACGTCATGTCTGAAGGACCTGCGGCAGGGGAGCGTATGTTATGTAAGTACCCACAGCTTTATTTACAAGCTCTACAATTACAAGTAATATTTGTAAGTATATTTGTTTAGCGTATATATTTTTTTCTTTATCTCTTTTGGGAAGGCTAAGGTTTTATAGACCATCAAAAACATATAAGGTGACTGGTAATTAGTGTACGATACTTAAACACGTGATTGTGCTCATGATAAAAAACAATCTTTACTATGGGAGTAAAGCCGAAATCGCGAAAAAAGTACATTAGGCAAACATATATGTACTGAACAGCTGAATACCCAGCCATGTATATTTTAATAAAAACATAATATTTATTTTTCTCTTTATTCAATTTTTTAACATATAAAATTACATTTTTAAATATTTTTTAACAAAATTATACAAAAGAACAAAAAACATTTAAAAATATAGTTATCCACCGGTGTCGGGAGCAGGGTCCAAGCTACCGGTGGTTAGGGCTGCAGAGACAGGAACCTCCTCACAATGCGAGCCGTATCGAGGAGTACTGCCTTCTGTATCAGGCCCTTGATCCACCCGTGCAACGATAGCTTCGACAGATGGTCGTCGAAGCTTTTGGCTATAAGGCCATTAGCGGTCACAACAATCGGCACAATGACAGCCGAGTCCACATTCCACATGTCGACAACCTCGTGTGCTAAGTCAAGATATTTTATTTGTTTTTCTTTCTCAGCTTTCACGAGATTCTCGTCATGCGGGATGGTGACATCGACTATCATTGCACGGCGCGCTAATCGGTCTATCACCACTATGTCCGGCTTATTGGCTACAATAGTCCGGTCAGTAATGATAGACCGATCCCAGTACAACGTGACATGGTCATTTTCAAGAACTGGGTCGGGCACATACCTGTAGTACGGTACCTCAGAGTCCACTAGGTTGTATTTCAAAGCAAGTTGCTGGTGAAGAATCCTGGCTACTTGGTTATGCCTATGCAAATACTCGCCGTTAGCCAGACGAGAACAACCAGAGATAATATATCTGATGGACTCACCCGGACGATGACATGCCCGACACACGTCAACCGTCCCATCCTTCATAATATGTCTCCGGTAGTTGTTCGTCAAGATAACCTCGTCCATAATCGCACAGACAAAATATTTATTTTATTATTATGTGTTAAAATTCACTGTTTTGAGCCTTCATTAATTTACTTTACGCTCACTGAGGTGAACTGTTCCCTTGAGTCGTCAATTAAAATAAAGGTAACGTGCGTACTATATGCGGTCCACCACGGGCCACTAAGTATGTATTTAGTTACATTAAGTATACCTAAAGTGTTATCTACACTCGAGCAATTGGGGACTAAGTCAAACATTTTAAGTCAATGAGTAAAATAAAAATATCCGAATTCATTCACTTTTTACATTAGAAATTTTATAAGTGAAAAAATTTGAAGTAGTCTTGCATGCTGTGAGGCAAAATCAAATGGTTTACATTGCTGGTAAATACATAGTTTTATTGTTATCAATATGGTCGTGCTTCGCCTCTCATTTGATGAGGAGCGGCATTATGGTCAATGTTGGAGCACGTTTGACTGGAAGTAAATTATACGCTCCAGGCATGTTATAAAAAGAACAACAACAGAGTAGTATAACCTGCGTCTATGCTTAGCGTTCGTGGACTACGAAAAAGCTTTTGATTCGATCGAGACTTGAGCTGTACTGCAATCTCTCTAACGGTGCCAGATTCTATCAGTACATCGAAGTGTTGAAGTGTTTGTACGAGAACGCCACAATGTCAGTCTGAATACAGGGCCAGCCCTCGAAACCTGTAACCTACTGGATATATTTCTATTTCCAAAAATATATATAAGTAAATAAATTAGTTAAATTACTTTGAGGCACAAACATTAGTGCTGCTCTAATCCATATTTTCTTAGATCGCTTTGCTAACGAAGTTTAAGGCAATAGTACTCTAAAAACGTAACCGTAACGTAACGTTAAAACGTGTGCTTCTTATTTTTCCAGACTTCTACCGCACTCCACTGTCGCTGTATCCTGGTCTTCTGCCGGCCGTCGAGCAGGAGTACAGGAAGAGAACAGGGAATGCCTTCAAGAGTAAGTTTCTATTTAACTATGTAGATACATCACACAACCATCAGATCAATTAAAAAAGACGGGTTGCACTCCGGGAGTGCCGGCAGAAGTGAAAACTTGATTATTAACGTTGAAATATATATATATATATATATATATATATATATTATATATAAATATATATATATATATATATATATATATATAAATATATATATATATATATATATATATATATAATATATCTATATACGTTGAAATATATATATATATATTTATATATATCTATATATTTGAAACAGTAGGCCCAGGCATACATTTTCGCCGCGCCGTAGAGAGGGGATAGCTGTCTACTCTCCATCCGTCTTACGCTTTTTCGATCAGGTCACGTGTCCTGACGCGAGTTTAAGATTTTATACCCATTACAGAAAAAGTGCTCAACGCCGCTAAAGAAGTTTTCACTTCAAAAAAAAAACCGGACAAGTGTGAGTCGGACTCGACCACCAATGGTTTTGTACTTTACAGGTACATATAATAATTCCGTAAAGTATTTTTTTTGTTCCTTATACTTGTGCTGTAATACCTTACTCTTTTGTTCCTTTACGTGTATTATAAGACCTTGCTTTAAGCCAAATTTCAGGATTCTATAGAGATAGTGGTCAAACGCGGACCTATAAACAATAAAAAAAAAAAACTGAATCAATGGTAATGGGAAATATACGTTGTTTTACGATATAAACGTTACATACCATGTTTTTTTCTTTAACTTAGTAGTTTGCTTTTTACACAATTTAAAAAAAAACCACGCGCAGATGTCTGTTTTAATTTCAACTCGAGACCTTCACGCGTTCCCGAGATAAGGGTGACAGACATACAGGCAGACGGACAACAAAGTGATCCTGTAAGGGTTAAGTTTTTTCATTTTGAGGTGCCATCTCTTTAATAGTTCAAGGTCATGTAGTAAAATGGATCGCGTTAATTTAATGAGGTTCTGTGTTTGGTATGGATAGTTAGTGAAACATGATAAATATTTCATGGAACTACAATATTTTTACCCAATATTCCCCGGCCTTATTATTACGTAGTTACTATTCCAAATTTTTCCACCCTAAGCCCCAGCCGATGGGGTGAACGACCTCGATATCTTTTTGAGATAAAATAATAGCGTCTTGAAACAATATTCTAATAAAAAAATAATGAGATTGAAATGAAATTCTCTTTTCGAGATATTTCATATCCGTTGCTTTTAGCTAAAGAAATGAATTGTTGAATATGAGATGGTTTAAAATATTAAACATATCAAATTCTCTCATTCAGACTTCAAAAGCGTAAAGTCATTGGAAATTCTGTCATTAATCGAGTAACAATCTTATCAGTTACCTACTAGCTTTTGCTCGCGACTTCACCCGCGTACATAAAATATAGCCTATGTCACTAAGGGATAAAGCAGCTTTCTATCTGTGAAAAAATTTTAGCAATCGGACCAGTACCTACTTCCAGAGACTACCTCCTACAAGCAAAAACACAAACTTTACTTCTTTATTATATTAGTGTAGATTAACCTTTCAATTGTGATAATTACAGACACAATTGAAAGACAATAGGTGCGCGAACGCCGGCGTTCGCTTGGGGTTTAATGAATTAAAGTCCTCACTAGACATGGTAAGTTCGGGAGCTTCCTGCACCGTATTCATGCGGAAGAAACGCCCGAATGTCACTATTGTGTGGACCGCCGTGTTTTCGTTGGGACGATCGGCAGCAATGACCACTCGCGCCGGTCCCTGGTACAGGCCATGGTCCGGCGCGAAGAGCATTGGTAGGCGGTCACCTCGTTCTGCGAAGAAGGTGGCCGAACGCGTGAAGGATCGTACTTCCTAACACCCAAGCAACCGGGACCCTGAACCCGATTTCCAGCCACCGTAAGCGAGGGCTTGCTTACACTATCAGGCCGTCTGGTGGCAGTCCGAACCAAGTCTGAGTCGAGCGAGCGGAATATTCCAGCCATCTCAAGGAGTTGTCTGCCAAACCGAAGGGAGCCAGCAGGGTCGAGGCTGCTAGAACGCATATAAGAAGGGACGCATGAGTGGTCAGTAAAATTTTGACACGCCCTCTTACTCCAGCCAAGAGCACAAGAAGTCATTGGATGATTTCTCATCTCAAGAAAAGATGTAATGTCCTGTTATTATAATAAACAGGATGTTAGTAATGCATTACAGGGGTCATACCATGAGGTGTTAAAATGTCAATCGAGCGAGGGGAAAGAGGGATGATACTATGTAAGTACCGTATGTAACGGGTGATTCATTTGGAGTTACTTTTTCCAAAACTAAAAAAAATATGAATAAAACAAATTTATCGGGTAATCTTTATTATAATACAAAAGAACCATTCCTTACATTTACATTTTAAAGATTATTTATTTCAAATGTTGTCCGTAACTGCTATTAAGGTGGTCCATTCTGGAGTTCCAGTTTTCGATGACCCGACCGAGCATTTCCAGTGGTATTTGGCGAATAACGCGAGTAATGTTGATCAATCGTACGCGGCTTATCCATATAAACTTTGGACTTTACATAACCCCACAGAAAAAAGTCTAAGGGTGTGATATCACAGGATCTAGGCGGCCAACTGACTGGTCCGAACGCGAAATTAACTGTTCACCAAATTTTTCTCGCAACAAAGCAATGGTTTCACGTGCTGTGTGGCAAGTGGCGCCGTCTTGTTGGTACCAAAAGTTTTGAAGATGACGGGCTTCAATTTCAGGAAACAAATAGTCCGTTATCATGGTACGATAACGGTCACCATTGACAGTGACGTTCTGGAAGACGGCGCCACTTGCCACACAGCACGTGAAACCATGGCTTTGTTGCGAGAAAAATTTGGTGAAAGTTAATCTCGCGTTTCGGACCAGTCAGTTGGCCGCCTAGATCCTGTGATATCACACCCTTAGACTTTTTTCTGTGGGGTTATGTAAAGTCCAAAGTTTATATGGATAAGTCGCGTACGATTGGTCAACTGGAAGCCAACATTACTCGCGTTATTCGCTAAATACCACTGGAAATGCTCGGTCGGGTCATCGAAAACTGGAACTCCAAAATGGACCACCTTAATAGCAGTTACGGACAACATTTGAAAGAAATAATCTTTAAAAAGTAAATGTAAGGAATGGTTCCTTTGTATTATAATAAAGATTACCCGATAAATTTGTTTTATTCAAATTTTTTTTAGTTTTGAAAAAAGTAACTCCAAATGAATCACCCGTTATATGGCTCCATATAAGCTCCATGGTGAGCAGTGGTGGCCGAGTGGTAACGGCCAAATCTAGCCAAGCGCATTCGTCATCATCATATAAGTCGAAAGACGTCCACTGCTGGACATAGGCCTCCCCCAAGCGTCGCCACAACGGCCAGTCCTGTGCATCACGCATCCATCGGATTCTCGCGACCCTAACCAGGTCATCGGTCCACCTTGTTGGAGGCCTTCCAACTTTGCGTCTTCCAGTACGTGGTCGCCACTCCAGAACCTTTCGTCCCCATCACCATCTGTTCTGCGTGCAATGTGCCCTGCCCATTGCCACTTAAGTTTGCCTTAACCTTAAACCTTGATTCTCCTGCGGATATCTTCATTTCTGATGTGATCACGCAAGGAAACTCCGAGAATAGCCCTTTCCTCAACTCTCAAAACGGTGAAGGAAAACATCGTGAGGAAACCGGCAAGCCCAAACCAAACCAACCAACCAAAAATTCGAAGACATTTGACATTCACCAACACGCACTGGGCCCGCGTGGTGGATTACGGCCCTTTACGATACTCTCCTAGAGATAGGAAGCCTGAGTCCCAACAGGGGAATATTGAAAGGCTGACATAAAATGGATCGCGATAAGGGCTCGTAGTAGCAATGCAGAACAGAAATTCAGTCTGAACACACAGCTCTATTTGATTTCATGTCGATTTGTTACAACTTCAAGAACAGAATTTGAATTGAATCAATGCGCAGCGCAGGTAGAACCAGCGCTTGTATTTGATTTATCTTCCAGAAAATATTTTACAGAACTGATACTGAGAAAAACGAATTCGAAAAATAAAAGACGATCAATATAAGTTTTGAGCTAGTGCAACACAGCTATGATGGAGCGACATGGCCAGTATAGTGACAAAGCTCCTTAAAGTAAAAAAAAACCAGTCCAACATTTTTTTTTTTTACTCCCGGCGGAAAAGAGGGATGTTATAAGTTTGACGTGTCTATCTGTCTGTGTGTCTGTCCGTGCCTTCGCAGCTCTCAAACGACCGGATGGATTTTTTCTATGAAAAAAATTAAATATCTGTTTGTAGTTTCAAATGTAAATGTTTTCATTGTAGTAAGTTATCAAAAAAAAAAAAAAAAAACACTTTGTTGATGTCTCTTTATGTTCTGAAAAAGCAACTATAGACCAGTGTCGATAATTTTTAAAACAAAAAAAACGAATAGTAGGATGAAACCCATCACAAAAGGAGGAGAATATTATAAAAATGAAAGGAAAAATAATTTACGGGCGATCTGAGGTCGGGAAGGGGGTGGGGGTGACTTTTTAAGGGGAAAAAACGGTTTTTCTCGATTTCCGGCAAAACTAAAAGTCCTATGGAAAAAAGTCAAATGGCAAAGTTGTAGGTAATAAAAAAATCTAAAACTTTTGTATTAACACTTTTTTCACATAACCTCAAAATTTATGTGAAAAATTCAAAAAACCATGTTTTTGGTTTTTTATTTTTATCTCTTTCAAAAAACAATATTTTATCACGAAATTTGGTGAAAACTTACCTTTTTTTGTCCCAAAAACGCTGTAATTTATTTGATTAGAAATATTTATTTTTTCACCTTATTTTGAATAAATATCGAAAAATCACGCTAATTTTCAATCGAAAAATCACCCGTCAAAATATCTTTTTTTTTCAAAAAGTTTATATGGTGTCTGTTCGCTGAAATCTCTACTTTCCGATGGTGAAAAAAAATATATCTGTTACCATAGTAAATCTTCTCAGCAAATGCAAAAAACCGAAAAAAACTCGAATTCGATTTTTTTTTTCAATTATTATATTGAATGTAGAGCTATTTATTAAAATTTACACTTTAATTACTCGAAAAACGTAAAATTACATGTTACATAGATAACAAAAAAAATTGCAAATCAAAATATAGTACTATAATTAACAAACAAATAAGTTGATAAAATTAATACTTAATAAGACGTCTACAATATTTGGAGAAAGGAGTCGAATCTTCTTTAAGTTATATGCGTAGATGCCTATTTATAACTATTTTTAGATAACTTATATTTATCTGAGTGACCTACGAAAAATTTTAGCCCATCAAAAGGTATTTCATAGAGGAGTGGGGAAGGGGCTAGGCGGGTCCGGGTCTTACTACATACATACCTAATATATTATTTCGTAGCAGCTGTAACAACCGTTAGCCTAGCCAGTATTCGAAATACAGTATAGTATACAACATCGTTTATAAAAATACACGTGCACGTTGAGTTTCTTGAAGATAATTATGACAAGTTTACAAAAAAACTAAGAAGATTAAAAAAATAATAATCTCCTTTATTTTTCACAAACAAACTTAGTTACTCCCATAAAATATATAAATATATAAAATACATATCGTAAATATATTTTTAATAACTAACTTATGGCCTATTTTCATATAAATTTCATATATTTTAAATATATTTTAGATACATTCAAAATATATCCTAAAAGACATAAAAAACATAGCTAAAAATAAAATAAAAAAATTGAATATATCTGAAATATATTTGAAATGTATAATATATATATGAAAATCGGCCAAAAGTTAGTTAGTAACAATATATTTACGATGTGTATTTTATATATCTTATGGGAGTAACTAAGTTTGTTTGTGCAAAATAAAGGAGATTATTATTTTTTTAATCTTCTTAGTTTTTTTGTAAACTTGTCACAATTATCTTCAAGAAACTCAACGTGCACGTGTATTTTTTTAAACGATGTTGTATACTATACTGTATTTCGAATACTGGCTAGGCTAACGGTTGTTATAGCTGCTACGAAATAATATATTAGGTATGTATGTAGTAAGACCCGGACCCGCCTAGCCCCTTCCCCACTCCTCTATGAAATACCTTTTGATGGGCTAAAATTTTTCGTAGGTCACTCAGATAAATATAAGTTATCTAAAAATAGTTATAAATAGGCATCTACGCATATAACTTAAAGAAGATTCGACTCCTTTCTCCAAATATTGTAGACGTCTTATTAAGTATTAATTTTATCAACTTATTTGTTTGTTAATTATAGTACTATATTTTGATTTGCAATTTTTTTTGTTATCTATGTAACATGTAATTTTACGTTTTTCGAGTAATTAAAGTGTAAATTTTAATAAATAGCTCTACATTCAATATAATAATTGAAAAAAAATTTCGAATTCGAGTTTTTTTCGGTTTTTTGCATTTGCTGAGAAGATTTACTATGGTAACATGTATATTTTTTTTCACCATCGGAAAGTAGAGATTTCAACGAACAGACACCATATAAACTTTTTGAAAAAAAAAGATATTTTGACGGGTGATTTTTCGATTGAAAATTAGGGTGATTTTTCGATATTTATTCAAAATAAGGTGAAAAAATAAATATTTCTAATCAAACAAATTACAGCGTATTTGGGACATAAAAAGGTAAGTTTTCACCAAATTTCGTGATTAAATATTGTTTTTTGAAAGAGATAAAAATAAAAAACCAAAAACATGGTTTTTTGAATTTTTCACATAAATTTTGAGGTTATGTGAAAAAAGTGTTAATGCAAAAGTTTTAGATCTTTTTATTACCTACAACTTTGCCATTTGACTTTTTTCCATAGGACTTTTAGTTTTGCTGGAAATCGAGAAAAACCGTTTTTTCCCCTTAAAAAGTCACCCCCACCCCCTTCCCGACCGCAGATCGCCCGTAAATTATTTTTCCTTTCATTTTTATAATATTCTCCTCCTTTTGTGATGGGTTTCATCCTACTATTATTATTTTTCACTTTTTATTATTTTTGAAGGCATCTACCCTGGTCTACTAGCGGTCCTAGAGAGCAAAAGACAACTGACAGACACAGGTGTGGTTTTAGACAGTAAAAGTCTGACACTAGCCCTCCTACTCCATTTTAGTGCGAGAAACATCATTGGACGCTTTCCCACTTCAAAAAAAGGTAAATGTTACACATGTTTGGAGGAAGACAGATGGGCTTCACTGCCGAGACGTGACTCTTGAACCATTCCTTAAACACAAACATATATAATCAGCCTTTTAATGTTCCAACTGGTGGTACTCTGGCCTCCTCTCTGGTAGAGGGAATGGGCCGTAATCCACCACGTGGGTCCAGTGCGGGTGGGTGGGTGTCACATGTCTTCGGATGTTTGGTTCTTGGACATGCCCGTTTCCTCACGATGTTTTCTTTACTGTTTTAGTAACGACACAATTCCTTAGCCTTAGAAAAATAAGACGAATAAAATCGCCATTGCAGGCGATGTCACAGACAACAGCTAGTCTCAGACTATGTCTGAGAAATAATGTGCAATAATCACGGTTTCAACGTTTTAAGTACAGACGTTTTATTAGAAATGTGTTGGGAAAGCGCAGCAGTACAAGTCAGCATTTATTTGCTCCATTTATAAGTGTTGGCTTAGGTCCTGCAGTTTTATTTGTTTTATATAACTGTTTCTTTCTAGATTCGCGCTATTTTCTAGATTTTTCCACCTTAGCGGGATTGTGGTCTGCATTTTTAGGGGTTAGTTTAGCTTTCGGTCTTTAGAATTTTAAAGAGAAAAGGTATTTATTGAAAGTCTCAGTATTGCACCACAGCACGATTTACTAAAAATATTTTAGAAAAATCTGTAATATATACATATTACTCAATCAGATCAGAGAGAATCAGAGAGTGGTATTTCTCTTTTATACAAAAGAGAAATACCACTCTCTGATTAATCAAGAAATCTCAGATACTACAAACTTAAAATTTGGCAAGTAGGTTCCTTATAGAGTGTATACATATATTTACATCCGCTAAGAATAGATTTTACGAAACTTCACCCTTAAGGGGGATAACCTATTCACTATTAGTTTAATTCATTAAACCCCAAGCCAGCGTTCGCGCACCCATTGTCTTTCTATTGTGTCTGTAATTCTCACGATTGAAAGGTTAAATAGGACACAAACTCTGGTAGGGAATTCCACTCTTTAGCTGTAAGCACAATGAATGTGTTAATTTCAATTGAGTGTTTTGCAACTTTCAGATCATATGTTAAGTAAGGAGCTGTGGGCAGGTGATGCTTTGGGCAAGCGTGGCACTAAGATTGCTATTTCGGCTAAGAATAGATTTTACGAAATTTCACCCTTAAGGGGATAACCTATTCACTATTGGTTTAATTCATTAAACCCCAAGCCAGCGTTCGCGCACCCATTGTCTTTCTATTGTGTCTGTAATTCTCACGAGTGAAAGGTTAAACAGGACAAAAACTCTGGTAGGGAATTCCACTCTTTAGCTGTAAGCACAATGAATGGGTTAATTTTAATTGAGTGTTTTGCAACTTTCAGATCATATGTTAAGTAAGGAGCTGTGGGCAGGTGATGCTTTGGGCAAGCGCGGCACCAAGACTGCTATCTCGCTCATCATGCAAGGAAAACATCCATACTATGCGTAAGATGTCTACTGTATTATTTATAGATTTATTATTTATCTAGTTTAAATGTATTGGAACAAGAACATTCCGGCTGCAGTATCATCTATCTATCTATATATAGGGTGACTGGCAATTAGTGTACGATACTTAAACACGTGATTGTGCTCATGATAACAAACAATTTTTATTATGGGAGCAAGCCGAAATCGCGAAAAAAATATCAGTTGTTCAGTACATTAGGCACATATAAATGTACTGAACAGCTGATTTTTTTTTCGCGATTTCAGGTTTGTTCCCGTAGTAAAAGTTGTTGGTTATCATGAGCACAATCACGTGTTTAAGTATCGTACACTAATTACCAGTAACCCTATATAAAAGCGAAAAACCACTCTCTGATTAATCACAAAATCTCATAAACTATATCGATTGTTGTGGCGACACTTGGAGAAGTCTATGTCTTTGTCTAGCTGTGGCCGTCTTTCGCCTTAAATGTTGAAGTTCCATTGGCCATCTGTGGTCTGACTTCATGCCTATAATATTTGAAGAAATCCCTCAATTTCAAATCTAACTATCAAATAAATAAGAGATTTACAAATCGATAGCTGAAACGATATTTTTGACCCCAGAAGTGTATTACTTTGGGATAAATTTCACGAAGGTGAAACTGCTAACAAAAGCTAGTAGCTAATAAATCTGACAGAAGCTTCCAAAAATCATCACATTTTCTTTCTACATTTAACTTGGACAGACAACGACCGTCTACCTACTTGAATGTTGAACCACTTCACACAAACGCAGTCAGTACAAGCTCTAAACACATCTGAGATACCGCTGAGTTCGTTGGTAACATACCGCTGCGTTTGTTGGTAGCATTCTGACATTGCTGCATGTTTGCACGACCAACTTCCGTACGGAACTTGGTAGTGTATTGTTATCGCACTCAACAAGTCACTGGTAAGCCGGCTAGCTTCGTCTGCTGAATATCTATGTCCCTGGTGCTTAGCCGGGGTATTTATTTTTCTCTTACGTTAAATTTACTTATACCAACAGTTGTATACTTATCTTTATTGATTGGGGCTATTTAATTAACCACTAACTGTCCAAATGCTGCGCATCTCTTCTTACACAGAAAAGACATGAGAAGACCGTAATCTGCCGTCATTTTGTGTGCAAATACGAGTAATAGTTTATTATAGATTAGTGGTTATGGTTTTCATAGTATTTGTATAAATATTATTATCTAAGATTATTTGTACATTTTGCCTCTTTTTTAGCCTGTCAATAAGAAAAACTATTATTACAATTATTGTTGTTGACCACCATTTATTTAAATTACGAATTGCATTAAAGATTTTAAAATTAGCGAAATGAAAACTAGGCTTTCGATTTATAGATTAATAGTATATTTTGGTCATGACTTCCTCATGATGTTTTCCTTCAATGATGTCAGTAATGTCTAAAATTATCTTAGAAAGTCGAGTCTTAAGTTCATAATACGTAACATTGCAATTGCCGAAGTCGAAGAACCATTGGTCAATACTTGTTCTGTTAAAGTCCGATATTTTCTCAAAACTCTTGAAATTGCGTTAAAAAGTAATATATTTTACCCTCTTCGTGTTGGTTTCAATTCTTAACCACAGATTTATTTTCAAAGAAGGTTTATAAAGACTTCATTTAAAACTTCTTCAAAGCAGTGTATTCAAACATCCAAGCTATTGTTGGCAACACTTATTGTCGTGGCAAAGTATGTGAAGAATAGAGCCAAAGAAACCTGCTAAAAGGAACATTTAAAAACTGGCTCACGTTGTTAAGATTTTTCAGAAAATATTTACAATTAGCATTTGCCCACGACTTCACCTGCGTACATAAAATATGGCCTATGTCACTCAAGAATAAAGCAGCTTTCTTTCAGTGAAGAAATAATAGCAATTGGATCAGTACTTTCAAAGATTACCTCCTTACAAACAAGAAAACATAAAAAGCAGTGTAGATAGCTTTTACCCGCGGCTTCGCCCGCGTACATAAAATATAATGTATTTTAGTTACTCGGGAATAAAGCAGCTATTGGAGAAAAAAAAATAGTAAGTACTCGGACCAGTACTTTTAGAAATTACCTTCTACAAACAAAAAAACAAACTTTACCTCTTTATTATATTACTGTAGATTCTGGAGTTTTACTTATTGTATGTTATCGTATATATTGCAGGGAAGACGGTCATTTTTGTCCGTACGGCAAGAGGGGATGGTGGTGATAGGTAATTCAGTCTTTTTTCCTCAATTTCTTTGTTGGTTGAGCGCTTTTGTGAGTCAGCTTTCTTAAAATTTGTTTAAAAGATGGTTTAGACATCACGTGGTGCTTGCAGATGTATCGATTTAGTTATTATGTTACATTCTACGAGTACTAGAATGTAATTAATAGTATGTAATATTTTTCAATAAGAATGTTTGAAAACTAATTTGATAATACAATATTAGGTATGTTAGGCTAAATTCTCGTCATGTGTGTTTGTTAGCTTTTTCATTATTGATTTAATATTTACGTATGACTAGTTAACCCTAGATATTCTCCTGATTAGCTATGAACTTAAAGGCGCAAAAATTAAATAGTAGTTAAGTTTCTGATTTTTTTCTATTACCAACATACTCAATTTTCTTAATTTTTATTTGCGTAAAAAAATTATTACTAATTATTAGAAAACTAAAAAAAAAAAATGAATGACAACGGTAAAGTTGAGTTAGTAAAGTTCTTCAGTTATGGTGTGATCAAGGAAAATGGGGATTCATTTTTATTTATACAAAAATACGTAGATATTAAGCAAATATATTTGCTATAACAGTCTGAAGGTTTACTTAAAAACGTAAAGCAAAATACAATGTTAGTTAAAATGTTAAATTAGGGACTCAACCACATTTATTTTATAATTAGCACATTGAAGTACTAAAAAACCATTTAAATATATATATATATATATATTATAAAAGCTGCAATAAAAATGAACATTCATGGGCAAATTGGCTGTATTTCAAAGCTAGCTTTAACTCCAACTTTACGTAAAAGTATTAGGCATAATCTCATTCAGCATCATTATTAATACAAAGCATTTTCTGTATACATATTTTAGGTACTTAATGTACCTTTTTATGTACGTCAAACATCCCATCCCTTAACATAACTCGTTGTACATCAACTTGAAAATGTTTTTGTATTATTTGTTTCAGTACTGAGAGTCCTCGGGGAGACACCAATTTGGAGGCCGTAGAATAAAAAAAAGTATATAATATAATACATATAACTGTTATAACCTCACTAGTCAAACAATAATATATATTTATAAAGTAGATAGTAGCAATATAGAACATGATTTGTGAATATAATTTCGACGATGTATGGACTTAAAGTTGTATAGTGAAAAATGTTAGATTAAATAAAATATATCGTTTGTGAATGATTTTATTTTTCATCCGATGCCTGCTTCTTCGTCTACATGTTGGGAAAGTTTGGCGTAGTGAATGGACCAGTCTATTCATCATTCTCCAACTCATTCAAATCTACTCCATCGGTTTAGGTAGTTAACTAAAGTTTAACAATCTTGATATGTCTTTTTATTTAAAATTAATCGTTAAAAAATACATACAAAAATTATTTTATTACCACGTTAAGTGCGATACCATGTTTAAACATCTTGTAATACGTCTCACTTACAGTGCGGCTAAGAAAAGTATAGACTTCCCTGTCTTATGAGATATATTTTTACATAAAGCTAAAAATAGGTTATATAGCCAATAATAGATTAAGGTTTCATAAAAGTTACAGGGTCTATAAGCCTTTTGCCACCACAATTGAAGTTTTATTACCAGGTGTATAGACCTTGTACCGCAGAAAAAGAAAGTATAGAAAAATCACTGCCGCAGTTAACGTGTTAATTACCTAACATCGGTTTAGGTAAGGTAGGGGAGGTCTATGTCCAACAGGGGACCTCTTTCGGCTGATATGATGTTGATAATGATGATGGTTTAGGTAAATACCTGATTATAAACCTTTTTAGGTAAATTTTTTAGACAATTTTTTAGATAAAAGTCATGTTAAGATTGTTTACATTTATTTATTTATTATATACTTTATTGTACATACAAAACGTAACAAAGAAAAACTTATATCTAAAACACGTACAATGGGCGGCCTTATCGCATTCCGCGATCTCTTCCAGGCAACCTAGAATAGACAGTAATTGTCAGAACATGATATGGGGCTGTCATGAGAGACATTTAGTTAACTACCTAAACAGATGGAGTACCTATAGTTTGGTTTGTATCTCCTGTTTAATTTATTTATTTAGATGAATAACGTGCAAGTTTGTAATGAGTGTGACCTTGTACTAGAACAGAAATGGTATAAAATAAATCCCGCTTCTGTTATTAATTTACAATTAAAAGGACTTAACGTGTGGAAATTGCACTTTTTAAAATGGGTTGCTTTGAAGTGTTATATCTTTGGATTGACTTCGAATTATTAGTTCAAATAAACTTTATATTAAAGGTACGTTTTTTAGTTTTTTCGAAATTAGGTATTTATTGGTTTCTTTGTGTTTTTCTGTAATATCGCAGTACTTCTAACCATGAAAGCTAATAAACTTTATTAAAGTTAATTTCCTATGAGACAGCGTTTTTTCCAGTAACAAGGTGTATATTATGTAGACCGTATATAAGTATAAAGCAGCCATTACTCTACAATTGCTATACAATGGTGTGGGTGACAGCCTTCGGACTCATACAATGTTCTTTTATCTCATCTTCATCATCATCATAATTATCAGCCTTTGTAATGTTCCCACTGCTGGGAGTCAGGCCGAAGAGGAGTAGGTGGAGCTTAGGCTGGGGGTGCAGTGGTAATGAAACAAATCTTCTTCTTCTTCGTGTCGATTTGACTCAAATTTTGTCCGACCAATATTTAGCCACCTGGCCCCCTAGCCAAGTTACAACCGTTACGCTTGCGTCGAACGCTTCGAGTTGGCCGCGTCGCCGAATCTTTTGTTCTGACCACGTGACTGAGCGTTGAGATGACGTCATTCTCGTACATTTGAAGCTATCTACTAGCGTTAACTATTGCAGATTAGCAACTTGGCTAGGGGTAATGGACAGCTCTGTCGTTGGCTTCGTTTAAGTCAAGGAGGGTGCAGGTAGTTGTGCATGCCGGGCAGAAAAGGAGGTGACACATATCCTGTGAAGGAGCTCCATACTGGCACTGTATTTGCAATGGGTCAAGGAAATCCCATTTGACCAGATTATCTTTGCAGCGGCCAACCTGAGTCCGCATTCGGTTCAGAGATTTCCAGATTGGCCACTGCAGTTCGTGTCCCGGTGGCAGATGTTCTGCCGGAGAGATAAAGTTTGGAGGAGGGGGATAGGTATCTTTTTCTCCACAGTTCGCGTCTCTGGTCCGAATCGCTGCTCTTTTAGGAGGTCGTAGTTCGCAAAAAACTTTTACGGCTCTTTAAGGGCTGATGAAACAAATGACACAAAGTAACGCGACTCATCTTAAAGATGCATAATATATTTTTGTCCTGCTGTCATCCTAGTCCTACCCATGCTTTACTTAGCTCAGTCACTACGCCAACCATTTCATCAAAATATGTTGTGTAATCACAATAATAGAATTCTATCCCATCAGCAATTTCAGCTTGTACCTTATTGAAACGCAGATGTCGACCGCTTTGGCTCGGTCATAAACTATCTGTTACACCCACATAACTCGTCTTAAAGAAACATTGTAAGCATACAGCAATCTACAACAGGTCATAACAATGTATTTACAAGTACGATCGTCTGAAACAACTGCAGGCTTTACTTTGTGTTTGTATGTGCACTTATGCATAAACTTGTACTATAAAAGAAAATGATGTTTAGTACACCGGGCATTGGGAACTGGTCGCTTATGCATTCAGACTCTAAGACAATGTTATAAAGTTTAGAGAGCTTGTTGAACACTTTCACGGAGTTAAGCGGAATGAACGCGAGCACTATTTGATTTGAGCGGAATTGAAAATTTTGTTTAACAAGATGGCGGCCTAAATTCAAAATATTTTTGTTTCACATAGGCGCTGCGCAAACGGACACACTTTTTGTTCCAGTTACCGACACTGAACACTTTTTGATCGTTATCAGTATAATATATGTGTTAAGTGGAAGCAACTGGACAAAACTAAAAAAAAAAAAAACAATTTACGTATGCCCTGGCATACACTGGGACTACATGTGCCTTTTTTGGATAAAAAATCATCCAAATGATATTATATGCGCTACACAATCTCCCGCTCCAGAGATTGTGTCAGACTCTTACTGACTAAAAAAATTATTCTTGCCTTTCGTACTGGGGCCAAGCTTTCCTTTCGGATAAACCTGGCCCCGGTAGGTTTCGACCCATCTGGGACTGGGCTACTGTTGCTGACAACTCCTTGAGGCACGCAGGAAAAGTGCGCGCCGTCGATGACTTGGGCTCGGTCCGGACAGTTAATTATTTAATTATTATCATATAAGTATTTAATTGGATCTCCAATAAAGGATATACAGTTACCGGACAGTCGGACAGCGAGCTACCTTTTGCTCGCCGTCGGCCTACATGGGCACTTATAAAACGTCAGAAGTGAGTGCTGATAACTGTGGCTGATAACGGTACGTTTAACGCAGTGGTTGAGTGATTGGGCGCTATGTGTGTGTTTTGTGTACAATACATTTTATTCTATTCTGCTCTGTTCCGTGCTTCCCGACGCAGGTCCGAATCCTACACGGAACAAATATTTGTATAGCCTACGTATCAGTGTCTGGGGGCTTTATGTATGTACGTAGCGAAATAAAAAATAATAAACCTTTCACCATTGTACGTATTTTGTAATTTGTTTCAAAAACACAATATGAATTAATTGAAAAGCTTAATTAGACAGATTAAACAGAATAATTGGGTACTGGTTTACACCAGAAAGATTATGGTTAGTGAACACACTCACGATACACGTGAATACGATATACGGGCAACGCACGTGTATGATAAAAATTTTGTAACCAGGCAACCTTGGTTACCATAAAGATTTATCATAAAGAAAAGAACTAAGTAATAAAGTAGACTCCGTAAATAGACCATTTTCTTCCAAATAATAAAACTTATTTTCAGATGGCGGAATAAATGTAAATTCTAGAATATATTCAGAAAATAAAATATCCTAGATTAAACCCAGAGCGAAAATTTTCTATTCCGCATTTTCTATTCCACGGTCGGGTGTATTTTCTCAAATATTTTCAATTCGCGGCTCGCAATAAGCGGAAATTTTGCTGCAAAGCTTTGGTATATAGGTAGGTTGTTAACAGCAATCAGTTTGGGCAGGATAATATCGAGAGTGGCTCGCAGTCTGCCAGACCCCGTAATTCTATCCCCCGAGATGTTTCCCAGAGGCTGTCAGCATCGATTTCCTCCCCCATCCACTTATCAGTACCTACACTTTTTTGGTTTCTTGATAAATTGGAGTTGGGGCCATGTAGTTAGTAAGTTTGAGACCCTCAGAATTAATGTTTATGGTTTCCAAAAAAGTTTGAGAGTCTGCCTTTTGTATAGTTTTTGTCTGTGTATTGGAATTGATTGATTGATTTCTTCAAAAAAACAATTTTTATTGTGTACGAATATTAAAGCTGAAAATCTAGGAACGCAAACAGTAAAACAACGTATAAAATTGTTTAAAATATAATTAGATTACAATAAAAGAGAATTGTACACAAATATAATATCAAAAATTTCAGAATTATCATTAAAATAATCTTAATATATAAGTAATAACAATGTCCATGTATAAAAAAATGGGTAATAACACTGGAAATAGATGTAAAATATCTTTTAAATGATTATTGACTGAGTGGTCAGGTCTAACTACGTCAATCGATATTAAAGCATGGGATTTTTCCCATGGTTCACTGTTCTCAAAAATACTGTTGATAGATCCTCAAAAAACGCCATCAAAATCCCAAGTTAAATAAAAGAAGCAACTTTTAAATTAAAGACAGGGTCCAACCATAATTGAAACTTAGTCTCGGCAAACAATTTCTCTAATTTGATTCTATTTCGTTGAAAATTAATAAAGGACGTGCGTCGCGTACAAACTCGCGCCGGTAGCCATGACGACTCGCGCTTTTCGTCCGGCTGTTCCCAAATTATAGCGCCTTATTAATTATAGCGGTTAAATAATTATAACGTGCCGCCTGAGAAACTTTCCTACCAAATTGCAAGACTTCGCAGAAATGAAATAATTACACTCCAATAAATTATCCCCCAATGACAGCACAGAGTTTTGCTAAAGTTGAGTTAATAGTTGCGCGCTCGGCCACTGTCTTTATTAGAACAAAATAACGGAAAAGTGCCCTTCAGCCACGCAGCTCACGTACTTAGTATTAATTTTGGGTTTATTGAATAATACGTGACCCACATAAGCAATCTGTACACACTACACTTGATAGAGGTTCCGCAAAATTGCGTCCACTCAACTGGATTGGGTCACTTATTCCTAATAGAAGGTGTTTCCCGACCTGAAGACCTTTTTCCGAAGGTCTAGTTACATAATCACTGTCCACTTTAAGTGACTCGAACTGAAATTATATGAGTGTTGCGTAGTGTGTCGTGCAGAAATCGATAATGATACTATAACAGCGGTACCTAGCACCTTCAGGCGACACAAAACGTGCGAAACAATTTTATGTAATGTGAAAAATTTCGATGAGGGTGTTCGAAGTTCGCCTGTTGTGTACTTAATGACGTTAAGCGACCTCAAACGCGACAGGGTTAAAAGCTTGTTTCGTAAAAGCGTACCTAATGTCAAATAACAACAAGAGCCCTTCGTGAGAGATGAAAAAGTAAATTGTGAAGGTGGTGGGAGCGTCGGCGCCCATTTATTGTGGAACTTGTGAAAACTCGCAACAAACGGCGGGACAAGCGGCTTTTAACGATGGCTGGCGATCGACGAGCCTCCCTCCCCCTCGAATAGCGCCCGCTGGCGATGGCGTCGCCTCTCCGCCGTACGCACATTACTTGTAATCAGTGGCGTAACTATACCATCTGAGGCTCGTGGTGAAGTCATCGGATGCGGCCCTTCGTTACGGTAAAAAACCTTTTATTCTTATAGTCTTTACTGTACACAAATTACAGTCAATGGAAAAAAAAATAGAATAGGTGATGTACATAGGCGAGTTTAACCCATAGTTGGGTTTTCTTATAGCAAGCCTATACATACTCGTACATTATGAAATTTTAAATATGAGGATAACTTAAGCTTTATAATGTTCTTTAATTTTTATAAATCACTAAGTTACCCACAAGTGTAGGTATTATATGTACCAACACTATTACAGTTTTGGTTAAATATTCAACCAAAACTAATATTTAACCAGTTTTGTTTAAAATATTTACTTATTATTCACTAGCTCTACCAACGGCTTCGCCTGAGTGAATGTAAAAAAAATGTCGTGACGGAATATACTTTTGGTATAATAGCTTCCTTGATTTTCCAAGACATAGTCTACTCGTGTGCCAAACCCAAATTTTGTCCATATCCGTTACGTTCCGTTACGTTAGAGCATAAAGCAGTAACAAAAACGTACGTATACATACATAATAAACTTTTGCCTTTATAATATTAATATGATTTTTTATTAAAACTATATATAAACAAGGGTACAATGGAGAGTTTAACGCTTTAGGCATTTTCTACCATTGAACCAAGCGTGTTATAAGATAACATGAGTATTATATGGAGAAAAATAAATTTTATTTGATAAAAATACATATGTTGTAGGGACACATTTAAAGTTAATATATAATAAATAAATACAATATAATCATCTGTACGCTGACGACTTGCAGTTGTACTGTCAAGCGAGAGTTGACGAAATTTCTGCCGCTATCGACCAATTAAATAGGGACTTAACAGCCATAAAAGCCTGGTCCGATAGAGTTGGTGTCGCAGTAAACCCCAATAAATGTCAGGCTATCATCATTGGGAGTCCTCGAAGCATCGCTAAAATTGATTGTAATACTTTACCACCAATTCGTTTCGACGGTACGATCGTCTCATTTAGTGCCGACGTAAAGGATCTGGGCTTGCGCATCGATAGCACAATGAACTGGCGTACTCAAGTGGCTAGTGTAAGCCAGAAAGTTACAGGAACGCTGCGAGCTCTGTATCGGTTGAAGAACCTACCAGTTACCAGTGGGCACGAAGACAATGCTTGTGCAGACCTTGATTTTTCCAATCATCGATTATGGCGACGTGTGCTACTACGACCTGAATGCAGATCTCCTCAATAAACTTGACCGTCTTCTAAATTACTGCATTCGATTCGTTTTCAATCTACGTAAATATGATCATGTTTCAGCGCATCGATCGCTTCTAAAGTGGTTGCCCATACGTCAGCGCAGAGAGCAACGGGCGCTCACAACCTTGTTTTCATTTCTTGATTGTCCTAATTCCCCTAGCTATTTAGCCTCTCACTTTCAATATATTTGCGCCAACCTCAATAGAAATCTGCGGTCTTCTCATAACCGCCTACTTCAATGTCCCATTCACCATACTGACTTTCTTCACCATTCTTTCTTTGTCCAAGCGATTTCTTTGTAGAATGCGCTCCCCCAGGAGATCAGGATGGCAACAAACCGACTAGCATTCAAAACTAAAGTTCGCGAGATAATTCGCAAGAGGTTGGCAGTAGTATCATCACAGCGTTAAAGTTTTCCAATTGTCGATTTGATCCAATTGTTTGATTATATTAGGGTATATATGTATGTAGTTTATTAATTTGAGTATGTATATATTATATTATTGTAAGTGTATTGTAATATTTATGGTTTATTAGTATATCAATTCTCGGAATCACCTTATCTCTTTCTCTTATTGCACCTACCACTGTCTTTCTCTGCACCACCCAAAGGTTGACTGGAAGAAAATGCCTAAGGCATTAAGTCCGCCTCTGTACTTTTATGTGCATGAAGTATAAATAAATAAATAATGTTTATATAAAGTAATGGAAATGAGTTTTGAGATGACTCGTCTTCTCTGGCGAGTGGTCAATTTTTGAGTTCATATCTGTAGCTCGACACATGGTCTTAATTTTTCATTTTAAATACAAACTGTCGCCAGTGTAATTATGAACGGTTGAAATCCGTCTAGCGTGTGGCACTGCCCAGGAGATTACATAACATTCACCGCATTATTTCTAGTGGTTTTTGTCTAGCTAAGAGTATGGAGACGGAGTCGTACGGAGAGTACTTTCACAGGCACAATCCTATAGTCAGATTTATCCATCAGCAACTTGTTCTGAAATATCACTTGTGGAACTGATAGGGTCCTAAATATGTTTTACTTAAGAAAAAAATATGTTGAGTGTGTTTCAAACCGTGATACTTTATTAGTATCATTCGTATACATTCTCAAATTGATTAAGTAAAAAAATACCTCTTTTATACATTTTGTAATAAATATTAAGTTCTCCTGACTGACTATATGGCTCCTAGGCCAGTGGCCCGGGGCATTTTCCCCTTTTTACCCACCCTATTGTTACGCCACTGTTTCTAATGCTAATTTCATCGGTCTTGTCTTTTACAAACTTTCGTATAACCCATTTTATAACGAATCATCATAAAATATTTAAAATACAACTTTACCATAATTGAGGTTTGGATAGGCTATTACAAACAATATTTGTACAAACCCGTGCCTATAAGCTTTCCTGGAAAAAGGGTAACCAATATCGTACCAGCAAAATATTAAGAAAACAACTAGTGGCCTACCAATGCCCAAATAATACGGTACCCTCAGGAGCAACTCGTTGTTTATTATTCTCATCAGCATCATAAGTAGGGGGACATGAGGGCAAATGTCGTTTGACAAAATAGTTCTTTATCACTTTCCTCTTAAATTCTCTTTAGTCATTCTGCGTACGGAACCCAAAATGAGCGTCATCGAATTGAGTGGCTCACGTAGTCTGTATCAATTTGTAGGGACGTGCCCGAGGTGGCAATAGTGTGCCACCGACCAAATTAGAGCCTTATTCTTTTAGCCAGTAATGATCGCCGTTTAATTAAAGTAATGAGCTATCTGTAAGGCTTTATTAATTTCGGTACGCCATTTAGTAACCACTAATGGAGGGCAGGCCTTCTATAGAACGATTTGTTGGTCATTATATCGATGTATCGGAGATATTTCGTCCGATTACAGAGTTAAGCGCTGAGTTGTGTACATTTGTGTTGTTAATGGGAATTTTGTGAGTTAATGTACACTGTAGGCCGATGGCGATTGGAATTACATCAAAATTGTTAATTTAGGAAATTGAAAATTTTGCACAAAATTTAATGGTTCGGATGGCCATTAGCGTTTGTCATTTAGTATGGCTAATCAGAGTACAGCTACTGGCACATTGGTTTTCATGAATACGTAATGAGGACATTGTATTATATTTGATCCTTATCTATAAATAGTAACTACCCACTTATACATTGAATATCTTTATGTACTGAATTCTTGTGGCATTGGTAGTAGGTACCTTGGTAGTATGATGCCTAACAGAAGAATAAAGTACAAAAACCTTAGTTGGTTTGCACATTTTAGTTTCGGAAAAAAATGGCTGTGACATACGGACGAACAGACAGACAGACAGGCCGACAGACATGACGAATCCATAAGGGTTCCGTTTTTTGCCATTTAGCTACGTAACTCTAAAAAGCTCTGGAACATAAAGGGCAACTGAAGGAACACATGCGCCAGGTAGGTTTTAGTCAGTAAAAGTCTAACACAAGGCGTATTAGCCTTTTACTCACTCCACTTAGACCGGGACAACTTATCTGATGATTTGACATCGATTAAAGGCATTTATACTTAGACCAAATTTTATACCATACTCCAAAAAGCTTGCAATTAAACAACATAATTTTCCTACAGAAAATCTATAAGAAACGAGCGGAAGAACTCCAATAAATATTGAACAAAAGGACCAAATTTACAAAGGGTTGAACTTAAGACGAGTTTTCTTCGATAATAATCTTGATACTTGAACCTGGAACAAACGAGTTCTAACCTAGGAACAGATAAGAACTTCCAAGACTCTTGATATAAACTTTAAAAGCCATGACTCAAAGAAAATGGTCGGCACACAAAGACAAAGCCATAAACATGAATCTTGATAATAATATTATGGGACTTGTGGCTCACAGTTGTCGAGGCTGTTAATAATGTTTACGGTATTTTAGGAAGATTTATTTTTAAACTAGATTCGGTCTGTAACTTTGCCCGTATGAAAGTTCAAAATTATTCCTAGGAATGAAAGAAACTAAATCTACATATAATTGGCACTCATAAATACGTACTGTGTGAATACACCCATTGCGTCCGTCTGTTGTCTATAAACTCATAAACCACTGATTTAGGTAAGCCTACACTAATAAACACTGTTCAAATGTTTAGTCTTCTCCATATTTAGCTACGGGGCTGAGACTTGGACTTTAAAAAAATGCGGATCACGACCGCATTGATGCCTTCGAGATGTGGTGCTGGAGGAGAATGCTTCAAATTCTGGACTGGACTGCATTCCGTACAAACCGCTCTATCTTACGAGAACTGAACATCAAGATCAGACTGTCGATTACCTGCATGTGTAGAGTACTGGAGTACAGTAAGCTACATATTATGTACGCAATCGAAGTCGCAGGCAAAAGCTAGTGTATTATAATTTTGTTTTCAAATTATATAAACTAGAGCTTAACAGTTCCCACCTGGTGGTAAGTAGTGAGGTATCGAGCCTATTCACTCTAGCCTTGAAGACAGCTTAATTATAAATCAGACGGTGAGACCGCAGCGGCCAATTTGATCCAGTCCTTCAATTTACGCGATATAAATGGCAAGGCGAAACGCTTAGGCCGTAGAGGTGTTAATAATGTAAGGGTGGACACTTGTCGTAAGGTGGATTGTACGATGGTAGAATGGCCATGGCAAAAGTCACATAATTACATGTCTTGATTCCACGCACACTCTCCAAAAATATATGCAATATTGCATGCGATTTTTATCATCAAACACGGTGATTCATGAGGAAAGTTTAAATGTATAATTACTAATGTCTAATTATTTTATAGTAGAGAAAAGTTGAGAATTTCAACAATTCCCATACCCTATTCACGATAAAATTTAAAGAAACCTTTTCTAATGTCTGTTCAACCGGTTTTAACATTTATTTCGTAGGCATATTACGAACGAACTATTTACTGCAGCCGCCATTTGTCATGCCACCAACGTAATAAAAGTCAAAATCGGTTGAACGGACAGTTATCATTCATTCGGTTTTCATTTTCTAATGTTATTTTGAGCAGATTATAGCCCTCATGAAACTGACGCGGGTCGCTACGTACGATTATGTTTCCGACATCTGATTCGACAGTATTGTGCGTTCCTATCAAAATACCGAAGCTCTACAAGTCTATCGTTGTACCTACATGTTGTTTCATATTCTTAGTTCTTGGTACAGTTTGTTTTCTATGATATGCGCCTTTTCATTTGGTAACTGAGACAACCCGCTTATGAGAGACCAGTCCAACCGGTTCGAGAGAGTAAAAGATCTAAATCACACCACTCAATTGCTTGATTGACCAAATAGTGATGAATGCTCTGTGGTAATGTTGTGATGTGATCTTGTCATGTAAATGATTAGACGGACGATTCCAGGAAAAACGAAGATGTATAGACCAATATTTTTGCCCGAGTATAATATAAATAATAAGCGTTTTAAAAGTCGTTCAAGTTGTACAATCGGCACTCGAGGGGATAATGCTATGTTAAATGCACACTAAAACAATAAGTACATGTATGAATGTGACGTAGGTAACAACTAACACAGAGGTCAATGTACATCGTAGCTCGTAATACAGTATTACCAACATTAGGTCTAAAATCAAGAAGGCCAACTCCACATGGCAAAGTTTCCAGTATTAATGTCGTAATTAACACGAGATGGCGCTGCAGTCCGCCGTCTTAAAGCGAATATTTGGCTAAACGCGACGGCCATTAATAGCACTATTCGCATTAATTTAACTTAACAATACAAAGTTGGCTTTTCGTGTGACTAAATGGTATTATGAAGGAGCTAGAGTAGAACCGGGAGATTCTGCCCACGTCAGACTTTGTGTAGGACAGATAATCGGGCCGATTTTGTATATTCGAAACATTTTTCTGTATTTCTGACCAACTTTTTGTAGGACGTGTGCGTTGCACTATTGCTATCAGTGTGTTCTATTTTTCTCCTACAAAAAATCGGTCACCGATATTATCGGACGTGGGCGGGCAGCCTTAATGTGTAAATCATTGTCGTATAGTTGTTTTGTTGTAATTGTATTGAGAAAATAATTGATACAAAGGGAGAGTTGAGGGGCAAGGAATGTCATTAGTGTAGGATAAGTCCTAGATTGGAATTTCAATTTGCAATATTATTGGAGATGGTTTGCGTTCTTTTGTAAATAAAAGATGACTGGAACAAATTACCTGCAGCGGTCTTCCTGACCGATTATACATACATAACGTAGGTTTCTTCAAGGCTAGGATCATCGACTAATCGATGAGGGTGCGATTCACCATCATCACTGCTTACCATCAGGTGGGATCGCAGTCAAGCACTAGCGTATAGTAAAGGAAGGTATATTGGTGATATTAATAGTTTGGTGATATTTTTTAAACATAACACCATACAGTTTCCGTATGTCATATTAATCCTCTTCACGCTCGTAACAACTCGCTAGCGCTGTCTCATGGATTTGATTGCTTGGAACTGCATGGTATTCATTCTGTTTAAAAAAAATATCACCACATTAGATACTTATATCACCAATAAACCCTTTGCATATTGAAAAAAAAAACGAACACTTTTAAAAGTAACCTGTGATAAAATTTATTCAGCTTTTTAAAAGCTGTGATACACACGTTGTTACCGTATCCCCCTACCCGGTGATTACCTGTCAGTCTGAGCGGGGATGAGTGCCGCATAGTGACACTGGCGACACGTGAATGACCACTCATCAACTACCCATGGATTATTGCAGGCTTCTGATCTGTTGGAATTTCAACTTTTTAACTAGTTGTTATCGTTTATGAAAGTAATAGGTATGGGGATTGTAGGATGTAGTTTAATTTTCGTGTTGTATTGAGAAAACAAAATAGTTTGGATTCTTTTGCAAATGAAACGTGTCTCAAGTTAGATTTTAAATATTTCTCATGGAAAAGATAATTAAGATTCAGCTTACATACATGGAATTGGAGTATTGGGTAGCTCGCCGACCGGCTGTCCGGTATCGTCCGACTGTCCGGTACCGTCCGGCTGTCCGGTACCGTCCGGCTGTCCGGTACCGTCCGGCTGTCCGGTACCGTCCGGCTGTCCGGTATCGTCCAGCTGCTCGGTATCGTCCGGTTGCCCGGTATAGTCCGGCTGTCCGGTATCGTCGACCGAAACTGTGGGTGCCCAGCAGAGCCGATGTCTGTTAGGGTTTCTGGGAATATCTGAAACCCCTTCTAGAACGCAATGGGCAACTGAAGAACACAGACTGATTTAATTTATTAAAAGTCTAAAACACGGGGCCCTCTCCCTCTACCATAGAGCGCGAGAAGTTATTAGATATTAAACACTTTAAAAAAATAATGAAAAAAACTACTTAGATTTACAAGCCATTGATACAAACACTGCGTGATCCTCTCTGTTACCAATTTTTTTTTAAAGCGTTGAACACACACGCTGTTACCGTTGGTAAGGTTCCTTTCAGTGATTACCTGTCAGTCTGAGGGTATAGGAGCCTCGTGAAGATGCATATGCAGTGACATTTCGGCGGCAAGATGACGAGAACCAGGTGACCACTGCAAGACATATGCCTGACCAGTCCTGTGCCTTTCGAACCCCTGTGACCTTCACCAGATCTTTAGTCCTCCTGGAGAGAAACTTTCCAACACTTATTGGGACGTTGACGCCGCTTCAGGAAAATTCGTCCCCATCGGCAAACTGTTTAAATATTTAACACAGATTGGCGCAAAAATGAGAAAATACAATAAATATTCATAGAATGATAGATACCAAATTCAAATGTAATATTACGGTTTTTTTTTAAATTGTATCAGTATTTAAGACCAGATTAAGTTTAACATACAATGAGATTTTCCCTGATAGTTATGAATTTAAGTAACGAACACCCCATTAAAATTTGTAGGCAGCTGCACACTTGACGGAACGCACGTCTTCACGCCCCACCCAGCTGAGCCGGGACCCCGACCTCTACTTCCAGCCACCGTAGGCGTGGGCTTGCGGACGACGAGCAGTTGGCACCTCCGCCGTCCGGCTATCCGGTAGCCGTACGGACCGAGCTCGAGTCGTGAAGGCGCGTAGGTAGTGTTCCACGCGCGCTTCAAAGAGATGTCAGCAAAGCCGTAGAAGCTCAGCCTAGCCTTATGGCTGAAGCCTACTGAAACCCTTGGTCCTGGAACCCAAATGTAGGTGTGATGTTAGTTCATGTTTTTGTGAAAATCGCGATTGATTTTTTTTTATGTAGATTTCGAATACAGAACATCGTTTTATCCATAACCACATTTACTTATCATTTACTAGCTCTTACCCGCGGCTTGGTCTGCGTATTTGAAATATAGCCTATGTTACTCCGGAACAAAGCAGCTTTCTATCGGTAAAAAAATTTTAGCAATCGGACCAGTATTTTCAGAGATTACTTTCTAAAAACAAAAACCAAACTTTACCTTTACTTTCTTTTTTATAATATTAGTGTAGATTATTTTCACTATCTCAGAACTTAGTATTCATTATTATAACTAAAAACTGTACACTAGTAATTTGTACAGACGCCTTTATCTTCTTAACTATCAAGCTAAATACAGCTACAACTTTAGCGCCGTAATCTCTCCAGCTTGCAAAACTTTTAAACACATTCAAGCATTTAATTCCCCTGTAACTAAATATATTTTTGCACAGTAAAGAGTTTTCGTCTGCGCTGCGAAGTAGTCGGATTGAACTGAAATCAACGTTCTCGTTTAATGAGACCCGTTGTCTGCCCGACATTTCGGGAATTAATTAAAAACAGTGGTTTTTGTTCGCAGTTTTGAATGTCACGTCGTTAAAATAGCTGAAAATTATAGTGTTTTTTCTTTTTGTGTCTTTAACTTGATAAGCTACCGTTATATAGTCCAGCAGTGGACCTCTTTCGGTCGAAATGAATGCTGATGAATTACACATTCCAAAGCGTAGATCTCTATGAAGAAGAATGTCCAAGAAACTCCATGTACAGTTTTTTAAATCATAATTATTATAAAAAAAAAACATAAAAACGTACTTTACATCTTTATAATATTAGTGATAAAGAGGTACTTAAAAAATTCTTACACCATTGGAAAGCTACATTCACTCTGAGTAACATAGGCTATATTTATTGCCCGTGCGAAGCCGGGACGGGTCGCTAGTACATTATATAGTGTAGTCGTGTGTAGGCTGCCACGGCATGCATTCACGGATATGTAGGCATGCATTAGACTGAGAAGGAGTTTAAAAAACTAAAGTATCTAATTACGTTAGACGTTAAGCGAACAAATAAAAATATAACAACAAAAACTTTTAAATATATAAACATCTACAAATTCCAACGTAGGCGCTGCACTGCTTAACTCCTTATCATCTCTCTAATAGAGCCTTTTAATAAAGAGTCAAAATTCCTCGTCTATTCATTATCAATCCACATAATTTTTCTGAATACTTAGTCCTAGTCTTACAAAATGTTATGTGAAGTGATAATATACGAGTTAAAGCATGGTGGATGCCAACCAACTTTGGCCCGTATTCGCGAACTTCCTAACGATTACAAATTAAACTCTTTGTTCGAACCATAGAGTTTGGAATCGACGCACCGGCAGTGGATAGCTTTGACATTAAAATAAACGTTAAACTTTTTGGTGGCTGTGATGTGCCAGACTCGCTATACAAACATTCCTCATCAGTGGGTGAGTTGAATTCCCTACCTGAAATAAAAAGTTTAACAGCGGGCTGTTATCCTGAGTGAGAAGGTGCATCAGGATTTTGCTACCTATTAACCCATCTGTGTCTTTCCAGTTGCTCTTTTCAATCTTAGGCCATGCGGTGAACTCTTTCGTATTTAAGAACGTCATGCAGTTCGTGTCGTTTCTAGTCCAGGATCCCTGGTCCAATTTTGCACTACAAGATAAGTTTCCGTGAGTAGCTTCATTCTGATGAGACGCCCAACAATTTACTGTGCAAAAATTCTCGATTGTGGTAGCTAACAGAGATAGCAAGGATAAAATATGTCGAAAGGATGATTCTCAAAAAATTATTACTAACTGGATTATTTTTTTAAATCTCTATAGTTATATTTATCTAAATCATTCGAAAAAGTATATCCTACAAAATGTATGGTTTGATCAGTTAGGGCGCTTTCAAATTTGTAAATTAATAAAAGACGCGCGACTGCAGTGCTACACCCGCGCTGCAGCTACGCAGTAGTTCAATAACATTATCATGCTCGAACCTAGCAGTTGCAGCGCGGCGTCAGTACTGCAGCCGTAATGCAACCGTATGACACTTTGTGGCTTATTTGAAGGCGCTCTTACCGATACAGTTAAGTCGTATGTTTTTTTTTTCAGTAAAACTTCAGCAGAAAACCAGCGTCTGGCAACTGCTACTTTTCCTTTTGTCTTGTCTCTTCTGGCATTATACCGAACTGGACTTATTTGGCGTGTCCATGAGATATACAATGTTATCGTTTTTATTTTTTTAACTTTCTACATACTTTGTTTCTTCATTGTGTGTGTGTGCCAAATAAACATGTTGCTGTTCTTTCTTTTTGCTAGTGCTGCCACCGAAGCGTCTCATTGCTCTGTGGGAGAACGTTGCAGTATCGCAGATTCAGCGATGCTTTGAATTTGTTTTGCAATTTGTCTGCGTTATTCGTATTCCAAAAATCAACTATTCGATCGACGTTACAATTAATCACAACGATTGGTTCAGTTAATATTCTGTTAGATTGCGGCTTTAGTTGGAATTATAAACAGTTTATTTATATAAACATTTCGAAAAAAATATGATTAAATCACCCGCAAAGCATTTAAGCGGTCTTTGGAGGGTTACAATAAAAGTATAATATAATTATATATAATCAGCCTTATAATGTTCCCACTGCTAGGACTCTGGTTTCTTCTCTAAAAGAAGGAATGAGCCGTAATCCACCAGGCGAGCCTAGTGCGGTTTGGTGGATATAACAAATTTTGAATTATTTGCTTCTAGGATATGCCGGTTTCCTCACGATGTTTTCCTTTACTGTTTAGAGAGTGATAGCGATGAAATAAATTACACAAAGTAATGCGTCTGGCTGGTACTGAACCCGCGACCTACAATTCTTAAGTCTGGATATATTTATATATACATTGATGATATGCTACTGGGTTACTACTAATCGCTAACTTAAAGGTTTAGGAAAACGAATCCAAAAGTTGGAATTTGAAACGTTTTTGTTTTTGAACCGAAAAAAGAATGAAAGCTAAAATTCATCGAAAACTCAGAGCTGTTTGGAACTACAACATCGTATCACGTGTTCACTACTGCGATGTTTACAAAAACAAAATACACCGCAAAATCAGCTCCTTTAGAAGTACGCCTACAACCTTTTCCTTATGAAGTTATGCGTGAAAAAAGATAAATAAAAACAAAATAACATCCATATTGTTTTGACAGTAAAGCCAGGTGAAACTAAAGTTTGCCATGGCGGTGGATTTTGCTTTGACTTTTCTGTAGTGGCTTTCGTTCAAAGGAACTCTCGAACGGGGGAAATCATGGCTCACAGACGTCAACACAGTTTTGTGTGTGATTTGGTTTCGTTGTGAAAATTCATCAATCATGTACTGCGATCGCTCGACCGTTTTTGTCGATTCAGTTGCCTAGTGTTGTTACTTAAACAGTTAACTCAGGAACTTTCTTTGTGCAAGCTTATCATAGTTTATTTTAACCTTTTGAATGTCTTATGTTACACAGTTCGACATAAGCAATTGTCTTTCTATTGTGTCTCTAATTAAGACATTCAAAAGGTTAATTTAATTCGATTTAATTAATTATATTTAATTTGATTTAATGCAATTGTTTTTGTATTAAGCTATTGTTTGATTGGCGTTATCTATTACTTGGGTCTTGGGTTCGTACACAAAGGTATTATTCTTCCACTCGCTGTTATGGAAAACCTGTCGAATCTTGTCGTCAATGCTTCCTATGGGTCAGTGTTAAGGTAGCCATATACCTGATAGGTTTGCCTGTACAGTTGAGTTTTACAGATAAACCGGAGGAAAATACATAATAAAATATATAATAATATAATGTTCCACAACTATCACACAACGCCGTCTAGTCTCAAGCTAAGCAGAGCTTGTGTTATGAGTAGTAGACAACTGATAAACATACATATATATTTCTAAATACATACATATAATAGATAAATTACACCCAGACACAGAACAAATGATCGTGCTCATCACACAAACATTTGTCCTGGGTGGGAATCGAACCCACGACTTCCGGTATAGCAGTCAGGGTCACTTACCACTAGACCAACAGGCCTGTGACGGCCTGTCAAAATATATACCATATTGCAGTACTGTGCAGGTTCACGCTATCATTTTACTCCTATTTCAATTATATATATATCTATCACTTTTCTCACTATATTTTTTTGGGTTTCTATACTTTTTCTTCTACTTCTATACTTTTTTTTCTGCATCTTCATTTCTGATGTGATCACGCAAGGAAACTCCGAGCATAGCCCTTTCCATCGCCCTTTGGGTGACTGAGAACCAAGGTTACCGATATAGCTCGAAGAATCGCCAAACTTAAGTGGCAATGGGCAGGGCACGTTGCATGCAGAACAGATGGTCGATGGGGACGAAAAGTTTTGGAGTGGCGACCACGTACCGGAAGACGCAGTGTTGGAAGGCCTCCAATAAGGTGGACCGATGACCTGGTCAGGGTCGCGGGAATCCGATGGATGCGTGACGCACAGGACCGGTCGTTGTGGCGACGCTTGGGTGAGACCTATAACCAACAGTGTACATCTTTTGGCTGATATGATGATACTTTTTCTGCTCATTACAATTTATATTTTGCACTCTTTCCTATTTATTAAAATGAGCATTCTCGAACTGATGATGGTGAAGAATCATGGATGATGTCCTAAGGTTGTCTGGAAGATATCGCTTTCAGCGATAAGACCGCCATAATTGTACCCACAAACTGTAGTTTTTGTATAAGCTGTATTACTTTTTGGTGTACAATAAAGTCTATTCTATTCTATTCTATTCTATGATGAGGACATTTCTGTCAACTATGACATCATCATTCATGAGTGTATTATGTGGATACCCAGACCGGTTCTTTAATTACTCCACAACTGGATGTTTTACTAATATATAATAAATAGCTCAAAACTGTCGAGTTAAGATATGTGAGCAAACAAATTCAGTGCGAGCGGTTACTGAGCCAACCTCGGGGGAAATATGCGGCGATCCAATCGGCCATATACAGCTCATATTTCTGCATTACGTGCCTATGCGATATGCGCCGATTTTAACTGCAGGTTTGGTCGTGTTTGGCAATTAGGGACCAAACTCTGTTTGCGTTAATTGCTGTTTTTATTATGTACTGGTATGAATATATTATGGGTTATCTTTGTGTGTGTGGAACTTAGTATAGAACTGAGCTTAAGGCTAGAAAGCGATGCACACGTGGTCCACGCCTGATTTGTACGTAGAATGACGTCGCGTGGCATCGCGTGGCATGGATCTCATGTAGTTCTACAAGTCTAGTTGACATTTAAATTGTATGGAGATCGATGCGCCCAGATCGCTGTACCTACGTGAAGTAGGTACGCAGTGTAGTTTTACCTTAAAACTTTAGTTAATTTACTACTAAATATTGGTAGTATCGGCGATTGAATTATCAAACGTGACTCCTCAATCCATAAGTAAACGCTATTTGTATGTATTACCAAGTATTTTAGATTTTTTCTTGCCTGTAGCCATGTTGTGCTCAACAGTTTATTTTTCAGTTTACTCAAAAATTCGAAATTTTTGTCTGATTGAGTCATAATCACAACTAAATGAAAAAGGTTAATTTGCAGTGCAGAGTTAGTATCTATTTGGCTTTTTATTCCTGAGTAAAGAATGCAAGGGGTTGTAGGCTAAGAACTCACGAAGCGGTTTTCACCCGCGCCCGCCGTAGTGGAGAAAATATCTGTTTTATTTCTAAACTCACGAGACCGCAGTTTTGTACGGTTATACAGCTGCTGCGATTGAGATTTTCGCCTGCAAACCTGACGGGTTACAAGTTGTCCGCCGGTGCAGCGGGAGTAGCGAACAACCAGACACACTGCAAGCGTTAAACGCATCGTGAAATGTGCTTTAATTTTTTCATCCATATCTGCATTCTACTGAAGCTGACGGCCCGCAACTTTGACGGGCGCGAGTTAAAACCGCTTCGTGAGTTCTTAGCCTAAAAGCTTTAAATATATGCGATTAAGCAAAGCTCCTCCTGCCTTCCAATTTGTATTTATAATGTGCATTGAGTTCAGCATAGTTGATGTGTGTGTTGCACTTAAGCTTCAACGTTTCTCCTACATGCTTCATGTTTTCACAGAGTTAATTCTTATGACCAAATGTATTTGTGAGGTTCCATATAAAATTTATTTCATCTGAAAATGGGTTAACCTTTCAATTGTGATAATTACAGACACAATTGAAAGACAATAGGTGCGCGAACGCCGGCGTTCGCTTGGGGTTTAATGAATTAAGTAGATAGAAATTGATATTTTTTATAAAAATATTTAAATAATTGTCATCATTCAGGCATTTCAGGCGCGATTTTAGTTCATAGTTAGTTCTTCACGGTTCTTTCTCTCTGAATTCATACATCAGCAGGTTTAAAATGATGATGCAGAACAGATGGTCGATGGGGACGAAAGGTTCTGGAGTGGCGACCACGTACTGGAAGACGCAGCGTTGGAAGGCCTCCAACCAGGTGGACCGATGACTTGGTCAGGGTCGCGGGAATCCGATGGATGCGAGACGCACAGGACCGGTCGTTGTGGCGACACTTGGGGAAGGCCTATGTAAAACAGTGGACGTCTTTCGGCTGATATGATGATGAGGTTTAAAATACTGGTAATGCATTCGAATAAACGATCCCCTTCTGACGCTTCTTCGCTATCCGGTATACTATTACTAACAAAATTGTTTATTTGTTCAATGTAATCAGAGTATATATATATTTTTTTTTCTAGTCATATACTCGTATACTTAAACTAGAATAAGCTTACCTGAAATTACTTATTACTACTTATTTTAGTCTAAGCAACATATTCCTCCTATTAACAGATTTCAATATCAACATAAATAACGCTGATAAATGTATTTTTGTTACGCTTACGAAACTACAGTACTAAATTAGAAAGTGATAAAGGTCTTACAACTTAAATCTTAATTAAAATGTTGCCACAAAATGCTTGACTTAATTGCCGTTAAAGAAGTTCCTACTTTTGTAATGTGTTTCAAGATCTTTAAAGGCTTTAAAGTTATGTTTCGTATCAAGTTGCAGTTAGGAAAGCAATGCTAGAAAACCGTTAACCTCAAGTACTAAATAAAAACTGTAAACTGACATTTAACGCCATTTTGTGGTGTATTTTGATTTGGTTTTATTAAGGCCCCTCGCCCACGATGACTTTTTGTAGTGATGCGGTCGCGCGTTTCGTAAGCGCGCGATAATATCGCATTTGTAAGCGCTATAGCAAAAATGGCAACATGCTACTAACGCACTGTGGTGTGAAATCGCATACATCAGCACATCACGTGACGTTTGACGGGACTTTTATTGGTTGGTAGCAGAGCTGATGTAATAAGGAGTAACTTAGGCTACTATTATTTAGAAAAAATAAATTCAAATTCCTGTAGTCCACGCGAACGAAGTCGCGGGCACAGGTTGTTAGATATATTTTTCGATAGGTACTGAAAACTCGCATGGAATTTATACAACAACCTCCCCTTTTTAATATTCCGCGGTGTTTTTGTGAATATCTCAAAATATGGATGTGCATTCTAGTTTAAAGACGGCAGATAATAAAAGATTAATTCTAATAACCCCATTCATTAAACCCCAAGCGAACGCAGGCGTTCGCGCACCTATTGTCTTTCTATTGTGTCTGTGATTTCCACGATTGAAAGATTAATAAATACATAAGTTACGTATTCCGTAAAGAGTCGTATTTTCGCAAGAAGGTATCATCATTTTGATAGTAATAAATTCTTTTCCCCGGGGAACAAAACAAATTATACATATATATTTTTATTTAAAAGAACATGTTTCGAAATAATTGAAACATTGTTATTTAATTAGTAAACTACACAACAAGGGACCTAGTTTTCATGTCATTTGCGATATTAATATTCAAACACAACACAATTTATGTTAATAATTATTTAATGTTGATTGATCAATTTAGTGGGACAACACAGGCTTGTCAGCCGCTAACCAATCATAAAGTAGCAAACCAGTGGGTTTTCATTTACATTGTTGTTAATAAATCAGTTTTCTAGTGTAACATCGACGGATTATGCAAATTCCAAGCGACCAAAAGTAAATTATTCATTATCCATTAACAGGAACAACTACATCGAAATTCAATTCAGCTTTTAATATATTTCACTAATGGTTGGGAACTAATGACGTATATGCTTCAGGGCACTCCTGAGGCATACGTCATTATTTTGCTTTCAAAATAATCCCAAACGTTGCGACAGTCGACATTTGCAAACGTAATATTGTAATTACATTTGTCGAAATTTGTATCAAAGGAAACGGTATTCGCGTTAACGTTCGCGGTATGCAGGATTTGAGGAATTTAATATCTTCAGTCGAATATCAAGGTATGGAATTCGTAAGTGGATGTTGATTACGTGTTTATTTATTTTTTTTATTCTTGATCTGTGAGGCTTCTTATAAGATCTTCATCAAAGAGGATATTTTTTTAACAAATTGAATCTTAATCAAGTTTTATCATTGCAAATCATAGCAGTTCACTTTAATGCAGTTGGAATAACAAGCTTAGCTTTATTAGCAAATTGTTATGTGTTGCATACCTGCTCAGAATAGCTCGTAATCCAGCCGTTCGTTAACCGTCCGGACCAATTCCAGACTGTCAACCGTGCAGTGTCCCACTTGCGCCTCAAAGAGATATCAGCAAAGTCGTGGAAGCCCAGAAGGGAAGATGGCCTTTTTGAATAGGAAGCCTGTGGTCTTAGAAAGCATAGGGCAACTGAAAGATACAGGTGTCGTTTTAGTTAGTAAAAAAATCCACCACGCCCTCCCTCTCTATCCTAGAGCGGAAGAAGTCATTGCATAATGAAAAACTTGCTAGAGACAAATGAAAACATCCATATAAATAAACCTTCAGCAGATATGGATTCTGACAGATAAAATTACCATTTCATCTCAAAGCCGTATAAGAATTACAGCATAATAATACTCGTACCAACACCAGACACGTAATAGATACTACAGAACATGTATACTGCAATATACCTGAGAACACATCGGAATATATCTACATTGAAGTATGTACTACAAGTATAATCTTACTACAATGCAGTAGCGTAGCGAGTCCTAAGGGGCCCCATATCAAAAGAAGAGGCTCTTTTCAAAACTGGACTACTAATTACACTTTTTGTGTTTTTCACAATCTGAGAAAATAGTTTTTGGGTAATGTCATTTTAAAAGGGAATAATCAATTTTTGAGAAAATCATGCCGTTTAATCTTTTATTTCTGGTCTAATCAAGTTTTGGCTCAATTTCAATCAAAAAAATTAAACAAAAAAAGTGGAATAGTCAAGTTTCAAAAAAAGCTCCTCAGTTATCGAGTTTCTTTTTTATAACGTAGGCTCTACTAGCTCGGAGACGTGTTACAGTGTCGCGATAGGCCACGGTCAGAGATGACCGTGACCAGACTAACTGTATAGATTTCGGGCATGTAAGACCAAGACTAATGAGCTCGTTTATTGAAGCATTTTGAAATATAAGGAGGTTAAGTTTTTATTGTGATCTAATGCAGAGAATGCTAGAACGAAAGAAGCAAGCAATAAAAATGGAACATCCTATCATTTAGTAATTATTCATTAACTAAGCACGTCTCATCAATAAGACAATTGAAGGTTTTTCAGTACAGAACATAAATATTATGGACGCTAACTAGATTGATCTACCTTAGATTAGAATATCTGTTATGAAATATTATTTGATTAGTTGTACTTAGCTTATCACTGTAATAGTAATAGTCTATATATTTATTGTAATTTATCTATGGAAGAGTGACGTACTTCCTCTTCTATTCTCTTCTCACCATTGTAACAGACGTACATATCAGCCCAGTAAACTTTTTATTTAATATTTTCCAAATTATGTTGTTTCATTCAACAAACGTTGTCCTTTTGTTAATTTAATTTTTACACAAGTCAGAGCCCCCTGTAAATTGGGGGCCCCGTATCAGTAATACAGCTGACGCAGAGGTAGCTACGCCCCTGCTTCAAGGATTGTCGAACGTGGGTCCTGTATAATATTATTCTCTCTGGAATATTCTCTTAGCCTAATGAATGTTTATTTAAGCTGTGTGGTAGTCAGTGGTCCTTTGGTTTGACGGGAGAGAATCGACTTAACATAATTCTATTGAAAATTCTGAATTTCATCATCCCTTCTTATCATTGCCTTTGTAGTAAAATGTTATTTAGAAAAATAAACTCTTTTAAAAAAGTAATTTCAAATCTTTTTCACTATCAAAAAATTAAGTAAAAGAATACTATTTTTAAGGCATAAACATTATTTACAATAACTATTGTTTGGCAGAATATTTACTTGTCCGGATTCACAAAGGCATAATTTTAACATGGCAGAATTTTATTTTAATTTTATTATTGCAAAGGTTACCTTACCCCAGCAAAACTCAGAGCTCACATTCGTGTTGGTAACACAGTAGTGGGTTTAATTTCAAGATGTAGCAGAAACCAATAGACTTTTATTCAGATCTCTACATAATCCAAAAATGCAATTTGCCAACGTTATTGTCGAAAAATTCAAAACACTGTTCGGATAATTCACAATTTGCCTGTGTAGACAGTGTACTGTTGCATGAGCTATTTTTAAATTACATTTTTGCAACCGTGCGCTCCGCAGCCGAGTGCTTATCTTACTGCCTAAAGTTTCCAAGGTGTTTCTATTAATTTTGTAAAGTTTTGCGCGTTATTGCATGTCTGCGGAATAAAAACTTTTTGTTATAAGCTGTGGTGTTTCATTAAAGTTTGTGGGTACTACAAGGTGTAGTTGTAAATTTGTAGCTGCGACAGATGTCAAAAATGTGTCAGGCTAGGTGGACAATAAAATATGAACCATTTTGGCACATATTCTAGCAACCCGCCCCCGTTTCACATGACATCAAATAAATTCATGGTTTTCTCATTCATGGTAGTAGTTATTATAATGTGTTTATTTTATACACCGCTAAATTTTTCGCGAAGCGAGTCCAATGACCTATAGGTAGTTAGTAAGCAACACCAACTACTCCCTACAGGTCATTGAACTCGCTCAGCTGACGGTTTCTGAAAAAAGGTATTTAATTTTTTAATTTTAACTCTACAAATCGATAGTGTTTCATGTACCGAATCGACCCTCCACGGCATTAAAACGATTAAAATTTAGCGGTATACGTACAGTTTTCTAATGAATGTAAAAAATGTATGAAAATCCATTCAGTAGTTTTTGAGTTTATTGCTAATCGACATGCAGATAGACGCGGTGAATTTGTTTTATAATATGTATCTATTAAAAGTTTATGCAAGAAACAGGAAATGCAATGGCGGTATTAAGCCCGCTTTAGATATTTTCTGCCAATCGACCTCACTATAACAATATAACACGAGACTAGTCTATTGAAAGGTTCATATAGGCAACAAATAATACAGCTAATAGGCTAGTAGTGGCCGTAAAAAATGTAATTAGTCCGTCTTTTAGATTATTCAAAAATAAGGGACATGTATTATTTTTTGTTTTAACCAAAAATTACAAAGATATAGCCCATTAAAGTTACGTGTAACGTCACGCCGTGCTGCATTTTTTCGCACGGGGTGACATCAGTTGTAACTTTTTAATGGGCTTTTTGTTACTTTTTGTTTAATCGAAAAAAGAAAAAATACATGTCCAATATTTTTTATAATCTAAAATACGGACTAAATAAAATGTAATTATTTTGACCCTGGAAACTACCCTATTATATAATTGGCTATTTTTCATGATTAGCTATATTATTTTTTTTGAAAAATATGTCTTTCTTTTTTCCGTTAAACGTAAAACTCTGTACCTCAGCCAATTTAAACCTTTCATACTATCCGCAGTACATATCCTTTGGCCTTTAAAATTGAATATCCGCGTTTTCCCATATCCTTAGGCAACAGACAGTAAGTCAATATCATGGACTGTACACACATCAAGTTGCTACGGATTCATCTCGTCCTTTTCACAGAAAATAACGTAGTTTCAAAGCTAACACATTTTACCAGTTTATTCATCTGTGTTTATACAGTGGCTCGGTTTTGAGTAGTCCCCTAGACTGGTTCTATCCTAATGTAAGCAACCATTTTGTGAGTTTATAAAGTAACGTAAATTAAAGGAAAGGTGCAGCTTTTGGTATGCTTTGTGTGTTTAATTTCTGTCTTTGACAAATTATCTCCTTAGTAGTGAAATTGACTTAACTCAAAGATCGAAGGATCGAGTTTGGAAATGAGCAAGAAAGTCTTTGAAATATGTATCTAGTGTTGATATGAATTTTAAATATATATCTTCCGTGTTTCTATCTTTTCAATAATTCAGTTTCTTTTTCCCTCTCCTATAGAGGAGGCTTGAGTCCCGACAGTGGGAACATTAAAAAGGCTGGTGATGATGATGATGGGTCTCTTTTACAGTATTTCAGGTTATGCTTTTAAGGTCGATTTATAAAATCAGAGGTTACAGTGAATTGAAGTTTTAAAACTTTTATTCCAAGGATGTGATTTGTCAATGCCAGCATCAAAAATCCAACCCTGTACCCAGCTTTGTCGCAGCAGCTACAGATTGTTTTAAGGAATTACCGCAGCCCTCGCTAAAAAGAGCAACTGAAAGAACACTGTGGATTTTATTTAGTAAAAGTCTGACATTCCTTCAGCCAAAACGGGGAAGCTATTTGATGATTTTTAGGGTTCCGTACCTCAAAAGGAAAAAGCGGAATTCTTATAGGATCACTTTGTTGCCCGTCCGTCCGTCTTTCTGTCAAGACTCTTTATCTCGAGAACACGTGAAGGTAACGAGTTGAAATCAAAACTATAAACTTAAGTTTGCGGTCCCTTTAAGCTGTGAAAAAATCAAACTTCTAAGTTAACGAACAAAAAAGATACGGCCGTTTATGTCGCAAAAAACGTATATTTTGATACTCTCAAAGATCGAAATTTATAGGGTATTTCCCGATGACCCAGAATCCTGAAATTTGACACAAAGCAAGAAATTAATCTGCAAACAGTAAATTTGTTGTTACCAAAGCAACGTCACAAAAAAAATAATTGCAATTTGGAAAAATCTTCGAGGCTCCATTCTGGAAATTGCAGTTTGCACGGACCCTGAGTGCGCGCGTCCGACTCGCACTTGGCCAGTTTTTTATGTATAAAAAGTTTCGTATCAGTTAAATGCGATAACATGAAAAAAATTTCGCTAAAATGAAACTCCGGACTATTATAAACTATACTAAGAACTTCCAAATAAAAACACTAAAAGACCGAAGGACCAATTATTCAAATTATTTACTTTAATTGTTTATACTCCAAGGGGCGTCACCTAAAAGAAGGTCAAAATTAATTTCCCGCCGGTGTGGACCTCGTCTGAAGCGTCACGTGCTCCAAAATTTGGTGCTGTAATGAAAATAATAAATTCCTAGACGAAAAATAAATCATGCTAAGTATTATGGAGAAAGAAAAATGGCGACGGTACGGTGTGAAAAGATTCGGCCACCGTGTTTATGATGTGCTTTCTGTGCGACAAAAAAGTAATTTTATTTACATAGGAATGTGTTACGGTGCTGAGTTTGAAATGATTTGCTGTTATGGGCTTGAATAAAAACCTAATGTGTGGTATAGTAAGTTTTAGCTTTGTTCAAGAGCAGTAATACCTACTCATCATCATAATAATTTAAGCCCAAAGACGTCCACTGTTGGACATAAGACATAAGACATAAGGACCGGTTCTGGGCGTCTCGCATCCACCACTCCACCTTGTCGGAGGCCTTCCATCCAACACTGCGTCATTCCGTGCGCGATGGCCACCCCCGAATCTTTCGGCCTCATCGACCATCTGTTCGGTGAGCAATGTGCCCTGCCCAGTGCCACTTCACTTTGGCGATTCTTCGGGCTATTCCGGCAATCTTGGTTCTTCCGTAGATATTTATAGCCCTCGTCATAAGGCTTAAAGTCACCCAAGAGCTATTGAAAGGGTTGTGTTCGGAGTTTCCTAGCGTGATCGCATCAGGAGTAGTAGGTACTACTACTATACTTTAAGTTGTAATAATTAGTCTCCAATTTTTGTTTTTTTTTTCAGGATTATTTTTTACACCTTTTTGGTTAGGTTCGCCTGAAACTATAGGAATGTTCATATATTTTTTTGATAATGTTAAAAATATATATATTTTAAACTAAATCTGTTTGATTTTAATACACACGTTTCTTCTCAATTGTTTTATTCTTGTGATATAAACTTTGTTCAGCCATTTCTTTTACAATGTTACCAATATAGAACAGTTCGAAACTATCATTAGGACATCCAGAGCTCATATTAGAAATACTTCGGCAGAGCTCGTGAGAAGCCAAACAAAACGCTAGTCTAGTACGTGTTCTCTTCAATTTAAGTGTATCACAAAAGAAACGGAGCAAAAGTTGTGTTTTCAGAAAGTGCGCAACTTTGTATTTTATTGGTTACTTTGAAGATAGTTTTGAACTTTGTTGTAGGTACTTAATGTTGGCCTAAAATATAGTTTAATTTTGGTACTTCGCACTCAAAGATAGTTTATGTTTCAGGACATTCTTGTGCCAATTCTAAAGACTGCTGCGGCAATTATTTTGCCCAGTAATGATTAGTATTACTGAGTTGAATAACTAGTAAATATAGAAGACAATAAGTATTAGATAACAGACTCTTCAACTGGTTTGACTGATCACATAATCAGGATATCATAAACTAAAGACATAACATAATTAGGCTTATAATGTTCCCTCTGCTTGGACTCAGGCCTCCTTTCTAGGATAAGGCACAGCCATATTTTCCACGCGAGCCCAATGCGAGTTTGCGGATGTCACACATCATGTCTTCGTTTTACACACAAAATAAAACGTCTGCCTGGGTTTGAACCCGCGACATGTGCCTTGAAAGTTGAGGTTATAACCACTGCTCTCAGTATTGTGCTACTTAATTAATAAGCCTATTAGCCGTACATCTTATTGAATTAATTAATGTAAATCAAATCTTCGTTGAACTTTACCTACTCGAGATGTATCTAATTTGATTATTCATCAAGTTCTATAAATTGCTATAATTTACTCAAGCACATTAATTAGATTTTTAAATATTTTAAAAAGCCGTAAGCGGGCCATGGCGGATTGAATTTGAGGGGGGCGGAGTAAGAGGGGCCAATTCAATCAAGTAAAGTTTGCGGTGGGCCAGCTGGGATGTCGGTTATCTTTGCTCCAACTTTCGAAATTAATAGCAATGTCTTGAATTCCACAAAGATACCTAAAAGTTATGAAAAGAATACTCATTTTTTCAACAATAAAATACCTCTTGAATTGGAAAATGTGTTTTCACTAAATCTAAAAACATACCTAGTGGAAAATACGTATTTCTCATTTATTTTATTGGGTATCACATTGAAATTGCCAGTGCCTCATTTTAGAAAAATAAAAAGGTTCTTTAAAGGCCTAGGCCTGTTGAGACCTTAATCCAATTTCCGTTCATAGCTACTTACGTTGGAGTACCGTTATCAATTTAGTCCAGAGTATTGGGGACAAATGAAGAATTCGGAGGCTGCTCGTGTGGAAAATACCCTTATTGTGTTACGTCTTGAGTACGTTGGGGGCGTGTTACCTATCACGTTGTTATCATATTAATGAGGGTGACGTCTCACATTTCGTATGATACCCTTCCATAACGTGCCTGGCAACAATGTTCCATTTAATTCCCGCTACATTTTCGTGACTTAATAAGCTGATATTATTTTATGTGGAGTACGTGCGTGGACGTGCTTCCATCACTTTTAGGCCAAACAATCAAACTCGAACCATTTATTTTAATTAAGCCGTTTACAGGAACTTTTGAAGTATCAAGGTTGGAAAGGCATAAAAAAGATGGAGCTATTTATGTTCTAAAGCGCAGATCTCTATGGAGAACCCCAGCCACCAGGATTCCGATCTTAATTTCTGGTCACCCTTAAGCGGACGAGCAGCTCGCCGTCCGACCGTTCAGCAGTCGGCCAGATCGAGCTCAAGTCGTCGACGGTGCGTAGTGGCCACGCCTCAAGGAGTTGTCAGCAATTGCAAGGGCCCAGTAGGATCGAAGCGTACTGCCATGGGTGATACAAAAGTGATCCCCGGGGCCATGGAACAATGGCAAAGCAGGAACAGGAGTAGGTTTTTAGTGAGTAAAAGTCTGATACTATCTCCCGCTTCACCCAAGAGCGTGTGTCCTCAGATGATTTTCCCATAAATAAAAGGTCTTTAGGGAGAACAAAGTTCAAGAAATGAATCGACTAAGAAGGACACTCTTTTAAATCAATGAATCACACTCATCATTATATCATTTCAGTCGAAAGACGTCCTCTGTTGTACATAGGCTTTCCCCAAGTGTTACCACAATGGACGGTCCTGTGCGCCTTACCACCACCACCTCACCAGGTCATCGGTCCATCTTGTGGGAGGACTTCCGACTTACTTACTTTTTTACGGTACTGCAGAACTGTTTGGCTCTAACGGCCGTCTGTTCTGTAAGCTATGTGCTCTGTCCACTGCCACTTAAGTTGGGCAATTCTTCGGGCTATGTACGGGCTATGTACTCTATTGATAATATAATATTTGTGTGATTTGTATTAGTGTAAATCTTTTGTAACAAAGGCGAAACTTTGTAAATGTGTGTGTATAATTGTTACTTTTTTACGCTCGAACGATTGATCGGATCAGGATGAAAGGTTAGTGCAAACTATTGGTATCATTTACTTTTTCTTTTCTTCAGAAATAAAACGTTGGTTATTTGTTTTAACCCGTTCGCTGCGGCAGTGATTTTTCTATACTTTCCATTCCTGCGGTACAAGGTCTATACACCTGGTAATAAAACTGCCATTGTGGCGGCACAAGGTTTATAGACCCTGTAACTTTTAATCTATTTTTGGTTTCATGTAAAAATATATCTCTTTCCTACACCGAAAAACATTGAAGTTATACCTTCCGCACGACAAAGAAGTCTTAAGGTACTTTTCTTATCCGCACTTTAAGCGAGACGTATACAAGATGTTTAAACCTGGTATCGCACTCAACGTGTTAAAGGCAAAAAGAACCAGGTCTTTCAACCGTAACCGAACGAAGATACGTCTGAAGTATTGCTAGTATATTTTTGTCAGACGATATCTATTTTTGTTATATTATAATGAAATGGAAATATAATACGAGGTTTCCATTCATTAAATGGATTAAATTGGTTACTACTGTTATATTTTTTTTTCACACTCACAGGTTTCATCACTAAAACTAGTCAAAAAAAAAACTAATTTTTTCACTTGACAAATGAATCGAAAAGATACGCTTTAGTGTTGTGATAGTGATTGACACTATTTAAATGCGTACTCGCCATAAAAAAACTATAATTATTATTAACAATAGGAAACTTAAAACATCAGACATGCAGTATGTTTATTTATGAAAAATAATGCCTGGTCGGAAACTATTGCAATATACTAAATACCTAATCTCTAACTTTGTTTGGTTACGTTTAGAAGACCTAATTCTTTTTGCTTGATTTATCTTACAGTCCTTTAAGATATGACCTAGGTTTCACCTCTGGCGAAAAGAAAAAAATTACATGCCGGCAACCTAAGGGAAAAGTTTAACTCCCCTTTGGCACACGTGTGGATAGAACGTCTTGGAATAGCACATGGAATACTTTACATCCCGGGAGGGTGTCACCTGGGGACTGTTTCTACTTTCAAACGTGCGAAGTCACTGGCAGCCGAGTGATTACATAATTGTAATTTAATCATTAATGTCATAATTATAAATAACCTGACCGGACTAAGCCCAAGTCGTCGACGGCGCGCGCTGTTCCCGCGCGCCTCATGGAGTTGTCAGCAACGGCAGGGCCAGGGTTATCCGAAAGGGCGCTCGAGCCCCGGTATGAAGGCTTCAAGGAACGGGATGGGTTTTTTAGTCAGTAAGAGTCTGACACTATCTCCCGCTCCGCCCAAGAGCGGGGGTTGTTATAAGATGATTTTCCCATAGAAAAAAAAAAACACCGAGGCAGCTAAGAGATGACCAGTCCCAATTGACGGTGCCCGTTCACGAACAGGACTCCTACGCTATCGCTAGCACGATTCAGCTCAACCATTTTGAATTTCAAATGGATAGGACATGCACCACTGAAGTTGTTGATTAGAAAACCATGTTTTCAATCGTTTTCGCTTTGGCCTTGAGCATTTAAGTAGGTATAAATATTGAAAAATGGAAAGGTAGCTTATTTTCGATGTTTACAGACTACTTTATGAAGAATTTCTTATTTCCATTCTTTGATACATATCCTATAAATAAAACGCTTAATATTATTATATATTTATAATCTATGTGGACTTTTAATAATCTTGGTGTTTAACCGAATGGAGCGAAATCACGCGCGAACGCCGGCGTTCGCTTGGGGTTTGAGGGGAGAGAGAGATTCGTTTGAATCCATTAATAGAACTAAACAACATTCTCTAAGCCCGTTTATTCAAAGAATAATGTACCTATGAAGCAACAAACACTGGCGGAGTTATCTTTTAAATTAAATTTTTCGCGTACATAAGACTCGTTGAGTACCATCGCTGTGGAAATCCCCACAGAATGGATTTGTTGGGGCTCTGCTCAGGGGCCTTACTATGGCGTCTTGATTCCATTATGATTCCGTTGTTAAAGAGATATAGTGCCTTTCGTCTTAGCTCTATCTCTTTCTCTCACACTACAAACATGATGGATAGACGTCATAGTAGGTACCCAAGTCGGTTGCATGATACGCTCCCACGCTTCAGAAATTTCATTTAAAACTTCCCAGTTTTTACCGACTTCTTTGAAAATAAAGATTAGATTGAGATTCTTTGAATGGGTTTATAAATATAATGTTCATTCTTGCTTCTTTTAATAGAGTCGAGAATTTGGTTGTTTGAAAGATTTTGTGTGGATTGTGACGAATCCTTAACCTTGGCCTGAAGTTGAGTAGAACCAAAACGGAGTACTTATTCTGCGATTTCGGCGGTCTCTCCAATCCAGAACTCTCGCCGGAATGCCCATACCGATCTGATCCGACTTTAGGTACCTCGGGTCGCTCGTCCAAGGAGATGTTGAGGTAGACCGGGACGTAACACATAGGATCAACGCAGGATGGATGAAATGGCGACAGGTCACGGGAACAACTTGTAACCCACGGATGCCCCTCAAGTTTAAGGATAAAATCTAAAGTCCGTGATAAGACCTGTCATACTGTATGAATCAGAATGTTGGACTGTGAAACAGACGGATGAAAAAAAATTGCATGTAGCGGAGATGAGAATGTTAACATGTGTGGTGTGACGAGAATGGATAAAGTGAGAAATGAGTACATTAAGTTTGAAAGTGGCGCCAATGACTTAAAAGTTGAAAGGAAATCGTTTGTCTTGGTAATGTAAAGAGGAGAGATGAAAAGCATGTTGCTAAAAGATTTGTGAATTTACATGTGGATGGGTGGAGAGGGAGAGGGAGGCCAAAGAAAAGTTGGAGGGATTGTGTGAGAAGTGTTAAGAAAGAAAAGGGTAAGGGATAAGCGATAGCGTGAATGAATGAATAAAGAATGAAAAGTAATAGCGTGACGAGTGACAGGACAGAATGAATGAAAAAATCAACAATGATGAAATCAATGATGACCACTCTGACATTATTGTAATAGCAGTCTTGAGGCCCAGATCGAGCCGAGGAGTGTTTTCGTGTCATAGTCGCCAGGGTCGTGTGTGTACGACTGGGTACACTATCTCCTTTAACTCTTCAATCCCCATAGATCACAGAAGAGCTGACGAGATATTTTATATTAGTATTTGGTCGTGGATGTGCAACCCTGGCGAAATGAATGCGAGAGTGCTTTTTTATTATTATTGATAAGCAAGCGTTTGACCACCATCTCACCTGATAGTAAGCGATGATGTGGTCGACGATGTGCTTGTCGGATATATGCGACGCAGGCGTTTAAAAAGATAGTTACCTGATCTTTGTAGTGTTTTCTAGAAAGGGCATAGATACTGTCAACAACTTTTAAAATATGCCTTTTATACAAAACATTTGAGAAAGGACAACAACGCAACGTCCCATTCTTTACAATCATAAAATTCTAATCTATTCACATTTCAAACAAACCTAACATTCCTAGCGTAAACATTATTCCGTCGTCCGTTTTACGAGTCTACATTTGAGTATTGTAAGAAGGATACTCTTTCCATTTATTTTGTGAAGATTTCGTGAGGCATTAAATTGGGTTTGCGGATGGCCGCAGATGTCTTCGGGAGTAACCGGGGATCCGGAAGCATATGGCCGACCCGCGAGGATTTGAATAGCCGGTGCCCCTTCACCCCTGGCCGCCGACCGCCCCGCTTTATACTCTCAACGATTCCATCTTGAATTCTTGGCATTATAAAATTGTGATTCAGAAATATTTGGTTGGAACTGCCTTAACTGGCTAGATGGGGTGACTACAGGATTAATCTCTAGGAGAAAAGTACGAGTATGTGTGTACAATTTTACATTTACATAATAAATGTACATTTGTAATGTTAAGTTTGTGTGAGTGGTAACGGCCCCGACTTAAAACTTGTAGGCCGCGGGTTCGAACCTAGCCAGGCGCATTACTTTGTGTAATTTATTTTATCACCACTGCTCTCAAAACGGCGATGGAAAACATCGTGAAGAAACCGGCATGTCCTAGAACCAAAAATTCGAAGACATGTGATATTCACCAACCCGCTCTGCGCCCGCGTGATGGATTACGGCCCATTCCCTCTCCTAGAGAAGAGGCCTGAGTCCCAGCAGTGGGGACATTATAAGGCTGATAAATGCTAATGGTAAGTTAAATGTATGATTAATTTGTTAGTTCTACACCGCAGGCTAACCCCTTTATTTATTTTAAGTCTTCACGATCCATTTAAAGTTTGGTAGATATCGCTGTCAGAAATAAGACCGTCATTATGCTTATAGATTTGGTCTGTGTATATGCTATTTTACTATTTTGATGTTCAATAAAGTTTATTCCATCTACTCCATTCAGTTCTATTCTGCTCCATTCCATCTACTCCATTCAGTTCCATTCTGCTCCATTCCATCTACTCCATTCAGTTCCATTCAGCTCCATTCCATTTCATTCAACTCCATTTTATTCCATTCTAATCCATTCGATTCAATTCTACGAGTATTGTATTATTTTAATTTGTTATCAGGTCATATGTTATTCAGGTTTTTATTGTCGAGTTTCTCGTTTCATTTTTTTTTCATTTATTACGAAAAACAAGACAGGTGAAGATCAGTGATATGTCTAGTATATTTGTTAAGGCAGCCATAATATATAGAAATCTCATTCTAGATGTAAGCCCTAAGGGCAAGGAAATAACCCTCAGGATATGTGTTCGGTGGCCGTGATACCCTCATCTAGTTTTCATTATGACATTACGGCTCGTTTTATTTGGGATACGTCCTATGTCAAAGCTTTCGGTATATTTTGCTGTATATATACTATTAAGGGCACTTATTTAGATGCTAAGGAAATGGAAAAAAAAGGAGTGAACTTAGTGGAAATTAAAGTCTGGATTTTTTCGGATGTGGTGTAACGGATTATTGTGATAGAACTTATAAACATTAATGACAGATAGTCGATGGGGCCGAAAGGTTCTGAACTGGCGACCACGTACCAGAAGATGCAGCGTTAGAAGGTCTCCCACAAGGTGGATCAATGACTTGCTGAGGGTTGCGAGAATCCGATGGATGCGAGACGCAGATCATTTGTCTGTTCTGACTGATATTAATGAAAGAATGTTGTTTATGATGAAAATAAAAGCCTCCAACAAGCATGATGATCTTCATACTTATTATTATTAAAACTTTTTATTTCTTATTGTTAGATTTTTTAACTCTATTCTTGGCTTTGTATTTTCTTTTGTGGTAAATGTACATAGGACGTTATATACCTATTTGTAATACTCATACCTAATATTTTTTGCTAACTATTAATATTCAGTATAAATTCAAGTTTTACATAATTATGTCTGTATGATCTGTAATTTGACATAGGTTAAATGTTGGGTTTCCGAATTATCAATGTACCCATATAATATATGAAAGAAAATAATTTAATGTTTGAAAACTTCATTATATGAACAGTGTCTTCAGAGTTTTGCCTTCTTAAAATCATTGTAATTTTTCTGTAAGAAAAGGATAGTGCTATTTGTTCTGTATAGTAGACCACTAGAGTTTATTTATTTATTAAAACTCAATGCCCTAGTAAACACTGTACAAAGGTGGACTTAATGAGAGAGAGAGAGAGAGAGAGAGAGAGTAGGGTTCTTCATGACTAATGTAAAAACACGTTTTAGTATAGCGAAGATGGTGGATTGTTTTCATGCTACAATAGGTAAGTGCGCATCAACGGTCACATCACATCCTCGCACACATCCACAATCCTGTCATGGCTAGTCCTCACAGAGTTCTCAGTTGACAGAATGGAACTCATATCTGCCATACGACGTCAGCTACATAATTCACCGTGTATCATTTCATTACTAACATTTAGGTTCAAGAATATCAATACTAACCCTAGTAAAGTTTTTTTGCTAAGCTGATAGAAAACATTCAGCAAAATTTAAAAATAAAAGAATATTTTGATACATAAAAGAACAACCTTACAAAAAATATTAATTAAAGACACAATAAGGAAGGTGTACACTTGACAAATTCTTTCTTCTCTCAACAAGTTCAACAATAATATTTATTAAGCGTTGTTTAAAACAAGATGAATAGCCCCTTGACTTCCTAAAAATTTTTCTCGACAGTTCTTTTTTATTATTTTTGCGTGCGAAAATACTTAATATTAAACGGTGTTTTGGTACTTCTGAAAATAATGGGTTGATAGAAGATAAAAGAGTTTAGGCTGCTGGAATGTTTAAAAGAGTTTACCTTAGTTCCAGAGGCGTAGCGTGGACTAATTAAGGCGTGGGCACAGGCCCATCAGCGAGTCCTTTTTCTTTTATAAATTCGAAAACGATACAGCGACTGCCTCAATTCAGTATTCGACCATATTGACGTTTACCGTCAGGTGAAAGTAGTCAAACGAGATCCTATCAATTATTAACAAAAACTCTCGTCCTTAAAGAGCCCTCGTTTGTGCGAGGCCGTGGACAAGGGCCCACTACGTCCACGCCTAGCTACGCCACCATTTAGCTCTATAAAGAAAAACACAGGTGGGTTTTAGTGAGTAAATGTCTGACACGCCCTCTCACCCCTCACTTATGATGATAATTAGCCCAATCAGGCCTAGTCTTTGCTAGCCTACCTGTTACTCTCTGACGCAAGTCCGCGCTTGCGGTGGCCAGGAATCACCTTGCGACAAGCTACTTCGCACCTCTTTGACCACTCCTCAAACAGGAGTCTTATCGCCACGTTGGCGTGCACAGCAATTGCGTGGGTTAGCACCATGAGATTCCGCTGGATCTCTGTCCACCGTGGCGCGATTTGTTGCAAGTTTCCCCTCGACGGGACTAATGGCTTGTTTTTAGGTAGGAAATCATTCAATGACATCTCTCGCCTCTGAGCGAAGCGAGAAGGCGTGTCAGACCTCTACTGACTAAGGCCCACTCCTAGTTCCTTTGTTGCCTTTCATTCCAGCCCCAGTGGGACTAATAGTTTGACGTGCTTTCTGAAGCTGGGTGGACTCAGATGTAATTGATGGTATTCCATCCATGGATGAACCTCGGCAAGCATTGTTTAAAATTAGATTGACCCACATGGGCTGTTATTACTTCATCCATTTTTTTTTCTTTTTAGTGGGAAATCATCCAATGACTTCTCAGAAGTAGTCGTCATCACAGAGCGGGCTCTAGGACGAGTGTGAGAGCGTGTCAGATTTTAAGTGACTGAAACTCACTCCCTTCTTTACATTGAGTTTTAGGAATTCGGGTTTTCCTTTCAGAAGCGAACCCCAAGCCCAGTAGGCTTCGGCCCTGCTAGCTCCCTACGGTTTTACTGACATTACATACGCTTGAGGAGCGCGTGATTACGTCAGCTATGAGCTCCTGTTTCTGAGTTTAAATACAGGGTTTAATTAAATAAGTTAGAGAAACTTTGCAGACGTTCAGGGTATCGATATTTATGACGATAAACAAATCAAAACTTTTAATTTCATTTACAGAAAAGACTTCAAGGCCTTGTTGGCCTAGGATTGTTGTTTATTTTATCGTTATTTCGGAAAAGTTATCTAGTTTAGATTATTATATGAAAACTTGAGTTGCTGTTCGAAAATTGATAGGTCCTACAAAGTAAAAGGCATGCCTGTTTAGAAATTTAAGTAACATTTACTTTATCACTCTTATTTTATGAATTCTCAAAAGAAAGAAAAATCGGAACCCTTATAGGATCACTATGTTGTCCGTCTGTCTGTCTGTCTCCACGCATTGTATGTCAGAACTAGGTCAGTTCAGACGTACCTACAATAAGATGAAAAAAAAAAGCTTTACTTTCCAGAAAAAGTAAAGCTTTATGAGTAACTATATAAGTAGGTATATAATCTTACTTGCTAAAAAAATATTAATTTACTATTTTAGCTAACTAGTCAAAATAAATAGTGCAAACAATCTTTATTTTAATATAGAAAGGCTTTTATATTTTATTTTAATTAAATATAGTCACGAATGTATTTATTTACTTATTGCAGTCACCGCCACGGTCTGTCACATGTTACGCATCCGGAAAAAGGTCAGCATTTTCCGCCAATCACGTGTCCCGGATACACAAAACATCGGCCAACCCCGTAGTTATAAAAATGTAAAATGCATTTTTATGAGCGAAACACCATCCCTTTGTTTTAAAACGAAACATGAAAATGTCATAAAAAGTAAAAAAAAAAAATAGGAATATTTTAATAACTCATCTATTTGTTTTGTTTATGTATATGAAGCTCAGCTGTGTTCCGAATTTGAAGGTACGTTCTCTAGCTAGGGTATTTGGGTCAAAATTATTTTTATACAAGCTTTTATTCGACTTGTTTTTGTATGTATCGTTTTTGTTTGTTTAGGTTAAATCTTGTAAATGAATTTTGAAATTGTTGGCTCTAATTTGATTGAGTTGAAACTTTACAAACTCGTTCACTTTTTTGACGATGCATAACTAGCTAAATGACGTAATTCGAATAAATTCATAATGCAAGCATAGGTATAAATGAATAGGGCGAGTCATAAGCATCTTTATTATTATTATATTAAGAACACTAACGACTTACGAGTATGACACAAGAGACGTTACATATCAACAGACGTCAGATTTAGGTAATGATATAGTAATTTAGGTCTGTGTACAATTTGATATGAAATATGAATCCAATTATATACAAAATGTAACTTTGATTATACATATTAAAAAATATATATAAAATTATATCAAGCGGATATTATTATTTTTTTTATTATTTTTAATTTATATTTATTATTAATTTATTTAACCGCAATTATAAAAAGAAACAAATAACGGTATAACACTTTCATACACATGGGAAAAAGGGAGCTCATGTACATGTGGAGACAGTTCACTGGAAATATCCCAAGAGCTTAAAAGTAAATACAAGTGTCTTTAAGTATATAATTATAAAATGAGTCATTAAAATCATAACCAAGATACTGAATAGTTTCGAATTCAAAGCCAGACTACTCCACCAAAATATACCGAGCTTCACTAAATCGGTATTCAAGCATAACAGTTACTTAACAATGATTTGAGTGGCGAAACAATGCGCTGTCCTAGACATAAAAGCGAGTCCCGGGGCCCGGACTCCGGGACTCCGGGACTCCGGGACTCCGAGACTCCGAGACTTTCAAATAGTTGCTTTGTACTGCTATCGGTGATTTTAGAGTAAAGCAAGTTTCTAATACTTGCTTGGTCTGATTTATTGAGTGGCTGCCGTTATTTGCTTGTAAGACGGGAATGTTCCGGGAAAGTTTGCTGTGTTAGTATTTTGTTCGTGGGAAGATATTGTAGAGTATTTTGTTACTAAGAACATATTGTCGAATCTTATCAACTAAAACATAGATTCATATTGTAATTACTGTTCACTCCAGTACCCTAAGCCAAGTTGATAAAACCTGCAATCGTTAACGCTAGTAGAAAACATCAAATGTACGGGAATGACGTCATCTTAACGCTCAGTCACGTGGTCACAAAAGAATTGGGGCGTGGTCAACTCGAGGCGTTCGATGCAAGAGAAACTTGGTTAGGCGGGCTGGTTGCCTGGAAGAGATCGCGGAATGCGTTAGTCAACCCTCATAAGTGTGCCCAAGTCATCGACGGCGCGCACTGTTCCCGCGCGCCTCAAGGAGTTGTCAGCAACAGCAGGGGATTAAGCTGGGTCGAAGCCTACTGGGGCCAGGGTTAGCTCCGAAAGGTAGTTCCGCCACGGTACGAAAGGCAACAAAGGAACAGGATTGGATTTTTAATTAATAAAAATCCGACACTATCTCCCGTTCCGCCCAAGAACGGGGGATGTCATTAGATGATTTTCCCACCGTAAAAAAACCCTCTTAAATGTAAATAGATAGTTCGTTTAATTAATCACCGAAAAACTGAAATATATAAATTAACTAAAACAATACAGAATTCATATTGCTTTCTTGACATCTGTTTTAATTTAATTAACAAGAACAGCGGGTTGCGACCGTCTTTTATTGTTTCAATATTAAAAGAAATCTTACTCGACGAGAATATTCAAAGACAAAAGGATATTATTTCAAGCTCGACATTTTATGCATCAATGTGAACACAGAATCTCTTTTATTAAAGGATATTCAACCCACTGCGCATTCAGCCTCAAGGCAATATTAGGCCACTGACTAACTAGTAAAAGGAATAATTCGTTAGTGGTTCAAACCAAAATTATTCTCTTGTGAGGCAACAGTGTTTTACCAAATTTTAGCACAAAATAGATAGGTACAGAAGACAATCTTCATAAAAAGCGCGTTCGAGCAACGCACACATAGACACCGCTGACGCACACGATATCATGGATCATTTCGACTCATCCGCTAGAGACAAGTGTCTGTGAACTTTTTTGTGAAATAATGGAGGAAAACAAAGTTATAACTGTTTGGTGGACGGGTTTTTAAGCCACCTACCAGTTTTAAGACGTAATTAGGTAGGCATTTGCTTGTGCTTTGATAGTTTATTTTTACGTAACGCAGAACAGTTAGGTTAGTAGATAAGTACATGACTTTGTGGCTATGTAATATTTAAATTACAATTAAGTAAGTATATAGCGCCACGCACAAGCGCGCTCGGACAGAACGGCGTCGACCCTAGCGCAAACTTTACTGAGCGTAGGTATGAAAAGTGAAGTACATACATGAGATGGACTTCTGTACCCATCTATTTTGTGGTTTTAGTCTCCTGGGACTAAATGTTTTGCAAAATAATGATAGAATAAAACCGTTCGTAGTTCGAATTGAATTAGTTCTGAAAACAAAATTGTAGTAGTTTCATGAGCTCCGTAAACTAAGTTATTGTAAATGATTTGCAGTTCTGTTTATCTAGTTTATAATTGATGGCAAAGGCATTATTTGAATGGTTGTAATTAAATCTTGCTAACTTCGAATTATTTAGTGAGACGCTTGCGAGAGATAGACCAAAATTAAGTTCGGTGTAATAACGATTTGTAAGGCTTTTATTTCTTTGTCAGTGAAAATTGAATTAATGCTTAGTAATTTAATTTTAAATTAATTAAAAATAGTCAGGTTTATTCATTGAAATGCTATTATGAGTCTAGGCTTCAAACTAAATCAAAAGTTAAACTAATTGGCTCTTGATAATTCCTTCAAATAATAGCAGTAGTACGCTTGCTCGAATTTTAGATTTTTTTATTGATTGTCGTTTTCCACAAGTTTGACGAAACTTCACAACATTGGAGATATTGTACTAATTTTTTTTTTTTGAATATAACCAACATTGAGCTACGTCACTATAGTATGGTATCCAAATTTGAAAGCGTGAGAGAGAGGACATCTTCACACCGCAGTCGCCGCAGCAGGCGTCGATGTTTAGGGTGTCATCGAGAGTCGCCAGGTAATTCCGGGTTACCGTGAGCACGGATGGATGGCAAACTATTAGTAGCTTACCGGCCGATACGTACCAGATCCGAGTTAACGCCGCATTATGTTTTATGCATACCTCGGTATTACGGGCGATGACTGCCAGTGCCAACAACAGGGTCGAAGCCTACTGGGGCAAGAGTTATGCGAAAGAAATCCCCGGGGCCCTGGAGCAATGGCAAAAGAAGGAACAGGAGTGGGTTTTTAATCAGTAAAAGTCTAACACGCCCTCACGTTCCGACCAAGGGCGAGAGATATTATTTAGATGATTTTCCCACCTAAAAAAAATGCCAGTAAAAATCTGCCATGTTATTTGATATTTTCCTACGTGAAAAAGTAACCCTTTTCTGATTTCTATTGCAAAGTGCCTGTTCTACATAAATTATGATTAATAATAAGTAGCTTTCAACTTCAATGACGCCTACCTAATGATAAAGTTAATGCCCACGGATCTCAACCGTTCTAATTGAAGATGGATGCGCTATATAAAACCCTAATACAGTATTAATAAGGCGTTGACCTTTCAAGCTGTTAATTTTAAACCACTCTTGTGGACCGTCATAGAATTTAACATTTAAAAACGTACGTCATTACGGACTGTGACGTGTTTAAAAAAGTTTATTATGTAAATTAATGACGTTGAATGAATTATTATGTGAGTACAAATGTTAAAATACTGTATTTGCATTATTAATAAACAAGTAAATAAAAATATATATATATATATATATTTATTTCGGACTAAAAAATAATGTCCATAGAATTATTAGTTAGAAAGGTCTTAAAATCATCCATTCCATCCATCCATTCTATCCATTTTCTATTTCTTAAGTTTTTTTTTATTTTGTAATACTCGTTGGTGATCCTTAAATAAATAAATAAATAAAATCTATGTTAGTATTGTTAGTAACAATGGTCTTAAAACTATGTTAGTATTACTTTTTTACATTCGTGATTTCAAAAATTCATATTATGCAGTTGGATAAACCTCCCCAGCACTGCAGACTCTGGCCTTTCAGATATCATCTTTAGGATTCCGTAAATATCCGGGCGTCACCATAGGGAGGATTACCCGGAGAACACAATGGAGCACACGTTGGATGAATGCCCCGCTTAGGAGAAGCACCGCCGTGTCCTCGTGGGGGCGATCGGTGGTGGCGATCTCGGACTTGATACAGGCCATGGTCTGGAGCTAGGAGGAATGGCAGGCGGTCGACACCTGCGTAGCAATAATGCTAGAGAAGGAGGTGGCCACACGCGTGAGGGAACAGACATCCGTCGGGACTCCGACCCCGATTTCCAGCTGCCGTAGGTAGGGCTCGTAGTCACTGTCCGGCCATCTGGTAACCGTTCGGACCAAACTCGAGTCGTTGACGACGCGTAGTGATCCACGCTCGTCTTAAAGAGATGTCAGCAAAACCGTAGGAGCCCAGCGGGGCTGAAGCCTGCAGGGCCATGGGTTGACTTCCGAAAGGGAACACAGGGTCCTGAACCGCAAGCCAAAGAAGGAACGTAGGTGTGTTTTTAGTCTGTAAAAGTCTGACAGGAACTCCCGCGTCGTCCTAGAGTAGAAATCATTGTATGAATTCTCACATTAAAAAAGGTAAATATTATTGCAGTACGTAAATAACCTAGATGATTAGATGCTAGGAGTGCTATTTTGTAAAACTCTCTTGAAAACTTCGATGGAGTGCGTTTGAAGTGGGCTGTCAACCCTTGGATCAGCTGTATTGACAGTTCACTTCAAAAACACTCCAACAAGTTTTCACGGCGAGATATTTATCAGCTCATCAGTTTATTCTCTTAAATATATTATAGTAATAATTTGAACAGGTGCAATTTGCGATTTTCTGTCAGTAAAGATTTGACCCGCCCGCGCTCCATCCAAGAGTGGAAGTAATCATTGGATGATTTCTCTCCTTAAAAAAAAGACGGTGAGAAGTTACTTTACGGAGATTTATACAGGATAGAGTTAAAGAATATAGGACCGGCAAGACTATGATATCAATAAAACAGAAGTATACCTAGATTAACTAAAAACTACTTGTTTTGTAGACATGCCCATTTAATTCTGTAAACTATTTCAGGAGAGGACATATTCACGCCATAGCTACCGCCGCCAAACTCCTCCATATCAATGTCGACTGGTAACTTGTCCAAAGACTGGCGGCATTGCCACGCTGTAATGCTTATCCTATGTTTGAGGTAAAAGCCAGCCCTTGGATCACGCGAAATGTCAACTTGACTATTTAATGTTAATTACCGGCAAACCTAACCAATTTCAGCATGGTTCAAATAGTTCAAAACCAAAATAGCAGGTAGTGCTTGAGTTTTCGTTTCATTCCTCAGCAGAATCCTCTTAAAAGAATATAGCGAAAACATCTTTCATGTCAACGAGATTATTTTGACGTGTCTTCATTATACACATGTAGAAAAAAAAAAGCTTCCATTATACGATACACGTTTCTGGTCTCACAGCGTGACGAAGCTTTGTCTTTAATTCTAAGCACAGAGCGTGTTAGAATTCCACGTGATAGTCTCGAGGGCTAGGTGTCACTTGAAGCGTGTTTGTACTGACGGAGACGCTCTGTTTTACTTGAGTTTTGCTGTTTGTTAGTAAAGACGTTCTAGTTTAGGGTATGGTATGTGTAAAGTACTCGTGTTTAGGAACTCGTCACATTCATGTAAGCTAAATCAGCCTTGTAATGTTCTCACTGCTAGAACTCGGGCCTCTTCTCAGAGGAAATGATAAGTATGATGATCCATATCCCACCACGTAGACCCAGTACAAATTGGTTGATATCAGTGTCACATGTCTTAGATCTGGGGCCAGGGTTAGCTCCGAAAGGTTGCGCGGCCCCGGTATGAAAGGCAAGAAGGAACGGGGTAGGTTTTTTAGTCAGTAAGAGTCTGACTCTATCTCCCGCTCCGCTCAAGGGTGGAGGATGTCATTGGGATGATGTTTCCCACAAAAAAAAAATCTTACATGTTTTTTGGTTCTAGAACAAGCCGGTTTTCTCATGATGTTTTCCTTCACTGTTTTAAGAGCAGTGGTGATGAAATAATCCCGGGAGTGTGTTCCCTTTGGTCAATTTACTCTTATCACGCGAGCGAAGCCACTGACAGCAGTTAGTTGATCACAAAATTAATCAAATATTCTAAAGTTAAAGTAAGCTGTAATTGTGTGTGTGCTGTAGCTGTGTGTGTGTGTTGAGTATAAGTCAAGAGTGAATAGATTGCTTCTAGAAAGAAAAGAAAGAAAATACGTTTATTTGGCACACAGGTACACATAATGAGATAACAATTATTATAGTATAGAAACTTAAAGATATCTATGTACATGGTATGTCTCACGGCTGCACCAAATGGGTCCAGTTCAGCATGATGCCAGGCCACTACGTTCTCCCGGAGGACACGGTGGAGCACACAATCGCGGTGTGCCCTGCTTGGGTGGAGTATCGCCGTGCCCTCGTGGGGGTGATCGGCGGCGGAGTCCTCTCGCGCCGGGCCTTGGTCGAGGCCATGGTCCGGAGCGAGGAGGAGTGGCAGGCGGTCGCCGACTTCTGCGAAGCAGTAATGCTCGCTAAGGAGGAGGCCGACCGCATCAGGCAACGGCGCTCTCGCCGCCGCCGGGATTCCGATCCCGATTTCCAGCCACCGTAGGCGCGGGCTTGCGGACAGTGTGCAATGGGTAGCTCGCTGTCCGGCCGTCCGGTAACCGTCCGGACCAAGCCCAAGTCGTCGACGGCGCGCGCTGTTCCCGCGCGCCTCAAGGAGTTGTCAGCAACATCAGGGACCCAGCCGGGTCGAAGCCTACTGGGGCCAGGGTTATCCGAAAGGGCGCTCGAGTCCCGGTATGAAGGCTTGAAGGAACCAGATGGGTTTTTTAGTCAGTAAGAGTCTGACACTATCTCCCGCTCCGCCCAAGAGCGGGGGTTGTCATAAGATGATTTGGCCACTACGTTCTAGGCAAGCGTGTTACATCGTCGGCCACATCATCGCTTACCATCAGTGGTCAAAAGCAAGCCTGAACATTTTGAAAAAAAAGTTTTCATAAAATTAACAAAATAAATAAACATGTCAAAGATTTACGAATAAAATTAAATTTTAAAGCTGCTGTAACTAATATTTAAAATATTAGTTGGGATGCAAAGTAACAAAAAACCTATTAGATTAACACTGTGCTTGCATTGCTATCGGTACCGGTAGTGTTAGAGATAAACTAAACCAAATTTCTGCTATCTCAAGATTCTACATCACTTCGACAGCTTTAGAGGGAAACTAGTCCAAATTCTGTGCCACTGTTTGACAAATCCTTGGACCAGATTTGCCAACCCTATTTGCAGTGGTAGCGGCGTACATCTATGTTCTTCATGTTCTTCAAACATTTGTCTCTATATGTGCCAATGTCCTTCAGCTTGGACAGTGAATTCTTGGCGGTACCGTGGAATGAAACCAATACTTAACAAGTATTTGTTACTAGAAACAGTACGTTACTTATCTAGCTAGAGTAATAAATATCAACTAAAGTTTTATTGAAAGTTCTATTTTTGTAAATAACATGAATTCTGAAAGGTAAACGTAATATAAAGACAACAGAAAAAAACCTATTAATATGTATATAAACTATTTTTTTTAAACATTTGCTTGAATGTTTTACAGAAAACTGTTTCACCCTAAAATGTAGCGTTAAAAAGACTTGAATAAATTCTTTCTGATAAAATTCAAGCGAGGAAGTCAGTCACGGGTTTAGTAAACCTTGTAGTAATAGTATTTTATGAAATAATGTTTAAATTACTGAGAATACGAGCGAAGTACTTGATATAGTTTTCTTTTGTGTTTTCTCTTGTAATATGGGGGCGGAAAAATGTGAAGTAAACGTCATAATATATCCTTACTTATTGACATTATTATTTGAAATAAATAAATAATAAACCCTTTATTTCTCACTAATAACAATTATAATGCATACGTACATAAAAAGTACAATAAATAAACAAAATTAGTAAATTAACAGACATTATCGATTTTCAAAATTTCTTAAATTAAATTGTATCAGAAATCATATTTGAATTCATTAGATGAACGATTTAATTAATAAAATTACTTATTTTATTATATAATTATTATTATTTAAATGTTTACTTTAAATAGAAAGTGTCTGTAAATAAATAAATTATATATTTACGAAATGCGTGGTATTAAATAAACTTTAAAATTATAAAAGGAGCTTTTTTAAGACACCGAAATAAAGCTTAAAAAAATCTATTGGAATCGAAACAGAAATCTTCCAAATCTATACACAATTACGTCTATTTACATAAATATTCATGGAAAAATATTATCTTGTATTCACAAAGCCATCAATTTCAATGCGCTTTAAAGATATTTGAGAGACGGGTTCGTCTCGAGGGTGTTGTTCTAAAAGCTGAAGAGCATCCAAAGTGAAAACTAAAATCGATTTGAAATGTTATATTCTGAGTGAGGCAGATAAAACAAACCCCTGCTGACATAACACTGAGACGGGCGATACGAAATGAAGCTGTTTCATTTCATTGCTCTGAAGCACCAAAGTAAGTTTAGACAAAAGGAGTGTCGCGTAAAGTCTAATACGTCTTTCAGTCTTATAAGTATTACGCGGTTGGTGGAATTGACCCCCAGATGCCTTAACTTCAACACTATCGTGAGCAAGAGCTGTAACAAACGTTGATAATGTTGTCCGCGCTCGCTCAAGGGAATGCACGAAATAGGCCATTTGCCAGTACGGCGTCGACAACGTGACAATATTCCCAAGAATGTGCCCAATAATGGAAAATCACGCGGAGCCTCGACGACGCGTATTGATTCCAGAATACGTGCCCAGCTTTATGTGAATGACCGTCGAGTTAATTTCTATTTTCAACGTCGAAATGCTTTTTGAACGTGACAGTTGTGGTTACTGTGAGTTTACGATCCCGGCAAAGCTGACGCCATTCAAGGTTGACCGTTTTAATAAATTATTATTTTATGACGCAGTTCTTGTTAAATGAAATGTTATTTTATTTTATAGAGGTTCAGCTGTTGGACACAAAATTCGCGTCGAGGAGAGCGCTTTTCAAATTTCTTTACTATATTTTGGCCATCTTTGTTTGTTTCGGGAAATGCATATTCTATATTCATGCCTCGACGTGTGCTCTTTATAAAATTGAGAATTGAATTTCGTGTTACAACGTGCCTCTTGAATTTTTCAGAGTTTTCATGAAAGGGGAGAAAAACAGGATCGTTTAACTTACGAGGTATAAAAATGCCTATCTATTTTAGTGCCATTGCCAGAATGAAATTTTCAGACGTCTTAAAGTGGTCGTAAGATTAGGTGAGACCACGATTTGTTTGATGTCACGTCATTATAGATTTTATTACGGAGATTTCGCGACTTTAAGACCTGAACAGACGAGCTAGAATTATGCGAGGCTTATAAAACCGCCTGTCATTAAATGGCGGCGGTAGAGGTAGGGCTGCCGGATGGAGCTGATTCAGATATTCAATGGACCTTTTCAACTCAATATTGATGTTGAGGCGGATTCTTGATTGCAATATCTTTTGAAGCAGCCTTTTTTACTTAAGTTCCTTTTTCACTTTAAGTTTTAGAAGTTGGTTGCCTTCATTCAAAATTATGATGAGGTCGCATCAGGCTTTATTGAAGTGCCATTGCACATTTGGGACAGCTGGTATTTTCTTTTGTTTGGAACCTCATTTTTCCGACCGTTTTTCTGTTTTGTTAACCCTGGCTGTAGATGTTGTGTATGTGTGCGTAATGCGGGCGTATTTTAATTGAGGCGCAATTATGTTTGGCGCTCTTTTGTAAGTTGAAGCGGGAGCCGTGAAGTCGCGGCGACAGGACAATGGGGAGCAATGGCCCGCTTATCATTCCTCTGGCGGGTGTGGAGCCAGATTTTAAAAGTAATTACGAGGTCTGAAGACTTTATGAATTTTCATCTTGTGAAGTTGCTTTGTTAATTAAAGTTGTATGTCTTAACAATATGAGCTGTTCATACTTATATATAAATTGGATTCTTTCATGTGGTTAATTATATTAAAAAAAATAGTTTTAAAATATTGACCTACTTTAAAGACAAGAATGAGATATTATGCTGACAATTTAATCTATGAAGATTTCTCTTTAATAAAGAAATACAAAATGGTTTCTGTTAAATAACGATAAGTTGAAAACTTTTTATATAGAACAGTGAGATATTAAAATCACGCATTATGACTTATCAGAAACGTCACAATAGGGCAGCTTCCAGGGTGAAAATAATTTCATTTTATTTAGTCCGTATTTTAGACTATAAAAAAAATTTTGGACACGTATTTTCTCTTTTTTCGATTAAACAAAAAATAACAAAGATATAGCCCATTAAAGTTACGTGTGACGTCACCGCGTGCGAAAAAATGCAGCACGGCGGCGGCGTGACGTCACACGTGTGTTGCTTGAAGATTAAATAAATAATTAACTGTCGGTTAAAGAACAAGAAAATCGTCCCTCAAACTATAGTTCCAGAGAACTGTCGACAAAAATTAATAACGTTTCCATTTTCAGTGCTAAAAGGGGTTAGGTAAGTAGGTCAAATTTCAATAACATGAGTGTAGCTCTGAACTTAAGGATCCACGGCAACTACCTTGACTGAATAATATATTGCCCTGGAGAGTACAAAGGCAGGTGGCTTGATTGACCGGCCAGAGTTGAATTGTATGGCGAGAGAAAGGTACTCTGCTTTATGAAGATTGTCCTTTCAAAGTAGTGTTAAGTTCTAGGTCAAAATTCCGATTGTTAGGAATTACCTCTGGCATATTATTAATTTTATGTTTCAGTCCCAAAGGATGATGAGTTAATTCTTGATGTCAAGTCTTAGGCTGCTTTTCCATCAGAGACTCACTATGCAGCTATGCTGTGAGGATGTAATAGCCAAGCTGTGTAACTATGTGACCGATACTGAGCTATGTAGCGTACCTCTCGCGCCGGGCCTTGGTCAAGGCCATGGTCCGGAGCGAGGAGGAGTGGCAGGCGCTCGCCGACTTCTGCGAAGCAGTAATGCTCGCTAAGGAGGAGGCCGACCGCATCAGACAACGGCGCTCTCGCCGCCGCCGCCGGGATTCCGATCCCGATTTCCAGCCACCGTAGGCGCGGGCTTGCGGACAGTGAGCAATGGGTAGCTCGCTGTCCGGCCGTCCGGTAACCGTCCGGACCAAGCCCAAGTCGTCGATGGCGCGCGCTGTTCCCGCGCGCCTCGGAGTTGTCAGCAACAGCAGGGGCCCAGCCGGGTCGAAGCCTACTGGGGCCAGGGTTATCCGAAAGGGCGCTTGAGCCCCGGTATGAAGGCTTGAAGGAACGGGATGGGTTTTTTAGTCAGTAAGAGTCTGACACTATCTCCCGCTCTGCCCAAGAGCGGGAGTTGTCATAAGACGATTTTTCCCATAGAAAAAAAAAGCAATGCAGCGTTGTGCTATGAAGATGCGGCACAAAGTAGCTGCACAATTCGAGCTATGTGCTGTATCAATAGTCTACTTTTACTAGTTTACATTTAGCTACAAACGCGGGCATACTGTAGGTACTCAGCTCTGCACATAGCTACACCACTCGCAACCATCTAGAGCACGTATCTTATATAAACGTAGTCTATATAAAAACGTATCTTAGTTCAATCCGTTTCCACCGGTGTTAAACTATGTGCACCAATGAAAATGACTGAAGGATACCAAACGCATCCATAGTCATTAGTCATTTATTCATGAACAAATAATTTGTATCTGAATTACACACAAGCAATAAATCAAACATGGACAAAATTAAAAATTTAAAATAAATTACAATAAAACATTATTTACAAATAAAATAGCAAAGAATGTCAGAATGAATTTAAAAAAATACAGTTTTAAAAAACAGTAAAAGTAAAAAAATAATAAATAATAAATTAAAATTTCATTAATAAATTAATAAATCAAACGTGTTCAAAATTAAAAATTAAAAATAAATTACAATAAAACATAGTAACGTAACATAGCACATTTCTGGTGGAAAAGCACCCTTAAGCTCTAGTTTCTGAACTAAAATTATTCGTTCCTCATATTTTAGTTCTAAACTGTAATAGCTTTTATCACTGCTTTGCAATAATTCCAGATTTATTTTTGTAACTGATGAAGTCTTATCGAAGACACTTGGTTTTGTAGGAAATTTTCAAATGAGTCTTCAATACTCAATACTTTATTGCATTCCATATGTACATAATATAAATGGTATTAAAATATAGATAAGACCAATATGGACCCTGTCGGGCACAGCAAAGCTAGGAGAGAGGACGAAGGCTTATAAAATAAAGATATTTCACTTATTATTGTCATCATTATTAATAAAATATGTGCCTCTCTATTTAAATTAAATTGTGTATGCATGTTATTATATAATTATGTCTAAGTATTGGTATATTTTATTTATTTATTGTCGTTATTATTATTAAATTTTGTTATTGTTAAAATTAATGTATGTATGTATATTATTATAATGTCAATTTATGTCAGGTATTTTTATTTATTTTTTTCGTCATTATTAATTAAATTATGTATTAATTTAAAAATAATCATGTATAATATATGGTATTACTATGTTTGTGTATCAGGTTGGTTTTGTCATATATTTTATTTATATTTTGTCATAATTATTATTAAATTGTCATTATTCAAATTAATTTATTTATGTGTATTATTGTTACGTCTTCCCGCTCTGGGTGGAGTGAGAGGGAATGTTAGATTTTTACTGAATATTTTTTTGCCTGTATTTTTTCAGTTGCTCATTCAATTTTATTCTAGAGCCACGATAACACTCACAATAATCAACAATCGCGGATAGTTAAAATTTTCTTTTACTTATTTTCTCTCTTCCGGATTAACATCATTTTGGAACTGTCTTAGAAAGATAAATTAAAATACCTTTCGTTGGCATGCATAAGGCGTTCTCTACAAGAAATAGCATCATTATCTTTCTTTACTAAACAATACCTAAGACTCAGACTAAGTCAAGTAAATAAAACCAACAACAGCATCTCTGTAAAACTTCAAAAGGAGTACACGCAGTAAAAGTATCATTACGTTACACGCTACACACTGAGCCGAGGAAGTGTTGGATTAAAAATCCAAGAACTGATATCAAAAATATTGTCAAGTCAAGCCCTTCATAGTTTTTAGGAGGGTTTTTTTATTATGACAGAAAATCATAAAATAATTTATCTGTGAGTCAGACTTTCACTGACTAAAAGCTAGCTGTCACCCTTGCATTCCACAGCCAAATTGATTCTTCCAAGCATTCTCACAGCACGGGACGAGTAACTAAGGCCTACAATGTCCAAGAACGCCTAGCTTCACAGACGCGTATTCATCATTATACGCTTCGTGTAAACCTGCGTGAAGCTTACATATAAAACTATGAAATTCTGTCAACAAAGCGGCAACGTCGTGTCGTTGCCACTTCGCTGACAGAGTAGGCCTGAGTAGGCCAGAGTAGGCTGGTTAGGCCTACTGTTCAAGGACGCCTAGCTTACAGACGCGTATTCATCATTATACACTTCGTGTAAACCTGCGTGAAGCTTACAAATAAAACTATGAAACTCTGTCTACAAAGCGGCAACGTCGTGCCATCGTGTCGTCGTGTCGTTGCCGCTTTGCTGACAGAATTATGGTTAGGCCTACCTACTGTTCAAGGACGCCTAGCTTCACAGACGCGTATTCATCATTATACGCTTGGTGTACGCTTGGTGTAGGCTACATTTTGTTTGAAATAAAATTCAAACAAAATGTAGCCTATGTTACTCAGGAATAAAGCAGCTTTCTATTGGTAAATAGATTTTAGTACTACCTCCTACATACAAAAAAAATCAAACTTTAACCTTTTTATAATATTAGTGTAAATAAATACTTTACAGAGAATTTTAAAATGTCAAGATGTCAGTCAGTCAGATAATGATGCTAATTTTATTGCACATTCTAAACCGTAGATCTTTATGGGATCTTGTCCATGTGCAAGAAACTTCATGGACACTTTTTTCAATCATGTTATGTATTACAAATATCTCGATCACATATTTGACGCAAGTGAATGAACATACAACAGCATCCTTGCAAAGAACTTCAAAGGAGATGAACAGGTAATAACGGCATCACCACATTTCCGCCAGCACACATGTTAAGAAATGAAGTACTCCATACACGGTCGGAAATTTGAAAGAGCATGAGGGGGCTAAGTAGTTTCATTCCATTATCTCACGGCTGCAGTCTGGTAATGACATCTGTGCAGTCGCCATGTTTCGCTGTGAAACTGGGATAGTTGTATACAACGTATTGTTTCATGTTTCAGAACAACGTAGATATTTTGTAAATACGGTGTAATTGGGACGAGTTAGAATATGTTTATGTTCATGCCTAGAGACAACAGTCTGTAAGTTTTTTTTTTTAATAATTTTGTGATTTGAAATCAGTCGGGTAGACATTTAATTTTTTACAGACGGCGAGCTGTGGGTAGCTCGCTTTCTGGTCGTCCCGTAAGCATGATGCCAGGGTCAACGGCAAATTGTGTTCGGCGCCTCAAAGAGATGATAAGGCTATGTTAGGGCCGATGCTTGCCAGGGCTGCGGGTTTTTTAAAGGATATACCGCAGCTATCGCAATAAAAAGCAACTAAAGGAATACTGTGAGTTTTAGTCAGTAAAAGTCCCTCAACACCCAGAGCGGGGGAAGTTATTTGGTAATTTCCCGCATAGAAAAGGCATACATTAAATTGGGCTGCGGGATTGTCCAAAAGAGTTAGGAAATTAGGAAATTCAATGGGCAAATAAAGAGACACAAGTGAGTTTTATTCAGTAAAACTCCTTCTCACTCCATCTAGACAACGGTAGTTCGATAACTTCCCATTTCAAAAAAAATATCTTCATTATAAATTCAGTATTAAATGTGTGTTAAAAAATATTGGTATAAATTTCAACAGAGATTTTCTCCTAAAGCTTTGATTATATCTTTATTCATGACAAAGCTTATGTTTGTAGATACCAAACAATATACGAGACAATTGGTTTTTAATGTTAGGCAGCGACAGAACCTACTATATCAAAGTAAACGTATAGGTAGTTTCCATTTCTGAAATATTTTACTTACAATTTTGCTTTCGGTATTTTTTACGCATCATTTGACTGCGGGCTCGCAAAGGAAGTACATTAGGCATCGTTTCAGTTGCCGAGAGCCTACTTTGTCAAATTGCCAGACGAGAAAATGTTTTTACGTCATATTAATGGTGCCTATCAGTCTTGGTTATATCTAGTAACTCTGGAGAGTACTTTATCTATCACTATCGTTCGCTCGCGTATTATATTTTTTTTAAGTCTTTTAAATATCTCATTGAAACTTGACTGATAAATGATATTTATTTTGCTAATAGATCCGATGTTTTTTAGCTGATTACCCTGACAAGAAACGCCGAAATTAACGCCCCCTGCGTTTGTTTCGGCGTTTCTTGTTTAAACTCTGTTTTAAAATTCCATACAACAAACATGTAATGGTAAAAATAAACTGTAAAATGTCAGTAAGTAAATTTTTATTTCCATAAATTATAATTACATAAAATAAGGTGTAACTATAATGGGGTATGCCTTGTTCATGTTCAATATTTCTCATATTAGGCATTCAAATATTAGTGATTTTTTTAACAAAATTTAGTGTATCATAAAATAATGGTTTATAGTTAAAAATAATAATTCTAGTTACGACTACAACTATTGTTTACTACGTACTACTTAATGTATTGATTTAGTTTTCAATTATAGCATTAAGTGCCCACCATGAAACTAATAATTTGAACAGCAAGTGTCTGCTTTAAAGTTAAAAAAATAAATAATATGAAAGATGTTCAGGGTTCTGTATTATGTATCAGTGTGCTGTTTTTTACGAATTGTTTTATATAATCAGTTGAAATTTTCACAAAAATAAAATTAAAATTTACCAAACAAAAATATTATGTGTTTTCAGTTACTATTATGAAAACTTGCACGTTCTAACCCGACTTGCACTTAGCTGGTTTTTTCAGGACCTAATGCTAATTAACTTATAATCAGGATAAGTCTTCTCTCACCCACAAAGATGGCCACCATACACTTCCCGCTGAACTTCCACACTCACATTGTCTAAGATTCCAGATAAAAGACGTTATTTTGTTTTATTTAGCTGCCATCACGGACTCGATAAGGATTTACTGCAGTATTAAATTGTTCCATTTTAAACCTCTTAACGGTATGCTTGCTTCTAATTCTTTTCAATAAACTTACTTAACAACTGGCTCCCTCGTTATCCCTAACGCAATTCACTGTTTCGCAAGAGTGCGGAAAAATAGACGAGCTGAAACATTTAAATTTGTTTGGGTGGTGACACATTGTGCGGATCACCCGGACGACACGGTGGAGCATACGGTGGAGATCGCCATGTCCTCGCGGCGGTGGCTACCTTTCGCACTGCGTCTGGTGCAGGCCATGACATGATGTAAGGGGGGAATGGAGCGCGGGTGGTCACCCCCTGCAAAGCCCAGCAGGGCCGAAGCCTACTGGTGCCATGACTGACATTGACTTCTGAAAGGGAAACCTGTGGTCCTGAAACGCAAATGCGACGAAGAAACATAGGTGTGGTTTTAGTCAGTAAAAGTATGTCATGCACTCCCCGCTCCGCCCTAGAGCCGTCAACAAAAACGTACGTTATCATCAGCCGATCAAAATGAGTAAGGGAAGTCCAATTTTAGTTATATTAAAAAATTTATAAAATAATTCGAAGTTCGTGAGATAATTTAATGTGTACAGAGCAACTGAGTGCTTTAAAATTAAATCTCATTTGGATGCGGGTTTGCGTTTTCATAATTTCAGCTTTCATTGCGCGACTGGTCAAAACTTTACAGAATTTTGTTTTTAATAAACATGCTGCGGAAAAGTTAAATGCTTATTTGTAAAAACATGATATTTTTTTGTATACATACATTTGTGAGTGTGTGATTTATGCAATAAAGCTGCCCATTTTATGTGTAGACATAAGATTTTCTATGTTTCTGTAATAAATAAATTGTGTGTAACTTAATAGTGGTTGGTGGCATACGACCAAGAGGCCGGAGCCTAAAAAGATGGGCAGATCAGGTCCACTCCACACTGGACACGCAATTACACGTCGCAATTACAGATGGCGAGACACCATCAATCTAATCCAGCGGGAACTTCACGACCCTCAGTAGTGAGGAATACGGCTCGAGGAGATGGAGGAGGAGGAACTTAGAATAGAATAGAATAAAATAAATTTTATTACTTCTTTTTTCTTTACTTTATTCTTTTTTTTGAACTTTTTTTCTCTTAATTCTTTTTTACTTTTTTTTAAAATTTAACTTAATATAACTGAAGCTTTCTTTTTCAGGTTACTTTTTAATCCATAAAAAGTACAAATTCTGCAGGACAGGGCCAAGCAAAGCCTTGAAGGATAACTGTCTCCCATGCATGTAAAATCTACATTGATTTCTCTATACCATTCACAACATTATTATGTTTGCACTTTACTCTAAGCATCAAAACATTATCATCACTGCAGCACTACTGTACATCAGGTCTAAACTAGACTTAGGCTGGGAATAAACTATCCCCAGAGCCTTCTTCATTAGTAGCTCTTGTTCTCATCGTTAGCTGCTTGTACACCAGTTACTACATAGCCGTGCTTACTGCCACCGTCTTTTGTTAATACCTGGTTTACAGGATTCCTTTTCTACACGTTTGTATATATCTACTAACTTTTTAAATTTATTTTTTATTTGTTGATAGTTTGGCGCTTGCCTACTATATCATCTGATGGAAAGCGACTGTGTGGTGACTACACTATTGTTTTTATTTTTATTCATCGACCACGTCATCGGTTTCCTTCAGTTTTTTTTTGGTGGGTAATCATCTAATGACATCTCCGGGAGGGTATGTTAGACTTTTACTGATTAAAACCCACTCGTTTGTTCCTTCTGTGCCTTACGTTCCTGGACCCCGGGGATTGATTTACACTTAACCCATGGTCCCAGTAGTTTTCGACCCTGCCCGATTTCCTGACAACACCTTGAGGTGCACGTGGAACATTACGCGCCTTCATCGACTTGGGTTCGGTCCGGACGGTCTGCTATCCATTGCTCGCCGTCTGCAAGCCTGCGCCTACGGTGGCTAGAAATCGGGGTCAGGAACCCGGCAGCTGGAACACGAGGGCCGTTCCCTCGTGCGTGCAGTCGCCTCCTTTGCAAGCATTACTGCTTTGCAGAAGGCGACTTTGCGACCCGCAGCCATTCCTCCTCGTTCCAAAAACCGCATCACCTCTATTTTTCAGTCTACTCAAAGCATCAACACTTGGCTAGGTTCATTAGCGGTACTTCTCCTCGTTAGCTACTTGCGTCAGCTATAGCAAAGCCGTGCCTACTCGTCACTGACTTTTGTTATTATTTCGTTTGCAAATTAGCGAGAACAAGGCCGTAGAGAATTAAAATTGAACCTGTTTATTGTTTTGCAGTTTTCTGTTGAAGAGTCTTTGTTTAGTTGTTATTGTACTATTTGTGTACTGATACAGGGGTAAAGTTATTTAATTTTAGATAGTACTATTTATTTGAAATTATACTGTCATAGAAAGGAAGAATAAGGATGACTGAACAACAAATCAAACCTGTCATCATTCCACCTACAAGACTAAGGTCTTTTTCTACAACCGATCCTGAGCGTCTCGCATCCTTAAAATTTCCGTAATCCTCATTGGGTCATCGGTTCACCTTACCTTTTAACGTTGCGTCCAGTACGCGGTCGCCATTCCAGAAACTTTCAGCCCCATCGACCGTCTATTCTGCGAGCAATATTTATTTATTTATTTATTTATTTTTATAAGCACATACAATTGTTTTAACAGGTATACCTACCCAAGGTAAGAAAAGTAGTCGCAAAATAGCCTAGCACTCAGAGATACCACCCACAAACTGTTCAAATATCCATTAGTGCATGCAACATACAACATAATGAACAGTCGATGTTCAGTCTCAAGTAGCACCCTGGAGAATCGGCACAAGTTACATAGAGGACAACACACTTAGTGTCACCCTCTGGAATTCCGCCAATGTGCAAGAAAAAATGTCTACCCGTAATGAGACACTATTGAGTGTTTCTATCGCCCGAGTCACGGGTGCGAACTTGAACAAATTTGTGCGGGCTAGCGGGACTTTAAACATCCTTTCCCTCGGTCCTGAGCGTAGCCTACTGTTTGGAACGAGCAATCTCAACGATTCTAATATTTGAGGATTATTTAGAATACCCCGTAACACCAAAAAAAAATATTTGTCTACCAAAAAAAATATATTCTGTCTACCGTCACTTCATCAACATCATCATCATCATCATCAGCCATTATGATGTAAACTTTATGATGTCCCACTGCTGGGACTCAAGCCTTCTCTCTAGGAGAGGGAATCGACCGTAATCCACTACGCGGGCCCAGTACGGGTTGGTGAATGTCACATGTCTTCGAATTTTTGGTTCTTGGACATGTCTCTCGACCATCACTTAAGTTTGGTGATTCTTTGGCTCATGTCGGTGAAATTGGTTCTTCTGCGAATATCATTATTTCTCATTAGGTCAGGCACGGAACCTTCGAGCCTTGAGGGCTATCTCTCCATTGTTCTTTAGGTGATTAAGCTTTTTGATGATTCCACAGGTAAGTTATTAAGAAAACGTGTTGTTTCATTGTTATCGTGTCGCTCATTTCTGGGTGGTCCTTTACACAAATTTAGAAAGAAAAAAGAAGAATCTCAATTAAAAACTTAATTTGAGAAGAAATATTATAAACTAAAACCTGCAATTATTTCTTATACAAAGAATTCATTCAATTTATTTAAATCCAGCTAACAATAGTCTCAATTACCCACTCCTACGTGTACCGTCACTATTATTGCCTCCTGTCTCCGGCAGCTGTCTCGTGTGACCGCTAATTTGCCCACTGAGCATCTAATGTTCCTAATGCGACACATTTGGCGCACATCAAGTCGTTCACTCGAACGCCCGGCACAACGAAACACGGGTGCTTATCCACTAGAGATGTGCGAGGTAGCTAAGCGGTGCTAAGATGTGTAACGGGGCTGTGTTATTGAGTGACTGTTTTCACATCTATGCGAAGAGTTTGCGCAGTGTGAAAATGCGTAGCGAAGCTGTTAAATTACGTGCGTGTGAACTGAGGAATCACATTGGTTTTTACCACAAAAAAAAAAACAGGATTTACTCTTAAAACAAATCTAGGAATTTGTAAACCAACATACTAAAATCTACAGCCCTTAAAGTCCTGACAGACCTGTTCTTTTTTTATTATTTCTTCACAAAGTTGACTTAAAGTTAATTTTGACACGACAAAGTCAGCTGTATTTCATCTTTGTGACAGACCGGTGCCTAATATAGATTTTTGGAAAAACCTGTATTACAGGTCACCAGGCCCTTTCCACAGCTAGAATTAACTATTACAGAGTTACCGTGCAAACGCCTTTCGGGCATACATACTTTGCTTACTTTCCTTACATAATACCTAGTATAATCTCTCGCTTTTTTTAAGCACTAATTTCACCACTAACCCTTTTCTGCCTTAGCTTGATTTTTTGACTATTATAGCCTTTTTCCTCGTTCACCACTAGCTATGTACCTCGTACATCTCTTGTGAAAAACAACCCTAAGGTGTTCGCACGGATTGCGACGGAATTGCATACTTACTATTTATTGTTCTTTCCTGACCCTAAAGTGTTGAAGTTGTAGTTTTAGCGGCGTCTTGTTATTAGTTTTTGTTGAATGGCTGCTGTTGAGAATATTCTGTATACAGGCTCTTAGTTTTAAGGTTTATTTTTCGTAGTAAGCCAAAAAGTCTATTTTCTTTTTAAGTAGCATGATCAAAAAAAAAAGAACTTACATACTGTTAACATGCTTAAAACAAAGCATAGCATAGCAAAATCAGCCTTTTAATGTTCCCGCTGTTGGGACTTAGGCCTCTTCTCTAGGAGAGGGAATGGGCCGTAATCCACCACGCAGGCCCAGTGCGGGTTGGTGAATATAACATGTTTTCGAATTTTTGCTTCTAGAACATGCCGGTTTCCCCCCTTCACCGTTTTGAGAGCGACTTTTAAAACAAAGGCTTTTAATTAAATATAATACTATAATATAATACTGACGATACTACCACGTCGTATATAGCATCTGGCTAAGTGAAATAGTGAGTGCGGTTCTAGAACGCAAAAGTCAACTGAAGAGACACAGGTGAGTTTTTGTTAGTAAACTCAGACACTCCATGTCGCATCTCCCAGAGCGAAAGGAGTGATTTGATGACCACAAAAATTGGTCTCCTGAGCTATAGTCATATTACACACATAATTGCTAGATTGTGGATATGGTTTGTAAAAACGCGTCAGGGAATAAATAATATCTTATGAAATTCACGTTTAATAAACATCGTTTTATGAATAACTTTTTAGACACATTAGTCAAAGCTCAGTCAGAACCCATGAGAGATTAATCTTCGAACTAACTCCCAGCATTGGTAGGAAGTACACAGTTAAGCTGACAAACAATGCTTTTTATTTTATTTATATAAACTAGTGCTTGACTACGATCCCACCTGATAGTAAGCAATGATGCAATCTCTGATGGTGAGGCGCACTAGTTGTAAGGCAAGAGCCTATTCAGCCTTGAAGACACCTAAATTATAATCGGACAGGAAAACCGCAGCAGGCAAATTGTTCCATTCCCTCGATGTACGTGGTATAAACGATGAGGCTAAACGCTTGGTCCGGACCGTAGCAGTTTCAACAACGTAAGGATGGATACTCACCGTTCATCAGCTTGCCCGATGGTAGAAATGAGATGGTGAAATCAAGTCATGTAATTCCTGCGCACACTCTTCAAAATGCATCCTGTAAAACACTGAAAGGATGGATACCCTTCGCCTGTGCTCTCGACAAATAAATAATAATATTACCAGACTGAGAGAAATAAATGATAATAATTATTTATATTTGCGGTCTTAACCACTCCTAGTAAGTCTTGGTGGGGGTTTAATGTCCCTACATTAATTTAAAGCCTCTTGAATGATGTAGTCTAAAATAAACTGCTTCACAATTTTAGTAAGAGCCAGAGTTATTGTTATAACATGTTATAATTTCAAAGAGAATATATTTTAGTTGTGCTTAAATGGTAGGCTTTATTCTGATTGCATTTGTGTATCTAATATGGACTGGGTAATTAATTTGAATAAACAGATTTTAAGTTAACATTTACTTAGTATTTTTTTTTAAACTCTTGTTCTAGAGGGAGGCCAAAGAAAAGATGGATGGATTGTGTGACAAGCGATATGAAAGAAACGGGAGTTAGTGATAGCGTGACGAGTGACAGGACAGAATGGAAGAAAAAAACGTGTTGCGCCGACACTAAATAAAACGGGACTAGGGTAGGAAGATGATGATGATGATGATTGTAATTTGTTTTAATGTAAAGTAAAGAGTATATCTACATGTATACTTTAGTTTTTTTTTTACTTTGTTTACATTGCTCTCACATAATAGTAGCGACAAGAAAAATGTAACCGATATATTTGTAATACATAACATGACTGAAAAGAGAGTGTCCATGGAGTTTCTTGGACATGCATTGTTCTCCATAGAGATCTACGCTTTGGGATGTGCAATGAGCATCAATTTTCTCACCGATTGACTTCTTGATATTTCAAGTGCCTTTAAAAAGTTGATTGAAAAGAAAAACTTTGAATCTTTGTTAGATTATTCTTTTTTGTTCTATGGGAAGCTGTAACTTAGCATTGCCCTAGTGAGGAACGCGCGTCTCAAGGAGTTGTCAGCAACAGGGGTCCAGCCGGGTCAAAGCCTATCGGGGCCAGGGTTATCCGAAAGGGCGCTCAAGCCCCGGTATGAAAGCTTCAAAGAACGGGATGGGTTTTTTAGTCAGTAAGAGTCTTATAGTATCTCCCGCTCCGGCCAAGAGCGCGGGTTGTCATAGGATGACTTTTCCAATCGAAAAAAAAAAGGGTCGCGGTAAACCCATGGATGTTTAAGGGAGCCGTATGTCCAGCAAGTGACTTCTTTCGGCTGGAATGATGGTGATGATGGTTTACCATGGAATGTAATAAACTGAAAATGTAACAAACTAGCTTTTGCCCGCGGGTTCACTCGCGTTTATAAAATATAGCCTATGCCACTCAAGAATAAATCAGCTTCCTATTGGTGTAATTTTTTGGAATCGGACCAGTACTTTCAGAGATTATATCCCACAAACAAAAAAAAACAAACAACTCTTTATAAAGTGTAGTTAATAGACATAAATCAAGTCAAAGTCTACGCTTCCATTTGCTAATATTTGAGTATTATTAGCTCCAAGTAGCGTATCGTATTCGTATGCATAAAAAAAACGTATAAGCACCCGTCAATATTTACACTCCGTGCCAATAAACATTGTGAATCTCAACTTGTTAAAAGCAATTTAAAATTTGTTGGTACAGCCTTTACCTACTCATAAGCTCAAATAGCTATTGACAAAAAAAACTTGCCAAAGCAAGTTGGACTCACGCATCAAGGGTTCTGTACCATCCGTAGCTAAATACGACAAAGCAATCTCGTTTCTTGTATAGCTTTTGCGCGTTTTCACCCGCGATAATAAAATATAGCCTATGTCACTCAGGAATAAAGCAGCTTTCTATCGGTGAAATAATAGCAATAATCGGACCTTTACTTTAATATACTTTCAGAGATAATATCCTACAAACAAAAAAACAAATTTTATTTATTTATTTAATGTTTTATGCACAAAAAAAAACTGTAAGAAGGCGGACTTAATGCCTTAGGCATTATCTGCCAGTCGACCTTGGAGTGGTGCAGAAACATAACATGGTAGCATGGTTTTCTTTCTTTCTTTACCTCTTTATAATATTATATATTTTAATTAAAATTATTATAGTTATATTATATTATAAGCGTAGATTTTATATTTATTTTTGTTCAGTTTTTAGTATTTTTTGTTATAACGGCAATAAAAATACAGCATCTGTGATAATTTAGTTCATATGATACAGCCTGGTGACAGACAGACGGACAGTAGAGTTTTAATAATATGGTCCCGTTTTTACCCTTTGGGTAAGGAACACTAAAAAGTGCTTTTATATTTTGTAAACTTGTTTATTTTTTAGTGTTGACGTTTATTTGAACTAACGTGTACATAATGTCATTTTCGTTTCCACTGCAGCCGAGCTGAAATATATAAAAATGCAAATAGAATTACGAATACGCTGAAACATTGTTTTGATAATTCAACTGTTTTATAGGTTTTCAATTGAAATATAAATTCAGTTATTTAATTTGGAAACAATTGATGTTTTTGAGCGAGTACAGTCAAGTATAACTGAGGGTAACAAAATAATGCATAATATATATTTCATAACGTGTTTCAAAACCTGTTATTTATTTATATATACTTTATTGCAAAGCAACTTTACAAATTAACAAAAAGGAAACTATCTGTTATCTACCTGCATACGTCTAAATTTTACAGTAAAATTTTTCTTTGACTGTAAGAATAGATCAGATGTATTTTTGACCAGTTACCAAACTTCTCTAAAATTACTAAAATTTACTGAAAAGTAAATACCTACATATCATCATCATCATCATCATTTCAGCCGATACACGTCTACTGTTGGACATAGGCCTCCCCCAAGCGTCGCCACATCGAACGTTCCTGTGCGTCCCGCATCCATCGGTTTCCTGCTACCTATGAAGATATTCGCAGGAAAACTAAGGTTGCCGACATAGCACAAAGAATTGCCAAACTTAAGTGGCAATGGGCAGGGCACATTGCTCGCAGAACAGATGGCCGTTGGGGCCGAAAGGTTTTGGAGTGGCGACCGCGTACCGGAAGATGCAGTGTTGGAAGGCCTTCTACAAGGTGGACCGATGACCACCATGAATTTTCAGTAAATTTAGGTAAATGTAGGTAAATTTTTTTGTGACCATTTTAAACGATAAGTGTAATTTTGAATAAGCCACCATTAGGTAACGTTTGTCATTCTTGAAAATAGTAAGACATACGCGATTCAACTTATTAATCATACTGTATAGTTTACATATTTCGAGTTCATAATCATGTCACACAATATTTTATCAATTTTAGCAATAGTATGTTCCCTGCCACAAAAGTTTGGCAATTCTTTGGGCTATGCCGGTTACCTTGGTTAACCTGCGTACCTTTTCATTCTTTAAACCTTCTTATGAGGCAGATTGTGAGTGACGACGTTTCGATATGTCTTCATTAATGTACTACTGTAGCTTAGGTACGTTCATAAAATTATGAGCTCACATACACACACACACACACACTGTACATATTAATTAAATAGTAAAAGCAGAGGATTAAGGAAGGGCTGCAGGATTATTCAATAGAGTTACCGTGGCCAGGAAATGCAAATGGAACAATGTGGATTTTAGCCAGTGAAAGCCTGAAATTTCCTCTGGCTACACCTAAAGCACAAATTTTTTTTTAGCCTTAAATAAAAGAGTAAGAAAAGCATCGGTTTAAAATGGCAATAGGTATACCTTTAGCAACTCAATAGAAACAATTTTATTTAAATGATTTCTGTTCCCTCAATATGTTCAATGGCCTAAAATTAATAGAGGAGAACTTACCTGCGTCAGATTGTAAACTACCTATTCCATGAGCTGCCCAAGTCATTGTGTTATAACAATAGTGGTCCTACAATTGAACCGAATCCACGCATCTATAGAATTAGCTGCGTTATTCAATATCATGTCCAGATATTGAGGCTTTTGAAGGGCTTAATAATAAATGATCTAAATAATGATTTCAACTAAACTGAACTGATTCAAAAGGCGACCCTTTTTGACTTTATTATTGAAATAATTTAGCAGCAGCATAAACTATTCGTTTATGCTCTAAATGTATTTTTATCTACTTCATAATGAGATTGTCTGAAGCCTTTAATGTTAGTTTTAGTAAACGATAATAAAGTTTAAATAGCCTTAAAAGGGCTGCTTACGCTAATAAATAAAAGCTTGATTTTAAGATAATGATTCAATTTGAAATTTTAAACATTTCTAAAATTTTATTTCGACAGTTTAAGTTAATCTTAAGCTGTCGAAATAAAATTTTCTTGATGATGGACTTTTTCTACTATTAAAACCGATTCGGTCTACTGGTAGAAAATGTCGAAGGCATTAAGTACATCTTTGTTCAGTACTAGTGACCCGCTCCGGCTTCGCACTGGTAAAAAAATGCTTTTTGTGGGTTATCCCTAAGAGATATACATATACCATCGTGGAATGTTTTGTAAACCTTTTTAAGGTTTACAATACTGTAGTACATTATTTTGATCTATCTCGTAGGGTTCAGCCAGCGTTTACAATGTGAGTGCAAAAAAAAAGTGTTGGTTTACGATTTTACACAAGAAAAAAAAAACTATTGGTGTTACTCCACTGTACTATATTATGCATGTATTATACATACACATACTCAAACCTTCCTCATGAATCATTCTATCTTTGTAAAAAAACCGCACCAAAATCCGTTGCGTAGTTTTAAAGATTTAAGCATACATAGGGACAGACAGACAGCGGGAAGTGACTTTGCTTTTTATGTACTATGTAGTGATTATTTACTAGAGTATAAAGTTTTAATAAATAAATAAAACCTAACAAAAAACATACATAAAAATGTAGACTAGTGTACAAACAAATAAATGAATACAAAACAACAAGGTAACTTTAACCTGAAACTATTTTGAAATCCAATAGCACGATTTATAGTAGTTTTTGTAAAACACAAAATAATAAATGAAAAATTGCATTTTCTCGCCGATTGTACCAGTTCTACTCGCAAACAAGTTCGTAAACTGTCGTTGAAACAATTTAATACATTCAAACCTTCGGCAATAAAATTGAAAATGACAGAGGTACATTTGAACACAAAAGTTTACTAAAACCGTTTTCATTTTACGTCTCGCATACGATACGACGTTTTATATTTACAACTCATAAAAAGACGAATAAAAAAACTTGTGTAGGTGTTACCTAATTTTGATCTGTTTTTTGTGTATCCTGAAAAAAGACTGTTGTTCAATAAAGTTATCTACTAATTTGTTTCAATTATATTTTCTTTTAATTATCACAAAAGTACAGAGGCAGAATAAATGCCTTAGGTTTTGAAAATATCCGATGTTAACTGAAAATTATCATCAGTTTTTCTAAGAAGCTTGTATGGCAAGCCAGTGGAAGTCTGCGATGTACTAACCGCTGTGATACAGAATCTCTCACTGTGAGTAGTTGTATGACAAAAATTAAGCAGATTGTACCGCGTACATCGTACGATTGGAACAATTTTCCTGCTGCGATCTTCCCGTCCGATTATAATCTAGGTGATTTCAAGGCTAGAGTAAACAGGCTCTTAATAAACTATTGCGTCTTACCATCTAAGATTGCATTACTTTTTAACCATCAGGTGGGACCATCAGTCAAGTACTAGTTCATATATTAAAAAAAAAAGATTGATTATTTGTGTTTTTCTTACTTCCCCGTAATCTAACGCCATTAGTATAACAGAGCTGTCGAATGCACACAGCATTTTAATCTTTATGGGCCATGTATCAGTTCTGACAAGGGTCCTGTTTTGTAGTCGAGTGCCGTACCGTCCGTCCGGCAGTTAACCGACCTCTCAAGCCTTGTCCGGGGTGAAAGCGCAGTGATAAGAGCATATGCTGTAGCGGGCGCGGGTTATGTATTCGTTGAAACCATCGGTTTTCTGTTCGATACTTCGTGTCCGCCTTAGCATTCGTGCAAGCTCGGGCAGTACAGTATATGATCCGGAGGCGAGGAGGAAAAGCAGGCGGTCGTCTCCTTCTACGAAGCAGTAATAACAAGAGAACAGACTTCCTCATGACCCAGTCGCCACGATCCCGATCCCCATTTCCAGCCATCGTAGGCGTGAGCTTGCAGACGATGAGCATTGGGTGGCTCGCTGTCTGGCCGTTCGGTAACCATCCCGAATGAGCCTGAGTCGTCGACGGCGCGTAGTGTTATACGCGCCTCAATAAAATGTTAGCAAAACCGTAGGAGCCCAGCTGAGCCGAAGCGTACTGGGCCCATGGGTTATCGGAAAGGGAACCCCGAAGTCCTGGAATGCAAGGCAAAGAAGTAATATACGAGTGAGCAGTAAAAGTCTGACATCCCTCTCCGCCAGATCGGGAGAACTTTCATTCATTCACTCAAAAAAAAGTACTCGCGCAAGCTTCTCACTCGGTCCAGAGTTCCTAGCACCGGACAAAGCCGGACGCCATTTGATGTATCGCCACCTTAGCCTGCTGTACTATAATGTCGCGTTTTACGACAAAAATGACAGCATGATGCGGCAAAAATTGGCAATTTGGTTTATATTGGACGATGATTTTGAACTTTTTTGGAGGAAAAGTTTTGTAATGTAAGTTTTGTATGTGCCGAAGTACGACGTAACAAAAAACTGTGATCAAGAAGCAATTAGGTCATATTGTCCTTGTCTAAAGTTATTTTTCCCTGTCAATTATCACTCACATTATCTATGTATGTTTATTATTGTACTAATTTATTTTCTGGTTATCTATAAAGGGTTATTAATAAAACACTATCAACTTCTCAGAACTATGTAACTAACACCCTAAACAACAACTTTTCTTCTTTTATAAATTAATCATATTTTAGTTCATCAGATATTCATAAAAAATAAAAATATTTTAAATTGAACGTTCTAAATATTACGAAGCCTATGCGAAGCAAGCGATAGTGCAATAGCGGAGGGGAGCGGGAATCAGGCAGTGGGGTATTTGATGCACTTGCGTCGCGACATACAGTCGTAGGTAGTTTAGCAAAATACAGAGTTGAAATGTTTTAGATAGAACAAGGAAATTTGGCGGTTTGGTTTTGCTTAATGTGTGTTATGTAAAAAGTCATAAAACAAAAGTTATTGTTTATGATGTCAGTAATACCAGTCCTGCAAGGGTGTTAGTGTTTTACAAATAATCTTGTTTATTAAGATACATCTTTTGTGTTATGTTTCTGCACCACCCTAAGGTCGACTGGTAGAAAATGCTTAAAGCTTTAAGTCTGCCTTTGTACATTGTTATTTACTAGTGCACAAAGTTTTAAAAAATAAATATTAAGGCATTCTAGTCCCTTGTGCCTCCCAAGTGATTATTACTTTTTTTAACATCTCCCTTTGGCATCGTCTCCAATTACTGTTTACTTTAACGTTAACGTTACAACACAAATAAACCCATTTACAAAGTACATACATAAGCAAGACTCTCTCACAAAACTTTACCAAAAACGATAAACAAACTGAAAATCACTAACAACAATTTCAAGAACTACAATGGCTATAATCCTCCACCCAACTAATCGTGCAATGTTTCCCTAAGGACTGTTACGGCGTATATGCTGCCGCCATATGCAAAAGGGGTGCATCTGACCAAAAAGCGATATGAAAAAGAAGACAGTGTATGGGTGAAAATCCACCAGATAAATGCGAAGTAGCTCAACCAATGGGATGTGAGTCTGTGTTTCCTGATAGCTTCAATCTTGGGATCTTTAAGTTAAGAGTGAATAAATTATTTCTAGGCAAGCATGCTCCAGCGTCGACCCCATAATTACTAACCATCAGAAGAGTTAGTAGTCAAGCATAATAATAAAAATACATGTTTTTGTCTAGCCCAATGTAGCTTTGGTAAAAAAAATGTTAGCGGAAATATATATTTGCATTTGAAAAAGTCTACTACCTCGCCTCGCTCAGCTAGATACCGTTTCACAGGATTCTCGCTCCGCATATGCTTCTTCTTGCATAGTTTAGGTGTAATCAAACTCACTTCGGTTCCTCGCACCGACTCTCGCATACTTTTCATTAGTGTAATTCGAGAATGAAAATGCGTTATGTTTTCCTGATATCGATTCGCTAAAAATCACTCTCACAACTGTCTTTAGATATTTTGAAAACTAGAGTAAATAGGCTCTTAATAAACTAGTGCGCGTCACCATCAACGATTGCATCACTGCTTACCATCTGGTGGGATCACGGTCAAACACCCCTAGCATGCTATCATTTAAAAAAAAGTCTATCCAAGAAGCCAGCTGCTCAGTAACTGAAAGACTGGAAATCAACCTCAAGCTAGTTGGAAAAAGGTTAGGGAGATGATGATTAGCTAAATAATTAGATTTTGCAGATGAGGTCCTTTCTCTTTAGACGGCACTATTGCTCACATATGCAATTACCACTTGAACGTTCTGTTTATTCGCAAAGCTGTGACTTGCTCGTTTATGGCCACAATAAAATGGCCGATCGTAAAACTTTAGGTTTACGTTTGCTTCGGTGCTTTACAAGCCGCTTACTATTGTAATGAGGTCGGTGGTCCAGTGGGAGGTTGAAGAGATGGAAAAGTTTTGCTTAGAAAAATTTAAAAGACGTTTCTAACATTTTTTTTTTTTTTTTTATTTGAAAAGATAGAATCCTTATAAAGTCTTCTGGTTATGATATGATGACCTTCAACATTGGGCTAAATAATATTGTTAGAAAGACATACCATGACCCTAGAATACAAAGGCTGGGTTTTAGTAAGTAAAAGTTTGAATATTTAGTTCCATCGAAGAAGTTATTTGATGATTTCGTATCCTAAAAAAAAACCTCTTGCAATAAACCACAGTACATCAAAAACCATTTTTTTTTTCAAATGTGCTACTTGGTATTATACCTGAATATGAGTATCTAACCAAAGACAAACAATAGAATTATCCACATTGATGGAAGTGTTATCTTTTCAATTGCTTTCTGACTAGAAGTTTCACACCAAACTGTACAAACTTTAGCTCTGTAGTAACATCTTATTATAAAGTCACTTTTACCAAAGAAATTCTGCACACAATACTCGACACGACTAAGGTAAATATCTGAAACAAATAAGCGATAACACAGAAAAAAAAAACAAATGTTTACATACGACGAAATTGAATTTCATTGAAAAGGACAAAGATTTTGCAGATTCCCTGAGGTCGGATTTAGAGAAATACTTAAAGTGGCTTACAGTCCGCGATTGCTTGCGATAGGCAAATCCCACGTTCGTCTTCCGAGCAATATAAAATGGGTCTAAATACGGACATGAAGGGTGAGGGCACACACTCGAGAGCCGCGATAGCGGAGCTCGTTCCTAGCTTGTTCAATTGTATTTTTTTCAATGTGAATTATTTATTTCAGAAGAGCTATGGAATTAATGTTAAACGTGACTTGCAAAAAAAAAAATACTAAAACGAACGTCATCGCTTCTTCGAGTCAAAAGTTATAACTAAATGAAAATATCGAAACGCAACAAAATTACCTCAAAATGGTAGTGCTTCCTGCTCCACCGCGTGCGATGCCTTGTGGTCCTCACTTAGTGTATCGCGATCTTTGGTCCTTCAGATTCATTGGTGTAGTTAAATTTGGTCTGAGATGACAGACATGCAGCTACAACACTAAACTCTAGCAAAACGTAGGGGTGGATCCCTACATTTTGCGAAACTTACAGGGGGCATGGGTTCGTTTCTAAAAGGAAAACTTGGCCCTGGTGTGCAAGAAAGAACTAGAAGTAGGTTTTAGTCCGTAAAAGTCTGAAATTTCGTTATCAATCGTTTTTTTAATTGTGTGTACGTTTAACACTACTTCCATAGCAGGGGTTATGGAAGTAATGTTAAAAGTAACTTAGAAAAAAAAAAAAAAACTAAAATGTGGTGTCCAAAAGCTCTTCGATATCTCTGTCGATTACCAATGTGCCCAGAAGTCTGGCAGCATCGCCACGTTCATTTGGGTCGTGAATTGCTGGTTTATTGAACATAATAGATGCGATAAAAGAAAATAAATGTATGATAATATTAAGTAGCTAAATACCTCAAATAAAGAAGATACATGGGCATCGATCATAAGTTTATTTATTTTGCCGTTTAAACTTGATGCTACCTACAACTCCGTGTGGTAAATCCCTTTAATTTGTTTTTTACACTCATCGTTGTTACAAGTACAATGTCAATTTGTCTAGAGTAGAAATTACATTATAAAGTGAAAAAAAAAAGGAAGGAAAAGCTTGTGTGTATGAGTGTGTATTTTTAGTACTCCTTCATGCTAAATCAGCGGAAAGGATTTGGATAAAGCAAAGGATGTTTTTTTTTATCCTGTGAGTTTGTTTTCTTGTTATAATTTTAAAGGCCTCTTTTAGAAGCTGCTTATTAATAAAAGCCACTAGATTTTCGTATATATTTGTAATTCTGAAACCGCTGATTTCAGTTCTTTAGTTAAACCTTTAGATTGACATCCGTTGAAACTAATTTCCATAACTCGTAGGCTTTGGAAATCTGCGTTTCTTTACTCAAGAATAAAGCTTCTAAAATAACATTATTCTTTCAAGTATTACTATATGAATATTTATTTTCATCATACATTAAGTTTAGTTTATGATGAAAATAGAAAAGAATTTGAATTTCTAATTTAATATAATATTCCACAAATATCACACAACGCTATCTAGTCCTAAGCTAAGCAGAGTTTCTGTTATAAGTACTAGACAACTGATAAACATACTTATATATTTCCAAATACACACATGACATAGATAAATTTAATTATACCAAGACACAACAAATGATCAGGCTCATCACACAAACATTTGTCCTGGGTGGGAATCGAACTCACGACCTCTGGCATAGCAGTCAGGGCGACTAACCAATAGACCAACAGGTCAGCTTTATTCAAATTACAAGTATTAAAGAGTAATATTTAATTGCTAAAGAAACAAGAATTATTACACACATAAATGAACAGACAAACAGATAGTAGAGAGCAGTGGTGGACTTACGAGTTGTAGGTCGCGGGTTCGAACCTAGCCAGGCGCATTACTTTGTGTAATTTATTTCATCACCACTGCTCTCAAAATGGTGAAGGAAAACATCGTAAGGAAACCGGCATGTCTTAGAACTAAAAATTTGAAGACATGTGACATTCACCAACCCGCACTGGGCCAGCATGGTGGATAACGGCCCTTTCCCTCTTCCAGAGAGGAGGCCTGATTCCCAGCAGTGGGAACATTAAAAAGGCTGATGATGATGATGATGAAACAGATAGTCTCATTAGATAAAATCTGGGATTGACCTGCGAACAATGCGGCTTTTCAATTAGAGTAGTGAAATATTATGGCTCTAAATATCGCAGACCAATCGGCTTAAGTCCGTACCAAAAGGACCAATCTATTCAAAATATGATATTAATTTCCCCAACGCTGCCTCTAATCACTTAGGAAATCTATAAATTTCAACTAAATTGCATTGGGTATTTATTTGAATGTATTATCTATCGCTTTTGGAATGATTCCAACTAGGCTGCTCTTAGGACCAGAAATCCTTGGGCACGCCACAATCATGGCGGTAAGTCCCCTCTTTGAGGCGTGGCTGGAAAGGCCTCACGGCGTCCTTACCTTCCGCATGACGCAGGTCCTCACCGGACATGGTTCGTTCGGGAGTTTCCTACACCGGATTCATGCGGAAGTGACGCCCGGGTGTCGCCACTGTGCGGAACGCCCGGAGGACACGGTGGAGCACACAGTCGAGGTGTGCCCTGCTTGGGCGGAGCATCGCCGTGCCCTCGTGGGGGCGATCGGCGGCGGAGACCTCTCGCGCCGGGCCTTGGTTGAGGCCATGGTCCGGAGCTAGGAGGAGTGGCAGGCGGTCGCCGACTTCTGCGAAGCAGTAATGCTTGCAAAGGAGGAGGCCGAACGCATCAGGCAACGGCGTTATCGCCGCCGCCGTCGCCGGTATTCTGATCCCGATTTCCGGCCAACGTAGACGCGGGCTTGCGGACAGTGAGCAATGGGTAGCTCGCTGTCCGGCCGTCCGGTAACTGTCCGGACCAAGCCCAAGTCGTCGACGGCGCGCACTGTTCCCGCGCGCCTCAAGGAGTTGTCAGCAACAGCAGGGACCCAGCCGGGTCGAAGCCTACTGGGGCCAGGGTTATCCGAAAGGGCGCTCGAGCCCCGGTATGAAGGCTAGAAGGAACGGGGTGGGTCTTTTAGTCAGTAAGAGTCTGACACTATCTCCCGCTCCGCCCAAGGGCGGGGGATGTCAATGCATGATTTTTCCCACCATAAAAAAAAAAAGGACCAGAAATCCTTATTTAGTGCTTGGGTGTTCAAGGTTCTGGTAACGTGGCCTTTTAGTGTTAAATTGGTATAAAGACTGTTTTCATATGGTTATAAACGGTTTTATAAGTATCAATTTTGTTTCATTTTTTGTTACTGCTACTGTAATAAAATCGTTTTATTTGTCTAGCGAAATAAAGCTTTTGAGGGTCAATAAACACTTTTGATAAAACTACAATCACAATTTTATTTGTTTTTAAACACCATTGGTCCATAATACTCCTGTTTTGTAGGTGCGTTCATGAACACGTAAATTCACATTAAGAAGATTGCCAGACCCGAGACATCTATCTGTTTCACAATAATCCTTAGTTGACTGTCTGTATCAATCAAAAGCAGGTTTAATGTCTAGGTAGGTAGGTAGGTAGGTAGGTGGGTGGCCTTTCGAATGTCTTAAGTTACACTGTCCGACATAAGGTAATTGTCTTTCTATTGTGTCTCTAATTACGACATTCAAAGAGTTAAGTCTCCTTTTACACTTTTATGATGTGCCATGATAGAGTCTAACAAATCAAATCTAGAAATGTTGAAAATGTTAAACAATGATTCAATGTGTTGTTTAAAACAAATACTCATTCATGATGTAGAAATGAGTTTTTCTCACTCTCACTTAATCTCACTCACGCATAGTTTATGTGCGAGTGAGACTAAATGAGCGTAAGGAAATGATTCAAACGTACGTGACATAACATTTAAAAAACAGTACCATTTAACATTCATAATTAAAATGAAAACCGTTCTACTGCAGTAGTCGTAAAAATAAAAAGGCGCGAGCGCTTCAAATTACAACAGAGAAATTTTCTTGTTCGCTCACATTAAAATTCTTTCCACACGAGACGTTGCTGTAAAATGGTACCTGAATTCCTTAATGTTTTACAGGAATTCTGAAAATAATTAAAAGAGTTATGAAAGCCATTAATCGTTGTAATAATACCAGTCATACGTGAGTCAAAATTAATTACTTTACTATGTTCAGAAATATTTTCTGTTTAAGTATTAAAGTTGGTATTTCGGTCTGGTTCAGTCATGTACTTGTTTCTATTTTGTTGATCTTGGAACCTTGGGCTCTTGAGGCGGAATAACTGAATGAATTTAAATAACGAAGAAACAAACCCAGAAACGATGACTTCCGAAATTAAATATATTGGAATATACGTTTTTTTTTTTTTTAAAGCTATTACCGAATCCAGAAATTCCGTAACGAAAATAACCTAACATCCCCCACTCATTTGTTTTTTGAGCGTGGTGACCAATAAGAAAACAAATGAGTGAACAATCAATCAAAATTCAATTCAATGTGTGAAAGTATAACTTCAATTAATATTATAGAAAAAAAAAAAACAAAGGAAAAAAAATACTGCATAAATAAAATAAATAAATTATTATAATTGCATAAGTTGATAAAAATGTTATGCAATAGCTTTACCGCGGCAGTCCCCGAGTGCCACACGTCTTTTTAGTTAAATGTTGAATGTATATTTTTCTACCGTAGGCGCGGGCTTGCGGACGGCGAGCAATGGTTAGCTCGCTGTCCGACCGTCCGGTAACTGTCCGGACCGGTCCCAAGTCGTCGACGGCGCGCACTGTTCTCGCGTGCCTTAAGGAGTTATCAGTAACGGCAGGGGCCAAGCTGGGTCGAAGCCTGCCGGGGCCAGGGTTAGTTTCGAAAGAGTAGCTTAGCCTCGGTATGAAGGCTCGAAGAAACAGGGTGGGTTTTTAGTCAGTAAGAGTCTGAAACTATCTCCCGCTCCGCCCAAGAGTCAGGGTGGTCATTAGATGATTTTCTCAAAAATTGATCTTTTCAAAAATTGTATATTTTTGTAAAAAGTTTTTTACCCTTGTAACAGTAAGTACAACTGGTAGCAGTAAAAAAAAAACTGTCGTATACATTTTTATACACGGAAGATTTACAGATGGGGGACGGAATTTTTTTTTTTTTTGTTAAATAAATAATATTTAAAATCTTCATTAAATACAGACGGTATTTAATGAAGATTTTAAATATTATTTATTTCAACTTCAGTACAGTAGCGGTACATAGACGGACTGAATGTGTTAAAGTATCTTCTACCAGTAACCTTCAGGTTAAAAAAGACTACACTGTGGTAGATGCGCATAATAAATTCTTATTAGATATTTCAAATAGAATGAAACATTAAAATTGGCTGCTTATAATAATAAAATACATATTATACCCTAAAATTATCCTCGTTTGGTTCTTATATAATTTGTAATTTTTTCGAGTGAGAAAATTTTAATTTTATTTTTGTACGTGATTTATATTTGTTTGGAATTTGTAATTTATATGAGAATAATTTCCTGAAAAAAGGATTATTATTACTATTATTTTATTGGCAAATAGCCATGGTAGTACACTACTGTATTCTACTGAATGTCTACTAGGAACGCGATTTTTAAATTACAAGTAAAATATGATGGTAAAAATATTCTCTTTGTCTTTAATAAGGGTAAAACAGTTGATAATAGTCAGTAAGTTTTTAATTACATTTGTTTAGATAACTCTGCCGGTTACATAGCGGTCCTTTGCAACTACTGATTGTTCGCAAGGAATTTCTGAAAAGAATACCCGTAGCCGTAGAACGCAAAGGGCAACTGAAAGATCACAGGTGAGTTTTATTTAGAATAATAATAATTTGACACCCTCTCGCACCGCTCAGCGCGCTAGAAGGTAATTGATGATTTCCCACATCAAAAAAGAGTTTTTCGTAGGTATTTTTATTCACTTTTCTTTAAAGTTGATACGTGAGATAAAAACACTCTTGTTAAATGTACGGACTAATCATTTATACTAACTGTTCACCTAGGTCCCACAACCCAACAGAGTCAATCCCAATACAGTTCAAAAAGGGAACTGCCAACTAGGTTGTTACATATCCACCAATATAAGATCTCCACTAGTGATGTAACGAACATTCGCATTTGCGAATATTCGCACATTTTTTGACATTCGCATTCGAATTCACTAGAAGCATGCGAATAATTGGCACTTTTTTAACAAACAAAAAGGTATTAAAGTATTAGTTTAAAGGAATATAGAATAATAATACAACTGATATGAATTATTATAATATACATATGTACATAAAAAACTTAAATACTAAATAAACTATTTATACTAAAACCTAACTATGTACATAAATATAATACAAAATGACAAAGTACGCTCAGGCGTCAAAGTACTCCTCCACATCGCTGTCGTCCGGAAATGTGCCCAGAAGACTGGCAGCATTGCCACGTTGAATGGCAATGCTAATTCTTTGGGCGAAGAACGAGCCAGCCCTCTGGTCACGTGAAGTGTCGATCAGTCGGCGTGAAATTTCCTTGAAAAGGAGACGCGCACTCGGACCCCACGAACCAAGTGTTTCGACCCCAAACGGCTCAAAACTGTAATTACCAATAAGGTTACAGTACTTGCGCCGTTTAAGGGTCTCAGCAGCAGCAGCGGCAGCGCCAGCACAGCCTGCCGTACTTGGAATATGGGATGGCGCAAGGGTGTCGACACAGGTTGCGTCCCACACCAGAGGCCTACCCACCTTCCACGGTACCAACGTCATACCATCTGGTCTCTTCCCATCGTCACGTACCAAGCCATTTGGTTCTAATACGGCAGGTACCCCGGCGGTGACAAGAGCTCGACGAATAATGTCGTTGATGCTAGCATGTCGTGGTATGCGGCCTGCGCTCCTGCAACAGGACAAGCCATGGTGTCCGAGGTTGTCGACACTTTCACCACAGTGGCACCGATGTGGAGCAACACAAGGTGCGCCTAAGCGTAACTAAATAAATACTTTATTGAGTAAAAAAAAAAAATATGAATTAGTGTTGTGATAATTGTTTAATTTCTCAATGCGAATGGGAATATTCGTTGAAATTTAACATTCGTTACATCACTAATTCATATTAGTTGTATTATCACTCTATATCCATCCAAACAATACTTTAATACCTTTTTGTTTGTTAAAAAATTGCCAAATATTCGAATGTTGCTTTTGAAATCGAATGCGAATGTCAAAAAATGTGCGAATATCCACAAATGCGAATGCAAATATTAGTTACATCACTAATCTCCACATCTACAGCGGTAGTGCCAGCTCGACACGTCCAGCTAAGAAGATAGGATAGTGAAAAACGCCGACACAAATAGTATCACACCAAAACCTATTTTAACTCTCATTGTACCTACCTTTATTACGTTAACAGCATTAACTAGTCGAAAAGGCAAATTGATTTGTAGTAGATACATAATAATACGGTAAATGATTCGCTATATCGATGAAAATTCGATTAAGTGTCTGGTAGATATCGGTGTAAGTGGAGTGTAAACTTTAATTACTAAAGTGAGTAGGTTTAGTTAAATTTAATGTGGTTTGTGCAGAGTAGATTGTTATGAGTCTTGATAATGAAGGAAAATTGAATACAGACATTCATTAAAATAATCTCAACTTGAATTTATTGGATACAAGTACTTTTTTTATGGTGGGAAAAATCATGCATTGACATCCCCCGCCCTTGGGCGGAGCGGGAGATAGTGTCAGACTCTTACTGACTAAAAGACCCACCCTGTTCCTTCTAGCCTTCATACCGGGGCTCGAGCGCCCTTTCGGATAACCCTGGCCCCAGTAGGCTTCGACCCGGCCGGGTCCCTGCTGTTGCTGACAACTCCTTGAGGCACGCGGGAACAGTGCGCGCCGTCGACGACTTGGGCATGGTCGTGGTCCGGACAGTTACCGGATGGCCGGACAGTGAGCTACCCTTTGCTCACTGTCCGCAAGCCCGCGTCTACGTTGGCCAGAAATCGGGATCAGAATCCCGGCGACGGCGGCGGCGATAACGCCGTTGCCTGATGCGTTCGGCCTCCTCCTTTGCGAGCATTACTGCTTCGCAGAAGTCGGCGACCGCTTGCCACTCCTCCTCGCTCCGGACCATGGCCTCGACTAAGGCCCGGCGCGAGAGGTCTCCGCCGCCGATCGCTCCCACGAGGGCACGGCGATGCTCCGCCCAAGCAGGGCACACCGCGATTGTGTGCTCCACCGTGTCCTCCGGACGTTCCGCACAGTGGCGACACCCGGGCGTCACTTCCGCTTTAATTCGGAACAGGAACCTCCCGAACTTGCCATTTCCGGCGAGGACCTGTGTCATGCGGAAGGTAAGGACGCCGTGAGGTCTTTCCAGCCACGCCTCAAAGAGGGGACTTACCGCCATGATGATACAAGTACTGAATCATGCACAGAATATTCTGAATCGACTTCAAAAAATGACAAGGAGGTTATTTAAAATTAAATATCCATATCACCAGGCCATGTGTTAGCTAATTTATTTTTATTTTTACTTTTTTAATGTCTTTTGTTTTATTCGAAGTTTTTATTTTGTAATTTTAGTTTAATTTAATTAGATGGAAGAGACTGGTCTGCACGACACAGGAAATCTTATTTGTATTTTTTTTGTACCAAAAAGTCTGTCTCGCTTTCAAAGTCTTCTCAAAAACTGAAAACAGACGAAGAATTAACAATAATAATTGATTTCAAATATTTTTTTTAATGGCAAATATTCACATCTTTTTATATACTATTTTGAACCGACTTAAAAAAGAAGGTTACTTAAAAAACCTTTAAACATCCGAATCATCTAAAATTCTGTCTCGCTTTCAAATTTTTTTCAAAAATTGATATCTGCAAAATTTATATACAGGCGGAATAAACATATTTTCTTCCTTTCTTTCTTCTTTTCTTTCAAAAAAAAAAATCAATTCATTTGCTGACCAAAGTTCATATCTTTTAATTTATCCAAAAAGTTCATTACAACTTTGTAGAGCTTCAAAATAAAACAAAAAAAAAAAAACTTCGGTCATAATATAAAAAATCAACTCAGATATGAGAAAACTCTGGAGAATATTTATCGTGTTTTGTTTTTGCAGACAGGTGTTTGTTTTCGATCAACTTGGTAATTGGAAGGAGAGACGTCACTGGCATTAACGATCCGAGAGGCAACGTACACGTAACGCAACGTACGATATCTTACGGTATTATATGTACATACACGAATACGTCTGTTGAATGAAAATTAGTAACTGAAACACCTAGTTTCAGAAAAGAAATAATCCGTTTAAATAAACTTGATTCAATCAGTCATAGAAGTTATGTTCTATTTGATTTATCTAATTTATTTCTGCTGTAACTTTAATTCCAGACTGTGTCTTAGCTCAGATATAATTCATCACCATCATCATTACAGCCAAAAATCGTCCACTGTTGGACGTAGGCCTTCCCCAAGTGTCGCCACAATGAACAGTTCTGTGCGTCTCACGTCTATCGGATTCCCGCAGCCTTTACCAGGTCATCGGTCCACCTTGCAGGTTATAAATGGGTAGCCGAATCCCAACCGGAGATTCTTCGCACCCCTTGCCACACCGTGGCCTTGACCGCTATCAGAGTCAAGGGTAGACAGATGGGCTGCCGGGCACTAGGAGCCATTTTTTTTGGTTTTAGTTTTCATTTTTGGGTGGGTTTGCCATAATAGGGTAGTTTTCAGGGTCAAAATAATTACATTATATTTAGTCCGTATTTTAGATTATAGAAAAATATTGGATACGTATTTTTCTTTTTTCTATTAAACAAAAAATAACAAAGATATAGCCCATTTTAAAGTTACGTGTGACGTCATCCCGTGTGAAAAATGCAGCACGGCGCGGCGGCTTGACGTTACACGTAACTTTAATGGGCTATAATATCTTTATCATTTTAGGTTCAATTTACAAATAAAAAAATACGTGTCCTTCATTTTTGAATAATCTAAAAGACGGATTAATTACATTTTTTACGGCAATTAGCCTATTGCTACGCTTGGCAGGTGGCCGGTGGGTTGGCGACTACAGTGTGATTGTTGTGGGTTGGTGTTATTCTTTACGTCCGGACACCATACGGAACAATTTCTTTATTTATCCTAGTTTATAGAACTAGACTATTTACTTATTTGTATACCCACAAAACTCTGAGAAACGAAAATATAAAGCAAGTAGAAGAGCACCAAAGTGCTGATTATTTCAAAAGGAATTTCTCGCAACAGACCAGCGTTATGAGAGTTTTGGTGAGAGATATTGTTGATAATATGTCTTAATTAATATTAGCCATTTTTACTATCATACGTAAAAATTTAACTTCACTATAATTACAGTAAATTAAAAAAATTAAATGAAACGCTACGCATATTACAATTAACTAAAATCAAACTATAATATGGCGTCAAAAAATTCTTCCACATCGCTGTGGACTGGTAATGTGCCCAAAAGACTGGCGACATTGCCACGCTATATGGCAATTCTTATCCTTTGTCCGAGGTAAAAGTCAGCCCTTGGGTTAGTTGTAATTAGCGTAGGGATTTATTTAATTTACTGTAATTATAGTTATATTTGTAAATAAAACGAAGATAAACTAAAAAAAAAAAACTGTAATATTAGTCTGTAAGTTTTTTGTAAAAACAAATATTTAACTGAATAAAATTTGATCTGTGCCAAAACTCTTACTAAAACATAGCGTTTGCGTGATTTTTGCTGACCAAATTTCGAATCTCTAACTTTCTCAGTGATACCGACCGAACTAGCAACTTGTGTGCGCGTAGCCAGTCCTAGGATCTCTTTGTTTGTCTTTCATTACCAACATCGTGTAAATAGCACTGAAACGTTATTTTCCTTTCTATTATTAGATTTGCCCTCATAACTGGATCCCTGTCTTAAGCAATAGCTTTCTCTCAGCTTTGTTTTTGTTTCAAGTAGGAAAATAAGTTTTCAGTAAAAATATTTTTTTTTTCATAGCAAGTCTTATATCTATATTATTACTCATTTAGACCATTCCGAAAAGCTCAAGCATGATAGGGTTATCTGAGTTTCTACGTCCACTTTCCGGTTCCATCATCAAATCAGCTCCATTTCATAGAATATTTGCATTGTCTGGTTTGGTTTGGTTTACTCATGCATGCAATATTTCAGCTCAACCGGTAGCCGAGAAGTGGATCAAATTTAATTTGAAAGATTTGATTACAGACAAACATTGGGACAGGTGAAACAAAATAATATATAATATAATAATATTCCACAACTACAACACAACGCTGTCTAGTCCCAAACTAAGCAGAGCTTGTGTTATGGGTACTAGACAACTGATAAACATACTTATATATTTCTAAATACATACATATTATGTATATATAAATTACATCCAGACACAGAAGGAAATGATTATGCTCATCACATAAACATTTGTCCTAGGTGGGAATTGAACCCACTACCTCCGGCATAGCAGTCAGGGTCACTAACCACTAGACCAACAGGACAGTCAAAAATAAAAGCTTGTAACAATTTTTTTTTTTTCTAAAATCTTGAAGGTTTTTATTTGATTTTATTTCTTGCTTTGACAACATTATATCCGTCTCATTTTGTTTTATAACCATACTAGATTTTGCCTGCGACGTCGCTTGACTCGTCAACTCAGATTATTGATCGATATAGGAAATAAAAATGTTACTAAAGTATAGTTATTTTTAAAAGACTGACCAACCATCCCTATTACTTCTATTTAAAACACAACACACTATTAATATTTCAATAACATTACTCAATCCACATTGGAAAGATATTTAGCACCAATTTGTCGTCCTAAAACAATTTCGACCATTGAAAGTTTTTAATGATGTTGTTAATTAGTAATGATGCTACTGATCTATGTTTTTTACCGTAACTGTGAAAGCTCGACACTCATCATCAACATATGTTTTTACTTTTGATACCGCTACATTTATAACAGATAAGATCGGAAGTTTACACGCTACTTTTCATATAACGCAAATAAGACCGAAAGTTTTCACGGTACCTTTCATAAAACGCATTTAAGATCGGAAGTTAACACGCTACTTTTGAAATAAAGCAAATAAAATCGGAAGTTTTACGGCACTTTTCATAAAACGCAAAAAAGATTAGAAGTTTACACGATACTTTTCATATGGCACAGAACTCCTCATAGGATCACAGCAAAACTGTCGTGACAAGTAAAATTACTTTGTTTACACGTGTAGTCAGATGACTGGCTGGAGGAAAAGGGGAGGGGATGTATCGGACTGATCTGATGATGAAGCCAGAACGTAAATTAATCTAATCTAACAGTGTTTGGGATTATTAAAATCGTTATGAGATGCTCTCTGGCTATAAGGTATTTAAGTTTGGCTGGGAGGTACTTTTTAGTGGTGGTACCATAACTAAAAGTGTAAAAAAAAAAATAATTAACAAAAAACATTACAACCGACTTCAATGTTAAAAAAAAACACTGAAAAGTACAAAATAACTTTAATTTCCGAAGTCGGTGTTAAATAACGAGGGAGAAAACTATTATAGAAACACCGACTTCCGAAATTAAAGTTATTTTGTACTTTTCAGTGTTTTTTTTTTAGCATTGAAGTCGGTTGTATTTTTTTTGTTAAAAGTTTTTTATTTGAAGTCGGAAATCATCCAATAACTCTAATTCTAATTGAGGGTGGAGAGGGCGGAAGTGTTAAACTTTTACTGACAAAAAACCACTTGTGTTTCTTCAGTTGGTCTTTGCGTTAAGGGGCTATGGTAACTCTTTCGAACAATCCCACTGTCCTGGGGCTTATGTCTGCCTGTCTTCTAATATTATCTCTTTTAAATCGAAATGAGGGTTTTAATATCTTACGGATTTCATAGCACATGCGAATTTGCTCCGTATGCAGAAAATTTCAAAACGCAAAACGACTTCCGCGTGCGTTTTGCACGTATTACAATAAATACTTATAAGGACATTAACGGGGGTTACACTTGCGGAGCAAACTCACATGCGTGATCAAAACCGGACGATATTAAAAACATCCTAAGTGGTCAAAACTAGCTAGAGCTATATAGGCAGGTATATCCGCCAGCTTGCATGTTATAAGGTTGAGCAGGCAACCTCCACAGTATCAACGTATCAAAAATATAATTTTTCCATGATAAAATATGGCTGCCGTGTTGCAAGTTGCCAGTACAATTGGCAATGGCACCCGGCTGCGTTTCTTTTTAGTGAATTTACATTTATATTACCTGAACGTACTTGCCAACGCGCTGCAAGCGAAACTAACAACATAACGCCATTTTCCACTTCCTGCCCACTAATCGAAAACACGTTTTACGAAAAAAAAATAATATTTAAATAAAGTATAGCATAATCAGGCTTTATAATGTTCCCACTGCTGGGACTCAGGTCTCTTCTGTAGGAGATGGAATGGGCCATAATGCACTATGCGGGCCGGGCCCAATGCAAGTTGGTAGATGTCAGTTGACATCGAATTTTTGGTTAGATGATATACCGGTTTCCTCACGATGATTTCCTTCGCCATTTTGAGAGCAGTGGTGATGAAATAATTTACACAAAGTTAAGCGAACTCATGACCTACAAATCGTAAGTCGAACCTTTGCGACTAGGCCACCACTGCTCTACTGAGACATTATTTGCTTTATTTTAATACTAGGTTTTGCCCGCAGCTTTACCTGCATATATAAAATATTGCCAAGTCACTTAGGAATAAAGCAGCTTTCTGTCGGCATAAAATTTTTAGCCATCGGACCAGGTCTTTCAGATATTACCTCGTACAAACAAAACAAAGAAACAAAACACAAACTTTACATCTTTATTACATTAGTGAAAGATGTAGATTTAAGTAGAAAACATAAATAATACTTTCCAACTTCGAAAGTATCGTATGACGCGGCAACGAAACGTAATAGGAATTTTGATTAACAATTTCTTGCAGATTGATTTACTTTACCTGGAAGAAAATCACTTCAAAGAAATGAAATGAGAAAATATAAATTCAAAGTCCTCGAGTTCTCAAATTTTCCAAATTAATGTTTTAAGATTTTATATACAATAAGGTAGAATAATAATATTTTAATACTATTTAAAATTTATAAAAATATAAATCCAGAGAGACAAATTCAATTTCTCGGTCCATTTGAAGTTTAATTAACTCTTATTTAAAATTCTGAGAATTACCAGAAAGCACTAAGTTCTTAGTAAAACATTTTCAGGCTAACTTCTAAGTATTTTATTAGGTAGGTAAATAAAGATTTACTAATATAGTGGTCAGAGTATGAAATTCTAATTTTGTTTTAAATTTACTATTATTGAATATATTATGATGAATGAAAATTTTCATTCACCTGAATTTATATGGTATGTGAATAAAACGCCGGTGAAAAAATGTGAATATTTAACCTAAGTTACACAACCGAATCGGTCCTACAAGGTGGACCGATGACCAGGTGAAGGCTGCTGGGAACCGATGGATGCCAGACGCACAGGAACGTTCGTTGTGGCGACGTTTGGGGGAGGCCTATGTCCAGCAGTGGACGTCTATCGGCTGAAATGATGATGATGATGACACAACCGTAAGAATTTGAACGTGTACTCGTTGCTCGTGGTTGGTACTATCAAAAAAACTTCTGCCTGATTACAGCTAAGTTCATTTTTGCTTGCTGTCGAAACGAAAACTTCAAAGGTTTTGGTTTGGCACTACGCCGCAGGATTCAAGCGATTTTTTTTAAGTGATCAGGTAGTAATGAGCGCGATGGTACACACTCATTGAGCTACGGGATTGTTCGAAACGAGTTACTGCAGAAACACAGACTCTATACGCATAACGAATTGGTTAACAAAACGTCTTGTCTGTATGGGTGGGATGACTGCTATATACCAGAGCCAAGCCGTGCACACCTCGAAATATGAATAATAGAAAATCGACTGGCTAGCAAGTCGGTGTCGATGCTCAAGACTTTTTAGCTTTGACTCGACATGTGCATCTTTGCCAATGATCTTAGCTCATTTTTCAATCGATTCAAGCGCATCAAGCTAAGATTTGGCGCATACACATCTCATTGGTGAGTGCAGTACTCCATACACGATCGAACTTGAGCTTGATAAAGGTTAAGTAGCTGTTCCGGCGTGAAGTACCATCTCACTTTTGCTAGGATACTCGATTTTTTAGCAGACTGTTGAAAATGTTTGCTTGGCTGCACGTGTGAGGGGAATGTGTTCCAGCGTGAAGACCTCACGGCGGATCCCCGACCCAGATGTTTAGCCAACATAGGAGTGGGCTTGCACGCTAGCATGCTGTCCGGTCGTTCAGTAACCATCCGACCCTGAGTCGACATGTTCTACTCGCGCCTTAAAGACATGTCAGCAAAACCGTAGGGGCCTAGCAGGGCCGAAACATATTGGAACCATGGTTTGACTTCCGAAAGGGAAACCCGTGGTCCTGGACCGTAAGGCAATGAAGAAACATTGGTGTGGTTTTTGTCCGTAAAAGTCTGAGACGCCTTTCCGCTGCGCCCTATATTGGAAGAAGGCATTGGATGATTTCATACATTAAAAAAACCGCTACTCAGGTACAGCATTTCTATACACAATATAGAGACATTACAGTCCTGTCCTCGAGCAAGGTTCACAGCCTCTCCTGCATTATTCATCCTCCCTCATAGCTTTCCAACAATCAAGAACACCGGACCTTAACTCAATACTGCAAAAACACATTTTATCTTCAACACAAAAATAATAATAATTTAATTTGCTTCTTTTTATTCAGTTATCCGCATGCAAAGTTATTTTTTATCACGAACAAAGACTTTACCTTTTTTAACGTGATTTATGTCAAAATGTTCATTCGTTTTTGTATGAAAATGGAAAATGAAGTTAAACTGTTGTGATTCCGAGAAGCGGTTGATGTAAGAGTGGCTTTATAAAAAAGGGGGGAAATGAGAGGGTACTCTGATGGCAGTAAAAATAACAATATCTCGAGCTTACGGTTAGGAAAATATGTTTATGTTTTTGCATAAATAAAGCGAATGCCGATTAGCAGAATTGTTTTGCAGTCTGTTTGTAAACGTTGATGGATTCTATTGAATCCAGCTCAAAGAGTGGAATGCCAGTCAGAAATGTTTTGTGTGGAGTTTTCAATCATTCCTATCAACATGTATGGGATAACTGTGGATTTGAAACTGTAAAGCATTTATAGGAGCAAATTCACGAGCGTAATTCACGAGCGTAAAGCATTTATAGGAGCAAATTTACGAGCGTAAAGTAGAGATGTAAATGCATATAGAACTTTCAAAAAGGAACGAATAAGTACTGGGAGGAAATTAGTATGCGTACCTAAAAGTGGATGCAAGACACACAAGGCAGTGGTAATTGTGGGAGATCTATGCCTAAAACTAAACGCGTTTTGATTAAAATGATGATGGTGATAAGTAGTTTAAAAACGTTAGGCAATTATAGACGAGTTACAGACTGTAAGTTAGGAGTTCACGCTGTGAGGAAAATAAATAGGCTAGGTACATACACACGTTTAAGAATAAAAGTTTTTTTGTATGCGTATGTATGTTTTTTACTCTTTTATTGCTCACTGAAACGGTTTAAAGGATATATTGTTAAAATTTGGTACATTAGTAGACGATGTACCTACTAGAATAACATATTGGATACTTTTTATTCCGGAAGTCTAATCTCGAAAGTACCTATATTCTCATATTATAACAATTTTGTTCTTTCTGTAGGCGAAAATTCTTGCAAAAACTGATACTACATTGAAAAGAACAGTACATTGAAAACCGAAACACACATTTTATTCGTATCTAAAAGCTAATAAAACGTCTGCCCTCCATATTATGTTACGAGTATTCCAACTATCTTCGGCAGTTCGCCTTTCACCAAGGCCCAGATAGCTGTCAGGGTCCACGCTCGGTAAAAGGCGAGTTTGCGCCAGTAATTGAAAAGGGATCGCTGGCCAGTTTTTTTTCCGCTGTCAGATTGACGTTTAGCTGCCAAATTGACAGACTCATCTGTCTTGATAAAGTTAGTGAATGTGTGCCTTTGTGTGAGTAGTTGTGTCCATTTATGGGTATTTATTTGTTTTATTATACCAGGAAAAAATTGGCGGGACGACTTAGATGCCTTGCTTAGGAATTGGCAAGAAGTGGCTTAAAGCCAAGAACAATGGAAGGAATTTAGGGTAGCCTTTGCCTAGCAATGGGACAGTATAGGCTAGATATAATAATAATAATGTACACACATGGAAAGCCAAAAAGATTATACATTATAAATATTAGAACAAAGACACATTCTTCTTCTTATCGTATCGATGGCAAAATTAGTTAAATTCCTTGCCTGGCCCAGTATTCAGTCACGGCAATGCCATCCGCTGATGCTGTCATTAGGTCCCTACGTAAGCAGGCAACAGGGCACGTGATGCAGGACGGAAGGTGGGACATAGTCTGCGGAGAGACGCCGCACAAACACTGAAGATCGGAACTATCTGAGAACCCCCACCTGTGGAGATTGTTATTTCAAAAGAATTTTAATGTTCTCTAAGATAAGACAAGAAAAGAACTAACTGGTGTTTTAACATCTTTATTAGGTTTCTGAAATGCTGTATTTTTTTTTCCTGCATAAATTCTTGATTATTGAGTAATCAAATCACTTGATTTTTTTTGCCTGCTGGTAAGAGGTGATGTGGTTGACAATGGATCACCTTTGCCTAGTTTATTTTAATCTTCATTTTGCGTCTGTCCTTTGTTTATCGTGTTCACGGTCAAAAACAAATTATATTAAAATGAAGCAGCGATACAGTAGCAAAATTCTAGTCAAGATACTCTTAGATTTTGGCTGAAAATTCTCACAACAATGCAGAAGTTAGCAAAGAGCAAGATCTTTCGAATTGGGTGAAATTGTTTCCACCAGAAGCGCATTTGGTTATGACGGCTCTTGGTCCAGTTCAGCGAATATCATTTTAGCTGTTTTCTTTAGCTACTGTGAAAATTAATTTGTACAATTGTATTTTCCGCCTGCAAATGGCAGTTTTATTAAAAGAGATATAGTTTTTTTAACAACACAAACAAAAACACATCAAACTTGAAATCAGGTCAAACGCGAGCCAATCAGATGTAAAATCACAAACAACGTTAATTACAAATCAACGTGAAAGTCAAAATATTTAAACAACCAGTGGCTGCCAGAACGAAGGACGCAAAAAATATGATTCATGAATAAAAAAGTCACATCAATGCAAATTGCTTAAATTAATTTCAGTCTCCTAAACCTGTTAAAGCTTCACAATTCGTCAAGGTACGTAAACAAAAGTCCATTTCAGAATATATCAAGCGGTTATTTTTGAGCAATTAGTTATAACGAGCGTACAGGGAACGGTAAAACATATTAACGTTTTCCAAATTACGCTTTGGTTTTAATATGATTTTGATTAGCTGAGACTAAGTAATTTTGCATCGAAAATTAATTTAGACGTGGTGGGATCGTGGGTAGAAATGTTTTAAAAGTGGGGTTTGTTGTGTCTCAATCTACAACAAGTAGGTATCCACCTTACACGTCTATCTCTCTGAGCGCGATAAACTCAAAAACTACTGAATGTATTTTCTTATAGTTTACATTAACAGATAAAAGTTCGATTTATGAGGAAAGTTTAGTTTCATATTATATTCTAGCGGTCTCGGCAGATGTTGTCCAGCCCAAAAGCTGGCTTTTCGTCAACATAAAATTGACACCCGTATACAGCGCTTCCTACCCACTCAAATATACACACGAATTTTACTTAGCGTGGAGCTGGGGCAAGTCTAACTGGCAAATATAAATAAATATCAGCTCACTACATCACACACCACGTTTTCACTCTCTAACAGCTGTTATAAGACCAACACTTACATCAGTAACGCCTGCGCTGTACATAACTGGAAATGACGAAAAATATACAACTAGTACTAACCAGTCTGTACTAAGTCCTTCTGGGAAGCAATTATGCTAGCGAAGGAGGCGGACGCAAGTGTAAGGGAACGCACGGTGAGCAATGAGCTCACCGTCCAGCCGTGCGGTAACGGCGCGTAGTGCCCCACAAGCGCTATAAGGAGATTTCAGTAAATCAGTAGGAGCCTAGCAGCATGGGTTTATTTTCGAAAACGAAACCCGAGATCCTGGAACGCAAGGCAAAGAACATAAGTGCATAGTGCATTATTTGGTAAAAGTCTGACACATCGTCCGGCTCAGCCCTAGAGTGGGTCGGAGCGAGGAGGAGTGGCAGGCGGTCGCCGACTTCTGCGAAGCAGTAATGCTCGCTAAGGAGGAGGCCGACCCCATCAGGCAACGGCGCTCTCGCCGCCGCCGGGATTCCGATCCCGATTTCTAGCCACCGTAGGCGCGGGCTTGCGGACAGTGAGCAATGTGTCCGGCCGTCCGGTAACTGTCCGGACCAAGCCCAAGTCGTCGACGGCGCGCGCTGTTCCCGCGCGCCTCAAGGAGTTGTCAGCAACAGCAGGGACCCAGCCGGGTCGAAGCCTACTGAGGTCAGGGTTATCCGTAAGGGCGCTCGAGCCCCGGTATGAAGGCTAGAAGGAACGGGATGGGTTTTTTAGTCAGTAAGAGTCTGACACTATCTCCCGCTCCGCCCAAGAGCGGGGGTTGTCATAAGATGATTTTTCACATCGAAAAAAAAAAGCCCTAGAGTGGGAAAAGTTATTGGATGATGTCCCGCATAAAAATAAGCCGCATTTATATGTTGTGGCTACTGGCCAAATCTTAGAAATTGGTTACTTCGTGATGTGGCCAAGTTAAATTGACCAGATTGTTTTAAACTGAAATTGAAAAAAAAAGGATTTTTTTTTAATTTGGCCTATTTTCTTTAGACCTTTTATTATCATAGAAATCTTACATCAACGATATGACTAAACGAGAATTGACATTTTATCATTTGATAAAAAGTTTCATCTTTATAACTGTGTTAGTAAACAGCGTTACTACGACGTTGTGATAATGATTAAATAACTACAGTAGGTACTTACCTTTTCCGCTCTATATTTTGGATAAGTTCAAGTATTTTCCAGTCGGTGAACGGTACTACATTTATGAACATAGTTCCTCAGTTTAGAGGATGAACTTCTAAAACCTGGTGTTCCGAATGAACGCTACTTCAAAGCAAGCGTTTAGCGTCCAGCGAACCGATATTGCAAAAAGTTTGGGATTCTTCCGACCTTATAAAAAGCCCGAAGTGGTTCTAGTTTTAATTTAGAGACTAAATAACGTCGATACTGTTGTATTTATTGCTCAGGAAACCTTTGTTAAGGAATATAATTTTAGGATATGGAAAAAAAAACTGGGTAAGTGCGAGTTCCGCTGAGGGTTCCGTACAAAACTTATCTATGTAAATAGTAAAATTCAATTCCCGAGTTAAGTTTTGAGTGTTTTTCCGAATCACACAAAAAGTTTTTTTGTTTGGTGATGTAACAACAAATTTGGTGTTTTCAGGTACTATATCTTTGCTATAAGATCTTGCTTTATGCCTTTAAGTTTGATTCCCTTGAGTGTATAAATATTTTTTTGCGAAATAAACGGCCTTATCTCTTTTTAACTTGGAAGTTAGATTTTTTTCACAGCTATAAAGAATCGCAAATCTGAGTAAATATTTAAATTTCAACTTGATACCTCCTGATACATGTTCCCAAGATATAGGGTTTTGACAGAAAAACAGACGTGTAGATAGATTATTATTGATTATTCTTTATTGTACATCAAAAATAAAAATTACATAATAAACTAAAAATTAATAGGATGTCACAATGGGTATTGCTAAAACAATTTTTTACAGACAACCTTCCACGGACAATAAAGTGATCCTGCAAGGGTTCCGTTTTTTCTTCTTGGGGTATCTAACCCTAAAAAAACCGATCCTACACCCTAAAAAAATCAATTCCTCAGATATATAATGTTTTGCGTCTCCAGTTATTAATTATAATTCTAAGAAAATTACATACCCCTCAGATATTATTCTACGATATCGCCTTTGATGTTCCAAAAAAAGGACAAGGAAAATAATTTAATTAATTATTATCGATGGGACGAGCCACGTGAATTGTCCGGACGCACAAGAAATCTTAGAACTTGTTAAATTTATTAACAAATTCCAAGATTTGTTATGGCTATGAAAATAATTAATGTCGTGTTCTGTTTTTGAAATGAAACGATTATAATAATAATGTCCTCTTTTTTTTCGGTTGAGAAATCATCCTATTGACATTTAGTGAAGGCTCAAAACAAATCCATCTCCGGCAGAAACGAGATGTATCTTTATTATCAACAATAATTATAATCTATAAAAGAAAGTTGTGTTTGTTACACTATTTATAACTCAAGAACGGCTGAACCGATTCGGGTGAAAATTGGTTGAGAGTTAGAACCAGGAGACGAACATAGGATACTTTTTATATGGAAATCTACTTGAAAATCTTTAATCTGTTTCCTCCTGAGAAATCACTGAATGATTTACATGCATAGCATAATCAGCCTTTTAATGTTTCCACTGCTGGGACTCAGGCCTTCTCTCTAGGAGAGGAGATGGGCCGTGATCCACCACGCGGGCCCAGTGTGGGTTGGTAATGTCTTCGTGTAACATGTCTTCGAATTTTTGGGTTCTAGGACATGCCGTTTTCCTCACGATGTTTTCCTTCACCGTTTTGAGAGCAGTGGTGATGAAATAAATTAGACAAAGTAATGAACCTTGCTGGGTTTGAACCCGCGTACAATTCGTAAATCGGGACCGTTACCTCTACACCCTAGCGTGTATGACTACTTTAATAGGTAAGTCGCACGGTAACGAGCTGAGGGCCTTAGTGACGTCACTTGTCTGCAAAATTGTTTGCTTTACCTCGTTGTGAATACGTGAGGCAGACGTCCGTAAGGACACTAAAGCTCTTCTAAGACACCTTGTTTTGAACTAGCTTAATGAAACAAGGAAGGTTTTGTTAACGAGTTTAACTGTGCTTAATAATCACAGTTAAGTTAGCTGCTCTCAAAACGGTGAAGGAAAACATCGTGAAGAAACTGGCATGTTCTAGAATAGAACCAAAAATTCAAAGATATGTGACATCCACTAACCCGCAATTGGGCGCGCGTGATAGATTATCCATTCTCTCTCTTAGAGAGGAAGCCTGAGTCCCAGCAGTGGGAACATTTTAAGGCCGATTATGCTATGCTTTAAGCACAGTTAGATAAGTAACTAAAAGTAGGCTCTTACATGTATTGTTGTTAATTTTTATAAGTTGCCATCATTTCATTTACAGAGTGGGATTGTATTATAGCTAGTATATACTGTCCCACGGCTGGACAAAGACTTTTCCTATCTTTCTATTTTCCGGATTATTTGGTACTTCTGATAGTAGCTATGTTTCGAATTCTGATAGTAGATGTTAGACAAACAATTTATAGGTATAGTCTGTCTAAAAAGTCAACCGACCTGGGAATTTTGTATAATATTTAAATATTTAAAAAATACTTATATTCGATACTTTTTATTTTATAAGGTTCTTCTATTAGTAAACAATGATCAATATCTCTTAATCAACATTGATTATTGAACCAGCATTGACTACATCAGATTTCATTTTACTCTATTATTTACACAAGTCGGTTGACTTATTAGACAGACTATATATTAACTATTCGATTTGCCTTCAGTGTCTCGTAGATGATAATGCCAATCATACATCGCGTTAATAAAAAATATTAAAACCTGACTGCAAAAAAACCACTAAATACTTCGTAGTAAGTCACTTCTAAGTATTTTAGTTCGATCATAGATTTGTTTTTTGACACTGTCTTGTTGGTAATTTTATTTATAATTACATTTTATAGAAAAATACTTTTGAAATCCCTCCTCCTCGTCTCCTTAGGCTACTAACTAGGACAAATCTAAAGACACCTCTCAAGGTAAAATATTACAAGCAGTTTTAGTTCTGGGATGTATGAAAAAATATACATATACTCGTTCATGCATACATACATATTATACATTCGAATAACTATCCATCTGGTATAGTCAAAAAGTGGCATATTTTATTGCCATCAGTCCATCATCCAGAGCCATGAAACCACATTGAATGCCGACAAAAGATACAAGAATGAATGAAATCCATCAGTGTATTGTTTAACTTATCTGCTACGCATACGCAAGTGCGGTCTCATTGTCTGATTGTATGTGCATTGCCAACAATGTCATCGCTCACAGAATTCTCATTTCAATTAAATACTTCCGAACCAATGAAATGCTGTATTTCGAAAAATCCGCATATTGTTTCCAATAAATTAATTAATTTATGAACATCATTCCGCCTGCGGTTGAGAACTTAAAAACAGATACAAAATACGATCTGATTATTCCATTATGTTTCGATGAACAAAGAAATATCATGGTATTTCATCATAATACACCACTATTTTTTACCACAAAAATGGAGCATAATCGTACCCGTTACTGATCATAATCTACTTATTATGTAAGATGCATAATATGCATGTAGCAAAAAGCAGTTATTTCAAAATGTTATAAACACCAAAATAACATTTTTTACAATTTTTGTCTGTCTGCCTGTTTGTCCGGGCTAATCTCTGAAATGGCTAGACAAATTTTGACGGGACTTTTTTTAGCAGGTAGCTGACGTAATTAGGAGTAGCATAGGCTACTTTTATTTTAGAAAAAAATAAATTAAAAATCCTGTAGTCCACGCAAACGAAATTGCGGGCACAGCTAGTTATATAATATATTATTATACTTACTGATTATAGTTACAAAAAAAAAAAAACATTTCAACGTAGCAATGCTGCCAGTCTTCTGGGTATATTTCCGGATGACTGTGATGTGGAAGAGTACTTCGATGCCTGAGAGTTAGGTTTAAGTACAAATAGTTTAGTTAATATTTAGGTTTTTAAGTTCATAGTAGATATTACAACTTAAGTAATGAAAAAATATTTTTTTTGCTGATAAGTTAAACTGTATTTCTGTAAAAAAAAAAAACAGAAACAATTGACATTCTTTAAGTACAGTGTTATTTATATAAATAAATAACCCCTCGCAAGGTTATAGCGCTCGAAACGCCTGACTGTACAAATATTGCATGGAACAAACTTCATCCAATATCTTTTTGTTGTGAACCTCGCGATTAACTTTGTTGCGTCGTTCGTTTGCTTTATTTCTTGCTACATACGAGCATGAAACGGTTTTGTTTTTTTTTTGTTGGTTAAAAGTTCTGAAGTTGATACCAACGGTGTTTTTTTTTTATCTTGAAATATTTTTAACGAATGTGCAGTGTCTTTGTTATGCTGGTATTAATGTGGGATGGTGCTTAAAATACTTTTTAATTTTGTTGTGAATAATAAGATACTAGCTTTTACCCGCAGCTTAGAAATATAGCCTTATTCGGTAAAATATAGCCTATATCACTCAGACTCAGGAATAAAACAGATTTCTATCAATGAATAGCAATCGGACTTGTACTTCCAGAGATTAATTACCAACAAACAAAACAAAAAAAAAAAAAAACAATAAAAACCAACTTTACATCTTATACTCATCAATATTCTGTCTAGCCTATTCACAAACACCATACACACATACACCTTTTCATAAGAAACAAAAATTCAGTAAAAGATGGATTTTTATGTAGTGAGACATAATCTATTCTCCCGCGCTAAGGTAGAGCGAAAGGGTTGTCAGAATTTTACGGACTAAAACCACCCCTGTATTCTTTAGTTGCCCTTGCAGTCTTCAAATTCCCCGCGACTCCAGCGGGCACCAACCCTGTTGCTTGGTTTGGGCTCGGTCTGGACGGTTACCGGACAACTGGGCCGCGAGCTATCCATTACTCGTCGTCCGGCCGTTCGATCCAGTCCCGGTCCTTAGCAAACCCGCACCACACACCGTGGTTATTCATTTCAGGTTAGATTTACTTCTGCCAAGCTTCATAGCCTGACTGCTGGCTGATTTTCATTACTCAGTTACTGTGTAAAGCATGGAGTGGTACCGTTTGGTAAAAATAGGTAGTATAATCATTCCCAGTCACTGCACAATGAAATAGCAAACAGAGCCTTAACTTCATCAACAAACATCTCTGCTAGTCTGTAAGCCTTGTTGCAACTATTTTGGGGACTGCGTCCTGCCTAATCAACAACTGAATATTAGTATTTAACATGGGGTGGCTACCCATTCGACCGACACAACTCGTGTTGGATAAAGTCGGTCTCGAGTCGTAATTTGGGAAACATGTTTCCCATCGACATGGGATTTTCCATAGCAAGACTGCTATCAGCTTTTCTGGAATTGGATTATTCATCGATCTCGCTAAGCATATAGACTAATTAACTTTGCCCGCGTGAGATAGGGGGGGGGGGCGGATTAGAATATCCTCTCTTGGTGTTCGCCTACGTGTTAAAAGGAAATGTAGTTCACGTTCCCAGTCGCTGTTGCTTCGGTAAGAAAACGTTAGCTGAGCAAGTTCAATGACCTGTAGGTAGTTTGTACGCAACGTCGACAATTACCTCGCGGATCGACCCTCCATGGGATTAAAACGATTAAAATTTAGCGGTATATAATACTCGTAGAATAAGTAATAATCAATAAGCAGAAGTCTCAAAGCTGTAGCTGCTGCAGGCAAAGTTGAAGCAAGTAAATTTCTCAAACCAGTCAAAGGTTACATGTACGAGTATCTTAGACAGTCTAAGATACTCGTACATGTTGTTAGTGTGCCACCCGCTGTAGATAGAGTCAGAGTTTGCCTTGCGACGGCATAAGGTTCATTTTTAAATAACACGCAGAACAAGCACTGCAGTAAAAAACACATAACGTTCCATGAACAGCATACGAAAATGAAACAAACCGAAATTGAAAAATAGTCCATAAAATCTACACGAATTTACGTTAAACTGTAGCATAATTATTTGAATACGGCAAAGTTGCAAACTTTCCTATCCAAATATATTGCGTGCAGATAAGCGGTATTGCGGTAATTTATGAATAGATTTACTGAGCTCCGCGGCCTGCATTGAACGTGCTATTCCGTGGCGCTTTGCTTTGCCAATTTACATTTTTATTATCCACCCCGTGTGAGCTGTTTGCACTGTGACAGTACAAACATTTTCCGTGGCTTGTGTCGTTCCAATTTACGATACACCAAAGGTTTCAAACCCCTCTGACCAAACTAGTGTGTTTTTAATTTGAAAGCGTTCGGCTTGTTGCTCTGTCGGTTGGAAGAATTAGAAAAACGAAAAGATTTTCGTGTGTTAAGTGAACATTTCTATATTGGAAAAACGTTGTTGCTTTGTTCCGGTGCGCAGCTTTTATTTAGCAAATGTTGCCAGCTTGTGAAACAGGCGCTGTTTTTTTTTTGTGTTTCGTTAAAATATTGGAAAAATATGAACTTGATTCTTGGTATTTTAATTGGAAAAGGAAGTTATTTGGTTAGTACCTTAACGTAAATTGAAGTTGAATTCCATTTTATATTTCTAAGAACTTAACTCTCTATTCCTTTTTACATCAAATTGAAAGTAACATTCATCAAATTTTCTAAAATATCCTGTGAACTGACTACATACATTTCTCGGTAGACAAATATCTCTAGTATCCGACGCATGTGGCTGGCTATCTCAAACATCCTTCGGAGATTGCGACTGGAGTTTCAATATCCGGACGATGCACCGATCGCTTTACCTTCATATTACATGTAAAGGTGTCCATCAAATTTGTATCCGCCTTGAACAAGATTTCTGGATTGAGGTAGCACCTACAAGCTCTGGCTCGGAGATTGATTGATTGTTTGTATTGGCAAGATACGTTGAATATGAATATGTTGATACCTATGCTTGTATGTGGTATTCTATTGATACTCGTATATTTGAATCTCCATTTACGGATTGTTCTATATCTATCAGCTGGTTATAATACTTTATAAGGCTTTGGAGTGGCGACCACGTTCCGGCAGACTCGTAGGGCCTTCTACGAGGTGGACTGATGACCTGGTGAAAGTCGAAGGATTCCGATGAATGCAAGACGCACAAGACTGGTCATTATTTGATACTTGGTAGAAGCCTAAGCCGGAAGAAAGACATCCATTATCGGAATAATGGACGTCTTTCGTCTGAATTGATGATAATGATGACGATATCGCTTTTAGAATCAGGAAACTAACGATAGTAAATAACAAGATTGTAATAAAAATATATTTTTTTATAGCATGCTTTTATAGCTCGGTATACCTATATAATTAATGATCGTCAAGACTAATCATACGAGCCCAAACTTGATGGGGTTGTGTAATTTAACTACCAACCACCAAGTTCTTCCTTCCACTTGCATCATCAGATCAGCTCCATGTCATATTGATTTTGCATTGTCATCTGATTTACACATGCATGCAAAATTTCAGCCCAATCGGTAACCGGGAAGTGGGTCAAATTTAATTTGCAAGATGTGATGACAGACAAACATCGGGACAGGTAAAACTAAAATAAAAGCTTGTAAAAACCAACAATCAAAATCATAAGCAAAATGTTTTCGAAATACAAAAAATTGAGATACCATTGGGAAATTGTAACAGCCAGTACAGTTCAAATAAATCTAGTTCAGAAGAAAACTTTTCGAATTCAGAATCCAGTCACTTTTCAGAGGAGCAAATAAGCGTCGGATTTTTTGCAATGGCAATGCATTGGGGACTGATTAACGAGGGCACGTCGCGTTTCGCGTCTCCTGACGTTTTAAATGCTACTCTCGTTTACCGCGTCACTGAAAATACGCGCCAAGTTTTGATTTTACCTTCCGTCTTTTGTTTTTCCCCTCCCCATTTTTTGTCCGTGGTAGGTATTTCTTTTCACCTCTAGGGTCTTTGTATGCTTGTCGTGTTGTAACATATTTTTGTTGATCATTATGGTTGGGAAACGTTTAGAGTGTACGATTTTTATTTATATTCGAACGCAGGTGTTTTGTCGCTTTGAGCCGTGTATGATTGAGTTTTAAGTAATATTACTTAGCGTGATGTCGTAATAGTCCAGTGGTTAAGACACCCGACTCTCATGCTTGATTTTTATCATCATCATTATCAGCCTTTTTAATGTTCCCACTGCTGGGACTATAAGCCTGCTCTATAAGAGAGGGAATGGGCCGTAATCCACCACGCGGGCCCAATGCGGGTTGGTGAATGTCACATTTCTTCGAATTTTTGGTTCGAGGACATGCCGGTTTCCTCACGATGTTTTCCTTCACCGTTTTGAGAGCAGTGGTAATGAAATAAATTACACAAAGTAATGCGCCTGGCTGCGTTTGAACCCGCTACCTACATATCGTAAGTCGGAGCCATTACCACTCGGCCACCACTCCTCCTGCACCACTGCTTGATTTTGTGGGTTTGAAATCAAGCAAGAATCGTTGTGAATTTTACAATTCATATGTTTCTTTCATTCTAAGTTTATTTAAAAAACATTACGCTGTGCCTGTCTCGGTTGTCATACGTAGATCTATGACTGTCATTGCACTTAGTCAGGCGCGTGAACATCTATCCTTCAGATCAGTCTATCCAACGACTTATCGTCTGACACTCTGTGCCTCGGAAAGTAGCTACGTAAAGCCGTTGGTCTTGGTTGTCATACGTAAATCTTTGACGGTCAATACACGTAGTCAGGCGCGTGAACATCTATCCATCAGTCTGTCCAACGACTTATCGTGCTGCCCAGTAAACGGGTTGTGAAGATCTGATAGGCGATAGCTCTATCTAAAACAGATAATTATTCGCATCCAGTCAGTCCAAAAGGCAACCCTAATCTAGTAGGGAAAAGACTGGAGACATGATTATCTGTTTTTTTTTTTATTATTTGATGAGGATTTATTTTGGTTTTAATTTATTACTTTGTTTGCTTTTAAGTTACATCTGCCGTGTTTTGTTTCTGCACCACCTTAAGGTCGACTGGTAGAAAATGCCTTAGGCATTAAGTCCGCCTTTGTACAGCGTTTACTAGTGAATAAAGTTTTAATAATTAAATAAATGATGTTTATTTGGTGTGAGAAACTGTGTACACTAGAGAAATACTGATAATGGTAATAGAATTATTATATCCTTGTCGAATAATAGTAAAGAACATTGCCAATCTTCGTATGTAAGTTCGTCAGTCCATCTTACATGCATGTGCTGTCCAGAATGAACACATACATTTTGTCCCTCAGACCAATACTAATTAGTAAACCAAAGCGCTTCAAAATCTTTTCAAGGAGTCAAGAGGAAAAAAAGTTTTTGATGTGAATTATTTATTTTCTAAAAGTACATAGCTCAATATTTTTTTTTAGCGAAATTGATCACTGAATATATAGATTCAGTAATCAATTCCACTGAGATCTTAGTGTCTGGAGAAGAAGTTCCGTAGCTAAAATGTAAAGCTTCATTTCATACCAAATGGGACGCTCAGAAATATAAATTTCTGAGCATCATCAATAATAAAGGGAATTTATAATTATGTATCAATTATAATAATAACAGACGGTAACAGAATGCTGGCATAAAATTAACCAGTGGTATTCTATACCAATTAGCAATAATGAATTATAATGAAAAGATAAACTTACTGCAGCGATTGAACCGCACCAAATTATGTGCCTTCATTAAATTGAACACGATAATACTCCACGAAGACCACAAAGAGTATCGGAGCATAAAATTGAAGCGAACAACGTTTACCAATTATTAATGACGAGCTTCAATGAGCCAGAATTGTATTCTGGCCAGAATAAGATTCTGGCTAGAATGGGATTCTGACTAGAGAGGAATGAATGGTGTCGAATGCAGAGACTACATGCCAATTGAATTTAATAGAAAAGTAATTAAGCTGATCTTTAAAGCGGCGATCAATTTATTTTATCTGGTAGCGGAACGAGATGGGAAATGAACGTGTCCGCCGCGGGAATTGTAGGGTTAACTATCTGCTTCTAACGTTACTTCTAACTGGCAGAGAAAGATTAGCCTCGATGCAGACCCCGATAGGGGATTTGTTCTTAATCGAAATTGAATCTGGCGAAACTTATTTGTAACTGAAAAAGAGAGGCTTCTTATAATAGCGTCAATATTATTCAAATTAAGCTTTTAAATAGTATAGCCATTGGTTATAAAGTGGTAAAATTTGTTTTTTGTTTGTAGAAGGTAATGATTACCTTCTACAAACAGAAAACAAAGTTAACGAAGTACTGGTCTGACTGGTAATTGTTTTGACAGAGGCTATATTTTATGTAAGCGGGCGACGCCGCTGGCAAAAGCTAGTACTTCATATTTTTAATTTAAGTACACAAAACAACATTTTTTTTGAAGTAGGAATTTATCAAATAGTTTCTTCCGCACTGGGTGGTGCGAGAGGGAGTGTTAGACTTTTAATTACTGAAACTTGTGTTACTTCAGTTGCTCTTTACGTTTCAGTACCATGGTAATTGTTTCAATACAGCAGCCCTAGCAGGCAAGTAACAGTTACAGCGAGTAGTGTTCTAGGCACGCCTCAAGGAGATGTCTGCAAAACCGTAAGGGCCCAGCAGGGTCGAAGCCTACTGGGCCATTGTTTGCGCGAAAGTTAACCCCAGGATCCTGGAACGAAGGCAAAGAAGGCACCGGAGTGAGTTTAAATCAGTAAATGTCTGACACACTCCATGTCATTAGACGAATTCTCACTTTAAAAAAAAATGGCAAGTAACACTGTTTATCTAAACTTCAATCTAAAAATATTACCGTTTATCTTTAAAAAGTATGAGAACAAGTACTTTTACACTTTTATAAATTCTCAGTTTAGTACTTAGCTAATAACTTAAAGGGTTCCGTTTTTTTTACAAAAGCGGCGTAAAATGTTGGCTTAAAAGTTTTCCGCGGCTTTGCTAAAGTGGGGTTTATCTGATAGATGGTAGGTTGCAAGTGGCTTGTATCTGTCTTCCTCAAACATGGCAACCCCGTCTTCCCATAATTGACTTTCCTTGTATTTCTTCAAAAGTTATTCTAACACCAAAAGCGAGCGCGGAAACTCTAATAAAATAGTATAGAAGAACTGTTTAAGTAGCTAGAATGGAAATGTTAAGAATTACGTTACAGGCAATCGTTTCATGGAAGCAGGATTTAAACTTAAGTTGCGTTATAAAAATGCTAGACGTTTTATGGAGGAGTAAAATTTTTATTCATGTGTTTAGCAGAACGTTTGAGCAGTCTACATGCTATTAATAATTTTATGTGTTCAAATAAATATAGCCTCCCGTTTATGAAAGAGGGAAATTTTAAAGTGTGATCGATTTATATAAGCTGGTGAGCTGATTTTGTCGGCAATTTTATGGAGACGTGCATCATCATTCAACGTTGTCAAATTCTTCAGATATGATTCCAGGCCCTAAAGAAAAACTCCACCTATGGAGTTTTTCTTTAGGACCATTGATATAGTCGCCATTTTGAAAGACCATATTATATCGGTCATGCCATTGTGCTGTGGTGTTATTAAAAATTACCGTAGCCTTTGCACACAAATAGTAATAATAACAAAACACACAAATAGTGAATAAACACAGATTGGTTTTAATCAGTAAAAACCTGAACCTCCATCTCGCCCCAATTAGAGTTGTTTGGAGTTATTTGATGATTTCCCATCTAAAAAAAAGTAAAGACCTTAAAATTGGGTTCTGGGAATGTTCAAACAAGTTGCCGCAACCCTGGAACGCAAAAGGGCAACTGAAGGAATACAGGTCAGTTTTAGTTAGCGAGTCTGACACACCTTTTCGCTCTACCCAAGGCAAGAGAAGCTATTGACAAAAACTAGGTCCCTAAATTCATAACTCAATGCAACTTACATATTCTTATAATCCCTAATCTTGCATTCACACAGCAGATTTGTTCAAACCTAAAACTAAGAAGCTAATCTCCACAACGGTCGAGGCACGTATGCCCGTGACGTTTAAATAAAACTTCCGCCATATTTCGGAGTATACTCTTGAATGGTAATACAAGCGCGAGTAAATGGCAAGAGTTCGCAACTCGCCCCGGGGCTGTGCTAAATAGGGAAAGTTTGTGTTAATATGAGATATTTTTATACTGTCATGTCCCTTTAGTGTCGGGAGAGACCGTAACGATGGAAATATCGTATTACCTTAATAGTTTTTTAAGTGGGGATCGTGGGTCTTTTGCATCTTCACACAAAAGTTTTGCTAGAAGTTGTTGAACTGTCTTTTTTGAACAAAAACCAAGCTAATCCAGACGCTCAAAATCGATATCAAATGATCCCCTAAACAAGTCCCAAGCTCCTAATAAAGCAAGAAAAACGAAAAACAAACCGAATTTAAATCACGCTTTAAAAAAAACAGCAGAACATCTCGTTATGGTCGACTGAATGCGCTCCAAGGCGAAGAGCTTACAAATTATGAGGCTCTCCCTGCGGCCGTTTAAATAATCTTGGGGTGCAATAAAAGCTGTCCGGGCTATATATTGCAAGTACACCGAACCCATTAGAGGGCGCAGTGCAAACATCCTCGCAAACTAATGGCCTGGCCATGGGTAAACTGCGTCCTGACGTACTAAGGAACACGATGTAAGGATCTTAAACTGTGTGCATTCCACTCGATTATTGGCGATTAGAACTAGTTGGTAAACATTAGTAGTGGGGTTGTTTAACTTCGGTTTCTTGAACGAAAATGTTCGCAAAATTATTAATCACTAGCTGACCCGGCGAACTTCGTACCGCAAACAGTCAATGAATATAATATATCTTCTGATATAGTCAACCGATTGCAATGAAGCAAACCCTAATTATGAAATCACGTAACACACCATTTTAATGTATAAAAGTTATTTACATCGATCTCGTACATCGCACAGTTAAAAACTTCTGTAGATTTATTATATGTATAGATGACTATTTAAAGAAGTGCAATGGAGAGGACCAGTGGTGATCCCGATTTACGAGTCAAAGGTCAGGTCTTAGAGGAGGAGGTTAGGTCGTAGGTTCAAACCCAGCCAGGCACATTATTTTGTGTAATATATCTCATTACCATTGCTCTCAAAACGATGAAAGAAATCATTTAACAACTGAACACGTGTGACATCCACCAACCCGCACTGGGCCTGCGTGGTGAATTACGGTCCTTTCCTTTTCTTAGAGAGGAAGCCTGAGTCTCAACAGTGGGAATATTATAATGCTGATAATGCTATGGTATGCATTCAACCTGCAGGTTATATGTGAAAGGACTATTCGGTATATTCAGAAACCGGGGTTTATCAACTAGTTGTTTGCTAAAGCCGTGGTAGTCCGTTTACGTATGTAGATTAAATAAGTTGCTCCAACTTTTTCGTTTGATCCCTTTTTAGTTAACATACAGATTTAGTTCATGGACGATGTAGTTGTAAGCCTCGTGTGTTTTGTGAACAAGAAAAATAAAAACAGTTGTTTTTACGATCAGCTACTAAATCTGTCTGCAAATATTTTCGTTATTTTCACAAAATCCAATGTGGAGAATGGACATAGTTGTTTAATTTTTGGCATATACTTTTTGTACACCAAAATAATAATTTATATAATGGAAAATTTAAACAAAAAAGATAATATTTTCTTGGTTCCCGGCAGCCCCAACAGTATGCTGATGAGGATAGCTGACAGGCTAGACTGACCTCATAGAAAGGACTGCAGTGACTTGCATGTTACCTGCAGTCTTCGGTAACTGTGCGTGTGTGAAAAATTTAAACTTTGTTTGTTTGTTGGTGTTACGTTTTGTGTTTATGTTCTGTGTTATGTGCAATTATGAGTCCTAGTTACTTGATCAAATACGAGTAAATGGTATTATTTTATACGAGAGACAAATAAAAGTATATTATATACCCACTCTGCAATTTCTTCCAAGAAACAAGTAATGGACAGAAATTCCCTGAACATGAAATTGGATTGCATTTGGTGAAAATATGTAATTAAACTGGAAAAAAAGTACTTCATTCTAAAATAATTCATAAACGCATACATAAAAACAAATATTTAGACAAAAATATACGTGACGACTAAATTGAAAACGGATAAATACAAAGACATTATCACAGTGACTAGACATGTTCCTTAACAAGCATTTTATAAAAACATTATTGCCCCCGTACACGGGCCTCAAAAAAACGCCGCCACAAAAAACGCTAGAAGCGGCTTCAAACAAAAGCTAGAAGTGGCCACAAACAAAAGCTAGAAGCGGCCGCAAAAAACAGCTGAAGCGCGCGACTCTTGTGTCCGGTAAAACTTGAAGCCGCTTCAAGCGTTTTTTTGTGGCGGCACCGCCGCACACGAGCCACAAAAAAGGCCGCCTCAAAATGAAGCTTGAAGCGGCGTTTTTTTGAAGCCCGTGTGCGGAGACAGTAAGTTGTGAATGCGCGAGTTATTTTGTTTCTTAAGAATTTTTCTGTATATTTTTTATCAATTAGGTTCCAGTATTTAGAAATGCCAGTCATTTAGAACTATTCAAATTTACTAAAATAATTAATGGCATCAAAAAGAAATACCTAAGTTAAAATATTAACAACTAGCGTCTACTTAAAACAATACAACCTTTTTTCTTCAGAGCTAATACATTCCCCAAGCCACAAACGTTCCATTTTCAAACAACTCATTACGCTTACCGGCTTCGAAATTGACCAAAAAAAGGTCAAGTGCGAGTCAGATTCGCACATGAAGGGTTCCGTACCGTCCGTAAAAATTAAGTTAAATATTTAGTTTAGTCAGTTTTTTAGGATTTCTTGTTATAGCGACAACAGAAATACATCATCTGTGTAAATTTTAACTGTTTAACTATCACGGTTCAGATATAGCCTGGTGGTAGACGGACGGATAGATAGATAGACAGACAGACGAACGGACAGTAAAGTCTTGGTAATAGAGTCCCGTTATACCCTTTGAGTACTGTACGTACTGCTTATTAGATTGTTTTATGGTTCACCAATGCCACTGCTCACATATATTCACAATGCCAACCGCTCCGACTAACCGTCCGATCTCGACTGACAGGTGTCAAATATATATGCCACTGATGCGTGAAACAACCAAAACAGGCAATGAACCACCGGTACAGAACCCTAAAAAAGGTCCACATTATTACTCTACACATGGCCAGTCAGATACACTGCATATTTTTCTATTTTCTACAGCAAATGGCTGTCTGGTGGCCGGCTTATCTCGCCATGTCGTGCACTTAGATGTTTACCGCTACCCCCGGTCACTTGAAACTAATATTTGCATACAACCCCGCCGGGATTAAGCTGTGAAAACAACGTTATAATATAAGTAAGAATCTTTAAAATTTTAGTGGTCGTGTCGGGCGCGGGTACGGTTTCTTTGGCCAGCGTTGTAAAATGAAAATTATAATTAAATGTTAATGTAGTTGGTGTTTGTTTACGTTAACAGTTTTGAACTTCCTTACTGCTTTAGAGTGGCCAGAATATGATAATGCCATGGTATGGTATAAATATGCGGTTGTGTTGCTTGTCTATGGATTTTATGCATGTGAATAATTATGAATACGGACCAACTAAGGTCTCCATAGGCTAAGTGAAAATGAACCCTAGACAAAGAAGGAACAAACGAGTGAATTTTAGTAAGTAAAGTTCTGACATACCCTTTCGCTCTGCCCAAAGGCGGGGGATGTCATTAGATGATTTCCCATCTAAAAAAAAAAACCTACTAAAGTCTATGTGATGGACATGTTGTCAAAATTCTCATTATAAATTACTTAACAAAAATGATAAGCAAAAACTATTTTAGATTTTAATTTTTGAATATCGGATCTATTACCGGCCGGGTTTTTATTCGGAAGAGTCACAATAGCTCTGAAATGCAAAGAGCGACTAACAAGACATTAGTGGGGTTTAGTCAGTAAAACTAACACAGTCTGACACTTCCTCTCGCTCTACCAAGAGCAGGGGAAGTAATTCGATGAGTTCCCACCCAAACAGCTGGCCTTTTGCTGCGTAAGTAAGCGTACGTGACCCACCGATCGGCGACGGTGATCTCTCACGTCGGGCTTTGGTTCAGGCCATGGTTCGAAGCGAGGAGGAGTGGCAGGTGCTGCTGTCAGCAACAGCAGGGGCCCAGCTGGGTCGAAGCCTACTGAGGCCAGGGTTAATTCGAAAGATAGCTCAAGCCCCGGTACGAAGGCAACAAAGGAACCTGGTGGGCTTTTAGTCAGTAAGAGTCTGACACTATCTCCTGCTCCGCCCAGTGGGGGATGTCATTGGATGATTTTTCCCACCATAAAAAAAATGCGTACGTGACCCACCACTGCGCCGCGCCACTCCTTTGATTACTACCACTCCACCGCGCATATGATGTAAGAAACTAGCAGATTCTGCTCCATTGGTGTAATTGCTTGTGGTGTAGTGGCAGTGGGCAGGGTATATTGCTCGTAGAACGGATGGTCGATGGGGCCGAAAGGTTTTAGAGTGGCCACCGCGCACCGGAAAACGCAGTGCTGAAAGGTCTGCCACAAGGTGGACCGACGACCTGGTGAGAGTCGCTGAAATGCGTGTATGAGAGACGCACAGGATCGGTCGTTGTGGCGACACTTGAGGGAGGTTTATTTCGGCTGAAATAATGATGATGATGGTGTAATTGTTGTAAAGCATTCCGATGCCGATGCCAATAAACAAATAAATAAATAAATTCGACAAAACCAAGCAAGCGTCATATTTTATTCAATTCGATTTTCAATTTATTTTACAACCAACTTTAAAATTTCTCCAGAAGTACTAAACTAAACGGTATAAAAATTCACGCTCAAACTATTTCTAACAACCTCACCTCTCACATGCTTAACAGAATATTCAAAGATTTAACACCATCCTTTCAAAGTCAAAGTAAAGGTGGCACACTCCTGCTCCTGAATATTTTTCTAACGACGTGTGGCTGAAGGCTTTTCGAACGCCTTAAGTACACGTAGATACCGCTTTAAGCTGGACAAGTTATTTACTGGTATTGAGTATAAGCCTAATAGGTATTTTATTTGTAAATATGGAACGTAAAATATTGGGGTTATTTTTTGTGTACAGTTTAGTTTCCACGTGGTACGGTTTTGATGGACCTTTTGTGTATATTTTTTTATAGTCTCTTTTTTATTTATAAAAGTTTGTGAGCTTTACCCACTTTTTGGTTAGCAAGCGTGAAAAATTATTTTATTTGGAGTTGAATCTGTAAAATGTACGTCTGTAACATAAGTAATGTATTTTTTTTTTAGTGGAAAATCACCAAATGACTTCACCCATTTTATGATGGAGCGAGACCTAAAACCCGCCTTTGTTCTTTGTCGTTCCCGTTGCCCATTGTGTTCAAAGCTTAATGGAAACTCTTTTGAACAATCTTGTAATCCTGGTAGACTGTTGGTGCATGTTGCCCATACGCATTCATATTTCCTAAGGTATACTAAACTAGATTCTAATCTACAGAAAATATCAAACATATCATGAACATAACCAGTATTTTTGTTTGTAGCATTACGTGCAGATAAACGCATAAAAATTCAAATAAAAGTGTATTATCGGTTTTAAAAGACCTTGCTTAGCTTTCTTCTAATACTTCACTTTTACGTTACAGTAACTGTCTTTACCCGTAGAATACCCAGTTCTGTAACTGCAAGTATACCAACATTCCGATACACAATGGTCTTGTTGAGAGTTTCCAACTGAACCGTTAACTGTTACTTGGTTCAATACAGTTTTCTTTTCCAGTCATGTTTGTCCTAAATGTCCATTTCCAATGTCTTTATTTCTGTTCAAATGAACCCAGTAAATAGTTCGAAAATGAACTTTAAATTCACTTAGTTAAACTTACACAACCATGAAAATGGAACTGGCAATTTCAATTCTGCTCTATCTATTTCTCGATAGAATTCACAATAACGTCGCCTCACAAACAAAGCGGTAACTTCTCATAATGCTCATTGCGGTCCAAATTCTTATTGCAAAACACATTGTGGCGCTTAGCGAATGCGATAAATCGATCGTTGGGATCCGAAACGGCGTAGGGTAGTGCTATTGCTAATACCCGAGTATTGTGTACGGGTAATAATCGCTGCATTGTCGCGACTCGGGCTACGATCTCGGATTACCAGGGCAATTGCCGTACCCAGCGGCACGGCTCAACTCTTCCTACGTAACCCGTAGCTCCAGTGTGTTCATCGCCCTATATTGATGCCCGCTAATCTGTTAAGCTGCGATCGTGAGAGATACACCTAATATACGGGTATTTACAGTATAATTAGTGGACTCCGGTCCAGCCTGATTATGTGGAAGTAGATTGATGTGGAGAATAAACCAATTCAGCTCAGCGAGCCGGGATTATAGATATCTGCACGTATTAATGAGGGTCATTCGACGTGACCGTTAAATTTTATTGCTGTTTTTTCTGTCTGTTCCTCTTCCTTGTGTTTTCGTTTCTTACGTATAGGATTTTATTGGGGCAGGTGGAGTTATGTGGGTATCTCGTGGGCGTTTGATGTACTGTAATGGAGTCATTTTTCACGGAGATCAATGAGGCGAATGTTTTTTTGTAACTCTGAAGTTCCCTGGTGGATTATGGCTTGCTCCATCTCAGAGAGAGGAAGGTAGTGTCCCAGTAGTAATGGGGACGTGAGTTGCTGATTAGTTATGATGACGCTGCACTATTGTTTGCTTTTTTATGGTAGGATCATCTAATAATATAATATCTAATATTCCATAACTATCACACAACGCCGTCTAGTCTCAAGCTAAGCAGAGCTTGTGTTGTGAGTACTAGACAACTGATAAACATACTTATATATTTCTAAATACATATATATTATAGATAAATTACACCCAGACACAAAACAAATGATCATATGCTCATCAAACAAACATTAGTCCTGGGTGGGAATTGAACTCATGACCTCCGGCATAGCAGTCGGGTCACTAACCACTAGACCAACAGGCCTGTCAATCTAATGACTTCTCCAAGCGAGGCACACCTCTACCGTATGCTCCACCGTGTGTTCCAGGTGGTCCGTGCAATGGTGCCACCTGGGGAAATTGCTTGCTTGCTGTCCACTATTTTGAGTTTGACAAGGTAGTCACCTTGTCAAATTCATGACGTGAGATACCTTGTACAGCTCAGTTTACGTCGTAAAATGGATCCTTTGGATCCAGTAGGGCCTTGGCTCAATGTACAGTAATCTCGAAGGTACCCTTGAGGTATATAATTGATTCATCTCAAACCTGATTCAATGCTACAAATAGCTCCATATAATACCACCTTTCACAGTTTCAGTGGTCGATATCAAGATATGTCTTAGACCGTATTCAATGTTCACCATAATATGGTATTGCAAACAGAACATGTACAGTCAATCAAAAAACGTTTTCTGACTAAATTTTTTTGCCAACGGCTAATGGCAAAAGTAACAGCAGCCGTCGAAATTCCAGCTTTAAAGATCAGTGGCAGCCGTCTTGTGTGTCAAGTGTTACTTTATGTCGTTAACTGCCGCTGACACGTCGACGGCTGTTTTAAAAGAAAAGAAAAAAGAAAGAAAAACGTTTATTCGTGCCTCACACAATAACATAAACTAAAAATACACAATGAAAAGAAAAAAGAAAGATATAATCAGTGCGAGGCCAAAAAAACACCTAATTCAGCATATGCTACGTTATTTAAAACGATAAATAACGCAGCGCTGATATTCTGTTAGGGCCTGCTGTGACGTCACGAACATACTTACGGATGTTACATAATAATAGTCCGAGTTTTCGACCCGTGTCGATCTCACCGTCCAGTCGTCCGGTCAGGACCGAGCTCGAGTCGTCGTCCGCGCGCTGCAGAGAGATGTCAGCAACTGTAAAATTGGCCTTTACTTTTATTGGCCCGCTGGGTCCACGAGAATTTTTGAAAGGCATACCGTGGTTACAGACCGCAAAAGGTAAGTCAAGATCACAAGATCCTCCCTAAAGCAAATGAAATCATTTGAAGATTTACCAACTCAAAAAATTAAAATCAAACCACTTTTTGATCGACAGTACACATGTTGTACATACAGTCGAAGAAACGGCTCGCATATGGCGGAGTATTGATCTGCCATGTATCGAGAGTATCGGTCTAGACGGGATATGATGTAGACGACCAACTTGCAACAGTTCCCGAGACGTTACATGTTTGATGCACGGTATTATTACGTGATACTTTAAAAGGTCCGTGTTTAATAGCTGTAAGATTGTATGTTGTGTTAACATTTTCATAGTTTTAAAATGGCAAAAAAAGTTTTTTGTTGCTGTTCTAGACTGAACTTTAACATTTTATTTCAAACAGTTGGATGACATGATTGAGTTTATTGAGGATAAATTATAAAAAAAAAACGTATCTAATACTTATTGCTTCTGTGAATTACCTAACTTCCTTTTACTACTAAAATTTAAGGCTTATAGTCTCTTGAACCATCTGGCCAAAATTAAGTGGACGCACCTCTCGCACCCGCCTAGGCGGCAGTACGCAAATCTGTGCATTTATTTGCGGCCAAAAGCGCCCGGCCAAAGCGTCACTTTGAAGAATATTTAACCACCAATTATTATGTGTAAAAATGATTTTAAAGATCCAAGCCGTTTCGAAGGAGAAGGGAAAAGTTGCGAAATTGCTAAATATTTTTTTTAGACAAAGGTATTAATAGCACGAAAAAATCAAATGTTGATAATGTTACTCATGAATCTATAATAAACATATATTTTTTTTCAAACTTATTAACCTGCCCGTTACTGAGGAGTAGGCTTCAGAAAGTTACTGTTTTATGGCACTTTTCGGGCGCTTGGGCTTAAACCCCAATCAAACGCCGGCGTTCGCGCATCTATCGTCTTACTATTGCTTCTCAAAGTGACGGTATCTGGAAGGTTAAAAATAATACAAAACGAATCAAAAAAAATGGAAGTAATAAAATTAAAATACTAAACTGAAATCAAAAATGTTTTACTTCTTCTTCCTGCCCTTATCCTATATTACTTGGAGTCGAAGCAACACGTTTTCTTGTTTCTTGTCACCCATCACACTATCACTAACTCCCTTTTCTTTTATATCACTCCCCTCACTCACAATCCATCTATCTTTAAATCTAAAATAAATAAATCTTTTACGTTTTTTAAATGAAACGCACGTTACTTATAACGTGCGTTTCATTTCTCCTCTTCACATGACCATACCAAGATTGCCTTTCAACTTTTCAGTCAATAGCGCCACTTTCAAACTTCCTCTAATATACTAATTTCAAACTTTATCCATTCTCGTTACACCACACATCCATGTCAACATTCTCATCTCTGCTACATGCAATTTTTTTTCATCCATCATTCAAACCAAAAATATTTTACTAACATAAATTAATATTATAGCCAAAGGTGTGGTCTGAACTACTAGAGAACTCATGCCAATTTGAAGACTGTAATGTTATTAATACTTACGTTTACTTTACTTATCAATAATCACATCTCTTTATAATATTTCTTATATATTTAGTTTGTTTATTTTCATTGATCACTGTCATCTGTCATGTCACTACTATTTTCTTCTATGGTTTTGATTAGGCATCAACAAAGAGTATTTTTATAGTCTTAGGTTTTATTCTTTTACTCATAATATTATTTATTTTGTAAACATATAATTTGCTATCAAATTATATGTTCTCTTATCTGAAACTATTCCTTAAAATTAAATTGTAATTTATATCTTTCTTGTGAAACAGCAATGCTGGCTGAAACCTGTTTTCAAATTTAAATTATGAATTGACAGCCAGCATAGCCGTCAAAATTGACTATAAAAACCATGTTTGTGAGTTTCTTGGGGAGTTTTCGGTCAGACTCTTGGTGCAGCTACATGTGACAGTTACTTGGCTCAGCTCCTGATGTCAGTTTTCCCTGATTGAGCTCCTTGGACCATGAAGACCTCCTCAGAGAAGGAACTGAGGACCTCCTCTCTGCCTCTGCCGGCCCTCACGGCAGAGGGCTGTTCTACATTTGGACCTGGCCTCTGAGGGCCTCCTCTACTGCTGCCGGCCCTTACGCTGGAGGGCTGTGACTACCACTATCTGTTGCTGCCTGCGGCTGCGTAGCCTTCGCCGTCCCTCGTACGGCTGAGGGCTACGCCTACTCCTGCTGCTGCATTCCGCCTCTGACGCCGAGCCCGACTGAACTGTTTTTATATCTTTATATCTTTTTATATTTCTATTGATTTTATATGCTTTTATTTGCATTATAACCTCACAAGGATTCATTTCTATATATATTATTTCTCCCTCCATATTTCCTCCTTCACTCAACCTCTCACTACTCACCACACGTGCCTTGCCAGGGCTACTCCCTGGAGGCACTTACTCACTACACTCCCTCTAGCACTCGCGTAACAATCTTTCTCTCCTCTTACTATACACTTACTCTTCTTACTCTCACTCTTCCTCTACACTCCTCACTCCCATACTCCTCCTTACCCTCTCATGTAACTGTTACACTTCTTTGTGTACACATAACGTTACATTAATGTTATTAATACTTACGTTTACTTTACTTATCAATAATCACATCTCTTTATAATATTTCTTATATATTTAGTTTGTTTATTTTCATTGATCACTGTCATCTGTCATGTCACTACTATTTTCTTCTATGGTTTTGATTAGGCATCAACAAAGAGTATTTTTATAGTCTTAGGTTTTATTCTTTTACTCATAATATTATTTATTTTGTAAACATATAATTTGCTATCAAATTATATGTTCTCTTATCTGAAACTATTCCTTAAAATTAAATTGTAATTTATATCTTTCTTGTGAAACAGCAATGCTGGCTGAAACCTGTTTTCAAATTTAAATTATGAATTGACAGCCAGCATAGCCGTCAAAATTGACTATAAAAACCATGTTTGTGAGTTTCTTGGGGAGTTTTCGGTCAGACTCTTGGTGCAGCTACATGTGACAGTTACTTGGCTCAGCTCCTGATGTCAGTTTTCCCTGATTGAGCTCCTTGGACCATAAAGACCTCCTCAGAGAAGGAACTGAGGACCTCCTCTCTGCCTCTGCCGGCCCTCACGGCAGAGGGCTGTTCTACATTTGGACCTGGCCTCTGAGGGCCTCCTCTACTGCTGCCGGCCCTTACGCTGGAGGGCTGTGACTACCACTATCTGTTGCTGCCTGCGGCTGCGTAGCCTTCGCCGTCCCTCGTACGGCTGAGGGCTACGCCTACTCCTGCTGCTGCATTCCGCCTCTGACGCCGAGCCCGACTGAACTGTTTTTATATCTTTATATCTTTTTATATTTCTATTGTTTTTATATGCTTTTATTTGCATTATAACCTCACAAGGATTCATTTCTATATATATTATTTCTCCCTCCATATTTCCTCCTTCACTCAACCTCTCACTACTCACCACACGTGCCTTGCCAGGGCTACTCCCTGGAGGCACTTACTCACTACACTCCCTCTAGCACTCGCGTAACACTCTTTCTCTCCTCTTACTATACACTTACTCTTCTTACTCTCACTTTTCCTCTACACTCCTCACTCCCATACTCCTCCTTACCCTCTCATGTAACTGTTACACTTCTTTGTGTACACATTACGTTACAAGACATGCTGAAAGAGGAATTTATTGATTATTGATTTCTACGAATAATTTTGGCTATTGTGTATTCTTTAAAAAGCAACGACTTTTAGGTACCTATATCTTACAAAAGCAAAAATCAAGAATCGGGTTCTTGCTGAAAATTTAGAAAAAAAATATCACTTCAAGCACAAAAGCAAATAAAACTCAATATATAGACTCGTTCACGGTTGACATAACGTACCTATACTGGCACTGTATTGAGCAATCATGATGTGAAATGTCTCGGATCTGGCCGTTTCTCATTTACTCTCGACACCGACGATACGTCGCTACTTTACCCGGAGAATGTTGCCTTATAATGTCGTAAAAATCGTGCTTTTGTGAAAATTCTAGGATTTTTGTTAAACTCGAGATGATATTCTGCAACTTTCATATAACGCTATCTAGTCCCAAACTAAGCAGAGTTTGTGCCATAGCACAAACTCATAAGTATTAGGCAAACTTATATATTTCTGATTACGAAGATACATAATTATTATAAATAAATAACATGTATTTTAAATGTTCTTTATAACATCACCTTTTACGCGTCTGTAAAGGTGAAATACAAATACCGGCACGAATTTTGAGCGCTCGTCGAAAGAGTCAGGATCAATTTGCGCGTCGTGCACATCGTCGAGCCAATCACTGTAACTCCCAACTCCCGCGTCTCACTTCATACCACTAAAAAGACCCAATACTTCACTTCTCATTCAAGTCTATGCGATTTCAAGTTCAAGTCAGCGCTCCTCAACCTAAAAACAGTTTTACAACCCGAAATAGTTTATTGTGAAATCATTGAACACTTTAAACATTTAGCTACTCTATATTTTTCTAATATTTTATCTAGAATATCTAATTAAATATTTAATATAAAAAGAAGCTTTTAAATCTGATTATTTTCTTTTTCATAAGTCGGCAACAATCAGCTTTTTATATCGCTAAAATTGAAATCCTAATCCGATACCCATCGAAATTTTTTCGTGACTTATTTCTTATAAGACGCTTTTATTCGGTGTTAAACAGACAAATCGGATTGCAAATGGATTAGCTTGTCGCTATAAATCTTATTACGGGACTCTGTAGGCTTATTTGCATGGTTTAAATTTGGATAGTAGTAGCGGAATGAGTAATGAGCACTTAGAATAAATTGGCTATGATGGAAACCTAAGTATTTTTGCTATTTCAATTAGGTTAAAATGGGTGAGCTGCTGTTGCTGTATTTAAGTTTTAAGCAGCGTCTAATGGAATCAGTAAAAATAATACAGAGGGTGCAAGGACCAGGTCTCTACAAACTTTAAAAGCTTGCTCAGTAGACGAAACTGAATTACCTACCTTCTATAATTTTTTTTTCCGGAAACAAAAAAGAAAACATCGTCTTCTCTAAAATTATAAATAATAATAATAATAATAAATTTATTAACAAAAAGGCAGGTACATCTTATCTATCGTAATCAAAATATAAAGTATCAAATAAATTATGTTTCCTTTGAAAAGATAGAGTGAACGCCGATGTCTGTTCTAGTATTAACTGTGTGACAGACGTCGAAAAAAAAGAACAATTTAACCTTAAAAAAATGCCATAGTTATGAGCTTGATATTCATGTCTATGTTTTATTGTGGCTGATAAAATATTACTATGAGGCACACGGGTCACAAAAAAACGCTGCTTCAAGCTTCTTTTTGAGGCGGCCTTTTTTGTGGCCCGTGTGCGTGCCGCCACAAAAAAAAAACGCTTGAAGCGGCTTCGGACTTCGGACACAAGGCATCACGCGCTTCAGATGTTTTTTCTGGCCGCTTCTAGCTTCTTTTTGTGGCCGCTTCTAGCATTTTTTTTGTGGCGGCGTTTTTTCGAGGCCCGTGGAACGCTTAATCTTTTAACCACTCGAGTGGGATTAGTCCGACGGGTGCTTCTGGGTTCTTTTAGCCAGGATCGTGAGTTTGCCACTGGGGACTCTATCTTGTTCCGCTCTTTAATCTCCATAGGCGACAAGAGTTGACGAGATGGATTATTAGGTCTTGGTAGGATTATGGCAAATAAACCCGAGAGTGCTTGTCGGATATATCCGTCTTACCTAGGTGGTTAAAGAGTTTAAAGGTTTTTTCATCATCATCATCATCATCATTTCAGCCTAAAGACGTCCACTGTTGGACATATGCCTTCCCCAAGCGTCGCCACAACGACAACGACAGATCCTGTGCGTCTCGCATCCACCGCATTCTCGCGACTCTCATCAGCGGGGTTACCATGACGTTCAAAGTAAGATTGTTTTAATCTTGTTTCAGTATGGGTAAGAGATGGCGCTGGACAACCTGTATAGCTCTGTCTCTTATCCACACGCAAACAAGATTAAAACAAACTTACTTTAAACGTCATGGTCTAGGTCCAGGTCGTCGATCTGTGGGAGGCCTTCCAACGCTGCATTTTCCGGAGAGCGTCACCACTCTAGAACTTTTCGGCCACATCGACCATATGTTCTACGAACAATGTGCCCTGCCCACTGCCACTTCAGTTTGGCGACCTTGGTTTTCTCTGGCGGATATCTTCATTTCTGATGCGTTCACAGAAGGAAACACAAAAGGGAAAGGGTTTTTTCATCATCATTACATTACAAAGGCTAATGATGATATCTCAGGTCTCCTCTATAGGAGAGGGAATGGGCCATAATTCACCATGCGGGCCCAGTGCGGTTTGGTTCTAGGACATTTTCCTCACGATGTTTTCCTTCACCATTTTGAGATCAATGGTGATGAAATAAATTACACAAAGTTATGCGCCTGGCTGGGCTCGAACCCGCGACCTACAACTCGTAAGTCGGAGTCATACCACTCGGCCACTACTGCTCTCAAGGGTTTTTTACTCCTATTTAATTTTAGAAAGAAAGAGAAAAAACAGTTGCATGTTTATTTTTATTCTTCCGACTTTGCGTCTTTCCTGTGTCTATATTTGTAGAATGTATCATAGTTGGCACGAGTTTCCTTTTTCTTGACTTCATTGCAGCAGTCAATACAGCAGTCCATATGATGGTCACCTTTCCTGAAATCAAGGAGACAGTTCCTTAATCGGCTGCATATAGCAAAACGTGGGAATAAGTTTATTATAATATGCTTAAAGATTTTTATAGGTTTTTTTTTATCTGTTATAAACTAGTACTTGACTGCAATCCTGCAATGGGTGTCTTGATTAATCAGTACCGAATTTTGTGTTAGCGACAATCCTCGATAATTAGACTTTATAGCAATATTTTCTCATTTTTTATTGCTATTTAATTTTATATATATGGAGATGTATTGATTTTAAATATCACCTATTTAAAATAAAATCTATGACTCAAGATTTATTTTGTATGTGTCTTGATTATCAGTATCAGTAGCTACGTTTCTGTCGGCGAAACTACTTGATAATTAATATAGTTAATGTCCAATTCTTGTTGACGTTATCAGTTATATTTTTTGTGTGTGTATTAGTAATTTAATTTGTATGTGTTTTTTTCAAAATCTGTGTAACTTAAAAAGTAGGAAAATTAAAAAATTAAATACAGTTAATTTTTTTATTTCTTTATTAATTTAAATTAATGTCTTTTTTTCACTTTGTGTTTTCGCGTTTTTATTGGTTCTTCATCTGTGCAGCAATTTTGACAGCAATTCCAATCTAAATTCTTTTCCCTGCAAGAATAAAATATTAGTTTTCAAACATGTGAACTGCTGTCTTTGGAAAAATATCTTTAATATCCATACATTAAGTCCTTATTTCAATTCAAACGATTTCACTGCCCATTGTTACCTAAACTCTATTAATCTTGAAGTTCAAAAATTTTAATTTGTCATTGTGTTACAATAGAGAGAACTTATATTCTACTGTATGTGTGAGGTACGAATAAAAGTTTTTTCTTTCTTTCTTTATATTCTGTGTCTATCTATGATTTTTTGTATAAGATATCCTAAAACTTACGTAATTGCACTTTGCAAAAGTTGAAATAAGTTTAAGAACAGTTTTTTAAGGTATTTCAAAATAGTATCTATCATAACTTTCACACAAACTTAAATCTTGAATTCAGTGGCGGTCTTATCGCTTAGAATTGTATCTACGTGACAACCTTTGGATGGAATGTAAGAACTTTAAATTAAATAATAAGAAAAAACTCAATAAAACAAATAGCTTCTTGCCAGCAGCTTCCACAGCATGAAAGAAGAAAATATATAACCTATCATGTCACTAAGTGTGAGTTGCACCATTTAACTATAACGATAACAAAGCCGTTAACAGTTGTCAAATCGTCGAATTGACCAATAGGTGGCTGTTCACGATTTTTTATCGTTATAGTTAAATGGTGCAACTCACCCTAAATGATACAGTAGCATTTTACCGATAAAAGAATCTTTAAAATTTGTTCCACAGTTTTTTGTTTATTCTTAAAATATATATATATATATATATATATATATATATATAAATATATATATATACAAGTAAAATTATGTAACTCTGGTATTACATAATTTTACTTGTATATATATTTTGTAGATCAAACAAAAACTATAAAAAATAAACTAGTGCCATCAATGATTGCATCACTGCTAACATCGGGTGGGACTGCAATTGGACTGGGACTGTGTTAGCAGTGGCACTAGATTAAATCAATAAAAAAAAATTACTAACTTTTTGAATTACATAATGGTCTGCAGTGCTACCACGAGCTATTAACGCAAGCCATTTTATTTATTTATTTATGTACACACAGATACTTAAAAGAAAAGAACAAATACTGATAAAAGAGTACAAAGGTGCTGCTTATTTCAACAAAATTTCTTTCAGCAGACCTACGACAGGAGTGTGGGATAAGAAATGTAGACACTGTGTGTATATAAACGAGTAATTCATAAAAGTCGCAATTTAAATTATGAAATACATATAAATATATATTTCTCTCCATATATCAATAACAGTATATAACTGTACACATAATATGTATAGATACAAAATATACATAAATTATAATCTTTACGAGGTAGTAAAGAGGTAATGTTCTTTGACTAGCTTTTTGAAGACAGATATGTTTTTTGCGTCACGAATTTTTGCTGGGAGTCCATTTTACACCCTAGACTGAGCTATTTACGAGATGGAGCTATATAAAGTGTACAAGTTACATCCTTCTTTCTCGCTCTCAAAATTGACATTTTAACACGTCACGTTAAGGATCTAAGATCATTGTTGTATCGAAATGCCGTTTCCCACGGCTGAGACTCAGACTTCCTCTCTAGGAGAGGGAATGGGCCGTACTCCACCTCGCGGGCCCAGTGTGGGTTGATGAATGTCGTAAGTCTTCGAATTTTTTATTCTAGGACACGCCAGTTTCATCGTTTTGAGAGCAGTGATGATGAAATAAATTACTCAAAGCAATGCGCCCGGCTGGGTTTGAACCCACAACCTACAACTCGTAAGTTGGGGCCATTATCACTCAACCACCACTGCTCTCTAAAGACTGTTACTGTAGCGTAAAAGTCCCCTGATCTACATACTCGTATATCTGAACATTCTCAAAACGGGTCCTCAAAGTAGTTCTTGTTAACCGTCTTCAAAAAAAGGAGGAGGTTCTTTTTTATGGTGGGAAAATCATCTAACGACCCCCGCTCTTGGGCGGAGCTTGAGATAGTGTCAGACTCTTACTAACTAAAAACCCACCCCGTTCCTTCGAGCCTTCATACCGGGGCTGAGCTATCTCTCGAAACTAACCCTAGCCCCAGTAGGTATCGACCTAGCTGGGCCTCTGCTGTTGCTGACAACTCCTTGAGGCACGCGGGAATAGTGCGCGCCGTCGACGACTTGGGCTCGGTACGGACAGTTACCGGACGGTCTGACAGCGAGCTACCCATTGCTCGCCGTCCGGAAGCCAATCTCCTCAATTTAGTTGTTTTTTTTCTACTTTTTTTAATATAAGAACAACCATATAAAAATAAAACAAGCTTAAAGAAGCTGTTGCATCATTGCATTACATCTTGAAACTATGCAGAGCTACCTCGAAGCGAATTTCCAAGTATTTTTAAATATAATAAACTGTAAAACGAGACTATTGAAAACAAAACAGCGATTAATTGACAGCGTCATGTTATAAACCTCCTCTCTTATTTTACTACAAAATGGCAGCTTTGGTGAAGTTTATTTTGAACCGTATTCTTGTCAAGGTGTCTATGAAAATATTGGTGATTTTGTTGAGATGGTTGATATTTGTTTAAAAATCGGGCCTGCATTAAGTTGATTTTTAAGGTTTCGTATTTGAGAGGTTAAATGGGACTCTATTACAAATTATACAGCAGAAATTTTCACACACTATGCATTTATTTTGCCGCCATAACAACAAACAGTAAATACAGGATGAAATAAATTGTGTAAAAAAAATTGTACGAGACCCTTCGTGGGCTAGTCCGACTCGCACTTGGCCGGTTTTATTCTAATTTTTTTGTGTAAAATTTTAGCGATGCTTTACATATACGACGAAATAAAGAACTAGGTAAATTGTTAGTCGTGTATATCATGCCTAAAAACTTATTAAATAAAATGTCGTATAGAATTTCCCTAAAAAACCATCCCTCCTAAAAAAGACGCGCACATCCCATTGAACAAAACACACCCATTCAAAATTCTCATATTCCCTCTTAAACATTGCCGTAACTGAATCGAAAGATAAGATCCGCTTAAAAAATCACTGGTCTTGATCGAATATCGAAATAGGACGCCGATGTCGATCGACGTCACTCACTCTTAGTGAATCGATCTATTCACTGTGACGAGCTAAGACAGTCTTTGCCGGTAGCTGCCACGCTTCTAACCATACACAGAGAATGGACTGAGCCTTTTCTATCCAGATATAAAGTGAATTCAGGCAAAAAAGTGTGAAAGAGATAGAGCTATAGTTGTTTTTTAAAATAAATAGTAGTATATGTGTAGCTTTAAAAAATAAACAGTTTAAATATTTAAGTTAGTTTGAATATTTTCTTTGTATTAACTTGTTTAAACTGCATTGCATATTATTTCGAAATTGCATTTAGTGGTGGTATGTTAAATTTTATATGTCTTTTGCGTGCGTACATGGTAAAATATGGCTGAACTTTTTACGAATATTTTTATGTCATGTTTACTGTTAAAAAAAAGTGAAATTCTAAATGTCAAAAAATCTAAAATTAATGAGATTAGCTAGTACAACCGAAGGTCTGATGGGTTTTGTCTAGAGCCCAAGGTATGTTTTTTAGTGACAATGTCGTCACTGTGGCCTTACCTGCACGAAAGAGACAGTTGATCGTTGCGCAGTTGCTTTGTCTCTTTTTACTGAATGGTAAATTTTGAGAGACTCAGTCCATTTTCTACGTCAATACTTCTATTCGAGATTTTTCATGAAAAGAGGCGGAAATAAAATTATATGACGGTAAACAGGCAGTCACTCTAAAGCTAGGCTTCTCTTTACCTCATTTTATTTTATAGTACCAAGTAGATGGAATAGTTACACAAATATTTGCTAGTTCCATTTGATTAATATAGTTATGTGTGTTTTAAAATGTAGTTTGAAATATAACGAATGCAGTTTTGAAATGTATGTAACGAGTTGATAATATTAGTTCATGTTTATGAGTTGGTAAATTGGAAATGGAACTCTATTTCCAACAAACTTGTTTGCGTTTTATGTAGGGAAAATAAAGAAAAGGGAAATGTTATTTATTTAAAAATAACATACGCGTTCAATAAAAGCGTAGTAGTTATAGTACTGACTGAAATAAAGTTTATCAAGATAACGTGGTTCTATCAGCCAATCATATTTATGCAGTGATTATCTAGGTAGTGTATTACTGAAAGCAAAATCACATTGATCAAAGTCATTGTGATGGATCCTAAAGCAATTAGATTGAGAATTTTATGCGCCCTTCCTTGGCCTACTTTGGTATTGTTCGTTAAATTGTTGAGCTTCTCATAGCTTTAAGTTGAACTACACAATATTTGATAAAAGCTCGCACTGTCCGGATAGGTCTAATCAAATCTGTATGATTCTTTCTTTAGGACGCTCCTAACATTAATAATCGTGAGTCTCATATGATTTGCCCATTACATGTTTATGTGACTTAGACCTTAAAATTAATTTTAGTATTTCTTTTAAGGTACTTTTAAGGTACTCTAGGATACACCGGTATGATTTAGTTGAAATTGACATATTGTTAATAACTTGTCTTCATCTAGTCAAAATTTAAGTATTATGTTTTAATCAATAATTACGAATTTGCGAAACCAATATCATTTATCATTTAACGAAACCATTTAGGACGACTTATGTAAAATTGATACGAATTTTAACTATTGTATTTAGGTAAAGAGATTGAAACTGTCTCACACTTACACGCTAGAGTCTGGAGGTGACACCAATTTGCATTGACTCGTCACGCTAATGTGTAAGAACCTGTAGCATGTTGTGACGATTAAAGTTGTGAAAATACAACTTACGGTAAGTTTTCAACGATCCAAGAACAGAAGCAGTTCATCCTCATGCCGATAGCCACATGGTCTCCGTCACACTGCGCCCCACCCACAGTCACCGCTACCAAATGGCCTTGACGAACAGCCGGCGCCCCCGAGTCATCCTGTATGACAAATGGCAGTTCAATATACTGAGAAATGTACTTATCTCAACTAATGTGTTGTTACAAATTCTATACCAGACTACCATCAACTACTTATAATTTTCCCAATTCCAATGGCAGCTATAAACTAATAATTGTTTTTGTTTTTTTTTTTAGTTACGTATACTGTCCCCCTGCTGGGCCAAGTCTTCCCCCAATTTTTTCCAGGTTTTCTTTTCTTGGGCCACCTCAAACCAGTCGTTGCGGTAGGCATCTAGGTCGTCTCACCACTTTTTTTTTATTAATACAAGAAAAAAAGAAATGGGGCTCTATCCGTGTACCCGTAACTGATCATATTTTTGTAGTCAAAAGTAAAAAAAAAAAAGAAATCCCAAAATTGTCCACGAGAATTTGACATAATTGTTATTTTATAATTGAATCTTCTTCTTTTTAGCGTATCGATGGCAAAATTAGTTAGATTCCTTGCCTGGCCCAGAATTCGGCCACGGCAATGCCGTCGTAGTACGAAACTCTTCGTATGCGAGTCTGACTCGCACCTGGTCAGTTTTATTTTTCGTTTTAATTTCAGATACTGGGTTATTACTCAAAGATACACATATGATACTCACATCACTTATGTAATGCTCCTCAGCTGCGTAACAGACGACTTCTTTCGTATCTGTTGAAAAACAACGTCAAAATAGATAAAATTTGTAGTTCTTTACCTAGTTTGTTACTTCAAGATATTGATTAAGACGTTATTTATGTTATTTTAGTGGGTTTTTTTTTCAATTACCGAAATTACCCCTAAATAAATCTGAAATTCTAAATCTGAAAGCCTAAACTTTAGATTCAAGCTGCAGTATGTTAGAAACTTTTACAATTGACTCAAGCACCTGAAACAGACAGCATTAACCACAGTACGCAATCAGATTACTTTTGGATTATGTAATTCCACAGTATGAGCACAAACCTTCCATCGGGACCAGCATTTCAAGCCAAGTTATGACTGTTTCATTTCGATTGTCCTGCGTCGAAGTCTTCTAGTCGGCCACGCCTCTGATTCTTTTGTTCTGTCCACGTGACGGAGCGTTAAGATGACATCAGAATAAAAGAATCAGAGGCGTAGCTGACTCGAGGCGTTCGACGCTAGAGAATAGAAACGAAATGGTTGTAACTTGGCTAGAACTGCAGGGATCTGATCAGAATATACCTCGATGTTTGGCTTACTTCTTCTTGACCAGCATTCGTCATACGTAATTGGTTAAAAACATTGAATTATTGTTATAAGTAACAGGGACTAACTTATTTCAAACTCCCGCGGCATTGCCTTATCAACAATCTTCTTGCAAGTCTGCACGTTCACGAAACCGAACGACTCGATAGTTAGTTTATTTTCCTGTAAACAAAAAGAAAATAATTTAACGACTAAATAAGCACTATTGAAAATCATCATCAGTCAAAAGATGTCTACTGTTGAACAAAGGCCTCTTTCAAGTGTCGCCACATCGAACGGTCCGCGATCCTCGCCAGGTCCCCTTGTGGAAGGTTCTTCAACGTTGCGTCAGTCGGTAGGCGGTCGCCATGCTAGAACCACGAAATAGTTAGGTACAAAAGAAAATCTACATACAAAGCCAGCTCGAGCAACGCACACATAGACACCGCTCACGGCTCAATCGCCCGGTCGCACCCATACAGTTCGGCGCAATGCGCTGACCCTAGTACGATCTAGGTGATAGGCGTAGGTATAAAAGTGAAGTACATACATGAGATTGACTTCTGTATCTATCTATTTTGTGCTAGAACCTTGCGGCACCATTGAACATTATTTTGTTCGCGAGCAAGTGCTTTACTACTAATTATATCATCAGTGCATCTACGTTGGGTAGCCTTTCCCAACTAAGGGTCCAAACACAAAACTGCGTTGCGATAATGCGTCGTAAATATCTGCGAGCTTGAACGACGCGTCGCCAGAACTAGCACATTGATTTGCATCACATATCGTACCTGAATCGTTGTTTTACCGTAAGATATCGCATCGTAGTTTCATGTTCCAGCCCTAAGGTAGCGCATCGCCGTGCCCTCGTGGGGTCGATCAGCGACGGCGATCACTCGCGCCGAGCTTTGGTACAGGCCATGGTCTGGAGCGAGAAGAAGTGGCAGGCGGTCACCTCCTTCTGCGAAGCAGTAATGCTAGCAAAGGAGAAGGCCGACCGCTGCAGGCGCCTAGCGCTCCAGACGCCGCCGGGATTAGAATCCCGATTTCAGGCCACCGTAGGCTTGCGAACGGCGAGCAATGGGTAGCTCACTGTCCGACCGTCCGGTAACCGTCCGGACAAAGCCCAAGTCACCGACGGCGCGCACTGTTTCCGCGAGCCTCAACCCAGTAACCGGATAAAACTGATACGCCTTTTTTTAAGGTTAGGCTTCTCCCGTGAGTAGAGAGAGAGCCTGTCAAAATCCAGTGTTCTCAGTGTTCTTTCAGTACCCTTTGTGTTTCAGGGTTGTGGTAACTCTTTCAAACAAACTCGCGGCCCTACATGATATCTATCTATAAGTGTCCCCCCGCACATGGGCCACAAAAAAGCTGCTTCAAGCTTCTTTTTGAGGCGGTTTTTTTTTGTGGCTTGTGTGCGGTGGTGCCACCACAAAAAGGCTTGAAGCCGCTTCTAGCTTTTTTTTTTGGCGGCGCTTTTTTGTGGCGACCAAAAAGCCATGCCATTCGCGCATTTAATCCTTCCTTGTCAGAGTCCATCATGATACTGCACACATGACCACAAGCCGTCGCGCGCTTCAGCTTTTTTTGTGAGCGCTTCTAGCTTTTTTTGTAGCGGCTTTTTTGTGGCCCGTTTGCGCGGACACTTATAGGCCAAAAAATATCTAAAAGCTAAGTTAGGTTTAAAGCTTAAAGTATTCAAAACCTTAGGATTTTGCGGTTTAGATCTTCTTCGCCAATCCTTGTAAAATAATTTTAATGCTTTATCCTGCAAAATAAAAATTATAATTAACATATTTATATCATAAAACAAATTGAAGTAGTATTATCGTCAATTAGCTAATATTTTTTGGCAGCCTGTCTGTTACAGTATAATGTTTAGTACTTATATCTGCCAGCAGCTTAGTCCGTGTTAATTATGCCTAAAAAACTCAGTGGCAGTAAAGTAGCATTCTACTGCTGAAAAAATCTTAAAAACTGAGTTTATTCATTAAAACAAAAATACTAATGATTTTTTATAACATGGTGTATTTATGTTACCGCCAATTTGTACAATTCCGGTAATAATAATTATTATTTATTATCTATTAAAAGTTACTCTTGTTAATAAATTAAGTACGTACCCCATCCAAGGAAACATTACCACCACTTCTTCGATGCACAGGCTCTAGCTTCTTTAACCACGTTAGTTTCTTAAATGAAATTAGTTTTAATATTTTAATAAAATCTTTTTAAACAAATGAACATTTATTAAAGCTAGTCTAATTTAAGAAGTACCGTTTGACAGTTTTACACGTAGTACATAATAATTTGTTGATTAAAAATTGTATATGTTGTGATAAAATAAATATACATTCATAATTCAATGGTTTTACGGAAAAGATAAATATAGTGAGAGAGAGCTACGCTGAGAGAGTACAAAGCCATTTTTATAAAAAAGTGTGAAACCTCAAACGGCACTTCTTAGATATGAAGTTTTTTAAAATTATGTTTTGGTTTGTCTGGTTTTTGTTTGTTTGTGTTTTTGTGTTTGTTTGTTATATTTGTGTATGTTTGATTATGTTTTTGTGTTTTTGTTTCGTGTTTTGTGTTTGTTTATAGACTGAGAGTGACGTTTTAACTCCTTTAAAGAATTATTTGACGTTTTTGACGCAGTTTTGTCTGTGTTCTGAGTGGGATCTGCATCAGTTGGACCTTTATATACTTTCGTTAGTACATAAATTAAAAAAGACTAATTTATAAAATAAAAAGATATGTCATAATATCGATAGAATGAAAAAGGCTTATCGATTTGCTTTGTTTAAGTTCCTACAGAAATTCAACCTTGAGTGAATAGACTCTTAATAAACTAGTGTGATTCTCCGTCAACGATTACATCACTGCTTACCATCAGGTAGGATCGCAGTCAAGTATTAATTAATATAAAAAAAAAACAACCAATTAACCTGTAAAAATTCTGTCATTGTACATTAAAGGCCGAATCACACCGGAACGGCAGCGGCCGGCTAGGCTAGAACTATCGACAAGACGTGCGACCTTTTCCTTTAAGCGATACTGGTCTTTTAAGTACGAGTAAGTACATAAAGTTTAAAATTATTTCACGCTAAAAGTGCTCGCCGCATTACTACAGGCCGCTGCCATTCCGGTGTGACTCGGCCCTTATAGCTTAGCGTAGGTATTAATTAATATCAACTGTCAAGCATGGAATTCAAAAGTGACAAAGAAGTGATAAGTATTACACGCGACGCCACAATAGTGACAATTGAAACACGTCGTATGTAGTACTACTAATTGAAATAACAATTAAGAAAAAAGAATGAAATTGAACTTGCATCGCATAGTGCACCTAGTGGTTCCGTAAAGAAAATCTAGGTACTCACTAAATATTTAAATTAAATATTATTGTTTCCGGAACTTTTTTTTGTCTTTTTAAGTAAACATATTTTAAAATTAGAAGAAATAAAAGTTTCAATACTTGGTGTGGTTTTCATTTTCTCTTATCTCCAAGGACCTGAGCCTGAAAACTCAAGTATTATAACATTAATTTAATACAAATTTTGTTTAAATTATGTTTTTATTTAATCAGACAGTTAATCGAAATAAAACACTCAAAACGAATTAATCGTTTCTAAATTCAATTTTTAGTGATAGTTATAATACGAGTATAATGTAGGATGCTTTAGATTAAGCTCGACCTCTGACTGTGCTTAAAAATAAGCTGGCTTTAGAAATGAAACTATTATGAGCTAGTCTCATTTAGAAGAAAACAAAAATTATATTATACGCGACCTTTGTCTTTCACCAAACGGAATCCCAAAAAGAGTAAACACTAACTTTTTAACGACGTACCTATAATTGTGATATGGCTACTTCCCGCTTCGTCAACAAGTAAACATTTCTAAAAACAGCTATAATTTTCTCATTACTTTGATTTTCATATATTAATTTCCGTTTCAACTTTGGAGAATGGCTGTATCCCTTTTGTCAACCTTTTCAAGTCAACATTAAAAATAAAAACCGCTTTTTATATTGTATATCTGCTTAAATATTTATTAGTATTTTATGCTTCATATAAACCTTAATAATATTGCTGAATTTTTCAAAAGTGGAATCTACAAAGAGGTCAATTTAGTTTTTTTTTTTTTTTGTAGGAGGTAATAATTGAAAGATGATAAATCTTTGAAAGTAGTGGGATTGCTAAAAATTTTTCACCGCTAAACAGCTACCTTATTTCTTAGTATTATAGGCTATATTAGCACGCCCGTGTACATAAGTACACGGGCGAAGCTGCGGTCTGTGACCCTGGAACGCAAAGGACCATTGAAGGGATAGAGAAGATTTTAAGTCAGTAAACTGTTACTGACGAAAACTCTACTCCCTCGCGAAAAAAAGGTAATAATTGAAGAAAGTATAAACGACTCTACTGTACATAGACACTACTACTACGATAATAATAATAATAACATGAGAAAATACGAAACGACAATTGTGTTCAGTTGTTTAATAAAATTTGGTCATATTGACGAATCGGGAATGTGATCAAGCGGGAAGTAGCCGAACCAATTAGTATAGTGTTTTATTGTCACGAATTTGTGTCACGCCCTGTCGAGTTTTATTTCGTGATTGAAAAACATCCGCCATTGTTGCTGATTTTTATTTTATTTACTAAGTAGTTGGAGCATGCATGTTGATTTTTTTATATTATTCTTTATTTATAACAGCTAAGAATTGTACCTACCTATATTTGATAAATAATATAATAATAATAATAAAAAAAAATAAAAAAAAAATATTTAAAAATGTAATTTTATATGTTAAAAAATTGAATAAAGAGAATAATAATAATATTTTTATTTCAGACTAAAAAATCCATAAAGTGTTAGTAACATAAAAAAATAAAATCTTATTGCCTAGTGTTAGTAAAAATTAATCTTTGTTTAAACTTATAAATTATCGGAGAGGTGAAGCTCTCAGCCATGGTTTTCAGGATGCTGTTTTGACTGTCCCTCACTCTCCTCAGCAGCGACGCTGTTTTTTTGCGTATAATCGCATAGAACCCGTCGGCACGGACTTGCGCAAACATTCCCGACGCGCTACAGTGACGAGGCAGTCTCAACAACATCCTGAAAGCATTGTTGTATTGGACACGCAGGACATCCAACGATCTCTTAGTATAATCAACCCATAGACTGCCCGTGTACAGATATACGGGTAAGTAATGTTACCGCATGTCGGAGGCATTTATAAAAATATGTACCTACTAATTCAGTCTCTTAAAATTTTAACTAACCCCTCGAGCGCCAGGGGGTATTATTATTACGTAATTGCACGTTTTTTTTAGTAATCACAAAAAAAACTTCCGGTTTTTTCCAGGAAAAACGAAAATTTACAGACCAACAATTTCGGCCGAATAAATTTCGTACACCCGTATGTGTATGTGTGTGTGTCCAATACGATAAATAAGCGTTTTTCAAGATCATTCAAATCATACGAGTACAATCGGCGCTCAAAGAGAGTGATGCCAAAAAAAAAACTGGGCAACTAACTAATTCACTGTTTTCAGATTTATTCCTATATTTGTACTATAAAACCTACCTTTGTGCCAAACAGGATTCTGGGTCAACTGAAAAGTACCCTATGAATTTCGATCTTTGAAAGTATACGTTTTTTTGCGACTTAAACGGCCCTAAGTATCTTTTTTATTCATTAACTTAGTGATTTGATTTTTTCACAGCTTGAAGGAACCGCAGACTTGAGTACATGGTTTTAATTTCAACTTGATACCTTTATTTTTATTCCGTGTTATCAAGATAAAAGGTCTTGACAGACAGACAGACAGAAAGATAGACAGACAGACAGACCATAAGGGTTCCGTTTTTTCCTTTTGTGGTAAGGAAGCCTAAAAATGATCAAAAATAAAAGAAATAAAAAAAAAAATCGTCGCAAACCGCCACTGTTAGAAGTTTTTTAAAGATTTTTTCTTTTAATTCGAAGCACATACTTTTTTTTGAGGTAAGAAAACATGAAATAACATCTCGAGCTCGTATACAGGCCGTGCTGTGCTAGTGTGTATTGCGAATTTCATAATGGACAAAATCATCGAACAGAGAGTTTGTCTTAAATTATACATCGCCAATGGAATTTCGTGTTCAGAGTCACTGAAAATGTTACAGAAGGCTTACGGTGAATCGATTTTATCAAAAACACGTGCTTGTGAGTAGTACAAAGCATTCAAAAGCGGTCGAGATGTGATGGAGGATTTGTCTCGCTCTGGTAGGCCAACAACCTCTGCAACTGAAGTTAACATCGCAAAAGTGAAGGAAATAGTGTTGATTGTTTTCTTTGACTATCGCGGTGTTGTGTACTCGGAATTCTTACCGGAAGGTCAAACGGTAAATAAAGAATATTATATAAGCATTATGCGGCATTTAAGAGAGCAAATTCGACGAAAAAGGCCAGATTTGTGGAAAGAAAATTCTTACCACCACGATAATGCGCCTTCGCACAAAGCCATTATTGTGAACGAATTTTTGACCAAACACTCAACAAAAACCATCGAGCAACCACCATATTCACCAGATATGGCTCCAGCCGACTGCTACCTTTTTCCTAAACTCAAATTACCACTTCGTGGCACCCGTTTTCAATCTGTAGAAGACACAAAAAGAATTCGCGACGAGAACTGAACTCAATTTCGGAAATAGTGTTTAAAAAATGTTTTGATGATTATTATGATTATTTGTTGGCGTAAGTGTATCGTTTCTGAAGGGGCATACTTTGAAGGTGATAAAATAAATTTGGATGAATATCAAAAGTTTTGTGTATTGTTGATCTTTTCCCGGTACTTTCTTGACACAGTAGTATATATATTTTAAATATATTTTATTTATTTTTACCTCGTGGTTGTGCAGATTCAACTTGATACTGACATGAATATTTTTATTTATTAGAACTTTATGCAACACAAAGTACAAAGGCGGACTAAATGTTTTAGGCATTCTCTACCAGTCAACTTGGGTGGAGAAGAGAAAATATGGCAAGTTCATAAAAATATAAAAGATTATTAAGAAATTAAGGTGTGTATATATTTACAAATAAACATACATATATAATTACTAACTACTTTAATAATAGCTTTTATTGTACAAAATCGTACTATTATTAACTTACCTTATCTTTTATTTCTTTGTTTTTTCGTCGGCGTTTTTGAAGTTCTCCTAAAATGTTTGTTATATTATCTTTTTTCTGAAAAAAATTATATGCGTTTAAATATTATAATATATAGATAAAGTCGTAATTATAAAATGTTCGCGATCTCAGACAAATTTTATTGTTTAACATCACCAGCACCAGATTTAGCTAGGCAACCTGTGCGCAATGTCTTAATGAAAGGATTATCTAGCATATAATATTTATCATAATCAAATAATAGATGAGGGAAGAGATTTCTTCTACGTATCTTAGATCATTAAGAATTCTCAGTATATTCAAAACAAGCTTTTGCTCGCGAATTCGCCCGCATGGAAATAAGTTTTTCCATACAAACTTTAAAACACAACTAAATCCCCTTTGGAGCCGAATTTTTTCGAAAAATTCTCTATTAGTGCGACAAAAAATGAAACATTGTGAAAAAATTTCACGCTCACTTTTAGGTGTGCGTTGACATGTCAGTCGGTCAGTTCTGTCTTTTATCTATTTAAATATATAAATCAATGCTACTTTTCGTTGTAATTTTATAACTCAAGAACGGGCTCACCTATCCAAACCAAATGTTTAGGCTTTGTTCGGACTATTTAATGGATGGTTTATGTGAAGTTTGCACAAAATCGGTCGAGCGGTTCTTCATTTATCACATTTTTTGTAACAAATGAAGTAGGATAGGGTAGAGTAGGGTAGAGTGGTGTAGAGTAGAAGAGATAAAATTAAGTACCTTTTTTGTTGTCGCCGTTGCGTACAAACTACCTAAAGGTCATTGGACTCGCTCCACTGACGTTTTCATAAAGAAATTAATTTCATACATGCGTAAATTAATACGAGTTTTGAAAAAAAGGTTCTTTATTTTTTAATTTTGTCTTTACAAATCGATAGTGTTTCATGTACCGGATTGACCCCCCACGGAATTAAAACGATCAAAATTTAACGGTGTATAGACTAGCATTTTTCCCGCAATTTCGTTTTTTTTCCGTAACCATTGCAGTTCCAATGCAGGGCAAAGACCTCCTCTAAGTACTTCCAAACATACTTCTCCTGCACCATCTTGAATCAGTCTTCGTTTATTAACTCAAGGAATTTTTCTTTTATAGAAACTTTAACATCCTTTGACCACCTTTTGAGAGAAATTAAAAAAATAATTTAATGACGCCCATCTTTTTATAGATAAATATCTGTTTGTATCAAGTTTATTAACTCAAGAAATAAAATTCTCCCATACAACTTTGAACACCCCATAAATCGTTTTTTAGAGGTAGTATTATATATTAAAGAGGTATACTAAGTACCTAATAACCAGTTGCTCTATGTATTCAAAGGCGACGGTAACTTTATCGACCAATCCCGCAGTCATAGCAGGCATCGACTATGGTGGGCTCCGTCATTTTTCTGATACCTCTCGCGCACGTAGAACACAACGCGTCGTCGATTTGGGCTTGGCCTTTTATCAGCCGGCTAGACGCAAGCTAGCCAACTAAAACCCCAGTTTCATTTGTTTAAACCGCTTATAAAATGTACCACTTACTTTTTCATCACTTGTCCTCAAATACTGACTTTCTATTGGTATGTTCTGATTATCCGGGCCATACGTCACTTCGAATTCACGGCGTGGTTTTGCCTCTTTGGACTCTTTAGATTCTTCAGGTCCGCTGTTTATGCGTTTATGCGTTTCTTTAGGTTTGACTGCCTCTGGAGAGTGGTGTGAGGTAGCATTTACCAAATCCGTCTTAGGAGTTGGTGGTGAGTCTACTTTATCTCCCCGGAACTTGTGATGCCGTGATTCACCGGCTTGCTGCAATTTCGGACTAGACTAAGATTTATGTCGTTTGATGATTTATTTAAAATCCCAACAATAAGCATTTGCTAGAGAAATCGTAATTTTTGAAGTGAAAACTTCTTTAGCGGCGTTGAGAACTTTTTCTGTAATGGGTATAACACACGTGACCTGATCGAATAAGCGTAAGACGGATGGTAAACTTTTTAATGTAAAATAATTGTAATAGTTTTAAAGTGTTAAATTTTTAATGTAATATAAATTGTCATGTTTGTGTACGATAGCGCAATAAATGAATATTGTATTCTACCACATAAATGATAGTACTTTTATACTGATAAAGCAATTGGTGCAAAATTATTCCCTAACCATTCCAAAATATCAAACATGCTCAACGTTAATAATCAAGTTTTCACTTCTGCCGGCACTCCCGGAGTGCAATTTTTTTTTTTATCAAACCTTCTTTAATGCTGCAACTTAGTAACAACTGTAATTTTTTGAAAAAAATAATCCACGACTAATATGATCAACGAATGATAGTCGCATGTCTGCGGGTGCTTTTAAGTCTACTGATTTTTTTTTTAATTTCGATTCAGTTGTGTTTATTCCTGGTTGTGTCAACACGCCAGTGCATCGCTTTCAGCTGTTTGTCGCATTTGAAAAATGTAACTATATCATTGCAATACAAATAAGAATGTGGACTGGTGTTCACAGATAGTTGCCAAAGCAAATGACTGCAAAAATGCTGTATTGTGACTATATAGATACGTCTGTATCGAGATCACGGCGATATGGAATCGTGGTTACTTTAGGACAGCATCGCGATTTTATCGGAAGCCGTCTGTGATCGTTTCTGAATGACGGCATAAATCGCTATGGGCTACGTCCCGATCCGTCCCGTCGTCGTGATTTTCTTCTAATTTTGCGTTGAACGTCGTATTTTTTTTTATTAGCCTATTGTGTGTCCCACTGCTGGGCAAAAGCCTACTCTTTCTCATTCAAAACTTTTCTGTCTAGGGCGATCTTGGCCATGTTTGCCCCACGAAAATTATCGGATCGTCACTCCACCTTCGCCGCGAGGGATTGTCACTAACTGAGTGAAGGCTGAAGGAGGTCGACGCCGCCGAGGAAAAAGATAGTAGCTCTATGAAAAGAAACTTACCTCACTATCACTTCGATTTGGTTCCTCTGACCCAGAACGCGCTGCTTTCTTACGTTTCTTATAAGATTCGCAAGAGCCCTAGCAACAAAATTACATTGAGGAGTGTCTGTTTGTAATATTGAAATAACTGCTTTTTACTACTTGCATATGAATATAATTATACGGTACATACACCAAAATATATATATTTTTTTAATATTTGTCAGTCTGTCTGTTTGTCCGGGCTAATCTCTGAAATGGCTGGACCGATTTTGACGGGACTTTTTTTGGCAGGTAGTATTTTTTATGGTGGAAAAAAATCATTCAATGACAACCCCCGCTTTTGGGATAGTGTCAGACTTTTACTGACTAAAAGACCCACCCTGTTCTTTCTAGCTTTCATACCGGGGCTCGAGCTCCCTTTCGGATAACCCTGGCCCCAGTAGGCTTCGACCCGACTGGGTCCCTGCTGTTGCTGACAACTCCTTGAGGCGTGCGGGAACAGTGCGCGCCGTCGACGACTTAGGCTCGGTCTGGACAGTAACCGGACGGTCGGACAGCGCGCTACCCATTACTCGCCGTCCACAAGCCCGCGCCTACGGTAGCTAGAAATCGCTACGGGGCTAACGGGGCGCTGTGAGCGCCACCGTTGCCTAATGCGGTAGGCCTCCTCTTTTGGTAGCATTACTGCTTCGCAGAAGTTGGCGACCGCCTGCCACTCCTCCTCGCTCCGGGCCATGGCCTGTACCAAGGCCCAGTGCGAGAGATCACCGCCGCTGATCGCCCTCATGAGGGAGATACAGACTAGTGACAGACGGACGAATGGACAGCAGAGTCTTTGTAAAAGTTTCTCGTTTTACCCTTTGTTGGATACAGTACCTTAAAAAAAGAATCACTTCCATTATACGAGTAGAATAGAGTAGAATAGCATTTATTCGGCGCAAGCAACACAATATACCACAACATAAAATAGTAATAAAAAAAGACGTGTGGCACTCGGGGACTGCCGTGGTAAAGCTATTGCATAGCATCACTCATTTGTTTTCTTATCGGTCACCACGCTCAAAAAACAAATGAGTGGGGGATGTTAGGTTATTTTCGTTACGGAATTTTTGGATTCGGTCTCCACGCTCAAGGCCCGCGACAGAAGCTATGCAATAGTTTAAAAATAGAGTACAAACATACAATACAGTTGCAGTGACTGTGCCTGAACTGAAATTTATGATTTTTCGTGTTTAATTCTTTGATAAGTAAAACGTTGAGCTGATTTTCCCTCATTTTATCCATATCTTGCCGTCGTCGGTATGATAGCTGTTATAGCATAACAGTAGTTTAGAACTTACATTATTCTCTTCGGAAGAAAGACATTTTCTTTTCTTTTTTTCGGCTGGCCATTTTGTTACCTTTAAAAGTTAAAAAAAAAATATTAAAGAATACCAAATATATATTGTAAAATCTGAACTCACATAGAAATAAGTAACAAAGAAAAAAATATATAATGTAATACTATCTAATATTGTAATGAATTTAATTTTTATAAAGTCTAGCTTTATGTATGTGAATAATAGTAATTGACCTGAGTTTTGTTCGTTTGTGTGTAAAGTGCTAATATACTCCATATTGCCTAGTGATTGCGTCTTATTATGGACAAATCCCCGCCCTATTTAACAAACATATAATAACATAGAAATAAGGGATACTAACACATAATATTATAGAAATACTTACAAACTTTTAAAAAGTTTATATGTATTTAGGGCAAATCTTGCTAATGGTTTATGAAATTATTCCAAACCGATTGAGCTGAAACTGATATACCTTTACAACTTGGATGCCAACACGTTATGGTACCATAGAGCTGTTTAGATGATTGAGTCGGATAACCGCCATAGGAACTAAATTATCTTGATCAGTCAGTTTTTTGATTGATTGATGATTTGAAAATGATTTTCAATTTTTTTTTTTATAGTTCATAGGTTCACGCTTGACCGCTATATGTTCAGGAATGAAAAAGAATCAGGAACAAAACGTCAATAAACCTCAATATTTACAGTTTCGTCATCAGTCGTACAACGTCCCCAACTAAGGATGGTAACATTAGAGTCAACGGGAGTAGTCGAACTCTCTCCTATGAGTGGAATAGTGCTTCCTGGCTTATCCGTGGTCATCCCGGCAAAGGTGAACACTAGGGCGAGATTTGCCGTCCATCCTCTGAAACGGGGATGCGTAATAATCCTCTCTATTGGCAAGTAGTTCTCATATCCAGTATCGAACATCTTCTTCGTGCCGACGACTACGAATGAGCCCGACATTTCGACATCTGCGTAGCCAGAAGTGTGGGTTAAACTGTGAAAAATAATAATTTTTGCTGTGGTCAATGGAAGCCTTAATGCGACTGTTCACGGATGAGTAGCTTCATAGACGCGTCGTCATTACACACTTGGTGTACGCCTGTGTGAAGCTTACATACAAAACCATAGAGCTTACTTTATACACGGACTCGTAGCTCATAATTTAGTAGTTAGTTGTAGTTTAGTGGTTATGGTTTAGCAGCTTTAGTAGTTAGTTGTAGTTTAGTAGTTATAGTTTAGTAGTTTTTGTAGTTCAGTTTTTTATTTTTTATCGATTTTTTTATTGTTTTTTTATTTTATTTTATTTATAGTTTCATAATTTTGTATGTAAGCTTCACGCAGGCGTACACTAGGCGTATTATGACGGATACGCGTCTATGAAGCTCCGTGTCCGTGGATAATAAGCCTTAATAACTAGAGAGTAATGTTTCGGCAACAATAAGCCTTACTACCTAGAGAGTAGGTAATGTTTCGGAAATCCGGGATTCAGTAAAAAAAAAACTTTATTATTACAATAGTTTTTGCAATCGAACTTCTTCGAAATGGCTACTTTTTTACCCTAAATGGTAAGTCTATTAGCACACAAACAAAGTCGCTGGCAGCAGTTAGTTTTTATATATTTCTTGATAAATTGGTTATTTAACTATTATTTTTTTCATATATTACAATTATATTATTTTCTATTCTGTTTGTTTCCATCCAGATTTTCTTGGAAAGTAAGAAAATGTCCACTTAAAATAAATTGTAATACTTCCAACAAGCTCAACATACGAAATAGTAACTAGTATCGATTGTTTGAAGGCATTATTAAACATTAGTACATAATTCAGGGATATAAATCACTCCTGTGTTTCATGCGGCCCTTGTTACTTATTGACGAGAGCGTGGGGTATCTAAGGGACTACGGTTTTTGAGCCCACAATATCATTTAGGTCAATTTTGAACCGTATATTAATGGACGTTTCCATGCTTTTCAATTTTATTGTTGTCTTGTCTTTTTAGTTCTTGCCTACTTCGTAAAAGGAACTCTTTTAAAAAATTTAGTGTTCCTAGTCCCTCAAATTTTGTCTGTGCATTGATATTTATTTATTAAAACTTCATGCAACACAAATGTACAAAGGTGGACTTAATGCCTTAGGCATTCTCTACGAGTCCACCTATATGATAAGTCAGTCAGTGAGTTTTTTCTTTTACATAATGTATGCATTTACAATTCAGAAGTTTCATTATTATACATATATTATATTTCCGCACTTCTATAATATTGAAAGACTTACTCAGCAGTATTTTAAAAGATATTAAAGTAGATGAATTCAAATAGTGAGCACTTACAAGCAGTGAGCAGCTGTGATTACAGCGTGATCATGTATGATGGTACCAGTACACGAGCGTTTACTTCCATCTGTGAAAAGAATGCTGAAATAAAGATTAGAATTATTTTAACAGAATAGAAAACAGAATGTGCACAGACTGCGAGAACACGAATTGCTTGAAATGATAATATTAAAAGTTAATGTTGTAGCTTGGATCTCTTCAATGAGGATCAGTCATAAAATTTGTGGAGTATGCAAACTTACTGCGTCTAAAAAAACATCAAATACTATGGAAAAATTATTTAAATCAGACCATAAATGACGAAGATACAGTAATTTTAGTGTGTTCGTTCCAGAAACGTACCCAAAAATGAAACGACTCGCTGTGACGTCATCTGTCATGCACGCGCGGCTCAAATATTAATAGGCGTTTAAATACGATCAACGGTAACCCCGTTGATCGTATTTTTACGTCTAAGGCGCTAGACAACCTGCATAGCTCTGTCTCTTACCCACACTAAAACAAGAATTAAACAATCTTACTTTATACGTCATGGTCTAACTCCAAGCATGGTTCATGACAGATGACGTCATCGTAAACAGTCCAGCGAGAGAGCTCGTTTCTGAGTAGCCGGTCAGAAAATGTTTATTAAATCCACCATTTCTAAATTAAATGTTTAGTAAATTATTACATATACGATGTAGTTAGTAAAAATTGGATTTGTTATTATGAGATTGATCCTCATTGATTTCCACTGAGTTTCATGCACGACCAGTCAAGTAGAGAAAGGCTCGCCGCCGGCGCCAGGATACTGAATTCGATTTTGGGCCACCGTAGGCGCGGGCTTGCGGACAGTAAGCAATGGGTAGCTCGCTGTCCGGTCGTCCGGTAATTGTCCGGACCAAACCCAAGTCGTCGACGGCGCGCACTGTTCCCGCGCGCCTCAAGGAGTTGTCAGCAACAGCAGGGGCTCAGCCGGGTCGAAGGCTACTGGGACTAGGGTTATCCGAAAGGGCGCTCAAGCCCCGGTATGAAGGCTTGAAAGAACGGGATGGGTTTTTTAGTCAGTAAGAGTCTGACACTATCTCCCGCTCCTTCCAAGAGCGGGGAGTGTCATAGGATGATTTTTCCCATCGGAAATAAAAGGTAGAGAAAGGCTCCACTGACAGACCTTGCACAAGAAACTTGGATATCAATGGACGAGTACAGATTGAATTAAACAATGCCACTAACCTACTGATCCTAATGTATTTGGAGAATAACTTCTGTCTTCGGTCAGAGTGAGAAGGAGATTGAAGAATATGTAGCCTATGTCACTGAGTCATAAAATAACTTACTACTTGTGAAAGAATTTTTAAGTCGCTTCCGTAGTTTTTGAGTTTATTAATTACAAACAAAAATATAAATACTAACACATACACACATACGTACATAGCCTGTCAAAATCATAACGATAATGAATAATGTTTCTGTGTATCATATTCAAATTTCTTTCTGCTTAGCCACAGTGACTGAACATCTTTTATGAATTCATTACATTTGAAGGCAACATTATCTCCTATATTGATTGTTACTGTTGAGAATGTAACCTTTTTAATGTTTTTAAGTGTATCAAAAGTTTTAAGCTATTTGCTTAACTATGTGGACTAAACACATCGATCCTAGATCACTGTCTAATTCTGTTTAATTGTTGTGTTTGTTTTTGTTGTTGCGCTTCTTTCTGGTTAGATCTCTTAATTCTTCTTCTTTCTGCCCTTGTCCCATTTTATTTGGGGTCGGCGCAACACGTTTTTTTCTTCCATTCTGTCCTGTCACTCGTCACGCTATCACTAACTCCCTTTTCTTTCATATCACTTCTCACACAATCCATCCATCTTTTCTTTGGCCTCCCTCTCCCTCTCCATCCATCCACATGTAAATTCATAACTCTTATAGCAACTTGCTTTTACCTCTTCTCTTTACATGACCATACCGAGACAAACGATTTCCTCAGATCTCTTAATCAATTATATAAAAAAAAAAATGTTAGTAATTACTCAATTAATGCCACAAAGGAATGGTTTTCCAATGGAGGTGGTTCTGTTTTTTCTTCTTTTTCTTCTCGATCTTCTGTCTTATCCTCTGTTTAAAGAAGTTGGATATTATGAGTTTTTATATTTTAGTCAAGGAAGTAGACAATAAAAAGATTATAATGTTCCCAAGATTGCTCGTAGGTCTTCTTTTTAGGAGAGGGAATGGGCCGTAATCCACCACGCGGGCCCAGTGCGGGTTGGTAGATATCAAATATCGGTGATTTTTTGGTTTAGGACAAGTCGATTCCCTCGATAAATGCTGTTCGATAATGCTGCGTTTAGGATTTAAGACTTTATTGTATACTAGGTGTCAAAATAACGGATCGCGTTCGAAATACTATACCACGCTCCATAACGCAGATCATTGACGTGGCACATAAGGCTGCCTAGTAAGTGAGACTGGGCTGGACATGTCTGCCACATGCCTGTCAAGCGGTGAACCAGTAAAACACAAAGAAGGTGCTCTGAAATTGCACGATGGAGTTGCAATAGACCAAGAAGGTGGTGGCGGGACGACTTAGATGTCTTCCTTAGGAATTGACAAGAAGTAACATAGAGCTGGGAGCATTTGACGGAACGAAGGAAGGTTTTTCCCAGCAGATACACAGCTTAGTAAAATATATAAAAAGTTTTACTAACCATCATCACTGGCAACAAAAACATTATTTATCACCGAAGTACAAACGAACACAGCAAACACAATTTTAGCCAAACACATTCCGAAATTACTCCATATCGAGACGTTGTGATGTTTTGAGTAACATTTTTAATTAAATTAATAAGCTAAGTGCATGCCGTGCTAAGACCATAAAACTGATATGAAAAATGTATCAAATGATTTATGTGGAGCAATGTTATGTAAGTACTTTTTTGCTCGATAACAACGACCGTAGTAAAACAGAATGCATACTTGAAAACTTGATTTCACTATTGCACTCGCGATAGTCTGATTAGTCTTCTAGTTTCAAATAGAAGTGCAATATTTTTTTAAATATTACGAGCAATAATAAATCCTTCTTTTTAATTAGTGTTTTACTTTTTTATGTAAAGAGTAGTTATTATTATTTTTTTATTTCAGTTGTCATCATCTTTATTCTTCCTTTATCCTTATTTAAGTCAAAATCTCTTAACAGACTACGAACTCAGGTTGATGTTAAAATAATCTGGCCAAATGGGACTTTCTCGATCCACCGTTTTCATGCGTCACCTAATCCCAAATCCTTGTCTCCATCCTTATGCCTGTCTTACACAACCACTTGCACTTTTCTGGATTTATTCGAGTCCAGAAATAGAGCTGAACAGGTTACCAAATACTGGCCAGAAAACAAAAACAGTTTGAGTACATTGACACGGAAAGAAGATGATAAAGTAAAAAATTAACGAAACAAGCCAAGAGGATCATCGGCAATGATGCTCTTGCTGAGTGAAAGTTCTAAAATCTTGAGCATCAACGCCGAGTTGCTAGCCTGGCGGTTTTCTAGCGGTTGCATTTCGGGGAGAGTGCGTCTGAATTGCATAACTTAATTTTACTAAACACAATCTATCAGCGGACTATCAGATCGATACATGGTAAAAGAACGTTTAGAGAACACATTAATCATGCGGTTCAGTAATTTTATAAAGATTATTAGTTGCTAACTTTGTGCCTCAATAAAATATCAGCAAAACCGTAGGGCCTTAGCAGGGCAAGCCTACTAGGACAATGGGTCGACTTCTGAAAGGGTTACCCGTAATCATAGAATGCTAAGGCAACTAAAAAAAAATAGGTGTAGTTTTATAGTCAGTAAATCTGAGAAGCCCTCTCTCCCCGTCATAAGGAGGCAGAACACATTATTGATTTCCCATCATAAAAAAAAGGTTGATATTTTTTTTACAATATTTCTAACAATGTTATCCCACACTCGAACTCTAGCACTAAGGAGTCCACTAAAATGTAATGCACATAGATTAAATTGAAGAACTTCGGGTCCAAACTGACCTCTATAGTTGGGTCACAATGCAGCGATCCCAAGTCAAATAAGCCCTCTCAAGAGGCACTAGAGTGACTTCGAAGCCAGGTCAAGAGGGCTGGTCCGAGAAATATTGTCGAGATTAGATGGCATTTCATGTTGACAGACACTTTAGCACGTCTATGTCTACATGAGGGGAAGATATTGTGTCAACTTATGTTTTTTCTGCAGTGGATACTTTCAGGATTGGGTCCGTAATTTTCCTTGGGTTAAGAGGGGTGCGGTCTGGTAAAAATATTATTCTTATAATATCACTTGAAAGAATGAAACTATATCAGCTTGTGAATTTCTGATGTCGTTTATGCTGTCGCAGACATTACGCTCGACATGATTGATTGTTTCTTTCAGTTAATTTTGTTGTATTTAACATCAACAGGAGGACGTTACTGCCAATTCCTGTGATGACTTGAAACTAGAGATCCATTGGTGGTTCTTTGTCCACATTTTGATACATGAAGAGATAGTTTGTCATTCTGACCGAGGAGGCATTCACCCGAGCCTTGGCGAGGGTGTTATAGAGTCGAAAACTGCAGTGACAACTTTCCACGTGTATCAAACGATGTTTTTCAAATCATGCGACTCGTGGAGGTTGAAATTCACGTGGCCCAGCTTGATACGATAAATGTACTCGTAATAAATTTTGGCAGGAGCGAGCTCCGCACTAGTGCAAAAAACAGCCAATGGGAAGCCTAAAAGCAGTGGGATAAGAGCAAGTCTTTGAGTAAGTGTGTTGAAAAAATTAAAACTAACAACAAAGAAAAATAACAAATCATTTCTTAAACAAAATCACTTATAGACACCCCTTTCTCACCGGTCACTGACTTTAACGATTACTAGGAAACCAGTTTTATTTAGCGGAAATTTTTCAGACAAAAAATAAAGGAACAAACTCCGTACACAGTCGGTAACCGCTCGTTTTGGCTATTAGCGCAGCGGCGAGAAAAGAATTGGCCATAGAAGCAACCATTATGCTGCGGATTGTAACGGAAGCGATAGTCCCTTAATCCCATGTAGGTAAGGTTCGTACGTACTGGCACGCTTAAACATGTATAATATTGACATTACTTCCTCCTTAAACTTAGGTCGTTATGTTAATGTTAGATGTTAGGCAGTTTATCATTGATGTAATAAGATTTACAGTTAAAGACCTCGGAGAGTTTGGGAGTTGTGTATGTTTGCGTTGAAGTCTGTTGGGACAAATGTTGGTTAGTTTAGGTGGCATAGTTTCAAGGAATTTTGCTATTGCGTTAGTTAATGTGTTAGTGTCAATTTTGTGTTATTATTGCTTAGCTATGTCTTAGCTGACACCATCACCAAAAGTTTGAACTGAATTAAGACAATTAATTCAGCGGGTATATGTTGGGTATGTTATAGTGATGCGGTTCAGCGTTTTGAAGCGTTACCATGACCGTAGAATGCAAATAGCAACTAAAGAAACATAGGTGGGTTGTAGTCTGTAAAAGTCTGCCAATTCCTCTCGCTGGGAATCTTTAGCCTCTATTAAAAGTCCGCACAAATTATTAAAATATTGAGCGTTTAAAAAATGTATGCAAATATAAGTGCAAAATATTTAGCTTATAGGGTATGTATCTAAGAAGTTTTTCATAAAGTAGTTTGTAAAAATTAAAATAAGCAACGAACCTTTCCGTTTATCTATATTTATACCAACTTAAATCCTCAAGATCGAAGCGTTAAGTCAAGAATAAATAGGTTACTTCTAGGTAAGCGCGCTCCATCGTCGGCCGTAGCATCGTCGCTTTCCATTAGGTGGGATCGCAGTCAAGCACTATAGTTTATATAAATTAAAAAAAGAGGTTAAGTTGTTTTTTTTTTTTTGTTTTAGTTTTGTTTGTAGGTGTTCTCTGAAAGTACTGGTCCGATTGCTAACACTTTTTCAACGATAGGTGGCTGCTTTTTTCCTAAGTGATAAGAGTTATATTTTATGTGCGCGGGCGAGGCCGCTGGCAGAAGTTAGTCAACGATAAAAAAAGTCCTCTCACTCTACATAAAAGAAACGATAGAAGTTACTGGATGATCTCATTTTACACAGCACGTATCTTATTTATTTTTTGCGATGGTATAATTGTAATACCAACGAAACAGCAATACCAACAGGAATAATTTTCATCATTTTCATACCGGTATACGAACCACTTATACACACCATTAATAACCGCGTAGTTTACAATCCTCACATACATCAAAACAGATTAACTCGAGCAATTCCGAAATAACTGGCACCGAGAAAATGGCGGAAAAGCTATGCTTTATAACCACTGTTGTCTAGGAAGCGGAGCGCTTAACTGAAATAATTTGTAGAAAATAAGCGCGAAATTTACTGCGCTCGGGAGTCTCTCGACTTAAATTTATTGTACGCAGCGCAATTGTGGAATTTTAAACAGGCTGCCCGCACTCCGCAGTGCAGGCGGAAAGGTTCTGAGGTTGTAGTACGTGCGTCCCGAGTCGGGTAAGGGACGAACTATCGTGCGTATCGTAAATCTAGCAACAATGCGTAGTACGTTTAACATCTGAATGTAGGGGTTCTTTTTGTTTGCGGTTTTTTTGACACGTAAAGGTTTGGCAAAGGCGGTTGCAGACTAGCTTTCCAACCAAGGTGACCTTGGTTTGTGTTGTGGCTGCATGGATGTAAACCACACGCCAACACGTTCGGTCTTGGGGAAAACGCGCCTCCCAATCAAGGGCGTTGAAGGTCATGGTTTACATCTGCTGTCTACACGGATTGAAACTAGCAAGGTCACCTTGGTTTGGACGTTGGTTTGCAACCATTTGGTCACCCGTTAAGTTGGTAAAGGGAACTTTAGAAAATGTTACTAAATCTTAACCTAGTTTTTTGTTTAGTGAGATAAGGTAAAAATTGACGTCATCAGAAGGTTTAAAGTCACTTAAAGGACAAAGGAAAGGGCTATGTTGTGAGTTTCCTTTCGTGATCGCATCAAGAATGAAAATATCTGCTGGAGAACCATGGTCATGCTCATGGCAGTGGGCAAGGCACTAGTTCAGATGGTTGATGGAGCCGAAAGATTCTGAAGTGGTGACTGTGTACCGGAAAATGCCGTGTTGGAAGGCCAGGTGAATTGATGGATGGAATGTGATGGCTGCGAGACGCACAGGATCGGTCGTTGTGGCGACACCTGAGAGAGGTCTATGTTCAGCTGTAGACGTCTTTTGGTTAAAATTATGGTGATGAAGTACAACGAAACCTATATACCTACTTCATCATCATCATCATCATCATCATCAGCCTTGCTGCTCACTTACTGAGTCACTGCTGGGACTCAGGCCTCCTCTCTAGGATAGGGAATGGGCCGCAATCCACCACGCGGGCCCTAGTACGGTTTGGTGAATGTCACATGTCTTCGAATTTTTGGTTCTAGGACATGTCGGTTTCCTCACGATGTTTTCCTTCACCGTTTTGAGCCTATACCTACTTACCTAAGGTTTTTTTTACACATACGAGTACAATATGTTAAAGTAAAATATAAAATCCCTCACACAAATAACTAGTGTTTGTGTAACAGATTTTCCATTTTACAAATTGGAACAATAACATTCAGCTGATTAAACAAAATTATTTCATTAGTTGATTATAATCTAATTTAAATTTTGTTATGTTAGTAGTGGGAGGATTATGTGGGCTCTAAAATGACCAACTAACGAGTTAATTGGATTACTACTATTAGGGTCAATTCACGCAGGCTCATTTTTTGCCAATTTCGGTGGTATTTTTTACTTGTAGATTTTCAGATGAAAAAATTAACTTATCTTATTCTAGAACACAAGTTTAAATTATTATGTTCGAGAATAAGATAAGTTATTTTTTTCATCTGAAAACTTACAAATAAAAAATACCACCGAAATTAGCAAAACATGAGCCTGCCCGAAATTACCCATTACTATTAATATCTTTTCCATTGAGATGGGAAATCATTAAATAACATAGGTACCTATTTATATTGTGGAATATTATTATATTTTGCTCTGGGTGGAGCGTGAGCGTTTGAGACTTTTACTGACTAGCAGCCTGTTCATGACTTCCATCTTAGCGGCGAACGGCGCGGCGAGCGGGGCGGCGTCGATAAGCGGGCGCGCGGCTCTTTGAGCGGCGTCTTGTGGCGTGCTTTTCAAACATTTTCATACTTTTAACCATGGCGCTCACCGCCACGTGCTTAGCTACCGCTCGCTGCGGCAAGGTTATGAACGGTGTTCCTCCAGTTTTTATGTTCCAGAGCCACGGTAACTCTTTCAAACGTTCCCCAAACCTTACGTCCCTATCCTTATATAATTTATAAATTAAAATCCTCCTACATCTGTCTGTTCGCAAAAAAATATTAAACGGATTTTCATGCAGTTTTCATTAACAGATAGAGCAGTTCATGAAAAAAGGTAAACTGCAAATTATACAGAGAAACATCAAGAATTTTAAGGATTCAAACACCTGGTATTAACTTATTAAAATAACGAAAATAATTGACGTATAAATGTTAGTGAAAACCTATTTGCATAATAAACATCATTTATCATTTGCCCGTGCGCAACTGGGGACCCGTCGCTTGTTACTATAATTTATTTATTTATACACTAGTAAACACTGCACACAGGCGAACTTAAAAGAAACTCTTAGCCCTGAAATGAGGAACCTAGTGGTAGGTTTTAGGGTTTCAGTCCGCAAATATCTAAAATAGAGCCCAATGTCGAAAGACATCTGTCTTTAGCAGGACTAAATATTTATAAAAAACTAAAAAAATATTATTCATCAACCCGCACTGAGCCCGTGTGGTGGATAACGGCCTTTTTTATTATTATTTTATGTTGTGGTATATTGTGTTGCTTGCGCCGAATGAATGCTATTTTATTCTATTAATTCTCTCACCTAGAAAGAAGGCCTGAGTCCCAGCAGTGGGAACAGTAAAAAAGGCTGATGATGATCATGATATATCCCATTTATAAAGGCGTATAACTTCTTCTTCTTCCTGTCCATGTCCCATATCACTTAGTGTCGGCGCAACACGATTTGTTCTCCCATTCTGTCCTGTCACCCGTCAAACTATAACTAATTCCCTTTTCTTTCGTATCACTCCTTACACAATCCATCCATCTTTTCTTCGGCCTACCTCTTCCTCTCCATCCATCTACATAAAGGCGTACAACAAAAACTTAAATAACTGAAACCATACATTTGAAGTTGCGCCGAAGACATGACTTAAACAATGCTTGGACAGAAGTTCCATGAGATTCAACAAGTTGAAACTCTAGCAGTGGCTTCAACGTTTTTAGTTAGGCAGAGTATTTGCTATGTGTTAGGATACTAGTTTAAGTTTTGAACAATGTTCGCGCTTATCATCATGCGGGAAGTTTTGACACCCCTACAGTTTGCGTCGGGTGAACTTGGAAGGGTAATGTTATCTACTTAAATCAAGAATCTAAATATAACACGTTAGTTATGTTCCTAATATCTTGTGTGATCTTTTAAGATAGCTAGAGGCTGATTGGCATACCTATAAAAGTCTATTTATGAATATTTTTGTCTTTAGTGTATTTTTCCTTTAAGTGCCATAGAGCATATTACCATTCATCATCATCATTTCAGGCGTAAGACGTCCACTGTTGAACATAAGCCTCCCCCAAGCGTCGCTACAACGACCGAACCTGTGCGTCTCGCATTCACCGCATTCACGCGACTCTCACCAGGTCATCGGTCCACCTTATTTATTTATTTATTTATTTAACAATTCATGTACACACTTAAATTGACTTATATAAGAAAAGAAGACAGAAACAGAAAAATAGGTACATAGGTAATGCTTATTTGCACCTTGTGGGAGGTCTTCCAACGCTGCGTTTACCGGTGGGCGTTCGTCTTTCCAAAACCTTTCGGCCCTATCAACCGTCTATTCCACGAGCAATATAACCTGTCCATTGCCACTTTTAGTTTTGCGATTCTTCGCTGTCGACGACCTTGGTTCTCCTCCTCATGGAGCACATATAGGTATATAAATACAAATAAAGATACATTTGGTAGCATTTCAACCTGAGTTAGGTACTTATAGACTGCCCTAAATCTAATGGAAGTGGATTTTCAACACACTTACCTTATCGTTTTTAGGCTCGTGATGTAATTTGTTTAATACGCAGTTCGCCGTAATTTAAAATATTGTGAAGAATTCTCACAATAATTTGCTACTAAATATCATATTGATCAAGTTTTTCTTTTTATTTACGACTGTGTTGAAAAACGTCGTTTGTTACCCGTGGGCAATTTTCATTGTAATCTTTGGATCTTGTCTTCAGCTCGAATACATATTATACTTAGGCAACAATATTAAAGTTGGCCCAAGTGCATTAAAATGTACAGCATAAGATAGCTTCTGAAGACAAACTAGCCATGAAGCTAACTCTCGTGAATAGAAGTTGGATAAGAAACTTGTCGGTGACATGTTACTCAGCATTTTGAAAGTGGGCATCCTTATTTATTTACACCTTAATGCACATCAAGAAAAGAAACTATACAATTTGAGACCTAAAAAAAACATATAATAAGCGGCCTTATCACATTCTACAAACGGAATGGACAGAGATTATCTGGACACAAAATAGGGTTGCACTTGTGTAAATATATCTTTCTCTGTAACCTGACTAGTTTATAGTTTAAAATACAACCCGACGTCCGGCGACCCTTACATTGTTGATATCTCAAGGGTTTGGACTAAGCGTTTAGTTGGTCGTTTTTATTGCGTACATCGAAGAACTGGAACAATTAGATGTCTTCAAGTCTAGAGTGAATAGGCTTTTAATAAGCTAGTGCGCTTTATCATCCACGATTGCTTCATTGCTTACCATCAGATGGGATCGCAGTGAATCACTCATCATTAACATCATCATCATTTCAGCCGAAAGACGTCCATTGCTGGACATAGGCCTTCCCCAAGTGTCGCTATAATGACCCTGCGCGTTTCGCATCCATCGGATTTCCGCTACCCTCGCCAGATCATCGGTCTACCTTGTGGAAAGCCTTCCAACGCTGCGTCTTTTAAGTCAAGCTCTAGTTTATATCAATAAAAAAAATATTATATATATATATATATATATATATATATATATATATTATTTATAATATAAATTTATTATACGTATATATTATTTATTTGCAGAACTTTTATTTCTTGACTTAAATCAGTGTTGAGATAGTTCAGCCAATAGAGACCGTATATCTCCAGTAATAAATTATCTAAGACATATACGTTAGATAGAAGCAAATGCTCTCCATCGTATGGTTCCTTTGATCACAAGCAGCGGGTATCGTACCGTAACAGTATAACATACATCACTCAGAATACAATCAAATCTTCGTCACTCACGAAACATTCCCCTTCGCAACGGTGAGGGTAACGCGTTTTAGTGCCATTAAATAGATTGCTGTTTTTCGCACATTTCCTGCTTTCTGTCGTATGTATTATGCTATAGGGGGATTGGATTGCAAACAATAAAATTCGACGTTACCGAAATTGGGACGGATTTCGTTGAATGTCGTTTTTTAGAAGAGACTTTGTTTAGATTTTGGTGGGGAACGGATGATACACTACCATTTGATGTGAAACCATGCTTTTTCTCGAGATTCTTTAATAACTCATCTGTGGAGCTGTAGCCGCTCTGTCCGTCTGTCCATCTCCGGGAGGACCTTCTTTCTCTTTCTCTCTTGACGTGATGACGTAATGATAAGACTCAGGATCAGGTCTTCACACAGATGGGCATTTTTATAGGAAGCCGGAGCGGGTTCGCACCAAAAACAAATAATTTCTCAAACTCTGGATCGACTGAGAAGGCGTGTCAGACTTTTGCCGACTAAAATCCACTTGTGTTCTAAGGTTCCCACAGCCCTAGGACGACCAAGTCTTGCATTACATTAGGGTTAGATGTTTGGCATCGCCGTTGCATAATGTGTTGTAATTCTACCAAGCCCATTCCGCCATTTCAAAGCGTGTCAATGGCATGACCTCCATAAAAAAAAAAAAAAACTAGGAAGGTAAGGTAGGTAGAACTTGCTGCTGGAGATTGTGTTTCCTGATAGCCACAACTTCCTCCAAATTCTCTTTTTAAAACAAAAATGGATAGGTTACTTCTAGGCAAACATGGTCCATTCTAGACTGTACCTATAATTATCGTTAGTCAAACGCGATTCTAAGTAGTAATAATAATAAAAAAGCATTTTTCTCAATCAGGGTCACTGAGTGTAACCGTTTATTAATATTTCAAAAACAGTGAACTCTGAACTCTGCAACAGTAACGAGCTTTAACACTAAATTTCCTTGCCCAACAATAGAAGCTCAAAACTGCAAAATCTGACCAGCCTAACCCAACTCAACCCAGTGTAAACGTAAATGAACCTAAAATACTACATAGTTAGGTTTCTATTGCCCTAATAGATTTGACACCAGCCAGCTGTAACCCAGTGAGGGTATGTCGACAAACATTTCAGACAAGCCACAGTTATTCGCCTCACAAAATTACCAACGAATTTGTCGAAAATTATTTAAATATTACGTGCAAGCTTGGGATTTGTAAAGGGTAGGACGAAGAGAAAATGGAACTCGCCTTCCATAAAGGTAAAATTGAGTAAAAATAACAGTAATACTTTATTATTTTAATACGGAAAACCTTTATAAACCTCTGGGCGCCGTGCATGAGGAAAAAATTTTCAGAAAAAATAAAAAAGAAATAAATTAATTGAAAAAGAATAGAATCAAAGAAATCTTGCCAAGGCTTTTACATTTGCCCATTTCGTAGCCATTCAGATGACAATAACAAAGAAAAGAAAAAAAAACATAGACATGGACAAGACGGTCTTAAACATTATAACACTGAAATGCATTTAAATTTTAACATTTTATTTTGTAATGCAACGCTCTCGCCCCAATGGGAAGTGATGCAGTTCCGTTATTTTGTTTTTCAAGCGTATCTCAAGTAAATTTAAATGAAAAGGAAATCCGTTCAGCAATTTAAAACGCAGAAATGGTTTTGTCTTGTTGTTGCGATTTGTGTTTTTAGTAGACAACAAAGACTTTGATATGTGTTCTTAAAATAAATATTGATTTGCTCAAAAATGTATGGACTTTGTGATAAAGAGAAAACTACAAAGCAGTTTATTCGTTGCAAAAATAAAGAGACACCAAGTTTTAACCCTGCACAAAATTGTGTTCTTCTGATAAATTATAATATGTAATTGAACATCCTATATGAACGCCTGACGGAAAATGAGTCGCATATCACGTCATAAGAGACAAGTAAACATTCAACCTTGCCTACTAAACCGATGATGCGTCAGTGCGCTGAATGTTGATATGGTAAAGAACGTTGATACATCTTGTTTAGATTTCTCAATTCTCTTTTATTTTAATTCATTAAACCCCAAGCGAACGCCGGCGTTCGCGCACCTGTCTTTCTATTGTGTCTGTAATTTCCACGATTGAAAGATTAAGGTGTGAGTGAAAACATATTATTCCTTTCTTTCCTTTGCCTTTAAATTGACAGTAATTTTTTTTTTTTATTTCCACAACTTTATGGATGAAATATATGCCTCCATGGCACTTTATTGCATCGATCGGACATCAATAGAATAGCTCTTCGTCTCGACTAAATAATTAAAAAATTACAAGCACAAAAAGAACAAAAGCGCTCTAACCTAGGCGGCGTCTCTTCATAACATTCCTTACTTTACTACAGGTCTTAAAAAAGTACCCACCGAGCAAGTTTTAATCAACCTGTCAGTCGTACCTGTAATAAGACGAGCACTGAAATTTATCGTGCTCAATTAAAGCTCGAATTGTGAAGGGTCATATGTAGGGAGCCTAATATTCTCGAGCCATTTCAGCAGGTATATGACCTGATATACGACGTGTTATTTGTTCTGTAACAAGTTAACAGAATGGGAGGTTTAGTTGGCTAGTCGAGATGGGGAATTTGTAATGGGCTAACTGTCTAGTGTAAGCAAATTAGAGTTGGGCAAGGCTGTTTTATTTATTTTTTTGTTTTGTATGTGTATTTTTAATAATTATCTTTTAGTTCTATTCACACTATAGTTTTAGAATGAAAAAAGATGGGCTGTTGATTTATTAGATATACCAGGAAATGATTGGCAGAATATAACAAGTGACAGGGAGAAATGAAAATAACTGGAATAGGCCTTCACGCGAGGAGCCCACATCCCAAAGAGCATAATTTCTTAGATTACAAAAAAAGTATAAACCAATTTATTAGACACAAAACAAATAGATTTATACGATGATGTACGATGGTTCAGATATTTCTTTTTGTTTTAATGAATTTAAATGATTAGGAACTACTGCAGTTCATTCCTCTAAATATCGTCGGTGTATCGAAAAAGAAGACATACCAAACATACAATCCATTATATCTTATGATACATATCAGTGGTAAATGTTTGTGGCAATCAATTTGAGACCATATTATCTGCGTAGATTGCAAGACGAACCGGGAAGCGTCTGACGTAATGGGAGATTGGCGTTTGAGTTATCATCTGTAATCAAGGAACAAGGATGGTATACACGTAGTAATATATACACAACGTAATAATACAATCGGAATAAGTATATGCTCCGGCGTTGTGCACACAAACTTTCCTCTATTAATGCGTTTTTTTAAGTGTAAGTTGCTAGGAAGAAACGCTAACACCTGAGATACAGGACTTATGTCCTAGTTTGGGTGTCAGAAAGCACACGGTTTACTGCATGCTCTATTACATAGCCTAATCACGTACAAGGATTATATCAACATAACATTTTTTCCAGGAATTGTTTTTTTTTCAGGAAACGAAAAAAAAATTCAGCCTTTCCATACAAACTGTCCAATCAAGTTTATAATTTTGTATGGTGACGCGGATATTTTTTTTGTTTCCTGAAAATTTTTTTATGGTAGGTTGTTCAGTTTCGTCTACTGAGCAAGCCCTTAAAGTTTGTGGAGGGCTGTCCCTTACACCTTGTATTTCACTCCATCTGTATTAGGCATATACAGGGTGACTGGTAATTAGTGACCGATACTTATACACGTGATTGCACTCATGATTACAAACAACTTCCCCAAAGAAACTTTTTTTTATACTCATTAGTTTTATCACAATAACAAAACAACTGTTCGCTCACATTCGCGCGCGCGCCTGCAAACTCTCAGTTGTTAGCCGCGTAACGCTGTTTTCTCATGTGCCTACAATAGTGATCGCAACCGCGCCGCTTGCAAACCCATCGGTATATGTAATCAATGTAGGTACCAATATTCCGGTTAAATAATATAAGTTAACCTTTCAGATACCGTCAATTTGAGACACAATAGTAAGACAATAGATGCGCTAACGCTGGCGTTCGCTTGGGGTGTAATGAATTAAATTAGAGTATACAAAAAGTTTATTTGAGAAAGGTGCCTGTAATCATGAATATAATCACGTGTTTAACGGTCACTAATAACCAACTACCCGATATATGAATAAAATTATTATTACTATTATTTTTCTAGTAAACACCGCATCAAAATCAGTTGTGTGGTTTAGGAGGGTGGGTAAACATAATAGCTGAAATCTGTCATTTGATTTTTACGTAAACAGGTAATAAGGCACATGACGCAAGAAAATGGGACTGTAGAGCAATATTTTTGTTCTTTCAATTGATTCTGTGAAGCAAGATTACCGACATAACCCGAAGAAGAGTCAAACAAAAGAGACAGGAGAAATAAAAGTGACAGTGCTTACAGAACAGAAATTATCGATGGGGTTGATAGGTTCTGCGGTGGCAACCCCGTACCGCTAGATGTAACGTTGAAAGACCTCCCACAAGTTGAACCGACGGCCTCGTGAATATCGTAGGTATCCGATGGAAGTGATATGCACAGGACTATGTCCAGCAGTCGGAGTCTTTTGGCTAAATGATGATGACGATGATCCCAAGGAAAGTAAATAAAATCACTGTTAAGTTCCCTTGTTTTATATGTATTTTAAAGCTGTTTTTATTTGTGTGTCACTCAGTGTAATTTTGTCAGATAATAGCGCTATAATAGCAAGTGGACGGCCGATTTAGGCTTCTTTAGGCACAGGTCATAAAAATAGTAGACGCATAAATTTAAAACTTTGTGACTTCAAAACGTTAAATTACCGAACCAAAATGTTTAAAAGGCCGTTTAATTAAGCAAGAACTTGAAACATTTCAAACTGAACTTGTCTAGTCACTTAATTTTTTCAAACGATTTAAAATAGGTTTTATTGTCATGGAGTTAAGAGCGTGAGCATAACTTGATACAAGAATTTTCCATTAAGGTTATACAACTTTAACAGTACCCTCAAATACTTCACTTATGTTAATTGAAACCCAGGCTCCTGTAATCTGGTAAATTAATGGCGAAAATAATGTGAAGTCAGAATTAAACGCCATTGTATCTAAACGAACGGGAAGTTACTCGTGGCTAAATCCATGTATATTTCTATAGCATAAGCATAGCATAATCAGCCTTTTAATGTTCCCACTGCTGGGATTCAGGCCTTTTTTTATTGTGGGAAAAAATCATCCAATGACATCCCTCGCTCTTGGGCGGAGCGGGATATAGTGTCAGACTCTTACTGACTAAAAGACCCACCCAGTTCCTTCTAGCCTTCATACCGGGGCTCAAGCTCCCTTTCGGATAACCCTAGCTCCAGTAGGCTTCGACCCGGCTGGGTCCCTGTTGTTGCCGACAACTCCTTGAGGCGCGCGGGAACAGTGCGCGACAGTGCCGTCGACGACTTGGGCTTGGTCCGGACAGTTACCGGACGGCCGGACAGCGAGCTATCCATTGCTCACTGTCCGCAAGCCCGCGCCTACGGTGGCCGGAAATCAGGATCAGAATCGCTGGGATTCAGGCCTCCTATCTAGGAGGGGGTATGGGCCGTAATCCACCACGCGGGCCCAGTCCGGGTTGGTGAATGTCACATGTTTTCGAACTTTTGGTTCTACGACATACCAGTTTCCTCACGATGTTTTCCTTCACATTTTTTAGGGCAGTGGGGATGAAATAAATTACACAAAGTAATGTACCTAGTTGGGTTTGAACTCGTGACCTATAACTCGTAAGTCAGGCCGTTACCACTCGGCCACCACTGCTTTCAGTATTTAGTATACTGATATTGTAAAGCTGAAGAGTTTATTTGAAGGGTAATGGAAAGGGCTATGCTTGGAGTGTCCTTGCGTGATCACATCAGAAATGAAGATATCCGCAGGAAAACCAAGGGTACTGAAATAGCTCGAAGAATCGCCAAACTTCGGTGGCAGCAATGTGCCTAACATTGCTCGTAGAACAGATGAACGATGAGAATAAAAAGTTCTGGAGGGCCGATGACGTACTAGAAGATGCAGCATTAGAAGGCTTCCAATAAAGAATCCGATGGATGTGAGACGCACCGAACTGTTCATTGCGGTGACACTTGGCGGAATGCCGGCCATACACGGTCAAACCTGTCGTCCAATCGGTATGACGCTACATGTTTGTTCAAACAAATTTGACCGTGTGTGGGAGTGAATCGGTATGACAACATATTGGTCATACCGATCCACTCCCACACACGTTCAAATCTGTTTGATCCAGTCGGTAGCATCATACCAATTGGACGACAGGTTTGACCGTGTATGGCCGGCATAATATTCTACTTCGTAGTGGTTGCAAACCTTTACATGGTTATAAAATGACCTGTTCATTTTGAATCCCAATATACATTGGTAGTCGGCATAAATACAGGTCACTGGGCTATCCAGGCGATTGAGGAGCTGTTTTGCTCTCACACCCAGACGTGCGCTGGCACCTAATGCCCGCTATGACCTGCAGTGTAGGTGGTGTCCAACTTGTGACCTTTTTAAAATATTTTTGGGAAAAAATATAATATGGTGTAAAACTATTGGAAACAAACTACATTCTGGTTTCGTATAAACTAAAAATAATGTTGTATACATTTGTGCTGCGCATATATCGCTTTCTGTTTAACCGAGACGTTCACAATATGTATTAATCTTTGTGATATCCTCATGTATATCATGAGCGGATGGATTTATCTATATAAAACAAGCCTGTGCGAAGATATCCTGTCATGAGAATGATGTAGAATTATTATCTTTGTACATCGTTTTTTTTTATTTTATATTATTTATTAGGAAAGATTAAGAAATAGCCACTATAAATATGTATATTAGGGTGATCCTTAAAAAAAAAATGCCTTTAATTACGGTATTTGAAAGTTTAATAACTTTTCGGACTATACTTTTACTTTTGCTGTAAGGTTTTACCTTCAGCCAAATTTAATTATTTTATTCTACGTCATGTAGATTTTGATTCCCTTGCGAGTATAAAAGTAATGGCATCAACAGCCATAGCATCTGCTTGCGCTGATTGAAAGGTTTTTATTTTCTTCACAGCTTCAATGATCTGACTACCCACTAGCTTCAACGACCTACATAATATCATCATCATCATCATTTCAGCCGATACACGTCCACTGTTGGACATAGGCCTCCCCCAAGTGTCGCCACATCGAACGTTCCTGTGCGTCCCGCATCCATCGGTTTCCCGCTACCTTCGCCAGGTCATCGGTCCACCTTGTAGGAGGCCTTCCAACACTATGTCTTCCGGTACGCGAACCTTTCGGCCCCAACGGCCATCTGTTCGCCCCATCAGCCACTTAAGTTTGGCAATTCTTCGTGCTATGTCGGTAACCTTAGTATTCCTGCGGACGAATACATGATATTAACTTATATGTATTGCATACCGCTACAGGTCCCTGAGAAAAAGGCTATTAATTGTAAAACTCTAACAACCTTGCTGTATTACTAACACCATAAACAACAACTTTTGTTCCATGGCTTTTTAAAAAAACATTTATTTACCGAAAATAAACCTTCAAGATTTCGTTGTTCTATGTAACACATTTCAACTCTGTATTTTGCTATACCGTCACTCCCCTCCGCATTTGTACTATGGCTAGCTTCGCATAGACTTCGTAATATTTAGAACGTTTAATTTAAATGTTTTTTACACCACCGGCTCGATAATGTCGTTTTATACGTCATATAAACCTCACTTAAAGCTAGTCATTATATCCCTAGAGAGATAATGCAGTATGGCCGATGAATTTGGAACATCAAAAATTGTCAACATTGTGAATTAAAATGTATAATACTTATATTTCTCTAATAGGTATATGATTTGGTTGACCAAATTGTCTTTTAATTATCTCACAGATGGTGTAAAAAGTAGATAGTATGCAATAAGGGGATGAAGCTGTCTTTGTCTTGGGCGATTTGAATTCCTCACTTCACTCAGGTTTCATTATTAATATATACATTCCTCACTGACGTTCGGGATTAAAATCACCAACCGTCGTTTCGTTCGGAATTCAACATGCCGTCCTCGACTTAAAGACACTGCTTTATCCCCTAGTCACATAAAGTACTATTATTTTTGTTTGAAAATCAGGTGAACTAAAATAATTTTGATACAGTTTTAAAAGTCGTCAAACCAAAAGTTGTTGTTTATGATGTTAGTAACATAGTCTTGAGAGGTTGCCAGTATTTTAGAAATAACCCTGTATAACCATTGGTTCAATTTCTGCCATAACTTTTAGGACTTTAATTAAAAATACGAGTACTTATAATGATCACATTTCGGTTCAGTTCAAATTTAAAACGAAGTTGAACAAGGTAACTATTAACATTCGATTAAAGTTTTACAGAATTAAAATTCTGTTCAATTTTATACAAATCGACATTGCAATGCGTTTAACGAACTGAAAATATATAAATAATTTTCATGTAAGCCGGTATCCAATCAGTAGAAAACAATGTTGTAATTCGATAGCTATTAACTCCCGTCGGATGGGAACTGACGTAATTATTGGAACAATCGATTAAACAAAGGTAATTTAAATCGATTCTGCTTGATGTTGTAATAATATTTATAACTAGTTTCTCTCTGCGGCTTTATCCACGTGAACGTGGAATATTATCCCGAGGGAACATGGGATAGTTTTTTGTTCCACGGCATGGTTTATTCATTTGCCGAGTTTTATCCAAATCTGTGTCCAATAAAAAAGTCAAGAGTGAATAGATTGCTTCTAGGCAAGCGTGCTCCATCGTCGGCCACATCATCGCTTACCATCAGGTGAGATTGTGGTCAAACGCGAGCCTATCCATTATAAAAAAAAAAAATCTGTCCAGTCGTTTGAGCGTAAAGGAGTGACAAACATACACATAAATACAAGCTTTCAGCTTTATAATATTAGCATGACAATAAGTCAGATAATGGCGGTTTTAAATGGTTTTACTAATAAGTTTTATTTAATGGTTTTACATTGTAGATACTATTTGGTTTCAAAAAATGAGAAAAGTTTTCGAGTTTAGTTTTCATAAATCGTTTTACACAACGGGTTTCCGAAGATGAATAGCATGGTGAAGGATGACCCAGAAAGTATTTGCAAGATGATTTAGACGTTTAGATTTTTTTTCTGATTTTAAGGTAGTAATCATCCAAGGATTTCTCCCGCGCTAAGGTGGACCGAGAGGATGTGTCAAACTTTTACTGAATAAAACCAGCCTATGTCCCTTTCAGGAAATTTTTCGTGGCCCTATAACGCTTCGGGCCTGCTGGGCCCTTACGGCTGATATTACATTGTGGGGCGCGAAATACACTACGCGTTGTAGATGATACGGGTTCGGTCCGCACGGCTACCTATAGTTCGTCGTCTGCACGGCCGCGCTTACAGTGCCTACATTTTATCCGCTAATACTAAATAGACACATCAATAAAGAAGTTTTTAATCTAATTCCACTTTAGTTTAGGATAATAAACGATTGGTCTATTCCAAGACTAATGTTTGTGTGATGAGCATAATCATTTGTTTCGTCAGGGTGTAATTTAGCTACAAATCTGTATGTGCTTAGAAAAATTTAACTGTTTATGAGTTTTCTAGTACTAAAAGCACAAACTTCGCTTAGTTTGGGACTAGATAGCGTTGTGTGAAAGTTGTGGAATATTAATATAGATGTTATTATTACAATATTGTCGAAACTGAGTTTTACAGATAAAGATCCAACTGTAGATTAAGTACATTAACCTGTCAATCGTGATAATGACAGACACAATTGAAAGACAATAGGTGCGCGAACGCCGGCGTTCGCTTGGGGTTTAATGAATTAAAATATTTTAATATCCCCATACCAGCCCTTTTGGAAGAACTTCCCAATAAGTATAATTTCCTAAGTTTGCATGGCTCCCAATACACTAATGCCTCCCGTAACTCCGATCCGATCACGTCCGTCGAACATAAAAGATAATGATCCGAAAAGAAAGTCATCCATTCCCAATAATTTGATTTCCCTATAGGAAGCCAAAGGAAGTTCAAGAAAATAGACAAAGAAAGAAATTATTAAGTGATTTTATAGAATTATTTGTGACACGACAATAGACGAAATGAAATATATTTTTAACTATTCATTAAACAGAACCACAAAGACTTTTTCTTAGGTGAGAAATCACACAATGACTTCTCCCGCTCTGGTGTGGAGCAAGAGGGCATTCAAGACTTTTACTGACTAAACCCCACTTCAGTTCCTTCTTTGCCTTCATTCCAGGGCCCCGAGGTTTACTTTCGCACAATCCATGGCCCCAGTATGTGTAGATATTATAAAAGAATAAAATATTTCTTGACAATTATCTATTTAAGTATTTAAGATGGAAGGTAGTTTATAGAATAATAACACTACGCTCCAACTTGGTATGACGGTTTTGGTCAGTCGTACCAATGTCGTGGTCAGTCCGTACCAATGTTGACCTTATTTCAACGTAATTTGTATTAACACACGCTCGAATTTGGTACGACGGAACAAACTAGTTGAATCAAAAAAAAATAGAATAATCGTGAGGTTTCATGTCAATAGAAAGAAAGAAACCAAACGTATTTATCCAGGTTCTCATAATAGAATATAATAAAAACTGGGCAAGTGCGAGTCGGACTCGCGTACTGAAGGTTCCGTCCAAACGTACCTATTCCCAAATGGAGTCTCGAAGATTTTTCCGAGTTTGGTGTGACAACAAATTTACTGTTTCCAGATTTATTCCTATATCTGTGCTATATGATCATGATTTATGATAAATTCCAAGATTCTGGGACAACGCAAAGTACCATATGAATTTTGATTCCCTTGAAAGTGTAGTATCTGATGTATCTTTTGTTTCGTTAATTTAGAATTTTTATTTTTTCAAAGGACCGCAGATCGACTTTATAGGGTGACTGGTAATTAGTGGCCGATATAATTATACTCGTGATTGTACTCATTATTTCAAACAACTTTCCCAAATAAACCTTTTTTTATTCTTATTAATATTATCATAATAACGAAACAGCGGTTCGCGCAAATTCGCGCCCACCGCGGTCAGCTATCGGTTCGCGTCTGTCAATGTTCGCGTTTTGCAATCATCGATGGGTTTGCAAGCGGCGCGAGTGGTCTGGCCCTGTGGTAGATAAGGTACATGAAACAACGGCGCGACTAAAAGCCAAATAAAAAAAAATTCTTTGGGAACATTGTTTGTAATCATGAGTACAATTTCGGTCACTAATTAGCAGTCACCCTATATAGTCTTAATTTCAATTCGATACCTCCACGCGTTTCCGGGATAAAGAGCAGACAGACAGACGGACAAAATAGTGCTCCTATAAGGGTTCCATTTTCATTTTGACGTACGGAACTCTAGAAAATTACAATTCATCATCATCATCTTCCTGCCCTAGTCCCGTTTTATTTGGGGTTGGCGCAACACTTTTTTTTCTTCCATTCTGTCCTGTTACTCGTCACGTTATCACTAACTCCCTTTTCTTTCATATCGCTTAGAAAATGACAATTATTAAAGAAATTACATTGTGTGTGCCTCACGTTAGCGCCGAATACGGTTCTTTTCAGCAATATTGCCAGACAGATACTGTCTGGCGCTAGTCTACCAATGAATCTGGAGTGACGAGTGACGGAACAAACGATTTCAAACAATATTCGATAAACAAATATGAATACTGCTTACATTATGAATAAATACAGAAAAAGAATTGTATAGAAAGTATTGTAATTAAATGAGTAGAAATATTAATTATTTAAGAACTTTAAAGTGGAATAAGACCGGACATATTTGTCACATGTTGGATGAGCTGTGGGCTAAAAGAGTCACTTAGTGGTTTCCATTAAACGCAAGGCGACATCGCGGCAGACCAAGGCAAAGGTGGAGAGATGAGCTGTATAACTGCCGTAGGGACTGGCCCGCAATAGCCGAGGACAGACATGTGTGGAAAAGGGCTTTAAAGTAAGTAATAATTATATTGCAATGCTTTAAGTTCTTGGAAATTTAACTTTAGTTCTTGGAAAAAAAAAACAGATCTTGTCAAGAACAAAAGATCGATTATAACCGTTTTTTAATCCCAAATAACTATGGACAGATTTATCTAAATTCCCCTGAACTTCCTATTAATGAAAAATACCTATCATCCAAAAACTATTTCATATCTTTTTTCTTCTCACAATCTACGTTGAAACGGGTACTTGATATACTTGATATTCTTTATTACTCCACTTCCCTTTGTTTCAGTAGCAAATGGAAATAAAATCATGAGGGAATAAATAACAATCCGAGCTGAGATGAGACGCCCTTGAGCCGGTTCCGTTACTTTTGTGGATCTGGAACATTCTTCGTGTTATCCAACGATGCTTAAGTTTATCTGCAACCGAAATCTATTCTTGATCTTGGAAAATATGCTTTGTTTTGTTGTTATTTGGTTTAGCACTGATTAAAATAAGACTTAGGTATTCTAATAACGTCACGTCAGCCGCATAAGCAGTGACCGCTGGGCAAGTGTCACCACACAGCGGGTTCCTGCAAAGGGTAAGCGGTATAGAGGTCGCCCTAGAAAGAGGTAGTGAGATGATCTGGACGCGTATCACGAGAACTGGTTCGAGACGGAGTGAAAGAAGAATATCTGGAAGGAGTTCGGGGCGATCTTTGCCTAGAAGTGGGACAGTAATGACTAGGAAAAAAAGAGACGTGTAGCACTCGGGGACTGCCACGGTAAAGCTATTGCATAGCATTTTTTTATCAATTTATGCAATTATAATTATTTTTTTATTTTATTTATGCAGTATTTTTTTTTCCTTTGTTTTTTTTTTCTTTGATATTAATTGAAGTTACACTTTTTGAGCGTGGTGACCGATAAGAAAATAAATGAGTGGGGGGTGTTAGGTTATTTTCGTTACGGAATTTCTAGATTCGGTCTCCACGCTCAAGGCCAAAAACTACGAAAAAGGGTACATGGTGGTATATTTAATTGTTTACACCGCCTGCTCGATAATCACCCTTTTATATGTCATACAACTATCACTTAATGCAATTCATTCTATCCCTAGGGTTTTTTGTGTGTTTGTAGGACACACCCACATATCTAATAATAATGGTTATTCGGCAATGTTATATCTCGACAATAAATCATTGGAAGAGATGAATAGTTGCGCATCTTTCAGTTTATTTCCTGAAAGTATTCCTATGTAAAAATATATATTAATATTATTTAGAGGAAAAAAAAAACTAAAATCTAAGTCGGGAGGATTTTTACTGCTAGATTTTAATGTTATTTTATTAAGTTATAAATCAGAAAAATAGATGACCAAATAATGTTTCGCCACAAGGCAATATTTTTTATAAAGTTCAGAGTTCAGATGATATTCATAAACTTCTTAAATAAAATAGTTAAAGATAAAAATCCATTCAAATACGTGAAACCGGTAATAGAATCTGTTTGAAAACTCCAAGGCTGAGGGAACCTTGTGAACTTCAATCCTTATGATTAACTGCTAAGCTAACTCAGAAGGAAGTACTTTGGTTTGTAAATAGCAACTTTGTATAACTCGCCCACTTAAAAGCACTTAAATACACGATTGAAATGAATTTTGTTCTTATTTAAGAGATTAAGAACAAAATAATTAATCATAGGACTTCTTAATGTGGGTTATCACACAAATATTATAAAGGCGAATGTTTGTGTGTGTGTACGTCTATTACTTTTTCAGGTCGAACGGCTGAACGGATTTTGATGAAACTTGAATTCGATTTATTTTATAATTTTTGGACACAAATATATATGTAGTAACGAGATACAGTATTACAAAAAAATGCACAAAAGCACTGCTTCTTTCTAAAATATTTTTTTCTAGTAGACTTTTTACCGACTAAAAAACACCTATGATCCTTAATTTACCCTATGAGGACCTCAGTATCTCTTTCAAAGATTGCCGTAAATAAAATAAAATTATAAGCCCACTTAAAACCGTTTTAAAACGAAACTATCGCGTTTCGTTTTAAAACGGTTTTGAGTGGACGGAGTGTCGATCTTTCGATCGTTTTCGTAGAAATCGTTTCACCAATACGTTTCGGTTCTGCGTATCGATGGTGTAGCTTGTTTAATACATTATTAATTTAGGTGCTGAAGTTTATGAATGCTTTTGAAATAAGAATACTGAAACGTGTTCACATACCTAACGTCATACTTTTGAATTTATAGGTAGACAATCGTACAGGTTTTAGAAATCAGCGTATTTTTTTTTTGTTGTGGGTAAATCATCTAATGACATCCCTTGCTCTCGGGCGGAGCGGGATATAGTGTCAGGCTTTTACTGACTAAAAACCCTCTCCTGTTCCTTCGTTGCCTTTCGTATTGGAGCTGACCTATCTTTCGAATTAACCCTGGCCCCAGAAAATCATTTTGGGGAGACTTTTGGAAAAACCAAGATCAATCAATTTCGTACACCCGTGTGTACAGTATGACGCTTAAGCGTTTTTCTAGTTCGTTCAAGTTGTAACTGAAGTATGTACGTACATACATTGTACAATTGGCAGGCCAGGAGTTAAAAGAGTCCAGTTCTCGGCTTTCCTGTGCTATAATATATGGCTTGGACTTGCATATGTAAATAGTACACCATAAACTACCAGCGTAACTTTTTTCTCCTTCTCTGTCAAATTCATCCAAAGGTGGTCTGTAAAAAATTGATTTTAGCGATAAGAACGCCCATTGTGACACCCTATTAATTTGAAGTTCCTGATGTAATTTTTATTTTTGGTGTACAATAAAGAATATATCCATGTATCTATCTATCTATCTATAATATGCGTGTATTATTGACGAAAACGGAATGAAAATCCGTTGAGTAGTTTTTGTGTTTACTGCGTTCATATAGACTGACGCGATTGGGGACTTTGGTTTATAATATCTGCTAGCGGCTTCGTCCGCGTGAATGTAGGTTTCTTCATAGAAACTTCAGACCCCCGTTTTATTCCTCTAGGCTGAATTTTGGAAAATCCTATCTTAGCGCTCGCCTACGTCATAATCGTACGTCTGCAGTTGTGGCAGAGTGGTAACGCCACTCTGCCACAACTGCTTATATCAGCCCCGACTTACCAGTTGTATGTCGCAGGTTCAAACTCAGCCAGGCGCATTCCTTTGTGTAATTTATTTTATCACCACTTCTCTCAAAACGTTCAAGGAAAACAGCACGTCCTAGAACCAAAAATTCAAAGACATGTTACATTCACCAACCCGCACTGGGCCCGCGTGGTGGATTACGGGGCAATGCCTCTCCTAGAGAGGAGGCCGGAGTATCAGCAGTGGGAACATTGGGTATGCTGTGTTATGCTACGTCATAAAAGGAAACCTTTGTGCGAAATTTCATGCTGATATTCTCAGTCGTTTTGGCTGTACGTTGATTGATATGTCAGTCACTCAGTTTCTCCTTTTGTATGTACATATATGTAGATAAGTATATCGCGACCCGTTTATGCCATACATTTTTCTTCTCAAATACAATACATGATACTACAAAGATTCAAAAGAGAAAACACTCTAAGTGTCAGCCGAATACCGTAAGTTTTACCTTGACACAATACGTTTTGAAATAGGTAAAGAAATAGACGCTCAAGGGGTACCAACTGTCCGACAGCAATTATGGCATCGATAGTTGACAATTCCCATAAACTAGTTAAAAAATAAAAAAACCCATTTTACATTTCAGAAAAACTCTAGAATGCAACTTACAATGAAACTGAAAGAAATAATAAAATATTAAATGGGTCCAATGTAGTAAAGTCTGTCTAAAAAGTCAAAGGACTTGAGAATTTTGTATAATATTTAATCATTTAACCAACACTTATATTCAATACTTTTATAAGGTTCTTCTATTAGTAAACAATGATCAAGATCTCTTAATCAACCTTAATTATTGAACCAGTGTTGACTACATCAGATTTTATTTTACTCTAATAATTACCCAAGTCGTTTGACTTTTTAAACAGACTCTAGTTGCTACATATTTTAGCAATTTTAATAGTAGCTGCACTACACCGGACAAGCCACTCTAGTAGCCAAAATATAAATGTCATATCGAACCTTTTATTTTTCAACAACTTTAAGAACAAACCTAGCAATAAACGTAATTGTAACACTAGTGCGCAATTTTTTCTCTCACTCCAGTGATTGGCGTTTAACCGAGCTTCAGGCGCCTATAAAATAAAACACAGCACTTAAATGAGCCTGCTGTAATAAAGGTGAACCAGGCACCGTAAAATTAGACGTGTGTTTCTTTTGGGAACGTTAAATGTGAGATATATTCGTATATTGTGTGAAAACCTTTCGAAGGGGTTTTGTGATTCTGGCAAAATTTATTTCGATCACCTGGGTTTTGTTTTTTTTTTTTACATTTTATGTGTGCTGAGCTGCTTTGAAATGTGGAATTAGGGCGCCATTGGGAATGAAGACATAATTTTACGCGTGGGTAATGTAATGTTTAATTAGGTCACATTTGGGAATTGGAACAGTGTTTATTTGTTGAAATAAAACATGTAGATTAAGTTGAAAAAGATTTTATTTAAGGCATAAAGAAAATATATCGTCATTTTTATAATTCTTGAATGAATAGATAATATTAACGCTTTACTTTGTGTATATTTAAGTTATAATACAGATCATTATATATATATGTCACTATGTTGTTATTAGTCTGTAAGCTTTCCTAAAATGTGAAAAATAAAATAAAAATAAAACATTATTAATTTCAGCCAAAAGATGTTCAGTGCTGGATGTAGGCTTCCTCCAAATGTGTTATAACAACCGGTTTTGTGCTTCAAGCATCTATAGGATTCTCTCAACCCTCACTAGATCAACCTGATCATTGGGTAAAGCTTCCAATTTTGCATCTTCCGGTACGTGGTGATCACTCTAGAACTTTTTAGCCCCATCAACCGTCTGTTCTGAGAGCAATGTATCCTGCTCAGTACCATTTAAGTTTAGCAATTCTTCCGATTACATCGATAATCTTTATTACCCTGCGAATATCTTATTTTTCTACTATATAGTACCAAAACATTGTGTCGTAATAGCTATTTTATTCGTTCCGTGCCTACAAATAACTTTCCACCAAAAACCACTCAAAAACATTTGACTGTCTACCAAATTGAAACCAGTTTCTTCGGAGGCAAAAACACAATTCCTTTTCCAGAGATAGAAACACAAAAACTGTTAAATTCAATATAAAAACTTTTCGGAAGGTATCTTAAAAAGATACAGGAAATTCTGTGAGGCGGAGCGGCCTTATCTCAGAGGCAGGAAAATAGTTTTTTTTGTAGATACCCTTTTGAACGGCAATCAAATTCGGCCGGCACTTGTCGTATATTTATTTTGTTGCTTATTTATCATGTTCGGTAGTGTAAATAATTTTACATTCGTGAAATACTTATAATTATAATTTTACTAAGGTAGTTTAGGAGCTTTTAAGCTATCTACTACTAGGTAGATAAATTGGTAAATAGAGTCGTTTGTAAATGACCATGGTGCATGTGACAACGTAGATAGGTGGCTCCTCCACGCTTTTATATGCATGTTTTAATTGTTTAAAAGAATTTCCATTTCACTGGAACATGATGGGCTACTGAAGGAACACGAGTAGATTTTAGCCATTGGTCTTACCCAATAAAAAACATGCACGCCTCACGAAAAAATAATAATTGTGTAGCGTGTATTAAGTGTAGCTCTACAAGTCTAGTTTCCATATAAAATGTATGGAGATTGATGCGCCCAGATCGGTGTGTGTGTGTGTGGCACATGTGTTTGCTGTGTAGTTCTACCCTTATAGTTTTCTACGCGATTAGAATATTTATAACAGCCCAAAATCAATTAACGGGTAGTTGTCTAAAAAAATACTAGTAGTTACGGGTACTACCAGTAACAGTTCTCCAGAATATTTTATTAAACCGAATTTTAACTAGTAACGTGCCTCACCAACTTTCTACTTTGTACTGAGTTTGTACAACACTGAATAATAAATATAAGTACTTACGTAAGAAAATTCAGTATATTTTCTTTTAGACAGCCTTTTCGATACTTTGATCTTAACTTTTTGTTAGTTTCTTCAGATGAAAGAGCCTATTCCTTTTACATAACATCATTCGAATTTATGTTTCATATTTAGATAATATTTACATATTGAAGTAGTTTCTGCACCTAAATAATATTGTAGTCTACTTTTTTAATTGTACCCTTTTTTGAGGCAGAAAATCATCTGTAATTGTTAACAATATAACTTGTCCCGCTCTGTTTGGAACGAGAGGTACAGAAGACAATCTACATACACAGCGCGCTCGAGCAACGCACATATAGACACTGCTCACGGACACGATATCTCCGCTCAATCGGCCGGTCGCACTCGTATAGTTCGGAGCAACGCGCTGACGTGTGTGCGATCGCCTAGCGTAGGTATAAAAAGCGAAGTACATACATGAGACTAACTTCTGAACCTATCCATTTTGTAGTTTGACGGACTAAACCCATCTGTGATCTGTCAGTAACTCTTTGTATTACAGGATCGCGGTAACATTTTCAAATAATTCCGCAGCTCTTTAATTATATCATAACTTATCGAGTACTCATCGTCAAGGGTACAGACAATATAGGTATCTTTAAAACAGAAAAAAGTATAGTCGTAAGTGAAGCCGTTAGCGATTGTCATTGCTGCTTCCAACTAAAACTGTTTTCTTGTTGTTGAACAAGTAACAAGAAACAAGAACAGTATTCAATAACAGCGAACTCGATTGAATTTTCCATTTTCAAAAAAAATAGTTATGCAAGCTTTTTTTATCGACGAGATAAACTTTTGAAAATTCCTCCTTATTGTTCACTCATTCGTTAAGTAAAGATGAAGCACTCTGATTTTCTGAATTGTTTAAGTACCAATTTTGACCGCCACCGTCATTTATACAACACTAACAACCTTACAGGAGATGTCCTGTTTATGATGATAAACAACAACTAGATATTATTTATTATAACTCATATACACCGCTAAATTTTAATCGTTTTAATCCCGCGGAGGGTCGATCCGGTACATGAAACACTATCGATTTGGAAAGATAAAATTAAAAAATAAAGTACCTCTTTTTCACGTCGAAACGTCTGAGCTGAGCGAGTTCAATGACCTGCAGTTAATACTCAGCGTTGCGTACAAAGTACCTACAGGTCATTGAACTCGCTCAGCTGACTTTTTGTTAAAGAAATTAATTTCGTACATGCGTAAATTAATACGAGTTTTGAAAAAGAGGTACTTTATTTTTCAATTTTATCTTTACAAATAGATAGTGTTTCATGTACCGGATCGACCCTCCACGGGATTAAAACGATTAAAATTTGGCGGTGTATAGGTATTGAAAAGCAAAAGACAACTGAAGAAATACATGTGTGTTTCCGTCAATAAAAGTCTGACACTCCCTCTCGATTCACCCAAAGCGAGAGATGTTTTATCCCTAACAAGTCCGAAAACACATTCCTATTTCAAACATTCCCATGAAACAAGCATTCAGTCTATGCAATAAATAAATTTACTACTTCTACAAGAATAGTAGAAAATTTTCTACATTACGAAACACTTTGTAAAAGACTATTCAATCGTGAAGCTTTGTATTTCCCAGTCCCGTTCAAAAGCATAATCAGGTTATTGGCTAAAAAGTCAACAATAACTTGATGGATCGAGTCCTGATGGATCTATCCAATTTCGTAGCTGCCCTGTATTTGGCGCTAAGCATTGAAGCTTGTTGGGAGTTCCACGTTCGAAATTGTTATGTACTTCTAATTTGATGGATTTATGGTCTATTTTCTGAGGTAGGTTGTAAGTGATATCAATGCTTATACTGACAAGTATATTTGTATCGATACGACTCGGAAAACCAGTCATAGGTACAGTTGCCATCACGGATCTTGAACACTTGCGCAGAAGTCAAATATTCGGTCTCTTTAGTGGTGCGAAGTGCGACGCGGGGGCGGGGAGTGTCAGTGATTGGCTGGCCGCGCTATCGCGTCATAGACGTCACTTCTCATTCATTCACTACGTTGCTGCATGTAACAACAACGAAGACGATTGGCTCGCCAATGTATGGAATGCGCAAAACGATCCCCACTCTGACGCCGAGCGTCCAAGATCCGTGATGGCAACTGTACATAGATCGTGAGGGCTATCCGCGGCAACGATCTCTCGTGCCAGGCCTTGGTACAGGCCAGGGACGTACGAGCAACATAAGTCAAAAAGCCAGGCTTGCCCACCACTACCTCACACCTGAATCATAATACACGACGAAAATTAAATTAAACAAAAATCTAAACTTTAAACATCGCGCGCCTTCACGGTGACGCTAAGAGGGTAAAACCTTTTACTCGTATTTCGAACAACATAATATCAACCTGATGCAACCCTACTGTAGGCAGTAGGACAAGCTGGTATTATGCTGTTCGTGTAATATTAATAAAATAGACATTATTATTCTCTTAATTTTTCATCATAACTTAGACAATATTTTTTTTTTACATTTCTTAAAAACTAAATAAATAATAAAAAATATGAAAAATAGTGTCCCACCGATATCGGGAACAGGTTACAAGGCAGTCAGGGCTTTAGAAAAACGAACCTCCTAGCAATGAGCCGTGTCCAAGAGTACCGCTTTCTGAATCAAGCCCTTGATCCAACTGCCTAACGCGAGCCTCCTAAGGTGTTGAACTGGGCTCTCGGCTTTTAATCCATTGGCTGACACGACTCTCGGTACAGTGATTGCTGAATCTACATCCCACATGTCGATAACCTAGCAAGCCAAGTTGCCAAGCACTTGATTTGTTTATCTTTCTCGACTTCACGAGGTTCTCGTCATGCGGAACGGATATATCAACAATCAACGCACGCCTCTCGCTTCGGTCCACCACCACTATATCAGGCTTATTGGCTACAATAGTCCTGTCATGATGGACTGATCCCAGTACAACGTGATATCGCCATTATTATTATCATTAATACTTTATTCGTAAAAAAAAAAAAGATTATAAAACATTACGTATACAGGTAATTGTGTACCTAGTACGACTATAAGTTAGAGAATGTGTTATATTTAAATATATCATCTATAATTAAAGGCTATTTAATTTATTTATTTTTATTCTTGACTTATTGCGCCTTGGAACTTTCATTTAAGGAAGAAGTTTACTTAAGTATATAACTTTTCCGTTCGCAATGAGAGTTTATCCGGGAACCTCGGAAACCAAGCATTAGACTAAATCTATCTCCCAGGTTGCTATTTCGGTCTTTAATATAAAGCAGTTCGCTTTTATTAACTGCTTTTCAAATATATCTCAAGAACAAACACAAACATTGACATGCACACTACAAAAATAAGATTTTCATTAGAGCAGTGGGTTGAAAGAAACAGTGGGTAGATACAGTGACTACATGCAAGTATTGCTTAAAACTCCAAGTAATATAAATGTAAATGCGATGAAACAAAGACGCGGCGGATCAAGGCGCGTCCTACTACTTAATATAAGGAGACTTGCGAGTGATAGTGTGGAGAAATGCAGATGTAAATGGAAGTTCTAAAATTGTGTTTAAAATAAATATTTCACTTTGATATGTTGCGTTTTTTGTATGCGTTCCAAATTGACTGCCATGTTGTGACTGTTTGCGTGAGCACAAAATAGATTGGTACAGAAGACAATCTCATGTATGTACTTCACTTTTTATACGTACGCTCGGTGGACGCACACTAATGAGCATTTGAGCCGGAATGTTCGACAAGTGATCCAAGACGCGACCGAGACATCGTGTCCATGAGCGGTGTCTTTGTGTGCGTTGCTGGAGCGCGCTTTGTATGTAGATTGACCTCTGTACCTATATTTTGTGCTTCACGTCATACTGTCAAATAAAAAAAAAACCTTCCAAAGAAGAAATTGGTTAGGGTAAACAAAACAAGAATTTTTTGAAATTTTATTTATTTACGATTCCTGAACGAAAATAGTCTAAGGCGAATTGTTCCTAACAATGAAAATAAGAAAGAAAATAGTTTTTTTTCCTAACTAATTATGACTTCAAACAGTATATTTCGCCGATTTATACTAAAACTAAGACTTAGTAATACAAAGCAAAACTAAAAAAACCTTTATTGTTACGCGCATAAGTTTTCTTTGCAAACTGTACTTTTCACTCAACATTTAACAGATTGAGGTTATTGGCGTTAATATTCTTGTTTGGAACGCATAGTACTTAGATCTATTAAAAATTGCAATCGACTGCAGTCGCTTTTTTTTATGAGCCATTACTGTCCCACTGCTGGGCAAAGGCCTCCCCCAAGTCCTTTCAGACATTCTTCTCTCGCGCCGTCTCTAACCAGCACCCCTAGCCAAGTTACAACCGTATCGTATCGAATTCCGTTCTCCAATCGGTAACGCTTTGGTGTCAGCAATTGTAGAAAACGATAAGTGGGTAGCCATGTTGACGCACCTGCGTCGACCGCTCATTCTACAATGTAGCGTTTGTTTATCAAAGGATGTAGCGTTTAACGTTGTAGAAATTTATTCCATCATTATGAACGATGTGAACTTGGCTACGAATTTTCTATTCGTTTGTACCGACCACGAGACTTTACGTTGAGATAACATTATTCCCATACGTTTCATCACTTTTCTACAGCGTTAACGATTGCAGAATAACAACTTGGCTAAGCGTGCAGTTCTCGTGATACGCGTCTAGATCATCTCGCCACCTCTTCCTAGGGCGAACTCGATGGCGCTTACCGTTTACAGGAATCCACTGGGTGGCGACACTTGCCCAGCGGTCACTGCAGTCAGTGTCTTTTACACACTGCAATTTATTAGTCTCTTTTAGACATTGCGTTTGATCAGTCACTGTTAGATACTGCGATCGATTGACATTTCCAAGATTTTGGTCCTCGACTCTGTATGAAACACCATGACGCGTAAACATGATCATATTAAAAAAAGAAAAAAACATGACATGCGGTACGATATTCCACGTAAAAACGTTCGTATTTAAATTATTCATTTCTGTTCAAAAGCAAAATAACATGAAACATACAGGGTGTTAAATTTTGCGCAATCATTTAATTCGCAGTGAGGAACATTACTTAGGCACGATTCTACGGGGGCTACTATTTTATGCATTGCTTCATACATTTTTTGTCGGGCCTGCAGATGCCACGATAACTAATAAAAATGCAAATACACAACAATTTTATTCGGTTTTTTTGCCTTTTGGAGAAAAGAATGACAACAATATAATATTTGATATTGATAGTAAAGTAATTTGATTCGAAGTTTCATTTGAATTTGCACTTAGACCAGAAACACTTCTTTTTTTTATTGAGGTGGGAAATCAGATGACTTGTCCCTTTCTAGGGTGTTCGAGAGGGTGTGTCAGACTTTTTTTGACTAACACCCTCCCTATGTAGACATCCATGGTACATGGCAGACATCCCACCCATACGTGGGTGTTACATGCTCCCGAAAAGTGAAACCTCGAATAACATATCCCCGTGAGTTTACTAATCCGAAACACGTTACAACGAATGCACGTTACAACGAAAAACTTAACACCGTAGCTATAACATGTGATCTCGATTGTCATGATTCAAAAAAACGTACATTTTTGTTAAATGATTCGAAAGGGTAATTTAAAAATTTGGTTATTCGGGATCACATGACTACGGTGTCTGGTTTTTCGTGGTAGCGTAGATTTGTTTTTACTATTATTATTATTTATTTAAATCAGATTTTTACATCCATACTCGTATGTTAGTAACACTTAACCCTATTAATTTTAAGTTTCTTATGTAACTGCTTTATTTTTGGTGTACAATAAAGAATTTATCTATCTATCTATCTATCCTAAAAAGTACTTTTAAGTGTATCTACCGCTGGTTGGATTTAGGCCAAGATTCCTTAATTTATTTTATTTATTTGCGTCACTTATGTGCAAAAATTACACCTTCTATGATGACGCGATGCCTATATTTTGGGTACCATTTTATGATTTTCCTTCGACCTAAATGCCTTGGTATCTATACCGTGGCCAGATCATAGAAATTGATAACTTCATCATATGACCAAGTAAAACTGGCCAGATCGTTTAAACGTTAACATTTGATGATACTTCAATTTTCGTTTGGCCATATCATTGATGTAGGATTTTAATCATAAATAAAAGTGCCAAAGAATGTAGGCCAAAAGAGGATTGACATATCATCAAATTTACTTGACTATATTATGAAGTGATCAATTTCTATGATCTAGCCACGACACATAGGTACATAGTTATGAAAAAAAATACTATGGCAATTATTCAGCTCATACGATACATCGCACTACTTTAACCATGTTTTCAAATAAGCCTGTTTGGCATGTTAGACACAGAGTCTCATTACATCATCAAGCAACGTAATGATATAGTTAATTTGTCAACGGAACATTACATAGAACTGTCTTGTGTTGAGCTAGATAAGCATATTATGGTGTGCGTGTACAGACCCCCGAACCCTCAAAACTTTAGTCTTTTTGAATCAACAATGGAAGATATTCTCGCCAAACTTGTAGATAGTAACAAATCCATAATTATTTGTGGAGATTTTAATATTAATATTTTGGAAAATAATTTAAATAGCAGCAGATTTTTAAATCTTTTTAAATCATTTCATTTGTCTAACGTTTTTACAGAACCAACGAGAGTAACCCCAACCTCTGCAACTTGTATTGATAATGTTTTCTGCAATTGTGACTATCTAGATAAAGCTATAGTAAATTATCTTCCGTCTGATCATAGTGGACAAACGGTAACTTTTATGTCTCAAGCAGCCCTGGAAAAGACTCAGATTCAATTCAGGCCAATTACAATTGGCAAATTAACTAAATTTAATAGTAACTTACAAAATAAGTTAAATGTTCTAGGCCATGATATTAATGATGCCAATAAATTTTATGATAACTTCTTTTCATTGGTACTTAATGAATTTAATACAGCTTTTGAAAAGAAGTCGAAAAATATATTCCCAAAGTTTGTTTTTAGTGACTGGGCGACTAAAGGTATTAGAATAAGTAGGGAAAGACTGTATGAGCTATATGGCCTTAAGCCATTCTTCAATACTGAAACCTTCAATAAATATGTAAATAAATATTCTAAACTTTTCAGAAAGATTTGCAAGGTAGCAAAGGCCCTGTACATTAGCAACAAGATCAAATCCGCAGACAATAGAATAAAGACTGTGTGGAAAGTAATTAATAGTGAAACTGGTAGGAACAAAGTACGCAGCACGGATTTTTTATTGGAGACTCCATATGGTCCCAAAAGCTCTAACATAGAAGTAGCCCAAGAGTTTGTGAATTATTTCACCAATGTACCTCTTAGGACAACGGAAGCTCTAAATTCCTTCCCTGAAGCCTCAATTACTCTATTAAAAGCAAACTTGCCAGGTTGTCCGGTTGAATTTCAATTCAAACATATAAACCCTATGACAGTCATAAAGGCTTTCCGGCAAATCAAAGTCAAATTAACTGAAGACCTATGGGGAATGTCTGTTAAAGTATGCACATCAATAATTGAGACTATAGCACCATACTTAGCTTTAATATTTAATTTGTGTGTGGACCAAGGCGTCTTTCCAGATATAATGAAATACAGTAAGGTTATACCACTTTTTAAATCAGGTGACCATAAGGACACTAATAATTACAGACCTGTATCAGTATTGCCGGTTTTCAGTAAAGTGTTTGAAAAAGTTATGCTTAATCAAATGCTTTACCATTTTAATAGCAATAAAATCTTTCACGATCAGCAGTATGGTTTCACCAAAGGTCGTTGTACGACTGACGCTGGTGTCACTTTATTAAAACATATATTTGCAGCGTGGGAAGAAGCCCAAGATGCGATAGGGATTTTTTGTGACCTCTCAAAGGCTTTTGATTGTGTTAATCACGAAACCTTGCTTTTAAAGCTTGAACATTATGGGCTAGGTAAACTTGCACTTAGCTTGGTAAAATCTTACTTAATTGACAGGCAACAGCAAGTTCAGATAAATGGTGTCAATTCTCCGGGTTTGAAAGTCAAAATGGGTGTACCGCAAGGCTCAATATTGGGTCCTTTCCTCTTTTTAGTATATATAAATGATCTACCGCATCTATTAAAAAAACAACCACATATTGTATTGTTTGCTGACGATACGTCGTTAATTTTTAAAATCAATAGACGTTCTACAAACCTTGATGACGTAAATAATGCTCTACAGCAAGTCCAAAACTGGTTTACTGTTAATAATTTAGTATTGAATGGAAAAAAACTAAGTGCATAAGATTTGCGTTACCGAATGTTAAAAGCAATTATTCTGACATAGTATTGAACAAGGAGAAAATCGAGTTCGTCGAGAGTACGGTTTTCCTAGGGATCACGCTTGACTCGAGGCTACAATGGGATCCTCATTTAACATCTCTGGCAGGACGGCTTAGTTCAGCAGCATATGCTGTCAGAAAAATCCGCCAATTAACTGATGTAGATACTGCGAGACTAGTCTATTTTAGCTACTTTCATAGTATTATGTCTTACGGTATTTTGCTATGGGGACGGGCTGCAGACATAGAGTCTATTTTTATACTGCAGAAAAGAGCTATCAGAGCCATATATAACCTTCGCAGACGCGATTCCCTTAGGGAACTATTTAAAGAAATAAACATCCTGACGGTCCCTTGTCAATACATTTATGAAAACATCATGTATGTTCGGAAAAATATTCATCTTTTTACTAAGATAAGTGACAGGCACAATTTTAATACTAGGAATAGGAACAAATTAGATCAACCTCGATTCAGATTGGCTAAAGTACGTAGCTCTTTCATGGGGTACTGTGTAAAATTTTATAATAAAATACCAATTGAGATTCTACAACTAAATGAGTCCAAATTTAAAACATGCATTAAACGCACACTATGTAGACAAGCATATTATAAACTGGAAGATTATCTCCTTGACAAAAATGCTTGGCTAAATGCTGGTCCTGCTCCACAACTACAGCCACTTTTACCTTCAAATTAGTTTTTTTTTTTTATAAATATATAAATATATTTCTAAATATTGGAAGAGATACTATTCCCCTTTTTGTATTTTTTGCTTTCGAAATGTATTTTTTATTTATTTGTTTATTTCAGTAGAGCTTATGATAATTTATTACTTTTTTTTAATTGGAAACTAAATAGCATTGTATAATGTAGAAGCACTTTCTTCTTTTTTTCAAGTTTTGTGAATGTGAAGCACCATGGAGCATCTCTATTAGGTTACAACTTGTTTGACATTACGAGCATGGCAGTTGAGAGTTTGTCATGCTCACCCAAATGTCTTGCTGGTGGTGGCACGTGTTATTGGGTCATTCGGTTCCCTTTAAAATGGTTGAGCTGAGTGGGGCTGATGCACGTGTCATGCCCGTGAACGGGTGCCATCGGTTGAGACTGGTCATCTCTTGGCTGCCAGTGGCTTAATTCGGTTTCTATTTTTAATTACATTTAATAAAAAGAATAATAAACTATTATTATTATGTATCTACCAACATTGTGCTCACATATTAGAAGCGACAAGAAATATGTAACCAAGATTTATGTAACTCAATATATTTTAAAAAGAGTGTCCATGGAGTTTCTTGCACGTTCTTCTCCATAGAGACCTACGTTTTGGAACGTGCAATTTAGCTTCACTTTTCTTGGACTGACCGACATTTGACTATTCAAAAGTGCCTGCAAATGGTCTATTTGAAATAAATGATTTTGAATTTTTTTTGAATTTTCATACGGCTTTTTATTTACTCTATTATTCACGTATTTACCTTGATAAATTCATTTTTGCCAAATAAATAAATAATGTGTTGTAATTAACATAACTAAATAATTGTTAACAAACAAATAGGTACGGTAGGTTTTAAACCTAAGCAAATGTATGAGTTTATTCGTTAATTTTTTGGTTGAGTGTGCTCGTAATTATTTACATAAAATAATTTTTAGAGAATAATGTAGTATTTGGATTTTAAATACGGTTTTGAATTTATATTAGGCTAGCATATAATTATACAATCTTGTTGAAACTGTTTTACAAACTAAATACTGGCAGTTAATAAAATGTTTGTATCAAACTAATGTAATTTATCTATAAACCCCATAGCAAACATTGTGATAGATAAAACAACAAGCTTTTAAACCGTGCTCATGTTGATGATATATTTATCGGGAAGGACCCTCTTAACATTGCAAGTTACTATATTTCACAACACAGGTAGGATCGCCGCACATAGGCCATGGACCACAACCACAAAACACCGCCCCCTTTTGTAATTTTCATACATTATACACCGGTAAATTTTGGTCGTTGACAGCTGAGCGAGTCCAATGACCAGTAGAGGTCTTTGGACTCGCTCAGCTGACGTTTTCTTAAAGAAATTAATTTCGTAGGTATATGCGTAAATTAATACGAGTGTTAAAAAAGGTACTTTATAATTTAATTTTATCTTTACAAATCGATAGTGTTTCATGTCCTGGATCGACCCTCCATGGGATTAAAACGATCAAAATTTAGCGGTGTATATACCTAGGTTCGGCGCACACGGTTATCGCGAGTGGCTACCACACGCTACAAATCGCCACTGCTCGCTTCTTGTGGCCCGCACTGGCCACTAAACGCCGATACAAAACGCCATCACACGCATCTCGCGCATTTAAACCTTCTTCGTCAGAGTCTATTATGATACTGCGCGTATGGTTTAAAAAAAGTTGCAGCTACCAGCCACAAGTGGCTGTCGCGCTTCAGCTGTCTTTGTGTCCGCATCTAGCTTCCTGTGGCGGGGTTTGTGGCTGTAGCATGTGGCTCCTGAGTGGCGAATTTTACTGAGTAGGTAATACAATTTTCTAAATCAAAACTGTACCCCTAGCCAAGTTCTATATATATTATCTGCAATAAAGCTTGTAGAAAGCTTCAAATGTACGAGAATGACGACGTCTTAACGCTCAGTCACGTGGTCAGAACAAAAGAATTGGCGGCAAGGTCAACTCGAAGCGTTCGGCGCAAGCGAAACGGTTGTAACTTGGCTAGGGGGGCTGGTCGTTATTCCGAGTTACTACCTCAAAATATTCTTAACAACTGTAAAGCGATTATATCTTATAATATCTATAAATTAAAACATAATTAATATGATAATAAACAAAAATAACTAAAATAACCTAAATGAAACATGTTATGATTCATTTAGGTCTTTTTTTTTTTGAGTGGAAAAATCATCCTATGACAACCCCCGCTCTTGGGCGGAGCGGGAGATAGTGTCAGACTCTTACTAACTAAAAAACCCATCCCGTTCCTTCAAGCCTTGATTCATTTAGGCCTTGAAGGTTTTTTCAGATAGGTACCTTATGATAGTAATTAAAGTTGCGTCATTTGTAGAGAGCTTGGTAAAGTCTTCAAAACATTATTATTAACAAGTATAATATTAGTTCCATTAAAATGTCTTAAATTCAATTAACATTTTTAAAGTAATTGAAAAGCAATAGTCTTTTATACACAGTTTAATAAAAGTAAAACATTTTTTACCACAAAAAAACTATATGAAAAATCTTATCAATATTAAAGCAAAGATCATTTAGTTTGGCAACTTTAAGACCTATAGTTAACCTAAGTATCCATAGACAAGACCAGATAAAATAATTTGGCCCACGGGCCACAAACGAGGCTAGTAACTTATTCACTCTACTTTTTTTTTAATAAGGCGCTGTCTAGAATGGTTTTTGAAGGGTCTAAATTTAATATAATTGGCGAGAGAAGAAAAATGTCTTAATACCCACAGGGTCGTTTATATGGCCCGGGGGCGGTAGTAAAGTTTCGCCCTTGTCACTCACTTGTCCCTAACAGCCACGCTGTATTAGCATGCAAATTGATGGCCCACGATTTATGACCTTTTAAGCCTTATTTTTAAGGACGGGGTGGAAACGTTCCTTGTTTATTATTGAGTACGTTTTCCGGGTTAAACGGTTGTGTCTTTAATTTTGTTTCTTTATTCAGAGACTAAATAGTAGAAAGAAAATTAAACGAAGTTTTTTATAAAAGTTCATTGAACTGCGAAAACAATAGAAAGAAAAAGCCAGGCTTGAAAAAAAATGCTAAAACAAAATACAGCGTTTGTCAAAGATTTTGAACTAACAAACACTCTCATAACATTTAAACTGAACACATAATGCCTTCATACAAAGAATCACCAACAAAATTATACAGGGGCTAACATAACCAAAAGCTAAAATGCTTTCGACCGGAACACTTAAACCCTTTCAAGTTGATCCGCTGAAGGGACAGACCGACGCACAAACACAACTTTACAATTTTCTCCATTTATATTTCATCACAGCGTTCGGAACTAGTCGGAACTGTTCGGGGCAGTTCGGAACTGTTCGCCATAAATTACCTTCATTTGTCTGTTGGAAAAGTTTTAATACAAATTACGGTTGTGTTCATGTGTCCTAAATAAATTGGATACGTTATTGCTGTGAGTATAAATTCAATGAGCGGGTACTGATTTGATGTGTTTTGTTATAATGGCTTTTATAATGTATTCATTTTGTTAATTAATTTTTAATTAATGGAGTTTGTAAATTGAGTTGGTAAAATTGTTTTGAACGTTTTAAAATATTTCAATGAGAATAGTCAGAAACATCTTTACCAAGAAGAGTTTTAGTTTAGTTCTTTTCAAGGACATCTGCACATCTGTTCAGGTACCTGGATTGTTCGAAAGAGTCACCGTGGCTCCTGCAAAAAGTTACACAGTGGTTCTTAGTCACTAAAAGTCTAGAGTAGGAGAATTTCTTTGATAATTTTGATTTTTCTTTCACCGCCACAGGTCTAAGCATTTTTGCCTCATTGTCATATTGGGCTACGGTATTATGCTGAGACTTCGAGCGTTTTGCGAGCGTGGACGTATATTTTTCCTATAGAATGATTATAATTTTAAGCTAGTGTTAATATTGCATCATGCCGGCAATATTATTTCTTTTTTTACAACCACAAGAAAAAAAGGCATCGCATACTTAAGTATGTTAAGACCTTACCTATTATTTCAGCATTTTATGAAGGAACGGGATGGGTTTTTTAGTCAGTAAGAGTCTGACACTATCTCCCGCTCCTCTAAGATGATTTTTCCCACCGAAAAAAAAAAAAGGTCATTACCACATCCTTCTCCATAGTGGTCCTACTCTATAGTGGGATTGGACATGACTACCGCATGCCTGATGAGCTGTGAGGTTAAAGAGCCATTTTTAGGTCCCTTTACACGCAAGGTGACATCGCAGCAGACTAAGGTGAAGATGGAGAGATGAGCTTGACAACTACCGGAGGGAATGGCCCGTCATAGTTGAGGACAGACGTGTGTGGAAAAGGGAGAGAGAGGCCTTCGGCCAGTAGTGGGACGTAATAGGCTAACTAACTATACAACGTATTTTTTTTGATATCTCATAACTCTTCCTAGAGTTATGAATGAGACCTTAGGAAAGAATCAACTGGCATATGAATTATTTTTCAATTATATATATATTTTTTTCATTTACCATATAAACTAATTCGATAAATATACGAATATTATTGTAAAACACCCTTACGTGAAATATGACTGCGTAAATATGTAATATCATTTGTTTATTTGTAATTTCATCAATGATTGGCAATGTCATAAAAATAAGGATTTGTCATACAGGTGTAAATTTTTTGACCTAACAAAATTAATTATGATTAATGCCGTCCAATTATAATTTAGGAGTCTTCAAGGCTAGAGTGAATAGGCTCTTAATAAACTAGTGCGCCTCACCATCAACGATTGCATCACTGCTTACCATCAGGTGGGATCGCAGTCAAGGGCTGGTTATATCATTTAAAAAATATATCTTAAAAATCATGCATTTTTGGATCACATATTCTAGGATTTTTAGTATTGTTTTTCCTTACAGAATATAAATCTTAAGTTATGGGATATCAAAAACAACTCATCATAATATCCACGTCAATTCCACGCAAAGCTACGGTAGCAGTAAGAAGAATGAAATCATTTTGCGGAGCGCATTTAGAATGCAGCTGCCGTCATAAGTTGAAAGGAGTTAGTCTTAGAAATAATGTCGTCGTTTTGCAATTGCATTACCATTTTGCGGACGCAGCTAGCGTGATAGAAAAATAATATTTATTCAAATGCTTGCGGTGATGCCACTGTGGACAAAAGCGCATTTAAAAGCTGGAGTTTTTGAACAGTCATCTGAAGTAGTAATTTTTATTGTTGTTTATTCATGTGATTTTTATACTTTTACATAATAACATATCAATATATATATAAAAAATAAGCTGCTGTCAACGGCTTGGCCTGCGTGGTTGTAGAAAATCATGCTAAGGAAACATTTTTTTTTTAATTGCAGATAGATTCGCTCTTGACCGCTATCTCACCTGATGGAAAGCGACGATGCGGTCGACGATGGAACGCGCTTACCTAGAATAAATTTATTCACTCTCGACTTAAAGGTTCCAAGGTTGTAGCTATCAGGAAACACATACTCCTGAAATGCTATTCTAGGAGATAGGCTACCTGTGTGCCAAATGTGTTCATTTATTCGAGCATGAAAAAGTAATAACCACACAAACTTTCGCTAAAAAAATAGTGTAGGAACCCATTGGTGTAGCAAAATCTATAATGTCACTTATGAACTAATCCTGCAAATAAAGTTCTTTTTGGAACAGCCCGAAATCATCTATCGGGCAGTAGCTCACCAGACATAACACCTGTCTGGTCGGAGGATCCTCTATTTTCCAAGGAAGTTTGCGGGACTACACTCTCTGTCCTAGAAACAGAGTCTAAGTACTGGCTTTGGAAACTTCTCACAATTAAAATTATGAGTGAATTGGTTCCTTCCAGGCAAGCGTGCCCCATCGTCGGCCATAATTATGACCGGTCACCCTCAAGTGACATAGTGCTCAAACGCAAGTCCGACAGACTTGCGAAGACTAGAGGTCTGTTTAATACTAGCGTCTGCCAGCGACTTCACCCGCATAAAAACTGAAATTTTAAAACAAAATTAGAAAACAGCTTTCTAACGGTGAAAAAATTTTAGCAATCGGATCAGTACCTCCAGAGTACTGATCCTACAAACAAAAAATAAAAACTTTACCTCTTTATTATGTTAGTGTAGATATACTAAGTAGGTTGTATTTTAATTTTGACAAATATATAATTATGTTGAATTGCCCTGGCCTTACCAAAACAAAACAAAACAGAATACAAAACAAAGCTCCAAGAAGACACCTGTCAAAAACGCTTACTTAAGCACATAAGAGCAATCGCTACATAAGAACGGAGCTAAGGATTATCGCGTCGCTGCAACTCATGCAGAATAATCCTTTGCATTTCATTTAATTAATTTTACGGGTCCTTGGACGGAAGACGCTCTCGTTATGTTACTTCAGGCCCCTTACTTAGACATGACAATTTCATCATGATTCAATTGTAAGAGAGAGATGGAGCTGTACCTTGTCGGTAAGGTAAGCTCAAACGCTAACAACTTTTAAAATGCGATCAAGGATCACTGTCTCTCTACTTTAACGTCATCAAGGACATATTTTTCCGCTTTCATGTATAGTATTTGTATTATACCTTTTTATTTTATCAGTTATGTTTTGTGTATATGTTAATAATACACAACGAACTACCTGCGTATTTTTTTTTCCTTTTCTGTCAAATCCATACAAAGGTTGTCTGTAAAAATAGCTTATAGCGATAAGACCGCCCATTGGAACAGTCAATTAATTTTTAATTCTTGCTGTAATTTTATTTATTGTCCGGCAACTAACCGCTTTAACTAAGGCCCATAGATAAAGTTCATAATATTACAATCTTTAAAAATACTTCATAAACTAATATGTGCATATTAAAAATATTACTAAACAGCTTTTGCACGCGACTTCGTCCGCGTACATAAATTATGTATAGCCTATGTCACTCAGGAATTAAGCAGCTTTCTATCGGTGAAAAAATTTTAGCAATCGGACCAGTACTTCCAGAGGTTACCTCCTACAGACAAAAAAACAAACTTTACCTCCTTATTATATTAGTGTAGATAAAAAATAGTAGTAGTTTAATGGTGTACAATAAAGCGCTGACGCTGAAAATCAGCGCTGTGGCTCTGTTTTTCATGAGCCCCAGCATTTTGCTGAGCGCTGGCCGTTTTGCGCGGATGTGACGCATATCTTACGTGCTACTTTTAGTCGATATTGTTATTTATTTATTTTGTTATGGTATGCGTCATGTTTGACGCGAATAAACACTTTTTCTTTCTTTCTTTCTTATCTATCTATCGATACAAAACGAATAGCGCTATCCTTTTTACACAACGGATGCATGATGGAAATAACACATGATAGTAGGGGGCAGTGAGTAAATTACGAGCTCTTCAGGGAGCGAGCAATGTGCGGTACAGTCGGGGGCAGTAAAATGTTACACGTTTTGTTCGTTGTGAGTGAGGTACTTTGTTGGTGTTTTAGTGTCAATAGTGCAGGTTAGTGTTTAATTTAGTAGATTAATTGAGAAAGTAAAAGTGAATGCGTAAATTGTAGTCGATAGTAAAATAAATACAAGAATTAGCATAGGTAATTAGCTTTACAATGTTCCCACTGCTGGGATTCAGGCTTTAAAGAGATTTAAGAGAGATAAAGTGCCACGCTGGTTCAGAGCAAATTGGTGAATGTTACATGACTTTGAATTTTCAGTTCTAGGACATGCTGATTTCCCCACGACGTTTTTCTTCACTATTTTGAGTGTAGTGGTAATGAATCAAAGTACACAAGGTAAACAGCCTAGCTGGAGTTGAACCTACAATTTTTCACTCGTAAGTCGGCGCCGTTGCTACTAGATCATCACTGCTCAGAAGAGAAAATGTTAACAGTATTAACGTCGTGTATTTTATTTTATACGGGTAATTTATTATGTACCCACCCTAGCAGGTATCAATCCCGGTGGGTACCATCAATAATTGTGATGACGTCCGATCTTAAAAAAAAATTGTCGTATACTCGAACTTGGCTCTTATCTGACGATGAGCTTCCCTTTGCTCACCGTCACCAAGCCATATGTACTGGTGGCCTACAGGTGACTGCTTTCCATGCCTTTTAGATTAAATAATCTACATGGTCGTCGATGGTAATCTCCTCTATGAGAACATGGTGGAGTACCGCTCAAGAGGAGAGACCTCCCGAAACAAACTTGTCCGAAAAGGAACTTTATCAAGCGGAAGGACAAGATAACGTGGCGCCTCTCTAATTAACTTCTCAAAGAGAGGACATATCGTCGAGATTCACACTATTTTAAAACACTAAGATTTTTATGCATTAAACCCCAAGCGAACGCTGGTGTTCGCTTTCTCATTATCTTTCTATTGTGTCACTAATTACAGTATTCGAAAGGTAATAAACATAAAATAAAATAAATATCAGAACTCCCAGACTTTCCCATTTCCCCACACAATGATAATTTCAGTACCATTTATGAAATAAACAAAAGGTTGGAAGCTTGTGCTCAATCATTCGAGTTAAACATTGTAGTCGAAAATATTGACAATAAGTTATTATTGGAAAACCGAAGTACCTAGTATGAAAGGCTGTATTAATACAATAATATCATATTGTGATGTTATAGTATAATTAATCAAAAAAATTGTATCCAAAACAATATTTAATGTTGTAGTTGTAGTTAATTACGAGCAAGAGAGTAAGATTTGTATGGATACGATTTTAACCTCTCAGATTGTTTCAGTATATTTTCTCAGGGTAGGTACTCTGTTAAAAAAATTAATACCGGCCTCATCCAGTCTAAATTGACGAAAAAAATTAAGTGTAAAAGTAACCACTCAACCTATCTTCAAATTAATAGTAGTTTCAAGCGGTTATACTCTGTCTGCATTAACTCTAAACTACCTTTATTTTTTGTAGAAGCGCAATTTCTAAAAAACCAACAACCACATTTGCAAAATACACATAAAATACTTTATCTTGTTCACTTCATTCAAGTTGAACAAACGCTTTAAAATATTTGTTTACTTTTAATTTGAACGTTGTTTGAGCGTTTAATTTTTTCTGTGTTTACCCAGTATAGGATGAGGCTGAGTGTACAGATTAGAGTCACGTAGCGAGAGGAGAATTTCACTTTCTTAGCCCTTGCACATTTCTGCATAAATTTGTCGGAGCTGTGGACCGGCTAAACACACTTCCACGGGTCGACACGTTCCTACGTGACATGAGTGCTGCGTTAAATTTGCATTATTTGATTTGTCATAGGTTATGTCATGGAAATACCGGACACAGGCGTTCTGTAGTCATTTTCCGCCAGTGATATAACAAGGAGCACGTTTTCTTGTTGTTTAGTACTTTTTTTTTTATGCTTTAAATCTGCTCAGAATAGCGAAGTTACTGATTGAGGGATTTATGCTGACTTAACCGAGTCGTATTGGTTTTAAAATTACTTATCGTAAAAATTTTATTAGCACTGGTCATTTTTTGATGAATTAATCTGGTTCGCAGTAACGTATCAAATATTTAAATGAAAAATAAATAAAAACTTAGCAAAAAAACTGCAGATTGGATCACAACTAACATCGTGATGATAAAAAGAAAATGTCGAGGCGAGTTAGTCTAAAACCTAAAGTAGTGGGTACGAAAATAAAGCTAAGTTCAAGCATCCGGCTTGTAGGACCAATATTGGGGTTGGTGGAAATGAAGTGGACTGTATTTTAATAATAATAATATTCCACAACTATCACACAAACGCTAGTACATAGTAGACCGCGTCATTTTTCTGTTGGGTTCGATTCCCAACTGATTGGAAAAAGGGAGAAAGGCGGTGGCCTAACTAAATAACATTAAAAAGAAATAATAATAAATATACATGAGAGTATTTTCTAAAAAGTGAGATGTGATTACAGTGGAGAAGAGACTTAACCCGTTGTCCATGGCCAAAGAGAACAGGCACAAACCTGTAGTACTTATGTACTACTGATGATTGCAAAAAGGCATGGAGAGGTAACAAACTAGCTCCACGGGCGCTTTTGTCTCTTCCTTTTTTTCGGGTCAAATAAACTCGCCTGCTCTTTTTTTTAGGTAGGAAAATCATCCAACGACATCCCCGCTCTTGAGCGCAGCGAGAGGTCGTGTCAGACTTTTACTGACTAAAAACCCTCTACTGTTCCTTCGTTGCCTTTCATACCAGGGCCAAGTCTTCCTTTAAGAAGCAGACCCTAGGCCCCAGTAGGCTTCGACCCTGCTGAGACCCTACGGTTTGCTGACATCTCCTCGAGGCGCGCTTGTTCTGGGTCAAGCATGAGGGAGAGTCAGGCTTGTACTAATTTTGACTCTTTCGAGTAATTTCGCCACCTCTACTGATGTTGTTGTTACTATCTTCTCTCTGTCAGTGGCCTAACCAAGTTTCGACGCACTCTTCGGAAAATCAGAAGGTTTTGTGAATGTGATTATGGATTAAGATGTCTTGACAAATAAACGCCGGAGGCAAATTATGAAGGACACACATCAACCGCCCCGGGTTGATATGTGCCAGAAATGCTACCGTCCGCATGAGTCCTTTTGACATGATTATTATCTTTGGTTGTATATCCTGGTTAACGGCGAATATATATCAGGCATAAACAAGTAGCCAAATTTATTCATCAGCTACTTGCTTTGGATAAAAACATTATGCATGTACCATCTAAGACACTTCCGCCTGACCACCGCTAAATTCATTTTTGATGGCACTTGAAACGAAAACTGCAAAGGGTTTGGTTTGGCTCCGCGCCGCAAGATTCAAGCGAAATATTTTTTAAGTGATCAGGCAGAAATGACCGCGATGGTACCTTTTTTTTATAGTGGGAAAAATCATCCAATTATAACCCCCGCTCTTAGGCGGAGCGGGAGATAGTGTCAGACTCTTACTGACTAAAAGCCTACCCCATTCCTTCTAGCCTTCATACCGGGGCGGGGCTCAATTTCCCTTTCGGATAACCTTGGTCCCAGTAGGCTTTGACCCAGCTAGGCCCCTGCTGGTGATGACAACTCCTTGAGGCGCGGGGAGAACAGCGCGCGCCGTCGACGACTTGGGCTCGGTCCGGACAGTTACCGTCGGACAGCGAGCTACCGCGATGGTACCTGACTTAGGTCTCAAAAATGACTACATCACGTTGTACTGGCATTGGTCTATTATCACTGACAGGACAAAGAGATCCCCGGGTCCTGGAACAAAGCAAAGAAAGAACATAGATGTGCGTTTTAGTTTGTAAAAGTCTGATACACTCTCCTGCTCCTCACTAGAGTTGGAGAAGTAATCGGATGATTTTCCACCTAAAAACATCACTGACAGGACTATTTGTTGCCAATATAGTGGTGGTCGATCGATTGGTACTGTGCAATGATTAGTCGGTGTCAATATCCCTAAAGTCACAATTCAAAAAAAAAATGTAGCTGGGATAGAGAACAAAATCAAATGCCTATAACACACGAGATGTTTGTTATATTGTTTTACCAATTTTGCTTTTTATTGGCCCACCTCTCGATAGGCATGCGGCAGACATGTCCAGCCCAGTCCCACTTAAGTTGGGCAGCTTTCTTAACTACGTCAACGATTTGCGTTTTATGTTTTTTTGCGTTTTTTGGAGTGCAGTGTGGTGTTTCGAACGCGATCCGTTATTTTAACACTTAGTACGCTTAATATTTAATTAGTTACAAAATAAACGGCGCACCTATAATAAACTAGAATAAGAGAAAATAATATTTTGCTAAGTCTTAGTTGTTTCTCGACAGTAACCAGTTCTATTCCAAATTACGATCTCATATTTTCATAGACATGTTTAGAGCAAATATGATGTTTGTTCTCATTTGGACAAACATTACTATTGTTGTAATATATTCTTATTTGGAAAACATAATTGTACATAAAGGTATTGTTAGCGGTACATGTCTAGACGATGTAAAGTGCCTCTAACATCGCTATAATACGTAGAATCGTCTTTTTTAGACCGAAACTTATATATCAACCTTGAAGTGTCCTTGAGGATGTGTTGTAATGATGTACCTACACAATTCTCTATTTCATTTTTAGGTTTTTTTTTGGTGGATAAAAATTATCCAAATGACAAAAGACAAAGCGGGAGATACACAGACATTTTTCAACATAAAATCTAAAAAATAAGTAATAGATAATTTATAGTGTCTTAAGTTGTATAGACAATGGTACGAAAACCTTTGTGCGCGATTCCGACTCTAGCTTGCCCGGTTTTTCGAAAACCTATCCAACGATACATAATCACACAATCATCATCATCATCATCATATTAGCCGAAAGACGTCCACTGTTAGACATAGGCTTCCCCCAAGCGTCGCCACAACGACCAGTCCTGAGCGTCACGCAACCATCGCATTCCCGGGACCCTGACCAGGTCATCGGAGGCCTTCCAACGCTGCGTCTTCCTGTACATATCGCCACACCAGAACCACAATGGGACAAAAGAAAAATAAAACATTCCCAGTTTACGTGTCACGAAGGTAACAACTGTAATTCTTTTTTCAAGAATTTCTTTGCAAAAATACAGCTTCCTGAAACCCTACAAATGAAATAGAATAGAGTTTATTGTGTAGTACTCAAAAGTCTTTTTAGCCTTAACTATATGAAAACGTGAACAAAAAGCCGCTTTATGCAGCAAGCTAAAGCAATCGCTTTCCTACATTCAAGCGAGACAAGCCTCTATGATTAAAAACAGGTTCTTTGTCCATTGTACTTGCTTTATTTTTCAGGTCTAAAAAGAATAGGTAACCCATTCTTTTTGGACCTGAAAAATAAAAATACTTACCATACCTCGGATAATCGTTTTATTGGCGCTATAATTTGAATTTATTCTCAAAAAAAAGAAAAATGAGTTGAGGAGATAAACTTTAGTAGTACCAATCTGTGTGAATGTTATTTATAGCACAATATTGGTATTATAAGATTTTTTATTCTAATATTGTAAAGATATATTCGACGGTACGGTTGTTGGCACAGTGGTTGAGCGACTGGCTACTGTGCTACGTGTCGCGGTTTCAATTCCCGCACGGAATCAATATTTGTATGGCCTACAGGTGTTACATAGGTGTTATAGGCATGGGTGTCTTGTGCGTGTTAGCTTAGATATTTGAAACCTCACTCTCATTCTCATATAAATTACACACATATGTACCTAAATCAACACGTAGAAATTTGATACTGCAGCACTCGGCTCCTTACACCCTCCCCTGTGGCTCGGGCTCGAACGGTTTTCTGCTTCGGTCGCAATGACAAAGTTTCTTCACTCTTATCAAAATTAACAATTTCAAACATATGGGACTGGTAGTTTCGGACATTGCCGCGTTTAATTTATTAAACCCCAAGTGAACGCCGGTGTTCGCTCTCTCGGTATTAGAAAGGTTAAACAAACGAAAGAGTTGAATAACCATGTGAAACAGGGGCAGGTCACTAATTATCTTTTAACCACTTCATACCAAATGACCAAATTCAAACTACAAGCATTTCTGGGCTCATTTACCTACTGATAATCAAATTCAGTTCACCTCTGACCCATAAACCTATTATCGTTTATTCGATGGACGAACATAATATGCTTTTAGCGAACTCCTGTATGGAAACTGTGTGACATGGAGCTCAGTTGAATATTATTTTTGTGGGGACTTATATTTTTATAACCACCCAGAAAGTGGCTTACCTACATAGAAGATAATTAGTGACTAAGATGCAGTAAGGCTGAAAGTGAAGTCTGAAGTGGCATTCGACGCTCCTTTATGACTTATTATTATTGACTGGCCTGTTGGTCTAGTGGTTAGTGACCCTGACTGCTATGCCGGAGGTCGTGGGTTCGATTCCCACCCGGACAAATGTTTGTGTGATGAGCACAATCATTTGTTCTGTGTCTGGGTGTAATTTTATCTATAATATGTATGTATTTAGAAATATATAAGTATGTTTATCAGTTGTCTAGTACCCATAACACAAGCTCTGCTTAGCTTGGGACTAGACGGCGTTGTGTGATAGTTGTGGAATATATTATGGAATATATTATTATTTATAGTGGTTGACTTAGTTATTTTTATTATGCATCTAAATATGAGTATCCATTAAAAAGGTTTGTTGAGAAAAACACAAAAAAATACGATTCAATAAATCCAGTAGGTACAGCAGAAAAAAATTAACAGCTTGTTTTGAAAATGATTTTCAAAATTATCTTGTTTTTATTTTTTTGCCGTTGAGAAGTCACCAAATATCTTCTTCGTTATTGGTGGACTGACTAAAACCACACCTATGTGTCTTTTTTTTTATTTAGTTTATTCAAAATTTGCTTACAATATACATGCTACAAAATTCTGCCAAACTGTAAAACAGTTTGTCGGCAGTAGTTCTCGTTTCACATTTTTTTTTAATTGTAAGACGTGACAATAAATTTATGCTAATCCAAAAATAAAAATAACCGATATACATAATAGATATCAAACAATCCCACATACTACATCCATGAACAATTTTCACTGTTCATGGATGCAACATGCGGGGCACAATCTACATGACTACGGACACAGTGACAGATAATGTTTTTTTTGTATTTTTTTAAGGTGGTGTTTCAATTTAGCACATGATAACAAGTTTGGGGGTAGCTCATTCATAAACATCGGTGTAACATATTTCCTCGTGCGTTTACCAAAATAGTTCGTTACTTTAGGAACCGCAAGTATCTTTTGTTTAGATAGACGAGTTGGGTACACAGGTTCCGTATGGTGTCCGGACGTAAAGAATAACACCATCCCATTTCTTCCCGTGGGTGTCGTAAGAGGCGACTAAGGGAGATTTTGAGACCGTGCGCACTGTTAAGAACCTGAGGTCACCGCGTGGTGGCGGTTATACCACCAGCAACAGCATTCCCAAGGAGGGTTAGTGTCAGGCAGGCGGCCGACTGTAAAATATTTGCCAAATCCCTAGCAACATGATTGGAATAAATGATAGAATGCGCGATAGGGTTAGGGCGTACCCCACAGGCGACGCGCAGGGGCAGCACCCGGCTTCTGTGGGAAATGGACCAGGGTTGTTGCACCATTCCGGGCGGGGGCAACGTAAGAAGCTAGCCCGGGAAATGAGATTGAGGTATGCAAGTTGGAATGTTGGGACCATGAATGGAAGGGCGAGAGAGTTAGCGGATGTACTGAAAAGAAGACGGATAAATATAGCATGCCTGCAGGAGACTAAATGGAGAGGAACAAAAGCGAGGGAAATTGGTGAGGGTTATAAGTTTTATTATTGTGGAAGTGATGGAAAAAGAAATGGAGTAGGAATAGTGCTTGATAGTAAACTGAAAGAAAGCGTGATGGAAGTACAGAGGATTAATGATAGATTTATAGTTGTGAAAGTTATGTTAGAGAATGTGATGTTGAATGTAGTTAGTGTATATGCACCACAAGTAGGATGTGATGAAATGGTGAAAGAGAAATTTTGGGAGGATTTTGACACTGCTTTAATGGCCATCCCTGTACATGAGAAATTGATAGTTGGAGGTGATTTTAATGGACATGTGGGAAGAATGAAAGGTATTTATGGACGGGTACATGGAGGATGGGGTTTTGGCAGTCTAAATAATGAAGGGGAGACGTTGTTGCAATCCGCTACCGCCTTTGACCTTGCAATAGCCAATACTTGGTTTAAAAAAAAGTGAGGAACACCTGATCACTTACAAAAGCGGCCACCACAAGACGCAAATAGATTACTTTTTAGTTAGGCGCAACAATATAAAGCACGTCAAAGACTGCAAGGTACTACAAGGAGAAGTCCTAGTCTCACAACATCGACTCCTGATAATGGAATTAGTTGTCAAAATAAAATGCAACAAAAGCAAAGAGCGTCCTCCCCCCAAAATAAAATGGCATATGCTAGAGAAGAATGATTGTGCGAACAATTTCAGAGAGCGAGTGGTAGACAAAATGATAGAGATGGGAGACATGAATGGTCGAAGTATAAATGAAAGCTGGAATGAGTTGGCGGAGTGTATCAGGCACGCAGCGAAAGATATTTTGGGAGAGACGAGAGGAAAAGGCACAATAGATAGGGATACATGGTGGTGGTCGATAGAAATTCAGAATGTGTTGAAAGAAAAGAAAAGAAAATTCAAGGAATGGCAGCACGTAGAAGTGGAAAACGGTAGTTTGAAAGCGGAAAAAAAGAGGGAGTATGAAGTTTTGAAGAAAAAAGCTAAGAAAGCCGTGACATTAGCAAAATCAATGGCCCAGGACAAACTGTACAACACACTGGACAGTCCTGCAGGCCAAAAAGAGCTGTACCGGCTAGCTAAAACAAGAGAGAGAAAGACGAGGGATGTTTGTCAGGTAAGATGTGTAAGGAATGAAGCTGGAGTGGTCCTGTCGGATGACGAAAAAATCAAAGAGAGGTGGAAGGACTATTTTGAAAGACTGATGAATGAGGAAAATAATTGGAGTGGAATTTTAGAAAGTAAACCAGTGAATGTAGGGTTAGTGAGAATAGTTAGTATGGATGAAGTCAGAATAGCAGTGAATGGAATGAAAAATGGTAAAGCCATGGGTCCAGATGGAATACCCGTTGAAGTGTGGAAGTTATTGCGAGTGGATGGATGGACGTGGTTAGCTTTATTCTTCAATAAATTGTTGCGGGAAGAAGCCATACCTGATGAGTGGTGCAGCAGTTCTTTGGTGCCCATTTTTAAAAACAAAGGTGATGTGCTTGAGTGCAACAATTATAGAGGAATAAAGCTAATGTCACATACTATGAAAGCCTGGGAGAAAGTTATTGAAAGGCGACTGAGAGAAGAGAGTGAAATTTCACAGAACCAATTCGGTTTTATGCCTGGTCGGGGTACGACGGATGCCATTTTTGCTATACGCCAGTTGTGCGAGAAATACAGAGGTGCGCATAAAAACTTGCACATGGTATTCGTTGACCTCGAAAAGGCATACGATCGAGTACCTCGAGAGGTTCTGTGGTGGGCCCTTAAGGAAAAAGGTGTGCCTGAGAAGTATGTGCAGTTGATCCGAGCGATGTACAGTCGATGTAGTACGCAAGTCCGGTCCACAGTGGGCACCACTGGAAATTTCAATGTGGCTGTCGGCTTACATCAGGGATCGGCTCTCAGCCCTTACCTCTTCCTGATGATAATGGACGCTCTTACGTCGGACATTCAGGAAGAGGCTCCCTGGTGTATGCTGTTTGCCGACGACATTGTGTTGGTTGCCGAGAGTGGCCTAGAGGTTCAAAACAGATTGGAGGTGTGGTGGCACAGACTGGAAAGTGTTGGCCTGAAAGTAAGTAGAACCAAAACGGAGTACTTGTTCTGCGATTTCGGCGGTCTCTCCAACCCTGTGCTTTTAGCTCTCGCCGGAACGCCCATACCAATCTGTTCCGACTTTCGGTACCTCGGGTCACTCGTCCAAGAGGATGGTGAGGTAGACCGAGACGTAACACGTCGGATCAACGCAGGATGGATGAAATGGCGACAGGTCACGGGAACAACTTGTGACCCACGGATGCCCCTCAAGTTGAAGGGTAAAATTTACAAGTCCGTCATAAGACCTGTCATACTGTATGGATCAGAATGTTGGGCTGTGAAAAAGAAGGATGAAAAAAGATTGCATGTAGCGGAGATGAGAATGTTGAGATGGATGTGTGGTGTGACGAGAATGGATAAAGTGAGAAATGAGTATATTAGAGGAAGTTTGAAAGTGGCGCCAGTGACTGAAAAGTTGAAAGGTAATCGGTTGTCTTGGTATGGTCATGTGAAGAGGAGGGATGAAGCGCATATAACTAAGAGAGTTCTGAGTATACATGTAGATGGATGGAGAGGGAGAGGAAAACCGAAAAAAAGATGGATGGATTGTGTGAAAAGTGATATGAAAGAAAAGGGAATTAGTGATAGTTTGACGGGTGACAGGACAGAATGGAAGAAGAAAACGTGTTGCGCCGACCCCAAGTAATATGGGATAAGGGCAGGAAGAAGAAGAGACGAGTTGGGTACATACGCCTACGTTCCTCTTTGTAGTCATCATTATTGAATTGTTCAGACAATACGGTTAACTTAATTTTTTTATGAATCGGGAGTGTTTTACAAATTTTAAATAGTTTGTCATAGTTTTTATTTATACTTTCTTTAGTTTTTTTGTCCACGAGTAGTTTTAGTAATCTAATCTGCAAGATTTTAATTTTATTTAAATGTGTAGGGAACGCAAGACCATATCCACCCAAACCGTAATCAATAACTGAGTCCGCCAGTGCATAATACAGTGTATACATAACTTTTCTGTTGACAACATATTTTAAATTTCTTAATTTACCCAATATGGAGCGTAACTTATTACACACATACACATGCATATACATGCAGATTCCATGTGAATGTGTTATCTATGACTAATCCTAGGTACTTATATGAGGTAACAGTTTCTAAGCACATGCATTGACATTGTTGCTTGTTGTTATGAAGACATTCGTACGTATGACCTTTCACTTTTATTATTAGATTGTTTTTATTTTTATGATATGGCGAGTGAATCAGCATGCACTTAGTTTTACTTATATTTATTATTATGCCATTATCATGCGCCCACTGAACAATACTATCGAAGTCATTTTGCATTGCCTGCTGTATTACATCAATATTCTTATGACTATAAACTAAACATGTATCATCAGCATACATAAACGCTTTACTTTTTTTCAATACATTAGACATGCTATTGACATGCATTATGTATCCCAGCGGCCCATATACTGAACCGGTCGGAACACCGAATTTGATGTCGCCCGGTACACTTTCAGTTCCATTTACACGTACGTTAAGTGATCGATTTTCTAGGTACTTGCCAAACCATGCATTCATGGGGCCCCTTATGCCGCACTCAGTCATGGCCTGCAGCAAGCCGTCGTGGTCCAGAGTATCGAAGGCTTTTTTGAAGTCTATATATATAACCATAACTATCTTTTTCTCTTCTAGACGATTATTGACTTCATCTGTGAATTTCTCCAGTGCAGTAGCGGTACTTCTATTTGGTCTAAAACCATGTTGAACATCATTTAAGATATTATTATTTTCCAAGAAAGTTGAGAGCTGTTTGACAATAATTTTTTCGACTATTTTGTTTACTGTATTTAAAATTGCTATAGGTCTATAGTTGCCATAATCCTGATGGGATCCCTGCTTATATATTGGCCTGACAATTGATTTTTTAAGTTCATTCGGATACTGAGATTTTTTAACACTAATGTTAATAAAATGTGCTATTACGGGACTTATTTGCTCTTTAATTTGTTTAAGATCCGTAACTCTAATACCATCTGACCCCGGCGACTTACTGCAGTCCAATGTATCTATAACACGTTTTACGTCTTTTGGTAGCACTTTTTGGAACCTAAAACTTATATTACAGTCATTTACATAGTTTTTTCTGTCTAAAAAATTGTGTTGACACTTATGTTTAATAATATCTATTTCTTTTGTAAAAGTTTCACAAAAGTTATTACAAATATTTTGCAATGATTCACTTTTAAGCAAATGTTTCTCTATTATAGCATCCACTCCAATTTTAGACCTACCAAGCCAGTTGTTTACATTATTCCAAATCTTTCTCATGTCTCCTTTACAGCTAATTATAATTTGACGCCTACTTTTATTTTTGGCTATATTAATAAGTTTCTGAGTTTTATTTCGGCACCTAGTATACTGTAATCTTTTATTATTGTTTTTGGGATCGCTTTTCCACTGTTTAAATAGATAATCCTTATTTTCTATAAGCATGCGTAATTTGTCAGTAACCCACGGCTGATTTTTGCGTTTAGAGCACACTATGTTGTCTAATTTGGAACTGTTATAAACATCGCTAAAAATCGCTGACATTTTTGCGTATAACTCATTTGGTTCTTGTATCTGTAACAGCGATGACCAATCAATATTTTTAAGTTTATCCCTTATAGATTTGTTGTCGTACCTTGTTTTACTGACACACGTTTGGTCTGTGGCTTTATCAATAACAGCTGAGATTCCCGTTAGATAGTGGTCGGCTACCTGACTAGTAAGTGTGTATGCATGTACGTCGCTCGCCCCTCTACTTACATTTCGCATGAAGACGTGGTCGATGCAGGACGCCACTCGCCTCTGACCGACGACCGCCTCCCGTGTTATGTCTTGAATCCCACAGTGAAGCCCCAAGTTTGATAACGTATTTAAATATAGATTTGCCGATGAATCCAGTTCATTTTCTAACAAGTTAATGTTGCAATCACCTACCAGTATAATGTTCGTGTTAATTGGTAACTCTCGAATAACATTTTGGACTTCTTTAGTAAAAGTGCGTTTGTTTGTGTGCGGCGGCCTATATATCACTAATAGATAAGTGTTATAAGCATTCTTAGCTAGGTGACCGTGTACTAACTCAAATGTCGGGGTGTTACAGGATTGTTGTGGATTAAACTGAAGATTATTCTTCACATATACAAGTATACCTCCTCCTCGCTTTTTTTCCCTGGTTTGCGAATATATATTGTAGCCATCAATTGCGTACATAGCTACTTCGTCCTGTTTTATGTTGACCTCTGTGAGACACAATACATCTAGTTTATTCAAAACATTTTGTAGGAGTACCGTCAACTGATTGAAATGTTTTCTAATAGAACAGATATTTATGTGTATAATTTGTATTTTAGTTTCGCCAGTTGTTACGTAATTAGTCCATTCTTTAATATCTGTGAATCTGATATATTCGATATCTTGTAGTTGTGGTCGCAAATCGAAATTAACCGCCATAATGTGATCAATTATATAAAACACTATTAAAAATGCGATGCGTATTAGGTTATTTTATTTAATTCATGTGCACTTCAATATCACCTTCATTGCGAATATGGTATATCTTTTTTTCATTATCATTCTTTTTTATAAGTATTTTGGCATCCTAGATCCATATATATTTATAGTTTTCTTTGAGTTTTGTTTTCGTTGCCCAAAATAGTTGCCGGTTTTGCCTAGTTATATGCTCATTTATGAAGATACGTGATGAGTCATTGTTGTGATATAACATATGATTTGTGAGTGGTGATTTTCGACTTTTAAGCCATTCCGCTCTCGCTGCTTTTGTACGCATCGTCACAACTATAGGCCGGACCTCTTTCTTTTCGGATCCTACCCTCCAGGCATATTCAATTTCTGTTTTATCTAGATTCAAAATTTCTGCACATTTTTTTACAATGTCAATAGTTTTTTCTCCTTCTAGCATCTTTAAATTCATTATTTCAATATTTCTAACCAGTTCCTTCTGCTCAATGTAGCCAATACGTTCTTCTAGCGCCCTGTTACACTTATCCAAATTGATGTTTCGCTGTATTAAATCCTTATATCTATTTTCCATTGTCTTGTTTTTTTCCATTGTTTCTTTTTTAAATGTTTCCATTTCATCATGTTTGGCGCTCAAAAACTGTAGTGTTTTCTCAAACTCGACGTTGTATTTTTTTAAGTCTCCTATCTCAGATTTAATAGCTGATACCTCCTTTTGTAGCAGCAAAAAGCGTGAGTCTTGGTCCTCCTTCATCGAATTTAGGAGAGAACTCATGGCTTTAATTTCCTTCTGGACAGATGTGAGTGTTACATACAGGCTCTTAGGAGAACAGCTTGTGGTTTTCTGCCGTTTTGATTCTTGGGAAATAGAAGAATCGCTGTCTGAATCTTCATTGGGTTTTGTCTTACCTTTTCGGCTTCCTACCCAGTTCAGTTTCGGCTTTTGTTTCTCTTTTGTATCCGAAGCCATTCTGTCTGAGGAATGAGGTTCCTCTACTTCCACAGTTTTAGTGGGAGTTCGTTGTACTTTCGGCATTATAGTTCTTTATTTAAACTATCAATCCAATGAGTATACTCCAAATCATTCACGCACTTAGCTCGCATTTATTAAAATCACACACACAGGTGACACGTCTGCTCGTATGTACTGTCAACGAGAAACTACCTGAGTCCCAGCAGAGGAAACATTAAAAAAGGCTGATGATAATCATGATATGTCCTATTTATAAAGGCGTATAACTTCTTCTTCTTCCTGCCCTTGTCCCATATTACTTGGTGTCGGCACAACACGACTTTTTCTTTCATACTGTCTTGTCACCCGTCAAACTATCACTAACTCCCTTTTCTTTCGTATCACTCCTCACACAATCCATCCATCTTTTCTTCGGCCTTCCTCTCCCTCTCCATCCATCTACATAAAGGCGTACAACAAAAACTTAAATAACTGAAACCATACATTTAAAGTTGCGCAGAAGACATGACTTAAACAATGCTTGGACAGAAGTTCCATGAGATTCAACAAGTTGAAACTCTAGCAGTGGCTTCACCGTTTTTAGTTAGGCAGAGTATTTGCTATGTGTTAGGATACTAGTTTAAGTTTTGAACAATGTTCGCGCTTATCATCATGCGGGAAGTTTTGACACCCCTACAGTTTGCGTCGGGTGAACTTGGAAGGGTAAATGTTATCTACTTAAATCAAGAATCTAAATATAACACGTTATGTTCCTAATATCATGTGTGATCTTTTAAGATAGCTAGAGGCTGATTGGCATACCTATAAAAGTCTATTTATGAATATTTCTGTCTTTAGTGTATTTTTCCTTTACGTGCCATGGAGTATATTACTATTCATCATCATCATTTCAGCCATAAGACGTCCACTGTTGAACATAAGCCTTCCCCAAGCGTCGCTACAACGACCGAACCTGTGCGTCTCGCATCCACCGCATTTTTGCAACTCTCACCAGGTCATCGGTCCACCTTGTGAGAGGCCTTCCAACGCTGCGTTTACTGGTGCGCGTTCGTCACTCCAGAACCTTTCGGCCCTATGAACCGTCCATTCCACGAGCAATATGCCCTGTCCATTGCCACTTTTAGTTTTGCGATTCTTCGCTGTCGACGATCTTGGTTCTCCTGCGATCCTCCTCATTGAGCACATATAGGTATATAAATACAAATAAAGATACATTTGGTAGCATTTCAACCTGAGTTACTTATAGACTGCCCTAAATCTAATGGAAGTGGATTTTCAACACACTTACCCTATCGTTTGTTAGGCTCGTGATGTAATTTATTTAATACGCAGTTCGCCGTAATTTAAAATATTGTGGAGAATTTTTACTATATTTTATACTTCTTATAATTTGCTACTAAATATCATATTGATCAAGTTTTTCTTTTTATTTACGACTGTGTTGAAAAACGTCGTCAGGTACCCGTGGGCAATTTTCATTGTAATCTCTGGACCTTGCCTTCAGCTCGAACACATATTACACTTAGGCAACAATATTAAAGTTGGCCCAAGTGCATTAAAATGTACAGCATAAGATAGCTTCCGAAGACAAACTAGCCATGAAGCTAACTCTGGTGATTGGAAGTTGGATAAGAAACTTGTCGGTGACATGTTACTCAGCATTTTGAAAGTTGGCATCCTTATTTATTTACACCTTAATGTATACCAAGAAAAGAAACTATACAAATTGAACCTTAAAAAAACATACAATTGGCGGCCTTATCGCATTCTGCGATCTCTTCCAGGCAAACGGAATGGACAGAGATTATCTGGACACAAAATGGGGTTGCACTTGTGTATATATCTTTCTCTGTATAACCTTACTAGTTTATAGTTTAAAGTACAACCCGACGTCCGGCGACCCACCCTTACATTGTTGATATCTCTACGGTTTGGACTAAGCGTTTAGTTCGTCGTTTTGATTGCGTACATTACGTACGTTGGACGGCCTCCAGCAAGGTGGATTGATGACCTGGTCAGGGTCGCAGGAATCCGATGGATGCGTGATGCACAGGACCGGTCTTTGTGGCGACGCTTGGGGGAGGCCTTTGTCCAACAGTGGACGTCTTTCGGCTGATATGATGATGATGATTGCGTACATCGAAGAACTGGAACAATTAGGTGTCTTCAAGTCTAGAGTGAATAGGTTTTTAATAAGCTAGTGCGCTTCACCATCAACGATTGCTTCACTACTTACCATCAGATGGGATCGCAGTGCATCACTCATCATTAACATCATCATCATTTCAGCCGAAAGACGTCCATTGTTGGACATAGGCCTTCCCCAAGTGTCGCTGTAATGACCCTGGGCGTTTCGCATCCATCGGATTTCCGCAACCCTCACCAGATTTTCGGTCTACCTTGTGGGGGTGGGTAGCCTTCCAACGCTGCGTCTTTTAAGTCAAGCTCTAGTTTATATCAATAAAAAAATTATTATATATACATATTATTTATTACATATATATTATTTATTTGCAAAACTTTTATTTCTTGACTAAAATCAGTGTTGAGATAATTCAGGCAATAGAGACCGTATATCTCCAGTAATAAATTATCTAAGACATATACGTTAGACAGAAGCAAATGCTCTCCATCGTATGGTTCCTTTGATCACAAGCAGCCGGTATCGTACCGTAACAGTATAATATACATCACTCAGAATACAATCAAATCTTCGTCACTTACGAAACATTCCCCTTCGCAACGGTGAGGGTAACGCGTTTTAGTGCCATTAAATAGATTGCTGTTTTTCGCACATTTCCTGCTTTCTGTCGTATGTATTATGCTATAGGGGGATTGGATTGCAAACAATAAAATTCGACGTTACCGAAATTGGGACGGATTTCGTTGAATGTCGTTTTTTAGAAGAGACTTTGTTTAGATTTTGGTGGGGAACGGATGATACACTACCACTTGAAGGGAAACTATGCTTTTTCTTGAGATGGGAATTCTTTAATAACTCATCTGTGGAGCTGTAGCCGGTCTGTCCGTCTGTCCATCTCCGGGAGGACCTTCTTTCTCTTTCTCTCTTGACGTAATGACGTAATGATAAGACTCAGGATCAGGTCTTCACACAGATGGGCATTTTTATAGGAAGCCGGAGTGGGTTCGCACCACAAACAAATAATATCTCCAACTCTGGATCGACTAAGAAGGCTGTCAGACTTTTGCCGACTGAAATCCACTTGTGGGTTCCCACAGCCCTAGGACGACCAACTCTTGCATTACATTAGGGTTAGATGTTTGGCATCGCCGTTGCATGATGTGTTGTAATTCTACCAAGCCCATTCCGCCATTTCAAAGCGTGTCAATGGCATGACCTGCATAAAAAAAAAAAAAAAAAAACTTGGAAGGTAAGGTAGGTAGAACTTGCTGCCGGAGATTGTGTTTCCTGATAGCCACAACTTCCTCCAAATTCTCTTTTTAAAACAGAAATGGATAGGTTACTTCTAGGCAAACATGGTCCATTCTAGACAGTAATACCTATATTATCGTTAGTCAAACGCGATTCTAAGTTGTAATAATAATAAAAAAGCATTTTTCTCAATCAGGGTCACTGAGTGTAACCGTTTATTAATATTTCAAAAACAGTGAACTCTGAACTCTGGAACATTAACGAGTTTTAACACTAAATTTCCTTGTCCAACAATAGAAGCTCAAAACTGCAAAATCTGACCAGCCTAACCCAACTCAACCCAGTGTAAAAGTAAATGAACCTAAAATACTACACAGTTAGGTTTCTATTGCCCTAATAGATTTGACACTAGCCAGCTGTAACCCAGTGAGGGTATGTCGACAAACATTTCAGACAAGCCACAGTTATTCGCCTCACAAAATTACTAACGAATTTGTCGAAAATTATTTAAATATTACGTGCAAGCTTGGGATTTGTAAAGGGTAGGATGAAGAGAAAATGGAACTCGCCTTCCATAAAGGTAAAATTGAGTGAAAATAACAATAATACTTTATTATTTTAATACGGAAAACCTTGATAAACCTCTGGGCGCCGTGCATAAGGAAAAAAAAAAAAAGATTTAAATTAATTGAAAAAGAATACAATCAAAGAAATCTTGCCAAGGCTTTTACATTTGCCGTTTTGGTAGCCATTCAGATGACAATAACAAAGAAAAGAAAAAAAAAACACAGACATGTACAAGACGGTCTAAAACATTATAACACTGAAATGCATTTAAATTTTAGCATTTTATTTTGTAATGCAACGCTCTCGCCCCAATGGGAAGTGATGCAGTTCCGTTATTTTGTTTTTCAAGCGTATCTCAAGTAAATTTAAATGAAAAGGAAATCCGTTCAGCAATTTAAAACGCAGAAATGGTTTTTTCTTGTAGTTACGATTTGTGTCTTTTAGTAGACAACAAAGACTTTGATATGTGTTCTTAAAATTTATATTGATTTACTCAAAAATGTAGGTATGACTTTATGTTAAAGAGAAAACCACAAAGCAGTTTATTCGTTGCAAAAATAAAGAGACACCAAGTTTTAACCCTGCACAAAATTGTGTTCTTCTGATAAATTATAATATCTAATTGAACATCCTATATGAACGCCTGACGGAAGATGAGTCGCATATTACGTCATAAGAGACAAGTAAACATTCAACCTTGCCTACTAAACCGATGATGCGTTAGTGCGCTGAATGTTGATGTGGTAAAGAACGTTGATATACCTCGTTTAAATTTCTCATTTCTCTTTTATTTTAAGGTGTGAGTGAAACATATTATTCCTTTCTTTCCTTTGCCTTTAAATTGACAGGATTTTTTTTTTTAATTTCCACAACTGTATGGATGAAATATATGCCTCCATGACACTTTATTGCATCAATCGGACGTCAATAGAAAAACTCTTTGTCCCGACTAAATAATTAAAAAATTACAAGCACAAAAAGAACAAAAGCGCTCTAACCTAGGCGGCGTCTCTTCATAACATTCCTTACTTTACTACAGGTCTTAAAAAAGTACCCACCGAGCAAGTTTTAATCAACCTGTCAGTCGTACCTGTAATAAGACGAGCACTGAAATTTATCGTGCTCAATTAAAGCTCGAATTGTGAAGGGTCATATGTAGGGAGCCTAATATTCTCGAGCCATTTCAGCAGGTATATGACCTGATATACGACGTGTTATTTGTTCTGTAACAAGTTAACAGAATGGGAGGTTTAGTTGGCTAGTCGAGATGGGGAATTTGTAATGGGCTAACTGTCTAGTGTAAGCAAATTAGAGTTGGGCAAGGCTGTTTTTTTTTTTAGTTTTGTATGTTTATTTTTAATAATTATCTTCTAGTTCTATCCACACTATAGTTATGGATGTTCAAACTATCGTCTCTTGTGTCGTGGTACGTCGGCAGAATGGAAAAAGATGGGCTGTTGATTTATTAGATATACCAGGAAATGATTGGCAGAATATAACAAGTGATAGGGAGAAATGAAAAAAACTGGAATAGGCCTTCACGCGAAGTGCCCACATCCCAAACAGCATAATATCTTAGATTATAAAAAAGTATAAACCAATTTATTAGACACAAAATAAATAGATTTATATGATGATGTATGATGGTTCAGATATTTCTTTTGATTTTAATGAATTTAGATGATTAGGAACCACTAAAATTCATTCCTTTAAATATCATCGGTGTATCGAAAAAGAAGACATACCAAACATACAATCCATTATATCTTATGATACATATCAGTGGTAAATGTTTGTGGCAATCAATTTGAGACCATATTATCTGCGTAGATTGCAAGACGAACCGGGAAGCGTCTGACGTAATGGGAGATTGGCGTTTGAGTTATCATCTGTAATCAAGGAACAAGGATGGTATACACGTAGTAATATATACACAACGTAATAATACAATCGGAATAAGTATATGAGTACATTAGTGACTCGCCCCGGCTTGTGCACACAAACTTTCCTCTAGGAAGAAACGCTAATACCTGAGATACAAGACTTATGTCCTAGTTTGGGTGTCAGAAAGCACACGGTTTACTGCATGCTCTATTACATAGCCTAATCACGTACAAGGATTATATCAACATAACAATTTTTTCAGGAATTGTTTTTTTTTTTTTCAGGAAACGAAATAAAAATTCAGCCTTTCCATGCAAACTGTCCAATCAACGGTCACTAATTACCAGCCATCCTATATATTAATAAAATTATTATTACTATTATTTTTCTAGTAAACACCGCATCAAAATCAGTTGTATGGTTTAGGAGGATGGGAAAACATAATAGCTGAAACTGTCATTTGATTTTTACGTAAAATGGTAATAAGACACATGACGCAAGAAAATGGGACTGTAGAGCAATATTTTTGTTCTATCAATTGATCCTGTGAAGCAAGATTACCGACATAACCAGAAGAAGAGTCAAACAAAAGAGACAGTGCTTACAGAACAGATTATCGATGGGGCTGATAGGTTCTGCGGTGGCAACCTCGTACCGCAAGATGCAACGTTGAAAGACCTTCCACACGTTGGACCGACGGCCGTACGTAGGTATCGATGGGAGTGATATGCACAGGACTATGTCCAGCAGTCGGCGTCTTTTGGCTAAATGATGATGACGATGATTCCAAAATAAATAAATAATATCACTGTTAAGTTCTCTTGTTTTGTATGTATTTTAAAGCTGTTTTTCTTTGTGTGTCACTCAGTGTAATTTTGTCAGATAATAGCAAGTGGACGACCGATTTAGGCTTCTTTAGACACAGGCATAAAAATAGTAGACGCATAAATTTAAAACTTAGTGACTTCAAAACGTTAAATTACCGAACCAAAATGTTTAAAAGGCCGTTTAATTAAGCAAGAACTTGAAACATTTCAAACTGAACTTGTCTAGTCACTTAATTTTTTCAAACGATTTAAAATAGGTTTTATTGTCATGGAGTTAAGAGCGTGAGCATAATTTGATACAAGAATTTTCCATTAAGGTTATACAACTTTAACAGTACCCTCAAATACTTCACTTATGTTAATTGAAACCCAGGCTCCTGTAATCTGGTAAATTAATGGCGAAAATAATGTGAAGTCAGAATTAAACGCCATTGTAATCAAAACGGACGTGAAGTTACTCGTAGCTAAATCTAAGTATATTTCTATAGCATAAGCATAGCATAATCAGCCTTTTAATGTTGCCACTGCTGGGATTCAGGCCTTTTTTATGGTGGGAAAAAATCATCCAGTGACATCCCGCGCTCTTGGGACTCTTACTGACTAAAAGACCCACCCTGTTCCTTCTAGCCTTCATACCGGGGCTCGAGCTCCGTTTCGGATAACCCTAGCTCCAGTAGGCTTCGACCCGGCTGGGTCCCTGCTGTTGCTGACAACTCCTTAAGACGCGCGGGAACAGCACGCGCCGTCGACGACTTGGGCTTGGTTCGGACAGTTACCGGACGGCTGGACAGCGAGCTATCCATTGCTCACTGTCCGCAAGCCCGCGCCTACGGTGGCCGAAAATCGGGATCAGAATCGCTAACTCCCTCGCGTTGCTCGGGAGTTAATTATATACTACCCCTACTAACGTTCGGGATTAAAATCAGCAACCATCGTTTCGTTCGTAATTCAAAATGCCGCCCTCGACTTAAAGACACTGCTTTATCACCTAGTTACATAATCTTCTATTATTTTTGTATGAATATCTGATGAACTAAAATAATTTTGATACAGTTTTAAAAGTCGTCAAACCAAAAGTTGTTGTTTATGATGTTAGTAACATAGTCTTGAGAGGTTGCCAGTATTTTAGAAATAACCCTGTATAACCATTGGTTCAATTTCTGCCATAACTTTTAGGACTTTAATTAAAAATACGAGTACTTATAATGATCACATTTCGGTTCAGTTCAAATTTAAAACGAAGTTGAACAAGGTAACTATTAACATTCGATTAAAGTTTTACAGAATTAAAATTCTGTTCAATTTTATACAAATCGACATTGCAATGCGTTTAACGAACTGAAAATATATAAATAATTTTCATGTAAGCCGGTATCCAATCAGTAGAAAACAATGTTGTAATTCGATAGCTATTAACTCCCGTCGGATGGGAACTGACGTAATTATTGGAACAATCGATTAAACAAAGGTAATTTAAATCGATTCTGCTTGATGTTGTAATAATATTTATAACTAGTTTCTCCCTGCGGCTTTGTTCGAGTGAATGTGGAACATTATCCCGAGCGAACATGGGATAGTTTTTTGTTCCACGGCATGGTTTATTCATTTGCCGAGTTTTATCCAAATCTGTTCAGTCGTTTGAGCGTAAAGGAGTGACAAACATACACATAAATACAAGCTTTCAGCTTTATAATATTAGCATGTATTAGTCAGATAATGGCGGTTTTAAATGGTTTTTTTACTAATAAGTTTTATTTATTGGTTTTACATTGAAGATACTATTTGGTTTCAAAAAATGAGAAAAGTTTTCGAGTTTATTTTCATAAATCATTTTACGCAACGGGTTTCCGAAGATGAATAGCATGGTGAAGGATGACCCAATCCGCATTTGCAAGATGATTTAGACGTTTAGATTTTTTTTTCTGATTTCGAGGTAGTAGGTAATCATTCAATGATTTCTCCCGCGCTAAGGTGGAGCGAGAGAATGTGTCAAACTTTTACTGAATAAAACCTGCCTATATCCCTTCCAGAAATTTCTCGTGGCCCTATCACGCTTCGGCCCTGCTGGGCCCTTACGGCTGATATTACAACGTGGGGCGCGAAATACACTACGCGTTGTAGATTAGATCTTAATAAACTAGTGCGCCTCACCATCAAAGGTTGCATCGCTACTTACCATCAGGTGGGATCGCAGTCAAGCACTAGTTTATCTGAATTAAAAAAAAAAAAAAAAAAAAATGAAACGGGTTCGGTCCGCACGGCTACCTATAGTTCGTCGTCTGCACGGCCGCGCTTACAGTGCCTACATGCGGGGTATCCGCTAATACTAAATAGACACATAAATAAAGAAGTTTTTAATCTAATTCCAATTTAGTTTAGGACAATAAACGATTGGTCTAGCTAGTCCAAAACTAATGTTTGTGTCATGAGCATAATCACTTGTTTCGTCAGGTTGTAATTTAGCTACAAATCTGTATGTGCTTAGAAAAAATTAACTATGTTTATGAGTTTTCTAGTACTAATAGCACAAACTTCGCTTAGTTTGGGACTAGATAGCGTTGTGTGGAAGTTGTGGAATATTAATATAAATGTTATTATTACAATATTGTCGAAACTGAGTTTTACAGATAAAGATCCAACTGTAGATTAAGTACATTAAAATATTTTAATATCCCCATAACAGCCCTTTTAGTGGAACTTCCCGATAAGTATAATTTCCTAAGTTTACATGGCTCCCAATACACTAATGCCTCCCGTAACTCCGATCCGATCACGTCCGTCGAACATAAAAGATAATGATCCGAAAAGAAAGTCATCCATTCCCAATAATTTGATTTCCCTATAGGAAGCCAAAGGAAGTTCAAGAAAATAGACAAAGAAAGAAATTATTAAGTGATTTTATAGAATTATTTGTGACACGACAATAGACGAAATGAAATATATTTTTAACTATTCATCTATTACTTATAATAAATCTGTAGAAGTGAAAATTCCGTACATTAAAAATATCAATAAAACAAATGGCAGGGGTGTTACTAGATCGACACCGAACCTAAAAATGTGATTAAATTTTTTTTTATCTGTCTGTCTGTTTGTTCAAGCATCACGCAAAAACTACCGGTTCGATTACGATGAAACTTGGTATTATTATTTTTTAGTATCTTGGGCACTACACTGGGTACTTATTATCCCGGAAAAGTATATATGTACAATAAAAAACAAATTTAATTTTGCGGTTCGATCCCTAGACCCGAACTGCAAATAATAAGTTTGTCGTAGGTTACGCCCGCAGTGGAGTTCGCTAAGGGAAGTTCACTAACCCCCCACAGAAAGGGGAACCGTGTTAACCCGAATTTAACGCGAGCGAAGCCGTGGGCTAATTAAAGTAAAACATAAACATAAAAACTTTTTCTTAGGTGAGAAATCACACAATTACATCTCCCGCTCTGGGGTAGAGCAAGAGGGCGTGTCAGACTTTTACTGACTAGGGCCCCGGGGTTCACTTTCGCACAACCCCAGTATGTGTAAATATTATAAAAAAAGTAAAATATTTCTTAACAATTATGTATTTAAGATGGAAGGTAGATGTTTATGGAATAATAACACTACGCTCCAACTTGGTATGACGGTATTGGTCAGTCGTACCAGTATCGTGGTCAGTCCGTACCAATGTTGACCCTAGATCAACGTAATTTGTATTAACACACGCTCGAATTTGGTACGACGGAACAAACTAGTCGAAACAAAAAAAAAATAGAATAATCGTGAGGTTTCATGTCGATAGAAAGAAAGAAACCAAACGTATTTATCCAGGTTCTCATAATAGAATATAATAAAAACTGGGCAAGTGCGAGTCGGACTCGCGTACTGAAGGTTCCGTCCAAACGTACCTATTCCCAAATGGAGTCTCAAAGATTTTTCCGAGTTTGGTGTGACAACAAATTTACTGTTTTCAGATTTATTCTTATATCTGTGCTATATGATCATGATTTATGACAAATTTCAAGATTCTGGGTCAACGGAAAGTACCATATGAATTTTGATTCCCTTGAAAGTGTAGTATCTTTTGTTTCGTTAATTTAGAAGTTTGATTTTTTCAAAGGACTGCAGATCGACTATATAGGGTGACTGTTAATTAGTGGCCGACATAATTATACTCGTGATTGTAACAACTTTCCCAAAGACACCTTTTTTAATCTTATTAGTTTTATCATAATAACAAAGCTTGACGACGGGTTGTCCAATGGTAGAAATGAGATTTCCCATTAAACGCTAGGCAACATCGCGATAGACCAAGGCAAAGGTGGAAGGATGAGCTGGATAACTACTGGCGGGACTGGTCCGAGGACAGACTTCTGTGGAAAAGGAACAGACACGCCTTCGCCCAGCAATAGGAAATGAATGAAACATAAAGTCATCATCATCATTACCGCTGATATACATCCACTGTTGGACATAGGCCTCTCCCAAGTGTCGCCACAATGAATGATCCTGTGCGTCTCGCATCCATCGAGCTATAAAGCAAGTTAATTATTGCAATGCTTTAAGTTCTCGGAAATTAAACTTTAGTCGTAATTAACAAAAGATCGTATATAACAGTTTTTTAATCCCAAATAACTATGGACATGGGGTTTATTTAAATTCTCCTAAACTTCCTACTAATGAAAAATACCTATCATCCAAAAACTATTTCATATCTTTTTTCTTCTTACAATCTACGTTGAAACGGGTACTTGATATACTTGATATTCTTTATTACTCCACTTCCCTTTGTTTCAGTAGCAAATGGAAATAAAATCATGAGGGAATAAATAACAATCCGAGCTGAGATGAGACGCCCTTGAGCCGGTTCCGTTACTTTTGTGGATCTGGAACATTCTTCGTGTTATCCAACAATGCTTGAGTTTATCTGCAACCGAAATCTATTCCTGATCTTGGGAAATATGCTTTGTTTTATTGTTATTTGGTTTAGCACTGATTAAAATAAGACTTAGATATTCTATTAACGTCACGTCAGCCGCATGAGTAGTGACCGCTGGGCAAGTGTCGCCACGCAGTGGGTCCTTGCAAAGGGTAAGCGCTATAGAGTTCGCCCTACAAAGAGGTGGCGTGATGATCTGGACGCGTATCACGAGAACTGGTTCGAGACGGCGCGAGAGAAGAATATCTAGAAGGACTTCGGGGCGATCTTTGCCTAGAACTGGGGCAGTAATGGCTAGGAAAAAAGTTTTGTTTGGAGGATAAAACCAGAAACTACGAAAAAGGGCACATGGTGATATTTTTAATTTTTTACACCGCCTGCTCGATAATTACCCTTTTATAATATGTCATACAACTATGACCGAATGCAAGTAATTCTATCCCTAGGGTTTTTTGTGTGTTTGTAGGACACACCCACATATTTAATAGTAACGGTTATTTGGCAATGTTATATCTTAAGAGATGAATAGTTGCGCATCTTTCAGTTTATTTATTTAAATTTAAATATATATTATAAAACTAAAATCTAAAATTGTAATAATAGAACAAAATAAACTTTATTTTACACGAACATAATTATCTTGTTCAGAATCAGTAACTGAATCGATTCCAATCATCTATATACCATGTTATATTTTTAACCAAAAATGTTTTGAAATGTCACAGGTTGGACACCATCTACCTACACTAAGTACCCACAAGTCACAACACAAATCACGGCAAGTCGTTGCGGGCACTAAGTGTCAGCGCTTAGCTGGGTGCGGAAGCAAAACAACCCTTCAGTCACCTGGATGGCCCAGTGACTACGTATTTGTGCGTTCAACCAGGTAACATAACAAGTTCGTAACTTGGTGATTTTTCATAATACAATTATGAAATTTTGTATATAGATACTTTACATAAAAATATTAGACACGTGTCTCGCATATACTAATAAGTATTAATGTTGTACACCAATGAAATAATTTACTAAGCTTTATCAAATCAAGCTGATGGCCAATCTAGACTCGCCGTTGTTCTTTGGTAGGGAGGATTTTTACCGCTAGATTTTTATGTTATTTTATAAAGTTATAAATCATAAAAATAGATGACCAATAATGTAAAATGAGTAACTATTATTTCACCACATGGCAATATTTTTTATAAAGTTCAGTGTTCAGATGATATTCATAAACTTCTGAAAAAAAAATAAGTAGAGATAAAAAATCCATTCAAATACGTGGAACCGGTAATAGAATCTGTTTGAAAACTCCAAGGCTGAGGGAACCTTGTGAACTTCAATTCTTATGATTAACCGCTAAGCTAACTCAGAAGGAAGTACTTTGGTTTGTAAATAGCAACTTTGTATAACTCGCCCACTTAAAAGCACTTAAATACACGATTGAAATGAATTTTGAACAAAATAATTAATCATAGGGCTTCTTAATGTGGGTTATCACACAAATATTATAAAGGCGAATGTTTGTGTGTGTGTACGTCTATTACTCTTTCCGGTCGAACGGCTGAACGGATTTTGATGAAACTTGAATTCGATTTATTTTATATTTTTTGGACACAAATTTAAGTAGTAACGAGATACAGTATTATATAAAATGCACAAAGACACTGATTCGTTCTAAAATATTTTTTTCTAGTAGACTTATTACCGACAAAAAAACACCTATGATCCTTAATTTGCCCTATGAGGACATCAGTATCTCTTTCAAAGATTGCCGTAAATAAAATTAAATTATAAGCCCACTTAAAAACCGTTTTAAAACGGTTTTGAGTGGACGGAGTGTCGATCTTACGATCGTTTTCGTAGAAATCATTTCACCAATACGTATCGGTTTTGCGTTTCGATGGCGTAGCTTGTTTAATACATTATTAATTTACTGAAGTTAGTGAAGGCTTTTGAAATAAGAATACTAAAACGTGTTCACGTACCTAACGTGATACTTTTGAATTTATAGGTAGACAATCGTACAGGTTTTAGAAATCAGCGTATTTTTTTTTCGCTGTGGGTAAATCATGTAATGATATCCCCCGCTCTTGGGCGGAGCGGGATACAGTCTGTCAGACTTTTACTGACTAAAAACCCACCCCTGTTCCTTCGTTGCCTTTCGTACCGGGGCTGAGCTATCTTTCGAATTAACCCTGGCCCCAGTAGGCTTCGACCTAGCTGGAGCGTATTATTATTATTACTTATTAGTAAGTACCTAATTGCGCGTTTTGTAAATAAAATCCCCCCCCGCCCCAAAAAAAAAACAAAAGAAAATCATTTTGGGGAGACCTTTGGAAAAACAAAGATATGGAGACCAACATTTTCGGCCTGTCAATTTCGTACACCCTTGTGTACAGTATGACGCTTAAGCGTTTTTCAAGTTCGTTCAAGTTGTAACTGAAGTATGTACGTACATTGTAAAATTGACAGGCGAGGAGTTAAAAGAGATCAGTTCTCGGATTTTCTGTACTATAATATATGGCCTGGGCTTGCATATGTAAATAGTACACCATAAACTACCTGCGTAACTTTTTTCTCCTTCTCTGTCAAATTCATCCAAAGGTGGTCTGTAAAAAATCGCTTTTAGCGATAAGACCGCCCATTGTCACACCCTATTAATTTGAAGCTCCTGATGTAATTTTTATTTTTGGTGTACATTATAGAATTTATCCATGTAACTATCTATCTTTATTATGCATGTATTAATGACGAAAACGGAATGAAAATCCGTTTAGTAGTTTTTGTGTTCATTGCATTCATACAGACAAACGCGGTTGGCGACTTTAGTTTTATAATATCTGGCAGTGGCTTCGTCCATTTTAGATCCCCGTTTCATTCCATTAGGCCTTTAAATTTGGAAAATCCTATTTTAGTGCTCGCCTACGTCATAATGCCACACCAGATGTAAGTCGCGGGTTCAAACCCAGCCAGGCGCATTCCTTTGTGTAATTTATTTTATCACCACTGCTCTCAAAACGTTCAAGAAAAACATCGTGAGGAAACCAGCACGTCCTAGAACCAAAAATTCAAAGACATGTTACATTCACCAACTCGCACTGGGCCCGCGTGGTGGATTACGGGGCATTGCCTCTCCTAGAGAGGAGGCCGGAGTACCAGCAGTGGGAACATTGGGTATGCTATATTATGCTACGTCATAAAAGGAAACCTTTGTGCGAAATTTCATGCTGATATTCTCAGTCATTTCGGCTGTACGTTGATTGATATGTCAGTCACTCAGTTTCTCCTTTTATATGTACATATGTATATGTAGATAAGAATATCGCGACCCGTTTATGCCATACATTTTTCTTCTCAAATACAATACATGATACTACAAAGATTCAAAAGAGAAAACACTCTAAATGTCAGCTGAATGCTGTAAGTTTTACCTTGACACAATACGTTTTGAAATAGGTAAAGAAATAGACGCTCAAGGGGTATCAACTGTCCGACAGCGATTATGGCATCGATAGTTGACAATTCCCATAAACTCGTTAAAAAATAAAAAAAACCCATTTTACATTTCAGAAAAACTCTAGAATGCAACTTACAATGAAACTGAAAGAAACAATAAAATATTAAATGGGTCCAATGTAGTCTGTCTAAAAAGTCAAACGATTTGAGAATTTTGTATAATATTTAATCATTTAACCAACACTTATATTCAATACTTTTATAAGGTTCTTCTATTAGTAAACAATGATCAAGATCTCTTAATCAACCTTGATTATTGAACCAGCGTTGACTACATCAGATTTTATTTTACTTTAATAATTACCCAAGTCTTTTGACTTTTTAGACAGACTCTAGTAGCTACATATTTTAGCAATTTTAATAGTAGCTGCACTACACCGGACAAGCCACTAGGTAGTCAAAATACAAATGTCATATCGAACCTTTTATTTTTTGACAACTTTAAGAACAAACCTAGCAATAAACGTAATTGTAACACTAGTGCGCAATTTTTTCTCTCACTCCAGTGATTGGCGTTAAACCGAGCTTCAGGCGCCTATAAAATAAAACACAGCACTTAAATGAGCCTGCTGTAATAACGGTGAACCAGGCACCGTAAAATTAGACGTGTGTTTCTTTTGGGAACGTTAAATGTGAGATATATTCGTATATTGTGTGAAAACCTTTCGAAGGGGTTTTGTGATTCTAGCAAAATTTATTTCGATCACCTGGGTTTTGTTTTTTTTTTTACATTTTATGTGTGCTGAGCTGCTTTGAAATGTGGAATTAGGGCGCCATTGGGAATGAAGACATAATTTTACGCGTGGGTAATGTAATGTTTAATTAGGTCACATTTGGGAATTGGAACAGTGTTTATTTGTTGAAATAAAACATGTAGATTAAGTTGAAAAAGATTTTATTTAAGGCATAAAGAAAATATATCGTCATTTTTATAATTCTCGAATGAATAGATAATATTAACGCTTTACTTGCTGTATATTTAAGTTATAATACAGATCATTATATATATATATATGTCACTTTGTTGTTATTAGTCTGTAAGCTTTCCTAAAATGTGAAAAAAAAAATAAAAAAAAATATTAATTTCAGCCAAAAGATGTTCAGTGCTGGATGTAGGCTTCCTCTAACTGTGTTATAACAACCGGTTTTGTGCTTCTAGCATCCATAGGATTCTCACAACCCGCACCAGATCAACCTGATCAATGGGTAAAGCTTCCAATCCTGCATCTTCCGGTACGTGGTGACCACTCCAGAGCTTTTTAGCCTCATCAACCGTCTGTTCTGAGAGCAATGTATCCTGCTCAGTACCATTTAAGTTTAGCAATTCTTCCGATTACATCGATAATCTTTATTACCCTGCGAATATCTTATTTTCCTACTATGTAGTACCAAAACATTGTGTCGTAATAGCTATTTTATTCGTTCCGTGCCTACAAATAACTTTCCACCAAAAACCACTCAAAAACATTTGACTATCTACCAAATTGAAACCAGTTTCTTCGGAGGCAAAAACACAATTCCTTTTCCAGAGATAGAAACACAAAAACTGTTAAATTCAATATAAAAACTTTTCGGGAGGTATCTTAAAAAGATACAGGAAATTCTGTGAGGCGGAGCGGCCTTATCTCAGAGGCAGGAAAATAGTTTTTTTTTGCATATACCCTTTTGAACGGCAATCAAATTCGGCCGGCACTTGTCGTATATTTATTTTGTTGCTTGCTTATCATGTTCGGTAGTGTAAATAATTTTACATTCGTGAAATACTTATAATTATAATTTATAGGTAGATAAATTGGTAAATAGAGTCGTTTGTAAATGACCATGGCGCATGTGTGACAACGTGGATAGGTGACTCCTCCAAGCTAAATTTAATTGTTTAAAAGAACTTCCGTTTAACTGGAACATGATGGGCCACTGAAGGAACACGAGTAGATTTTAGCCATCGTTGGTCTTACCCAATAAAAAACATGCAAGCTTCGCGAAAAAAAAATGTTGCGTAGCGTGTATTAAGTGTAGCTCTACAAGTCTAGTTTCCATATAAAATGTATGGAGATTGATGTGCTCAGATTGATTGATTGATGTGTGTGTAGTTCTACCTTTATAGTTTTCTACGCGATTAGAATATTTATAACAGCCCAAAATCAATTAACGGGTAGTTGTCTGGACCAGACATGATACCCGTCTGTTTGTGCGATCCGTTCTTTTCAACCGAAGTACGAGTATGTGGGACTTACATGTTCTACAACTTTACATATTGTGCACGCATCAAAGGTACAGAAGATATTGCTGATGCTATCTCTAGCCAATTTCGGCCACAGCGCCCGCATGCTTTGGCTCCTCATAGTGGTTGTGAGCTCAGATCTGCTGCTCGTTTATGCGCCCTCATGTGCTTTGCATATCCAACCTTGGCTAAAAAACTCCGAGCACAGAGTGGACATGTCAGGACACACCATTAACGACATGATAAATTATAGCTGCTCGTGGTCTAGCTTTGAATTCATCACGCTTCCTGTCCAATCCCTCAAAAGCTTGCACGTGCTGCTGCACACGACATCTCTATTCTAGTGTGGGGTAAACATTAAAAAAATATTAGTAGTTACAGTACTAGTAGTACTACCAGTAACAGTTCTCCAGAATATTTTATTTGAAATAAACCGAATTTTAACTAGTAACTTGCTTCACCAACTTTCTACTTTGTAATGAGTTTGTACAACACTGAATAATAAATATAAGTACTTACGTAAGAAAATTCAGTATATTTTCTTTTAGACAGCCTTTTCGATACTTTGATCTTAACTTTTTGTTAGTTTCTTCAGATGAAAGAGCCTATTCCTTTTACATAACATCATTCGAATTTATGTTCCATATTTAGATAATATTTACATATTGAAGTAGTTTCTGTACCTAAATAATATTGTAGTCTACTTTTTTAATTGTACCCTTTTTTGAGGCAGAAAATCATCTGTAGTTGTCAACAATATAACTTGTCCCGCTCTATTTGGAACGAGAGGTACAGAAGACAATCTACATACACAGCGCGCTCGAACAACGCACACATAGACACCGCTCACGGACACGATATCTCGGCTCAATTGGCCGGTCGCACTCGTATAATTCGAAACAATGCGCTGACGTGTGTGCGATCGCCTAGAGTGGGTATAAAAAGCGAAGTATATACATGAGACTGACTTCTTAACCTATCCATTTTGTAGTTTGACGGACTAAACCCATCTGTGATCTGTCAGTAACTCTTTGTATTACAGGACCGCGGTAACATTTTCAAATAATTCCGCAGCTTTAATCATATCATAACTTATCGAGTACTCATCGTCAAGGGTACAGACAATATAGGTAACTTTAAAACAGAAAAAAGTATAGTCGCAAGTGAAGCCGTTAGCGATTGTCATTGCTGCTTCCAACTAAAACTGTTTTACTTGAACAAGTAAAAACAAACAAGAACAGTATTCAATAACAGAGAACTCGATTGAAATTTCCATTTTCAAAAAAAAAAAAATGGACTGTTATGCAAGCTTTCGTTATAGGCGAGATAAACTTTTGAAAATTCCTCCTTATTGTTCTCTCATTCGTTAAGTAAAGATGAAGCACTCTGATTTTCTGAATTGTTTAAGTACCAATTTTGACCGCCAACGTCATAAACAGGTTTATTTGTATAACGCTAACAACCTTACAGGAGATGTCCTGTTTATGATATGGTATTGAAAAGCAAAAGACAACTGAAGAAATACAAGTGTCTTTCCGTCAATAAAAGTCTTACACTCCCTCTCGATTCACCCAAAGCGAGAGACGTTTTATCCCTAACTAGTCCGAAAACACATTCCTATTTCAAACATTCCCATGAAACAAGCATTCAGTCTATGCAATAAATAAATTTACTACTTCTACAAGAATAGTAGAAAAATTTCTACATTACGAAACACTTTGTAAAAGACTATTCAATCGTGAAGCTTTGTATTTCCCAGTCCCGTTCAAAAGCATAATCAGGTTATTGGCTAAAAAGTCAACAATAACTTGATGGATCGAGTCCTGATGGATCTATCCAATTTCGACGCTGCCCTGTATTTGGCGCTAAGCATTGAAGCTTGTTGGGAGTTCCACGTTCGAAATTGTTATGTACTTCTAATTTGATGGATTTATGACCTATTTTCTGAGGTAGGTTGTAAGTGCTATCAGTTCTTTTACTGAGAAGTATATTTGTATCGATACGACTCGGAAAACCAGTCATAGGTACTGTTGCTATCACGAATCTTGAACACTTGCGCAGAAGTCAAATATTCGGTCTCTAGACGGCAGACCTCATTCGTTCACTGCGTTGCTGCATGTATCTAACAATAAAGACGATTGGGTCGCCAATGTATGGAATGCGCAAAGCGATCCCCACTTTGACGCCGAGCGTCCAAGATCCGTGATGGCAACTGTACATAGATCGTGAGGACGATCCGCGGCAACGATCTCTCGTGCCAGGCCTTGGTACAGGCCAGGGACGTACGAGCAACATAAGTCAAAAAGCCAGGCTTGCCCACCACTACCTCACACCTGAATCATAATACACGACGGAAATTAAATTAAACAAAAATCTAAACTTTAAACATCGCGCGCCTTCACGGTGACGCTAAGAGGGTAAAACCTTTTTCTCGTATTTCGAACAACATAATAACAACCTGATGCAACCCTACTGTAGGCAGTAGGACAAGCTGGTATTATGCTGTTCGTGTAATATTAATAAAATAGACATTATTATTCTCTTAATTTTTCATCATAACTTAGACAATTTTTTTTTTTACATTTCTTAAAAAATAAATAAATAATAAAAAATATAAAAAATAGTGTCCCACCGATATCGGGAACAGGTTACAAGGCAGTCAGGGCTTTAGAAAAAGGGACCTCCTAACAATACGAGCCGTGTCCAAGAGTACCGCTTTTTGAATCAAGCCCTTGATCCAACTGCCTAACGCGAGCCTCCTAAGGTGTTGAACTAGGCTCTCGGCTTTTAAGCCATTGGCTGACACGACTCTCGGTACAGTGATTGCTGAATCTACATCCCACATGTCGATAACCTAGCAAGCCAAGTCAATATACTTGATTTGTTTATCTTTCTCGACTTCACGAGGTTCTCGTCATGCGGAACGGATATGTCAACAATCAACGCACGCCTCTCGCTTCGGTCCACCACCACTATATCAGGCTTATTGGCTACAATAGTCCTGTCATGATGGACCGATCCCAGTACAACGTGATATCGCCATTATTATTAATACTTTATTAATAATCTTTACTCATGAAAAAAAAAAAAGATTATAAAACATTACGTATATAGGTAATTGTGTACCTAGTACGACTATAAGTTAGAGAATGTGTTATATTTAAATATATCATCTATAATTAAAGGCTATTTAATTTATTTATTATTATTCTTGACTTATTGCGCCTTGGAACTTTCATTTAAGGAAGAAATTTACTTAAGTATATAACTTTTTCGTTCGCAATGAGAGTTTATCCGGGAACCTCGGAAACCAAGCATTAGACTAAATCTATCTCCCAGGTTGCTATTTCGGTCTTTAACCTTTCAATTGTGATAATTACAGACACAATTGAAGACAATAGGTGCGCGAACGCCGGCGTTCGCTTGGGGTTTAATGAATTAATATAAAGCAGTTCGCTTTTATTAACTGCTTTTCAAATATATCTCAAGAACAAACACAAACATTGACATGCACACTACAAAACTAAGATTTTCATTAGGGTTGAAAGAAACAGTGGGTAGGTAGATACAGTGACTACATGCAAGTATTGCTTAAAACTCCAAGTAATATAAATGTAAATGCGATGAAACAAAGACGCGGTGGATCAAGGCGCGTCCTACTACTTACTTAATATAAGGAGACTTGCAAGTGATAGTGTGGAGAAATGCAGATGTAAATGGAAGTTCTAAAATTGTGTTTAAAATAAATAATTTACTTTTAATTGATATGTTACGTTTTTTGTATGCGTTCCAAATAAAAAGAGGATTGATTGCCATGTTGTGACTTCCCGCACAAAATAGATAGGTACAGAAGACAATCTCATATATGTACTTTACTTTTTATACCTACCTACGCTCGCTGGATGCACACTAATGAGCGTTTGAGCCGGAATGTTCGAAGAAAGATCTGAGATGCTACCGAGACATCGTGTCTGTGAGCGGTGTCTATGTATGCGTTGCTCGAGCGTGCTTTGTATGTAGATCGACTTTTGTACCTATAGATTTTGTGCTTCACGTCATACTGTCAAATCGAAGAAATGGGCGAACAAAACAAGAAAATTTTAAAATTTTAGTTATTTACGTATCGTGAACGAAAAAAAGTCTAATCAGAATCCAGTTGAATTTTGTTCATCTCTACATCACTGTGTGAAGTGTCTGAGTAGTGGCAAACGTAAAAATAAGGCGAATTGTTCCTAAGAATGAAAATAAGAAATAAAATACTTTTTTTTTTCCTAACTATGACTTAAAATAGTATATTCAGCCGATTTATACTAAAAAATAACGTTTTTACTTCACCTAGATTTAACTAAGACTTAGTAATGTAAAGCAAAACTAAAAAAAACCTTTATTGATACGCGCATAAGTTTTCTTTGCAAACTGTACTTTTCACTCAACATTTGACAGATTGAGGTTATTGGCGTTAATATTCTTGTTTGGAACGCATAGTACTTAAATCTATTAAAAATTGCAATCGACTGTAGTCGCTTTTTTTTATGAGCCATTACTGTCCCACTGCTGGGCAAAGGCCTCCCCCAAGTCCTTCCAGACATTCTTCTCTCGTGCCATCTCTAACCAGCACCCCTAGCCAAGTTACAACCGTATCGTGTCGAATTCCGTTCTCCAATCGGTAACGCTTCGGTGTCAGCAATTGTAGGAAACGATAAGTGGGTAGCCATGTTGATGCACCTGCGTCGGCCGCTCATTCTACAATGTAGCGTTTGTTTATCAAAGGATGTAGCGTTTAACGTTGTAGAAATTTATTCCATCATTATGAACGATGTGAAGTTGGCTACGAATTTTCTATTCGTTTGTACCGCCCACGAGACTTTACGTTGAGATAACATTATTCCCATACGTTTCATCACTTTTCTACAGAGTTAACGATTGCAGAATAACAACTTGGCTAAGCGTGCAGTTCTCGTGATACGCGTCTAGATCATCTCGCCACCTCTTTCTAGGGCGAACTCGATGGCACTTACCGTTTACAGGAATCCACTGGGTGGCGACACTTGCCCAGCGGTCACTGCAGTCAGTTGCTTTTACACACTGCAATTTATTAGTCTCTTTTAGACATTGCGTTTGATCAGTCGCTATTAGATACTGCGATCGATTGACATTTCCAAGATTTTTGTCCTCGACTCTGTATGAAACACCATGACGCGTAAACATGATCATATTTTAAAAAGAAAAAAATATGACGTGCGGTACGACATTCCACGTAAAAACGTTCGTATTTAAATTATTCATTTCTGTTCACAAGCAAAAATAACATGAAACATACAGGGTGTTACATTTTGCGCAATCATTTAATTCGCAGTGAGGAACATTACTTAGGCACGATTCTACGGGGGCTACTATTATATGCATTGCTTCATACATTTTTTGTCGGGCCTGCAGATGCCACGATAACTAATAAAAATGCAAAAAAACAACAATTTTATTCGGTTTTTTTGCCTTTTGGAGAAAAGAATGACAACAATATAATATTTGATATTGATAGTAAAGTAATTTGATTCGAAGTTTCTTTTGAATTTGCACTTAGACCAGAAACTCTTCTTTTTTTTATTGAGGTGGGAAATGGGTGACTTGTCCCTTCCTAGGGTGTCCGAGAGGGTGTATCAGACTTTTTCTGACTAACACCCTCCCTATGTAGACATCCATGGTATATGGCAGACATCGTACGGATGTGTTATATGATTCCGAAACGTGAAACCTCGAATAACAAATCCCCGTAAGTTTACTTATCCGAAACACGTTACAACGAATGCACGTTGCCATGCGATCATAACATGATTCAAAAAAATTCAGAATTGGTAACAGGTATGTTTTTGGTGGAATAGAAATTCTACACCAATGATATGGCCAAATGAGTATTGAAGTGTCGTCAAATGTTAACGTTTAAGCGATCTGGAAAGTTTTACTTGAATATAATTATCATATAGTAATCAATTTCTATGATTTGGCGAAGACACCTATATACATACATAGCTATGAAAAAAAATACTTTGTTAATTGCTTAGCTCATACGATACATTGCACTACTTTTTAAAACCATGTTTTCAAATAAGCCTGTTTGCCATGTCAGACACAGAGTTTACTCATTACATACGGCTTTTTATTTACTCTGTTATTCACGTATTTACCTTGATAAATTCATTTTTGCCAAATAAATAAATAATGTGTTGTAATTAACATAACTAAATAATTGTTAACAAACAAATAGGTACGGTAGGTTTTAAACCTAAGCAAATGTATGAGTTTATTCGTTAATTTTTTGGTTGAGTGCGCTCGTAATAATTTACATATAATATTTTTCAGTGAATAATTTAGTATTTGGATTTTACATAAAGTTTTGAATTTATAGTAGGCATATAATTATATAATTTTGTTGAAACCGCTTTACAAAGTAAATAGTGGCAGTTAATAAAATGTTTGTATTAAACTAAGGTCATTTATCTATAAACCCCTTATCAAACATTATGATGGATAAAACAACAAGCTTTTAAACCGTGCTCATGTTGATGATATATTTATCGGGAAGGACCCTCTTAACATCAGCAAATTACTATATTTCACAACACAGGTAGGATCGCCGCACATAGGCCATGGGCCACAACCACAAAACACCGCCCCCTTTTGTAATTTTCATACATTATACACCGTTAAATTTTGATCGTTGACATCGCTCAGCTGACGTTTTCTTAAAGAAATTAATTTCGTATGTGCGTAAATTAATACGAGTGTTAAAAAAAGGTACTTTATATTTTAATTTTATCTTGTGTTATCGTGTTTCATGTCCCGGATCGACCCTCCACGGGATTAAAACGATCAAAATTTAGCGGTGTATATACCTAGGTTCGGCGCACACGGTTATCGCGGTTACCACACGCTACAAATCGCCACTGCTCGCTTCTTGTGGCCCACACTGGCCACTAAACGCCGATACTAAACGCCATCACACGCATCTCGCGCATTTAAACCTTCTTCGTCAGAGTCTATTATGATACTGCGCGATCGGTTAAAAAAAAGCCACCACAAATGGCTGTCGCGCTTCAGCTGTCTTTGTGGCCACTTCTAGCTTCTCGCGGTGGCGTTTGTGGCTGTAGCATGTGGCTCATGAGTGGCGAATTTTACTGAGTAGGTAATACAATATTCTAAATCAAAACTGGTCGTTATTCCGAGCTTGTACTTCTAAATATTCTTAACAACTGTAAAGCAATTATATCTTATAATATCTATAAATTGAAACATTTTTAATAGGATAATAAACTAAAATAAATAAAATAACTAAAATAACCTAAATGAAACATATTTTGATTCATTTAGGTGTTTTTTTTTTTTTCGATGGGATAAATCATCCTATGACAACCCCCGCTCTTGGGCGGAGCGGGAGATAGTGTCAGACTCTTACTGACTAAAAAACCCATCCCGTTCCTTCAAGCCTTTATTCATTTAGGTCTTGAAGGTTTTTTCTGATAGGTACTTTATGATAGTTATTAAAGTTGCGTCATTTGTAGAGAGCTTGATAAAGTCTTCAAAACATTATTATTAACAAGAATAATATTAGTTCCATTAAAATGTCTTAAATTCAATCAACATTTTTAAAGTAATTGAAAAGCAATAGTCTTTTATACACAGTTTAATAAAAGTAAAACATTTTTTACCACAAATAAAACTATATGAAAAATCTTATCAATATTAAAGCAAAGATCATTTAGTTTGGCAACTTTAAGACCTACAGTTAACCTAAGTACCTATCCATAGACAAGACCAGATAAAATAATTTGGCCCACGGGCCACAAACGAGGCTAGTAACTTATTCACTCTACTTTTTTTTTAATAAGGCGCTGTCTAAAATGGTTTTTGAAGGGTCTAAATTTAATATAATTGGCGAGAGAAGAAAAATGTCTTAATACCCACAGGGTCGTTTATATGGCCCGGGGGCGGTAGTAAAGTTTCGCCCTTGTCACTCACTTGTCCCTAACAGCCACGCTGTATTAGCATGCAAATTGATGGCCCACGATTTATGACCTTTTAAGCCTTATTTTTAAGGACGGGGTGGAAACGTTCCTTGTTTATTATTGAGTACGTTTTCCGGGTTAAACGGTTGTGTCTTGAATTCAATTTTGTTTCTTTATTCAGAGACTAAATAGTCGAAAGAAAATAAAACGAAGCATTTTATAAAAATTCATTGAACTGCGAAAACGATGACAAGAAAACGCCAGGCTTGAAAAAAAAAATGCTAAAACAAAATACACCGTTTGTCAAAGATTTTGAACTAACAAACACTCTCATAACATTTAAACTGAACACATAATGCCTTCATACAAAGAATCACCAACAAAATTATACAGGGGCTAACATAACCAAAAGCTAAAATGCTTTCGACCGGAACACTTAAACCCTTTCAAGTTGATCCGCTGAAGGGACAGACCGACGCACAAACACAACTTTACAATTTTCTCCATTTATATTTCATCACAGCGTTCGGAACTAGTCGGAACTGTTCGGGGCAGTTCGGAACTGTTCGCCATAAATTACCTTCATTTGTCTGTTGGAAAAGTTTTAATACAAATTACGGTTGTGTTCATGTGTCCTAAATAAATTGGATACGTTATTGCTGTGAGTATAAATTCAATGAGCGGGTACTGATTTGATGTGTTTTGTTATAATGGCTTTTATAATGTATTCATTTTGTTAATTAATTTTTAATTAATGGAGTTTGTAAATTGAGTTGGTAAAATTGTTTTGAACGTTTTAAAATATTTCAATGAGAATAGTCAGAAACATCTTTACCAAGAAGAGTGTTAGTTTAGTCCTTTTCAAGGACATTTGCACATCTGTTCAGGTACCTGGATTGTTCGAAGGAGTCACCGTGGCTCCTGCAAAAAGTTACACAGTGGTTCTTAGTCATTAAAAGTCTAGAGTAGGAGAATTTCTTTGATAATTTTTGAAGTGAAAACTTCTTTAGCGGCGTTGAGCACTTTTTCTGTAATGGGTATAAAATCTTAAACTCGCGTCAGGACACGTGACCTGATCGAAAAAGCGTAAGACGGATGGAGAGTAGACAGCTATCCCCTCTCTACGGCGCGGCGAAAATGTATGCCTGGGCCTACTGTTTCAAATATATAGATATATATAAAAATATATATATTTCAACGTATATAGATATATTATATATATATATATATATTTCAACGTTAATAATCAAGTTTTCACTTCTGCCGGCACTCCCAGAGTGCAACCCGTCTTTTTTATTTTTTTTTCACTGCCACAGGTCTCAGCTGGAAACTAGCATTTTTGACTTATATTGGGCTGCGGTATTATGCTGAGGGTTCGACCGTTTTGCGAGCGTGGACGTATATTTTTTCTATAGAATGATTATAATTATTATAATTTTAAGCTAGTGTTAATATTGCATTATGCCTGGCAATATTATTTCTTTTTTTACAACCACGAGAAAAAAAGGCATCGCATACTTAAGTATGTTAAGACCTTACTTATTATTTCAGCATTTTAAGGTCAATACCACATCCTTCTCCATGTGGTCCTACTTTATAGTGGGATTGGACATGACTACCGCTTGTCAGATAAGCAGTGAGCTTAAAGAGCCATTTAGTAGGTCCTATTACACGCAAGGTGACATCGCAGCAGACTAAGGTGAAAGTGGAGGATGAGCTTGACAACTACCGGAGGGACTGGCCCGTCATAGTTGAGGACAGACGTGTGTGGAAAAGGGAGAGAGAGGCCTTCGGCCAGTAGTGGGACATAATAGGCTAACTAACTATACAAAGTTTTTTTTTTTATATCCCATAACTTTCCCTAGAGTAATGAATGAGAACTTAGGAAAGAATCAACTGGCATATGAATAATTTTTCAATTATATATATATTTTTCATTTACCATATAAACTAATTCGATAAATATACGAATATTATTGTAAAACACCCTTACGTGAAATATGATAGCGTAAAAATGTAATGTCATTTGTTTATTTGTAATTTCATCAATGACTGACAATGTCATAAAAATAAAGATTTGTCATACAGGTGTAAATTTTTTGACCTAAATTAATTATGATTCATACCGTCCAATTATAATTTAGGTGTCTTCAAGGCTAGAGTGAATAGGCTCCTAAACTAGTGCGCCTCATCATCGACGATTGCATCACAGCTTACCATCAGGTGGGATCGCTGTTAAACACTGGTTCATATCATTTAAAAATATATCTTCGAAACCATGCATTTTTGGACCACATATTCTAGGATTTTTAGTATTATTTTTCCTTACAGAATATAAATCTTAAGTTATGGGATATCAAAAACAACACATCATAATATCCACGTCAATTCCACGCAAAGCTACGGTAGCAGTAAGAAGAATGAAATCATTTTGCGGAGCACATTTAGAATGCAGCTGCCGTCATAAGTTGAAAGGAGTTAGTCTTAGAAATAATGTCGTCGTTTTGCAATTGCATTACCATTTTGCGGACGCAGCGAGCGTGTTAGAAAAATAATATTTATTCAAATGCTTACCGGTGATGCTACTGTGGACAAAAGCGCATTTAAAACCTGGAGTTTTTGAACAGTCATCTGAAATAGTAAATTTTATTGTAGTTTATTCATGTGATTTTTATACTTTTAAATAATAACATGTCAAAATACAAAAAAAATGCTGCTGTCAACGGTTTTGCCTGCGTGGTTGTAGAAAATCATGCCAAGGGAACATTTTTTATTTTTATTTTAGATAGATTCGCTCTTAACCGCTATCTCACCTGATCGAAAGTGACGATGCGGTCGACGATGGAACGCGCTTACCTAGAAGAAACCTATTCACTCTCGTCTTAAAGATTTCCGGATTTTAGCTATCAGGAAACACATACTCCTGAAATATTATTCCAGGAGATAGGCAGCCCGAGTGCCAAATGTGTTTATCTATTCGAGCATGAAAAATAATAACTACACAAACTTTTCTATAAAAATAGTGTAGGGACCCATCGGTGTAGCAACATCTATGATGTTAAATAAGAACTAATCCTGCATCGCGCAAATAAAGTTCTATATGGAACAGCCTGAAATCATCTATAGGGCAGTAGCTCACCAGACGACATAACACTGGTCTGGTCAGAGGATCCTCCATTTTCCAAGGAGGTTTGCGGGACTTCACTCTTTGTTCTAGAAACAGAGTCTAAGTACTGGCTTTGGAAACTTCTCACAATTAAAATTATGAGTGAATTGGTTTCTTCCAGGCAAGCGTGCCCCATCATTAGAAAACAGCTTTCTAACGGTGATTACCTCCAGAGATTACCTCATACAAACAAAAAAAACAAACTTTACCTCTTTATTATGTTAGTGTAGATATATTAAGTAGGTTGTATTTTAATTTTGACAAATATATAATTATGCTTAATTGCCCTGGCCTTACCAAAACAAAACAAAACAGAATACAAAACAAAGCTCCAAGAAGACACCTGTCAAAAACGCTTAAGCACATAAGAGCAATCGCTACATTAGAACGAAGCTAAGGATTATCGCGTCGCTGCAACTCATGCAGAATAATCCTTTGCATTTCATTTAATTAATTTTACGGGTCCTTGGACGGAAGACGCTCTCGTTATGTTACTTCAGGCCCCTTACTTAGACATGACAATTTCATCATGATTCAATTGTAAGAGAGAGATGGAGCTGTACCGTGTCGGTAAGGCAAGCTCAAACGATAACAACTTTTAAAAATACGATCAAGGAGCACTGTCTCTCTTCTTTAACGTCATTAAGTACATATTTTTGCTGCTTTCATGTATAGTGGTTTTATTATACCTTTTTATTTGATCAGTTATGTTTTGTGTATATGTTAATAATACACAACGAACTACCAGCGTATTTTTTTCTCCTTTTCTGTCAAATCCATACAAAGGTTGTCTGTAAAAATCGCTTATAGCGATAAGACCACCCTTGGGACAGTCAATTAATTTTAAATTCCTGTAATTTTATTTATTGTCCGGCAACGAACGGCTTTAACTAAGGCCCATAGATAAAGTACATAATATTACAATCTTAAAAAATACATCATAAACTAATGTACATGTTAAAAATATTACTAACCAGCTTTTGCACGCGACTTCGTCCGACATAAAATATAGCCTATGTCACTCAGGAATAAAGCAGCTTTGTATCGGTGAAAAAATTTTAGCAATCGGACCAGACCACTTCCAGAGATTACCTCCTAAAAAAACTTTACCTCTTTATTATATTGGTGAAGATTATTATATTAGTGTAGATTATCATATTAGTGTAGATTATCATATTAGTGTAAATAAAATATAGTAGTAATAGTAGTTTAATGGTGTACAATAAAGAATATATCTATCTATCGATAAAAAACGAATAGCGCTATCTTATCTTTTTTCACAACGGATGCATGATGGATATGACACATGATAGTAGGGGGCAGCGAGTAAATTACGAGCTCTTCAGAGAGCGAGCAATGTGCGGTACAGTCGGGGGCAGTAAAATGTTACACGTTTTGTTCCTTGTGAGTGGGGTACTTTGTTGGTGTTTTAGTGTCAATAGTGCAGGTTAGTGTTTTATTTAGTAGATTAATTGGGAAAGTAAAAGTGAATGCGTAAATTGTAGTCGATAGTAAAATAAATACAAGAATGAGCGTAGGTAATTAGCTTTACAATGTTCCCACTGCTGGGATTCAGGCTTTAAAGAGATTTAAGAGAGATAAAGTGCCACGCTGGTTCAGAGCAAATTGGTGAATGTTACATGACTTTGAATTTTCAGTTCTAGGACATGCTGATTTCCCCACGATGTTTTCCTTCAATGTTTTGAGAGTAGTGGTGATGAATCAAATTACACAAAGTAAAGAGCCTGGCTGGAGTTGAACCTACAATTTTTCACTCGTAAGTCGGGGCCTTTGCCACTAGATCATCACTGCTCAAAAGAGAAAATGTTTACAGTATTAACGTCGTGTATTTTATTTTATACGGGTAATTTATTATATTATGTACCCACCCTAGCAGGTATTAATCCCGGTGGTCACAATCAATAATTGTGCTGACGTCCGATCTTAAAAAAAAATCGTCATCGACTCGAACTTGACTCTTATCTGACGATAAGCTTCCTTTTGCTTACCGTCAGCAAGCTAATCTACTGGTGACCTAGAGGTGACTGCTTTCCATTCCTTTTAGACTAAATGTAGATTCATTGTCGCCGATGCCGATCTCCTCTAAGAGAAGTCCGTGGTGTACCGCTCAAGAAGAGAGACCTCCCGAAACAAACTTGTCTGAAAAGGAATTTAATCAAGTGTAAGGACAAGATGACGTGGCGCCTCTCTAATTAGCTCAAAGAGAGGACATAATATAGTCGAGATTCATACTATTTTAAAACAGTAAGATTTTAATTCATTAAACCCCAAGCAAACGCCGGTGTTCGCTCTCTCGTTGTCTTTCTATTGTGTCACTAATTACAGTATTCGAAAGGTTAATAAACATAAAATAAAATAAATATCAGAACTCCCAGACATTCCCATTTCCCCACACAATGATAATTTCAGTACCATTTATGAAATAAACAAAAGGTTGGAAGCTTGTGCTCAATCATTCGAGTTAAACATTGTAGTCGAAAATATTGACAATAAGTTATTATTGGAAAACTGAAGTACCTAGTATGAAAGGCTGTATTAATACAATAATATCATATTGTGATGTTATGGTATAATAAATCAAAAAAATAGTATCCAAAACAATATTTAATGTTGTAGTTGTAGTTAATTACGAGCAAGAGAGTAAGATTCGTATGGATATGATTTTAACCTCTCAGATTGTTTCATTGTATTTTTTCAGGGTAGGTACTCTGTTAAAAAATTAATACCGGCCTCATCTAGTCTAAATTGACGAAAAAAAATGAAGTGTAAAAGTAACCACTCAACCTATCTTCAAATTAAAAGTAGTTTCAAGCGGTTATACTCTGTCTGCATTAACTCTAAACTACTTTTATTTTTTGTACACGCGCAATTTCTAAAAAACCAACGACCACATTTGCAAAATACACATAAAATACTTTATCTTGTTCACTTCATTCGAGTTGAACAAACGCTTTAAAATATTTGTTTACTTTTAATTTGAACGTTGTTTGAGCGTTTAATTTTTTCTGTGTTTACCCAGTATAGGATGAGGCTGAGTGTACAGATTAGAGGCACGTAGCGAGAAGAGAATTTCACTTTCTTAGCCCTTGCACATTTCTGCATAAATTTGTCGGAATTGTGGACCGGCTAAACACACTTCCACGGGTCGACACGTTCCTACGTGACATGAGTGCTGCGTTAAATTTGCATTATTTGATTTGTCATAGGTTATGTCATGGAAATACCGGACACAGGCGTTCTGTCGTCATTTTCCGCCAGTGGTATAACAAGGAGTACGTTTTCTTGTTGTTTAGTACTTTTTTTTTTTTGATGCTTTAAATCTGCTCAGAATAGCGAAGTTACTGATTGAGGGATTTATGCAGACTTAACCGAGTCGCATTGGTTTTAAAATTACTTATCGTGAAAATTTTTATTATTACTGGTCATTTTTTGATGAATTAATCTGGTTCGCAGCAACGTATCAAATATTTATGTGAAAAATAAATAAAAACTTAGCAAAAAAACAGCAGATTGGATCACAACTAACATCGTGATGATAAAAAGAAAATATCGAGGCGAGTTAGTCTAAAACCTAAAGTAGTGGGTACAAAAATAAAGCTAAGTTCAAGCATCCGGCTTGAAGGACCAATGTGGGTGGAAATGAAGTGGACTGTATTTTCTATAATCGCTGGTATTTTGACCGCATCATCGCCCAACAGATTGGAAAAAAGGGAGAAAAGCGGTGGCCTAACTAACTAAAAAAACATTAAACAGAAATAATAATAAATATACATGACAGTGTTTTCTAAAAAGTGGGATGTGATTTGAGTGGAAAAGAGACTTAACACGTTGTCCATGGCCAAAGAGAACTGGCGCAAACCTGTAGTACTTATGTACTACTAATGATTGCAAAAATGTATGGAGAGGTAACAAACTAGCTCCACGGGCGCTTTTGTCTCTTCCTTTTTTTCGGATCAAATAAACTTGCCTGCTCTTTTTTTAGGTAGGAAAATCATCCAACGACATCCCCGCTCTTGAGCGCAGCGAGAGGTCGTGTCAGGCTTTTACTGACTAAAAACCCTCTACTGTTCCTTCGTTGCCTTTCGTACCAGGGCCAAGTCTTCCTTTCAGAAGCAGACCCTAGGCCCCAGTAGGTTTCGACCCTGCTGAGACCCTACGGTTGCTGACATCTCCTTGAGGCGCGCGTGCTCTGGGTCAAGCATGAGGGAGAGTCAGGCTTGTACTAATTTTGACTCTTTCGAGTCTTTCGAGCAATTCTGCGACCTTGTACTGATCTTGTTGTTACTATCTTCTCTCTGTCAGTGGTGTAACCAAGTTTCGACGCACTTTTCGGGAATAGACGGTTTTGTGTATGTGATTATGGATTAAGATGTCTTGACAAATAAACGCCGGAGGCAAATTATGAAGGACACACATCAACTGCCCCGGGTTGATGTGTGTCAGAAATGCTACCGTCCGCGTGAGTCCTTTTGACATGATTATTATCTTTGGTTGTATAATTATCCTGGTTAACGGCGAATATATATCAGGCATAAACAAATAGCCAGATTTATTCATCAGCTACTTACTTTGCATAAAAACATCATGCATGTACCATCTAAGACACTTCCGCCTGACCACCGCTAAATTCATTTTTGATGGCACTTGAAACGAGAATTCCAAAGGGTTTGCTTTGGCTCCGCTCCGCAGGATTCAAGCAAAATATTTTTTAAGTGATCAGGCAGAAATGACCGCGATGGTACCTTTTTTTTATAGTGAGAAAAATCATCCAATTACAACCCCTGCTCTTAGGCGGAGCAGGAGATAGTGTCAGACTCTTACTGACTAAAAGCCTACCCCATTCCTTCTAGCCTTCATACCGGGGCGGGGCTCAATTTCCCTTTCGGATAACCCTGGTCCCAGTAGGCTTTGACCCAGCTAGGCCCCTGCTGGTGATGACAACTCCTTGAGGCGCGGGGACAGTTAACGGACGGTCGGACAGCGAGCTACCGCGGTGGTACCTGACTTAGGTCTCAAAAATGACTACATCACGTTGTACTGGCATTGGTCTATTATCATTGATAGAACAAAGAGATCCCCGGGTCCTGGAACAAAGCAAAGAAAGAACATAGATGTGCGTTTTAGTGAGTAAAAGTCTGACACACTCTCCTGCTCAACACTAGAGTGGGAGAAGTCATCGGATGATTTTCCACCTAAAAACATCACTGACAGGACTATTTGTTGCCAATATAGTGGTAGTCGATCGATTGGTACTGTGAAATGATTAGTCGGTGTCAATATCCCTAAAGACACAATTCAAAAAAAAAAAAAAATGTAGCTGGGAAAGACAACAAAATCAAATGCCTATAAAACACACGAGATGTTTGTTATATTGTTTTACCAATTTTGCGTTTCATTGGCCCACCGCTCGATAGGCATACGGTAGAAATGTCCAGCCCAGTCCCACTTAAGTTGGGCAGCCTTCTGAACTATTTTTTTTATTTATTTTATTTATTAGGGACAAAAAACAGTTACATGTTAAGGTTATACAGAATAATTATTAGATAAATAAGTAAACATATAACCCACACTATTGTCCACGGATTAATCAAATGCGTGAAAAACGGAGACTGATTTTATGATATTTAATTGGTTAATTAATATTAATTTAAATTTTAGATGCTAAAGAGCTAACAACGAGAGATTTAAATTTATTATTAGAATGAGTGAAAATGTCTATGTCCATGAAGTGTGTGTTATAAGTTTCCACAAGCCGATGAAGAGGAACTCGTGCCCCGGCGTTGAACTACGTCAACGATTTGCGTTTTGGAGCGCAGTGTGGTGTTTCGAACGCGATCCGTTATTTTAACACTTAGTACGCTTAATATTTAATTAGTTACAAAATAAACGGCGCACCTATAATAAACTAGAATAAGAGAAAATAATATTTTGCTAAGTCTTAGTTGTTTCTCGACAGTAACCAGTTCTATTCCAAATTACGATCTCATATTTTCATAGACATCTTTAGAGCAAATATGATGTTTGTTCTCATTTGGACAAACATTACTATTGTTGTAATATATTCTTATTTGGAAAACATAATTGTACATAAAGGTATTGTTAGCGGTACATGTCTAGACGATGTAAAGTGCCTCTAATATCGCTATAATACGTAGAATCGTCTTTTTTAGACCAAAACTTATATATCAACCTTGAAGTGTCCTTGAGGATGTGTTGTAATGATGTACCTACACAATTCTCTATTTCATTTTTAGGTATTTTTTTGGTGGATAAAAATTATCCAAATGACAAAAGACAAAGCGGGAGATAGTGTCAGACTGTTACTGACTGAAGAACCTATCCCATTCCTTCGCGCCTTTCATACCGGGGCTGAGCTACCTTTCGGAGCTAACCCCGGCCCCAGTAGGCTTCGACCCGGATCGGCCCCTGCTGTTGCTGACAAATCCTTGAAGCGCGCGGGATCAGTGCGCACTTGGGTTCGGTCCGGACAGTTACCGGACGGTCGGACAGCGAGCTACCCATTGCTCGCCATCCGCAAGCCCGTGCCTACGGTGGCTAGAAATCTTCCAAAGACTTCTCCCGGTCTTTGTTGCGTGTTTATGTCAGAATTTTACTGACTAAAACCACACCTGTGTCCTCCAGTTGCCTTTTGCGTTTTAAGACTGTGGGTGTTCCCTTCAGAAATTCCCCGCGATCTTAGCGGCCATCGGCCCTACTGGGCTACTGAGGTTTACTGATTTTACTGATATCTCTTTGAGAAGCGCGTGGATCACTACGCGCTGTCGATGACTGGAGCTGGGTCTTGTCGAATTACCGGACTGCCGAACTTCGAGCTACCCAACTTAACAATTTACTGTTACTAACCCCTCTCCACACATGCGCTAATAAGCCCTCTCTATCAAGGCCCGAGTTCCTTCATGATCGGGGCCCAAGTTTTTCCATGCTTTTTTTTTTCGGTTGGAAAAATCATTCTATGACAACCCCCGAGAAACCTTTTATTAAGACTCCGCCGTCCCTGTATCTGTTTGTCACCATGCTGTATCTCATAAATAATTATTGTTAGACAGTTGTTATTTTCACAGATGATGTATTTCTATTTCCATTATAACAACAAATACTAAAAACAGAATAAAATAAATATTTAAGTAAGTCTCCCTCCTTTATTGTATATAAACGACATTTTTCAACAAAACTTCTAAAAATTAAGTAATAGATAATTTATAGTGTCTAAAGTTGTATAGGTAATGGTACGAAAACCTTTGTGCGGGAGTCCGACTCTAGCTTGCCCGGTTTTTCGAAAACCTATCCAACGATACATAATCACACAATCATCATCATCATCATATTAGCCGAAAGACGTTCACTGTTAGCCATAGGCCTTCCCCAAGCGTCGCCACAACGACCAGTCCTGAGCGTCACGCAACCATCGGATTCCCGGGACCCTGACAAGGTCATCGGTCCACCTTGTTGCAGGCCTTCCAACGCTGCGTCTTAATGTACATATCGCCACACCAGAACCACAATGGGACAAAAGAAAAAAAAAACATTCCCAGTTTACGTTTCACGAAAGTAACAACTGTAATTCCTTTTTCAAGAATTTCTTTGCAAAAATACAGCTTCCTGAAACCCTACAAATGAAATTGAATAGAGTTTATTGTGTAGTACTCAAAAATCTTTTTAGCCTTAACTCTATGAAAACGTGAACAAAAAGCCGCTTTATGCAGCAGGCTAAAGCAATCGCTTTCCTACATTCAAGCGAGACAAGCCTCTATGATTAAAAACAGGTCCTTTGTCCATTGTACTTGCTTTATTTTTCAGGTCTAAAAAGAATAGGTAACCCATTCTTTTTGGACCTGAAAAATAAAAATACTTTTCGCACTTCGGATAATCGTTTTATTGGCGCTATAATTTGAAGCTATTTTCAAAAAAAGAACAATGAGTTGAGGAGATAAACTTTAGAATTACCAATCTGTGTGTATGTTATTTATAGCACACAATATTGGTATAGGACTTTTTATTCTAATATTATAAAGATATAACCGACGGCACGGTGTTGGCCTAGTGGTTGAGCGATTGGCTACTGTGCTACGTGTCGCAGTTTTAATTTCCGCACGGAATCAATTTTTGTATGGCCTACAGGTGTCATAGGTCAGGGTGTCTTGTGCGTGTGAGCTTAGATGTTTGAAACCTCACTCTCATTCTCATATTAATCACCACTCTCATATCAATCACATACATATGTACCTAAATCAACACGTAGAAATTTGTTACTGTAGCACTTGGCTCCATAACTTCCTCGCCTGAGGCTCAGGCTCGGGCGGGTTTCCATTTCGGTCGCAATGTCTAAGTTTCTTAATTTGTATAAAAATTAACAATTTCAAACTTATGGGTCTGGTAGTTTCAGAGATAATTGGCGATGATACACTCGTCGAGTCGAGGCTTCAAAGTCTTGAGCATCGACGCAAAGTTGCTAGCCTGTCGGTTTTCTACCGGTTGCATTTCGGGGAGTGTGCGTCGGAATTGCATAACCTAATTCCGCCTAGCCCGTTTCATCATAGACTACCAGACGTACGACTATGCGCCACCGGTATATGGTGGATATCCCACCTACACGCACAAAACGTTTTGGGAACACATTCATTGTGCGTGCGGCTAGGGAGTGGAAATCCTTGCCGGAGTCTGTTTCCTGATAGCTACAACCCGGGAATTTTTAAGTCGAGAGTGAATACGTTTCTTTTAGGTAGGCGCGTTCCATCGTCGACCGCATCGTCGCTTTCCATCAGGTGAGATGGCGGTCAAGCGCGAACATATCAAAAAAAAAAAAAAAAATTGCCCCGTTTAATTCATTAAACCCCAAGTGAACACCGGTGTTCGCTCTCTCGGTAATAGAAAGGTTAAACAAACGAAAGAGTTGAATAACCATGCGAAACAGGGGCAGGTCGCTAATTATCTTTTAACCACTTCATACCAAATGACCAAATTCAAACTACAAGCATTTCCGGGCTCATTTACCTACTCATAATCAAATTCAGTTCACCTCTGACCCATAAACCTATTATCGTTTATTCGATGGACGAACATAATATGCTTTTACCGAACTCCTGTATGGAAACTGTGTGACACGGAGCTCAGTTGAATATTATTTTTGTGGGGACTTATATTTTTATAACCACCCAGAAAGTGGCTTACCTACATAGAAGATAATTAGTGACCAAGATGCAGTAAGGCTGAAAATGAAGTCTGAAGTGGCATTCGACGCTCCTTTATAGTGGCTGACTTAGTTATTTTTATTATGCATCTCTATATGAGTATCCATTAAAAAGGTTTATTGAGAAAAACACAAAAAAAATACGATTCAATAAATCCAATAGGTACAGCAGAAAAAAACTAACAGCTTGTTATGAAAATGATTTTCAAAATTATCTTGTTTTTATTTTTTGCCGTTGAGAAGTCACCAAATATCTTCTTCATTCTTGGTGGACTGACTAAAACCACACCTGTGTCTTCAGGTGGTCTTAGCGTCCCAGGACCAAGGGTAATTCTTTCAGAAATCTGTTTGTCAGAAGTATTGCTCATTTTTTGCAAGTTTACGTCTAGGGTGGCTGGTAGTTGGGGTCGGGGTTCTCTCACACGGGCGGTCACTTCGTTCGCTAGCATTACTGCATTGCAGAAGGAGGCGAACGCCGCCTATTAGCCCTCGCTTTGGACCATGCCCTGTACCAGGGCCAAGCGCGAGAGGTCGGCGCCGATCACCCCCACGAGTAGTCTGACCAAGGTGGGCACACCTCCACCGTGTGATCCACCGTGTCCTCCAGGCTGTTCGCCCAATGGTGACACCCGGAGGCTTTTACTGACTACACCCCACCCGAGTTCCTCCCGTTGCGTTCCAACGTTGCGGTGATTCTATTGAACAAACCGTAGCCTCAGGATATTGTAATATAATATTCTAAATCGTTAATACTCATATTTTTCTATAAACACCGTTCTAAAAGTATTTATGTAAGCATATTATCATACGTTTACAAAATTTACCGCTACCTAATGTTTGGATAACACACTATTCCGTGTATACGTACCACTTGCCAAGTTTTAATAGTTTTGGCTCGGATAACAGAACAAAGTTGGACCACTTATCGAAACAGGTGCTTGTCAAATATTTTACTGATAGCAACCCCGGCCCAGTTTATGTGAAAAGTTAATTTAATTATTAAACTACGCTATGTTGGGCACACTTTTGTGTCCTTGGCGGTTTTTACGTCCAACTTGTCGGTTTTACGTCCGATTATTTTTAATGCTTTTATTTTATGACGCTAAAGTTTTAGTTTTCATAGCCCTCAGATTGTGGTAGTAGGCAAGGCACATTGCTCGTAGAACAGATAGTTGATGGGGACGACAGGTTATAGAGAGGCGACCGCGTACTGGAAGACGCAGCGTTAGAAGGCATCAGAAGGTCCAAAGTGGACCAGCGTGTGATATGGTGAAGGTTGCGGTAATTCGTTGGATGCAAGACGCAGACGCAACGACTGACTGGTCGTTATGGCGACATACGTTCAGCTATGAATTTCTTTCAGCTGAAATGATGATGATCTAGGCCTAACAACTATTTTAGTTTTCAAAAATTATGGACGAATTTGCTGAAATACTTACCTATTAATGTAATTTTAGATATCCCGCAACTTGCCTCTCGTGATCTATGCCAAAGACACTTAGCATTTTTCTGGTAAAAAACTAGTCCATTGTTTGAAAAAAAATTCACAATTAAATATTTTATTTCATAATTTTGCCACTCACAAGTCCTCCTGTATCATGGGTACAAATATGTGAACTCACATACACAAGACACACAGACCCAGAACCCTCTAGGCTATAAAAATATTTGTTCAGCGCTAGAACCGAACCCGCGAATCGCAGTTCAGCAGCTAATTCCTCCACCACTGCGCCAACCATGCTGAAATATTTTTTAAATTTGTTAATTTAGACTAGCTATCTATTCCCGTCAATTTTTCCGTCTGAAAAGTATGTAATGCCTCTGGGGATTAATTTATTCTAATATGTCATTTCTACTCCACCGCCCCAATTTCAAAACAGCGCTGCACTAATCAGTATTATTCAACAAAAAGTAATCTTATTTAAACAAAAAAAGTCTCCATTTTGTCTAAAAAATAGCCGGGGTCAAAGCTAGTAGATAATAACCACTGCGTTGCACAGGCCCCATCCGTCTCTCCGACAAAGCCTCCATAGGACTTAACGAGAATTACGCTTTTTTGTTATTTTAAGCTAAATTATTTTTGGACGAAAAAGGTACAATATTGGGGTGTTGTGTTGGGTTTTCAGGAAGAATTTTCGACAAATTCAAAACTTATTTAGTTTAAATTAGATCAGCCTTAAAATTGATGACCTGATGGGATACAAGTCTTCTTAACGTTAAGTAGAGCAGCCTTAGGCTAGGTCTTTTATTTGAGGTGGGAAATCATCCAAAACTTGACAAGCAAATATTTGACACATTTCTTTATTGGTCTAAATGTAAGCTTGGCCTAATGTGACTAAAGAATTAAGAGATTTGTATCATAGGGATGATGTTTTTCCCGATACGCATCGATTTGTGTAACTGATTATTAGGAGGTTGATCTCGTAGCCGGTATGCTGCGGTCTGATAGACCTTTGTGATTTTAGTACTGTCATGTCATGATAGTGATCAAACGTGAGCCTATCAACAGTAACAAAATAAAAAAAAAACATTCACCCAGCAACATATGGGTATTTTTCTTTTTTTTTTTAACTCATTTATTGAAATTATAAAATACAGTTGTTCCTTTAAATCTAAAACTCGCCAAACTTTGACGTTTGAAGGCGAGAAACGCTCTTTAACATCTGTTCTGTTTTTTATCCTAGTTATAATTTTAAATGCGCGAGTTCAATTCATTAAATATTTTAGACACATTCTTGTGACGTCATCTCTCATCATTTCGACCACGGTGCGTCTCTCGTTCGTCACGTTTTCAAGAGGTCTTTACTGAACGGATATTGTTTCTGAGGCATGCGGTGGATACAAGGACCACAAGGAAATTGGCAATGTAGTTCACGTCATCGTTTTAAGATCAAGTGGTCAGCTTCAAGCACATCGATCAAAATGGTCAAACAGGGGCCTTACGGTGACGTGTCGAAATGTGAGCATTGGATATCTCGCTGTCTGACCGTCCGGTAACTGTCCAGATCGAGCCCAAGTCGTTGACTGTTCCCGCGCGCCTTAAGGGGTGGTCAGCAACAGAAGGGTCAAAGCCTACTGGGGCCAGCGTGAATTCTGAAAGCTAGCTAAGCCCCGGTATGAAAGGCAAGAAGGAATAGGGTGGGATTTTTAGTCAGTAAGAGTCTGACACTATCTCCCGTTCCGCCCAAGCCAGGGGATGTAATTTGGATGATTTATACCTACCAAAAAAAACGTGTTAAAATGTTAGCGTGTAATCGAGAAAGCTTTATCCCATATACTCTTTAATACATATATCCCTTCAACAGTTTAGATTAGGTAGTCAAATGGACCGCGGTAAGAGATCATGGTAGGTAACAAGAACCAGTACCTCTAGCCAAGTTGCTTATCTGCAATAGTTAATGCTTGTAGAAAGTTCCAAATGTACGGGAATGACGTCGTCTTAACGCTCAGTCACGTGGTCAGAACAAAAGGTTTGGCGGCAAGGTCAACTCGAAGCGTTCGGTGCAAGCGAAAGGTTTCTAACTTGGCTAGGGGTGAGGGATGTTTATTAATATGGATATGGTTAAGTTGCAGAAAAGATAGTTGGTAAAGATAGTCCAGAAGAAAATGTGATAGAGGTCTTTTAATTTCATGGCAATCTTTCAAGGGTGCAAGCTTTCAAAATATGATCAGTTTTCACTAATACCCTCAAATCA